>OX387246.1:0-7500 GCA_947562095.1 Branchellion lobata
TGGTTCTTGTTTTTCTGGTTTTTCTGGTTTTTCTGGTTAGGGTTAGGGTTAGGGTTAGGGTTTTCTGGTTTTTCCGGTTTTTTCTGGTTTTTTCCGGTTTTATCCGGTTTTATCCGGTTTTTTCCGGTTTTTTCTGGTTCTTGTTTTTCTGGTTTTTCTGGTTTTTCTGGTTAGGGTTAGGGTTAGGGTTAGGGTTTTCTGGTTTTTCCGGTTTTTTCTGGTTTTTTCCGGTTTTATCCGGTTTTATCCGGTTTTTTCCGGTTTTTTCTGGTTCTTGTTTTTCTGGTTTTTCTGGTTTTTCTGGTTAGGGTTAGGGTTAGGGTTAGGGCTTTCTGGTTTTTTCCGGTTTTTTCTGGTTTTTTCCGGTTTTTTCCGGTTTTTTCTGGTTCTTGTTTTTCTGGTTTTTCTGGTTTTTCTGGTTAGGGTTAGGGTTAGGGTTAGGGTTTTCTGGTTTTTCCGGTTTTTTCTGGTTTTTTCTGGTTTTTTCCGGTTTTATCCGGTTTTTTCCGGTTTTTTCTGGTTCTTGTTTTTCTGGTTTTTCTGGTTTTTCTGGTTAGGGTTAGGGTTAGGGTTAGGGTTTTCTGGTTTTTTCCGGTTTTTTCTGGTTTTTTCCGGTTTTATCCGGTTTTTTCCGGTTTTTTCTGGTTCTTGTTTTTCTGGTTTTTCTGGTTTTTCTGGTTAGGGTTAGGGTTAGGGTTAGGGTTTTCTGGTTTTTCCGGTTTTTTCCGGTTTTTTCCGGTTTTATCCGGTTTTTTCCGGTTTTTTCTGGTTCTGGTTTTTCCGGTTTTTTCTGGTTTTTTCCGGTTTTATCCGGTTTTATCCGGTTTTTTCCGGTTTTTTCTGGTTTTTTCCGGTTTTATCCGGTTTTATCCGGTTTTTTCCGGTTTTTTCTGGTTCTTGTTTTTCTGGTTTTTCTGGTTTTTCTGGTTAGGGTTAGGGTTAGGGTTAGGGTTTTCTGGTTTTTCCGGTTTTTTCTGGTTTTTTCCGGTTTTATCCGGTTTTTTCCGGTTTTTTCTGGTTCTTGTTTTTCTTGTTTTTCTGGTTTTTCTGGTTTTTCTGGTTAGGGTTAGGGTTAGGGTTAGGGTTTTCTGGTTTTTTCCGGTTTTATCTGGTTTTTTCCGGTTTTATCCGGTTTTTTCCGGTTTTTTCTGGTTCTTGTTTTTCTGGTTTTTCTGGTTTTTCTGGTTAGGGTTAGGGTTAGGGTTAGGGTTTTCTGTTTTTTCCGGTTTTTTCTGGTTTTTTCCGGTTTTATCCGGTTTTATCCGGTTTTTTCAGGTTCTTGTTTTTCTGGTTTTTCTGGTTTTTCTGGTTAGGGTTAGGGTTAGGGTTAGGGTTTTCTGGTTTTTCCGGTTTTTTCTGGTTTTTTCCGGTTTTATCCGGTTTTTTCCGGTTTTTTCTGGTTCTTGTTTTTCTGGTTTTTCTGGTTTTTCTGGTTAGGGTTAGGGTTAGGGTTTTCTGTTTTTTCCGGTTTTTTCTGGTTTTTTCCGGTTTTATCCGGTTTTATCCGGTTTTTTCCGGTTTTTTCAGGTTCTTGTTTTTCTGGTTTTTCTGGTTTTTCTGGTTAGGGTTAGGGTTAGGGTTAGGGTTTTCTGGTTTTTCCGGTTTTTTCTGGTTTTTTCCGGTTTTATCCGGTTTTATCCGGTTTTTTCCGGTTTTTTCTGGTTCTTGTTTTTCTGGTTTTTCTGGTTTTTCTGGTTAGGGTTAGGGTTAGGGTTAGGGTTTTCTGGTTTTTTCCGGTTTTTTCTGGTTTTTTCCGGTTTTATCCGGTTTTTTCCGGTTTTTTCTGGTTCTTGTTTTTCTGGTTTTTCTGGTTTTTCTGGTTTTTCTGGTTAGGGTTAGGGTTAGGGTTAGGGTTTTCTGGTTTTTTCCGGTTTTTTCTGGTTTTTTCCGGTTTTATCCGGTTTTTTCCGGTTTTTTCTGGTTCTTGTTTTTCTGGTTTTTCTGGTTTTTCTGGTTAGGGTTAGGGTTAGGGTTAGGGTTTTCTGGTTTTTCCGGTTTTTTCTGGTTTTTTCCGGTTTTATCCGGTTTTATCCGGTTTTTTCCGGTTTTTTCTGGTTCTTGTTTTTCTGGTTTTTCTGGTTTTTCTGGTTAGGGTTAGGGTTAGGGTTAGGGTTTTCTGGTTTTTCCGGTTTTTTCTGGTTTTTTCCGGTTTTATCCGGTTTTATCCGGTTTTTTCCGGTTTTTTCTGGTTCTTGTTTTTCTGGTTTTTCTGGTTTTTCTGGTTAGGGTTAGGGTTAGGGTTAGGGCTTTCTGGTTTTTTCCGGTTTTTTCTGGTTTTTTCCGGTTTTATCCGGTTTTTTCCGGTTTTTTCTGGTTCTTGTTTTTCTGGTTTTTCTGGTTTTTCTGGTTAGGGTTAGGGTTAGGGTTAGGGTTTTCTGGTTTTTCCGGTTTTTTCTGGTTTTTTCCGGTTTTATCCGGTTTTATCCGGTTTTTTCCGGTTTTTTCTGGTTCTTGTTTTTCTGGTTTTTCTGGTTTTTCTGGTTAGGGTTAGGGTTAGGGTTAGGGTTTTCTGGTTTTTCCGGTTTTTTCTGGTTTTTTCTGGTTTTTTCCGGTTTTATCCGGTTTTTTCCGGTTTTTTCTGGTTCTTGTTTTTCTGGTTTTTCTGGTTTTTCTGGTTAGGGTTAGGGTTAGGGTTAGGGTTTTCTGGTTTTTTCCGGTTTTTTCTGGTTTTTTCCGGTTTTATCCGGTTTTTTCCAGTTTTTTCTGGTTCTTGTTTTTCTGGTTTTTCTGGTTTTTCTGGTTAGGGTTAGGGTTAGGGTTAGGGTTTTCTGGTTTTTCCGGTTTTTTCTGGTTTTTTCCGGTTTTATCCGGTTTTATCCGGTTTTTTCCGGTTTTTTCTGGTTCTTGTTTTTCTGGTTTTTCTGGTTTTTCTGGTTAGGGTTAGGGTTAGGGTTAGGGTTTTCTGGTTTTTCCAATTTTTTCTGGTTTTTTCCGGTTTTATCCGGTTTTATCCGGTTTTTTCCGGTTTTTTCTGGTTCTTGTTTTTCTGGTTTTTCTGGTTTTTCTGGTTAGGGTTAGGGTTAGGGTTAGGGTTTTCTGGTTTTTTCCGGTTTTTTCTGGTTTTTTCCGCTTTTATCCGGTTTTTTCCGGTTTTTTCTGGTTCTTGTTTTTCTGGTTTTTCTGGTTTTTCTGGTTAGGGTTAGGGTTAGGGTTAGGGTTTTCTGTTTTTTCCGGTTTTTTCTGGTTTTTTCCGGTTTTATCCGGTTTTATCCGGTTTTTTCCGGTTTTTTCAGGTTCTTGTTTTTCTGGTTTTTCTGGTTTTTCTGGTTAGGGTTAGGGTTAGGGTTAGGGTTTTCTGGTTTTTCCGGTTTTTTCTGGTTTTTTCCGGTTTTATCCGGTTTTATCCGGTTTTTTCCGGTTTTTTCTGGTTCTTGTTTTTCTGGTTTTTCTGGTTTTTCTGGTTAGGGTTAGGGTTAGGGTTAGGGTTTTCTGGTTTTTTCCGGTTTTTTCTGGTTTTTTCCGGTTTTATCCGGTTTTTTCCGGTTTTTTCTGGTTCTTGTTTTTCTGGTTTTTCTGGTTTTTCTGGTTTTTCTGGTTAGGGTTAGGGTTAGGGTTAGGGTTTTCTGGTTTTTTCCGGTTTTTTCTGGTTTTTTCCGGTTTTATCCGGTTTTTTCCGGTTTTTTCTGGTTCTTGTTTTTCTGGTTTTTCTGGTTTTTCTGGTTAGGGTTAGGGTTAGGGTTAGGGTTTTCTGGTTTTTCCGGTTTTTTCTGGTTTTTTCCGGTTTTATCCGGTTTTATCCGGTTTTTTCCGGTTTTTTCTGGTTCTTGTTTTTCTGGTTTTTCTGGTTTTTCTGGTTAGGGTTAGGGTTAGGGTTAGGGTTTTCTGGTTTTTCCGGTTTTTTCTGGTTTTTTCCGGTTTTATCCGGTTTTATCCGGTTTTATCCGGTTTTTTCTGGTTCTTGTTTTTCTGGTTTTTCTGGTTTTTCTGGTTAGGGTTAGGGTTAGGGTTAGGGCTTTCTGGTTTTTTCCGGTTTTTTCTGGTTTTTTCCGGTTTTATCCGGTTTTTTCCGGTTTTTTCTGGTTCTTGTTTTTCTGGTTTTTCTGGTTTTTCTGGTTAGGGTTAGGGTTAGGGTTAGGGTTTTCTGGTTTTTCCGGTTTTTTCTGGTTTTTTCCGGTTTTATCCGGTTTTATCCGGTTTTTTCCGGTTTTTTCTGGTTCTTGTTTTTCTGGTTTTTCTGGTTTTTCTGGTTAGGGTTAGGGTTAGGGTTAGGGTTTTCTGGTTTTTCCGGTTTTTTCTGGTTTTTTCTGGTTTTTTCCGGTTTTATCCGGTTTTTTCCGGTTTTTTCTGGTTCTTGTTTTTCTGGTTTTTCTGGTTTTTCTGGTTAGGGTTAGGGTTAGGGTTAGGGTTTTCTGGTTTTTTCCGGTTTTTTCTGGTTTTTTCCGGTTTTATCCGGTTTTTTCCAGTTTTTTCTGGTTCTTGTTTTTCTGGTTTTTCTGGTTTTTCTGGTTAGGGTTAGGGTTAGGGTTAGGGTTTTCTGGTTTTTCCGGTTTTTTCTGGTTTTTTCCGGTTTTATCCGGTTTTATCCGGTTTTTTCCGGTTTTTTCTGGTTCTTGTTTTTCTGGTTTTTCTGGTTTTTCTGGTTAGGGTTAGGGTTAGGGTTAGGGTTTTCTGGTTTTTCCAATTTTTTCTGGTTTTTTCCGGTTTTATCCGGTTTTATCCGGTTTTTTCCGGTTTTTTCTGGTTCTTGTTTTTCTGGTTTTTCTGGTTTTTCTGGTTAGGGTTAGGGTTAGGGTTAGGGTTTTCTGGTTTTTTCCGGTTTTTTCTGGTTTTTTCCGCTTTTATCCGGTTTTTTCCGGTTTTTTCTGGTTCTTGTTTTTCTGGTTTTTCTGGTTTTTCTGGTTAGGGTTAGGGTTAGGGTTAGGGTTTTCTGGTTTTTCCGGTTTTTTCTGGTTTTTTCCGGTTTTATCCGGTTTTATCCGGTTTTTTCCGGTTTTTTCTGGTTCTTGTTTTTCTGGTTTTTCTGGTTTTTCTGGTTAGGGTTAGGGTTAGGGTTAGGGTTTTCTGGTTTTTCCGGTTTTTTCTGGTTTTTTCCGGTTTTATCCGGTTTTATCCGGTTTTTTCTGGTTCTTGTTTTTCTGGTTTTTCTGGTTTTTGTGGTTAGGGTTAGGGTTAGGGTTAGGGTTTTCTGGTTTTTTCCGGTTTTTTCTGGTTTTTTCCGGTTTTATCCGGTTTTTTCCGGTTTTTTCTGGTTCTTGTTTTTCTGGTTTTTCTGGTTTTTCTGGTTAGGGTTAGGGTTAGGGTTAGGGTTTTCTGGTTTTTCCGGTTTTTTCTGGTTTTATCCGGTTTTATCCGGTTTTTTCCGGTTTTTTCTGGTTCTTGTTTTTCTGGTTTTTCTGGTTTTTCTGGTTAGGGTTAGGGTTAGGGTTAGGGTTTTCTGGTTTTTCCGGTTTTTTCTGGTTTTTTCCGGTTTAATCCGGTTTTTTCCGGTTTTTTCTGGTTCTTGTTTTTCTGGTTTTTTCTGGTTTTTCTGGTTTTTCTGGTAAGAGTTAGGGTTAGGGTTAGGGTTTTCTGATTTTTTCCGGTTTTTTCTGGTTTTTTCCGGTTTTATCCGGTTTTTTCCGGTTTTTTCTGGTTCTTGTTTTTCTGGTTTTTCTGGTTTTTCTGGTTAGGGTTAGGGTTAGGGTTAGGGTTTTCTGGTTTTTCCGGTTTTTTCTGGTTTTTTCCGGTTTTATCCGGTTTTATCCGGTTTTTTCCGGTTTTTTCTGGTTCTTGTTTTTCTGGTTTTTCTGGTTTTTCTGGTTAGGGTTAGGGTTAGGGTTAGGGTTTTCTGGTTTTTTCCGGTTTTTTCTGGTTTTTTCCGGTTTTATCCGGTTTTTTCCGGTTTTTTCCGGTTTTTTCTGGTTCTTGTTTTTCTGGTTTTTCTGGTTTTTCTGGTTAGGGTTAGGGTTAGGGTTAGGATTTTCTGGTTTTTCCGGTTTTTTCTGGTTTTTTCCGGTTTTATCCGGTTTTATCCGGTTTTTTCCGGTTTTTTCTGGTTCTTGTTTTCCTGGTTTTTCTGGTTTTTCTGGTTAGGGTTAGGGTTAGGGTTAGGGTTTTCTGGTTTTTCCGGTTTTTTCTGGTTTTTTCCGGTTTTATCCTGGTTTTTTCCGGTTTTTTCTGGTTCTTGTTTTTCTGGTTTTTTCTGGTTTTTCTGGTTTTTCTGGTTAGGGTTAGGGTTAGCGTTAGGGTTTTCTGTTTTTTTCCGGTTTTTTCTGGTTTTTTCCGGTTTTATCCGGTTTTTTCCGGTTTTTTCTGGTTCTTGTTTTTCTGGTTTTTCTGGTTTTTCTGGTTAGGGTTAGGGTTAGGGTTAGGGTTTTCTGGTTTTTCCGGTTTTTTCTGGTTTTTTCCGGTTTTATCCGGTTTTATCCGGTTTTTTCCGGTTTTTTCTGGTTCTTGTTTTTCTGGTTTTTCTGGTTTTTCTGGTTAGGGTTAGGGTTAGGGTTAGGGTTTTCTGGTTTTTTCCGGTTTTTTCTGGTTTTTTCCGGTTTTATCCGGTTTTATCCGGTTTTTTCCGGTTTTTTATGGTTCTTGTTTTTCTGGTTTTTCTGGTTTTTCTGGTTAGGGTTAGGGTTAGGGTTAGGGTTTTCTGGTTTTTCCGGTTTTTTCTGGTTTTTTCCGGTTTTATCCGGTTTTATCCGGTTTTTTCCGGTTTTTTATGGTTCTTGTTTTTCTGGTTTTTCTGGTTTTTCTGGTTAGGGTTAGGGTTAGGGTTAGGGTTTTCTGGTTTTTCCGGTTTTTTCTGGTTTTTTCCGGTTTTATCCGGTTTTATCCGGTTTTTTCCGGTTTTTTCTGGTTCTTGTTTTTCTGGTTTTTCTGGTTTTTCTGGTTAGGGTTAGGGTTAGGGTTAGGGTTTTCTGGTTTTTCCGGTTTTTTCTGGTTTTTTCCGGTTTTATCCGGTTTTTTCCGGTTTTTTCTGGTTCTTGTTTTTCTGGTTTTTCTGGTTTTTCTGGTTAGGGTTAGGGTTAGGGTTAGGGTTTTCTGGTTTTTCCGGTTTTTTCTGGTTTTTTCCGGTTTTATCCGGTTTTATCCGGTTTTTTCCGGTTTTTTCTGGTTCTTGTTTTTCTGGTTTTTCTGGTTTTTCTGGTTAGTGTTAGGGTTAGGGTTAGGGTTTTCTGGTTTTTTCCGGTTTTTTCTGGTTTTTTCCGGTTTTATCCGGTTTTTTACGGTTTTTTCTGGTTCTTGTTTTTCTGGTTTTTCTGGTTTTTCTGGTTAGGGTTAGGGTTAGGGTTAGGATTTTCTGGTTTTTCCGGTTTTTTCTGGTTTTTTCCGGTTTTATCCGGTTTTTTCCGGTTTTTTCTGGTTCTTGTTTTCCTGGTTTTTCTGGTTTTTCTGGTTAGGGTTAGGGTTAGGGTTAGGGTTTTCTGGTTTTTCCGGTTTTTTCTGGTTTTTTCCGGTTTTATCCGGTTTTTTCCGGTTTTTTCTGGTTCTTGTTTTTCTGGTTTTTTCTGGTTTTTCTGGTTTTTCTGGTTAGGGTTAGGGTTAGCGTTAGGGTTTTCTGTTTTTTTCCGGTTTTTTCTGGTT
>OX387246.1:15000-60000 GCA_947562095.1 Branchellion lobata
TTTATATTATTATTATTATTACTATTATTTTCTTGTTTTTTTTTTTTTTTTTTTTTTTTTTAATTATTATTGATTTTTTTTTTTTTTAAATTTTTATTATCATTATTTTTATTATTATTATAATCTTTTTTCAGTGTTGTTCATTTTCTCATTGATGTGAATGCTAAATTTGTTCTAGCGCACACTTTGCAAGCCAGGTTGCCCCAGAGACGCTTGAATATTCATCTTACTCATTCAACCTTTTGTCCGCATTAAAGGTGCTTCTGGTAATTTTCTGCATGTCTCAAAGGTTCTTCAGGCGCTCTTTTGTTTCACCAGTACTTTAAGCATCTTTTGGCACGTATCATGTTTTTGTGATTATTAAGAGTGATTCAGACACCATTTCATTTGCATTGATTTAGGCCTTATTTGCCTTCATGGAGTGTTTAAAGCTCAATTTTGTATGTGTTAAAAATGCTTCAAGCACCCTTTGATGTGTGTTTAAGGTGCTTCAGACACCCTTTGATGTGTGTTTAAGGTGCTTCAAGCACACTTTGATGTGTGTTTAAGGTGCTTCAAGCACCCTTTGATGTGTGTTTAAGGTGCTTCAGACACCCTTTGATGTGTGTTTAAGGTGCTTCAGACACCCTTTGATGTGTGTTTAAGGTGCTTCAGACACCCTTTGATGTGTGTTTAAGGTGCTTCAGACTCCCTTCCAAATGGATTGAACGCTACAGGCATTACATGTAGTTTACGCATCCTTTCGTGGCCATCAAGTGTTGAGGCACATTTCTGTATTCATGAAGATTCATTCGTGCAACCTTTCATATATTAATGGTGTTTTAGGCAATTTTTTGTATGTATTAGAGTGTTTGATTTCTATTACGCAGTAGGGGCATTTGGTTTGTATCAAGTGGTTGTAGGATCTTTTTGTATGCATTGAGAGTCTCATATACATTTTCTCATGTATAATTAATGTTTCACGTACCTTCTTGTATGTACAAAGATTGACGTACTCTTGTACCTTTCAAGTTTTTGATGCAACCTAACGTACGTAAAATGCTTCAGACACTTTTTCGTATGTATGAAGAATGCTTCAGTTTTGTTTTATGCATGAAGTGTTTGAGGCGACTTTATGTTTGCGTCAAGTGTTTCGCGTACATTTGCACGTGTTTTTGCAGGTATTTTTTTTGTATGTTTGAGTGTTTCATGTAACATCACGCACGTGTGAAAAGTTCTTCAGACACCTTTGTTGCAATTGAGAGGTTTCCATGGCATTTTTGAACTCGAACCGACGAACCGCTCACACCATGGGGCGTCGCATGCAACTTAATTAAGGGTAGTAAAAAGTTATGAAAGTAAATAGACATCGCTGACTTTAGGAAAAAGATAAAATAATATTTTTAAAATTTTGAAAAGCATCAAATCAACGTATCTGTGATGATTCTTGGTGCACTTTGACGAATTGAGTAGTCCTTCCAAAATACTCATTGATTTTGCATCTGAAATATTGTTCGAATTTTTAATTTTGACTTTTCAAAAAAAATCGCTGGATTTAATAATCAAATAATCAATTTACTTAACGTCGAACGAAACGAAAGAAGCACTTGAAAAACTTCGCCAAAAATGAACGTCTGCTTGTCGAAACCGAAAAACATTAATATTTGGTCATGAGTATTAATTATATAAAAATAAAATAAAGTAACAACCACATTTGAATAGTTTGAAAAGTATATTTAAAAAATTTTTGAGACGAAATAATATTAAAAATATTCAAAAGTTCACAAAATTATAATGAAAATAATTAATATTTGAGACAAAATTATATTGAAAATAAATAATATTTTTATTAAATTTTATTTAAAAAATTTAAAATTTCACAAAATTATATTGAAAATAATAAAAATTTCACAAAATTTTATTTGAAATATTAAAATTTTTTATTAAATTATATTGAAAATAATTAAGATTTTTACAAAACTATATTTGAAATTTTTAAAATTTTCAATCAAATTATATTGAAGTTAATTAAAATTTCTAGACAACTTTTATTGAAAATATGTAGTTTCAGGTTTTGCGAAAGCGTGTATGGCGTTATTTTAATCTATTTCATTTTTTGTTTCCAAATATTTTTATTATCTATTTGAAATTCAAAGTTTAAAATTTTAGTTATAAATAAGTTAATTTATCTAAGATTTATAGTGTTTGCTGATTGCGAAGATTTTGAAAAGATTTTTAAAAATCTGCCAAATCTGTCTCGTTTGAAATACAGACATTGCAGTGAAATCGTCAACCAACACCTACATAAATACTGTTTGCCAAATTACTCAACAAGAAAATGAACAAGTGTTGAAAAAAAAGTTGTTGTTTAGACGGACTTGCCTGTACATTTGAGAAATGGCTGAAGAAGAAAAAGACATTGCTGTAACTTCGTCAACCAATCGGCTACAAGAATACCGTTTGCCAACTTAAAAAACAAGAAAGTGAGCGGATGTTGAAACCATTGCAAGAAATTGAGGTATCCAGACAGACTTTTTTGTGAATATGAGAAATGACTGAAGAGGAAAATAGAAGAAGAGAAGAAATAACTTGCAATAACTTTCCAATAGTTATATTATGTGGTTTCAAAATATGATTCACTTCTGAACTTTTGAGACTCATTAATTTAATTTAATAGTCAATTCTGCTTTTGAATTTCTTAGAATCTTTCAACATCCCAGTTTTGTTTAATTTGATGAAACATTCTTCAATAGTCATTCCATATAAACTATGAATCCCTTCTAAATTCTTGAGACTCATAACTTTGATTCTATAATCAGTTTTTGATCTTTTGCAACAGACACTTGACAGTTTTTATGACATTCAGTCATTGTCGATTTAGTTTTTTATTTCATTTTGATTGTTCACCATGTTCTGTGCCTTTTCCAGCGTTTGTCTGGTTTTGATTCAATAAAGACTATAAAAAAAGTCCATGTTGAAGGAAATGTTACAGAAACTACGAAATAATCAAAATTTGATAACAGCCAAACTAACAAAAACTGTTGTATTGAAAGCAAGCAAAGATGAAGGACTTAAGGTGACATCCATTAGAGATGCATTGTAGATGCATTAGAGGTGCATTAGAGATGCATTAGAAATGCATTAGAGATGCATTAAAGATGCATTGTAGATGCATTGTAGATGCATTAGAGATGAATTAGAGATGCATTAGAGATGCATTAGAGATGCATTAGAGATGCATTAGAGATGCATTAGAGATGCATTAGAAATGCATTAGAGATGCATTTTAGATGCATTTTAGATGCATTAGAGATGCATTAGAGATGCATTAGAGATGCATAGGAGATGCATAGGAGATGCATTAGATATGCATTGTGGATGCATTGTAGATGCATTAGAAATGCATTAGAAATGCATTGTAGATGCATTAGAAGTGCAATGTAGATGCAGATCATGAAGCCTTACAAATTTATTATCGAATCGTTAATACAAACATCAAATAACTGAATTTTCGCCATGTTCTGCAGCATTTCAGTGGCTGACTGCATTCAAAGAAATTTAATCAGATAAAATTACGACTATGAAAAACTAACGGTGATGGAAAAATGGACTTTGTTAGCGATTTTATGTGTGGTAGCATGAAAAATAAAAATGAATGGTTCATTAGAATAAAATTATAATAAAATATTTTAAATTGTTTCAATATAGCTGTTAGCCCTTTTTATTTCATTAAAAGTTTTTTTCTATCCATATATTTTGTTCTCTGAAGACGCAAATTCATTGCAAACGAGTAATTAGCCTGCCACCTAGCGTTTGAAATAAGTTGAGTAGATATTCAAAGTATTCTTGATTCACCAGATTATAACAATGATAATATGGTATTAAATTGAAATTGTATCAAATTATAAAAACAGTGAAATGTTTTAGTTGTTTTAATTTCAGCTGAATATGTGTAAAATTTATAAATTCAATCTAAATTCAGCAAAATATTTGCTAATATAACTAATTACTGTAAAAAAGGATTTGATTTCTAAAGCAGGGAAGGACAACATAACCAATAGACTGGTTAGTTAATTATGATATAACGGCTGACACTTCCATACAAGCCTCTCCCGTCTTCTTACTACTGCATTATTATATTCAAATAATAAAAACAGGGGTGCAGCGAAGGAGCATTTTCAGAAGAGGCATGGTTCACAAAACATACGGAACAGCATCAACCTTCAAGTGTGTGTGTGATTTTACAATTATTTATTTTAAAATCACATTGTCATTCAATGCTTTCCATTCCATTTTTTCAACATTCGTTTTTTCGATTGCTTTTCGAAAGTTCATGCCTTCTTCGTACATTTATCACCACCATACAGGAGTGACAGGCCAACTTGTCGCGCAAGCCTGCGTTAGCCAGAAATTTCCAAAATGAGTGCCTGACACATGCGAAAGATACGCGAAGCTGTGAGAAATGTGCTTCAAATACTCACCAAATAACGTGAAATACGCACAAAAAGTGTTTGAAGGGAAACTTACAAGTGTCTGAATCACTTGATGGACAAAACACCCTTAATACATACATGAGGTTGCATCAAAAACTTGAAACATAAAAGTTGGTGACTTTTAATTCAAACAAGAAACGTTTCAGTGTAAGGAAATTAATACTCAATGAAGCGTGCATGAGACTCTCAATGCATACAAAAGGATCCTAGAAACACTCGATACACACCAAATGCACTACGTGGTGTCGCATGCAACTTAATAACGATTTTAGTGACAAAATGTAGTGACCAACCTTCCTGCTCTTCTCTTCTGTCCTCCTCCAGTCTTCACTCATCCTTGCCACGAACCTGTCGAATTTTCATAACAACAAGAACTTTATTTCCGTCAAACTTCTTATAACCTCAACTACACCTCAACATCTCAACATCTCAACAACATATCGACACCTAAACACTTCAAAACCTCGACAACACCTCAACACCTCAACAACACCTCAACAACACCTCACCAACACTTCAACAACGCCTCAACAACACCTCAACAACACCTCAACAACACCTCACCAACACCTCACCAACATCTCAACAACACCTTAACAACATCTCAACAACACCTCAAAAGAATAGAAACATGTAAATTTCACACACCTGCTCGTATCAGGTGTTCTCGTGTGTACTTGAGTTCCACGTGACTTCACGCATGTGTGAAAGGTGCTTCAAAAACCTTCACTGCAATTGAAAGGTTTTTATGGCGTTTTTGTTTTCAAACCGACGAAGCACTCACTCCGCGTGGTGTCGCATGCAACTCAACTACGCAGTGAAAAAAAATGTGACCAACCTCAATTTCTGCTTTCTTCTCCTCTTCCTTCAGTCTTCACTCCTCACTGTGACGAACCTGTCGACTTTTCGACTTTAAAAAGCAACACCAACAAGAACTTTCAGTTAAACGTGTTACGACCTCAACTACATTTCAACTCTGCACCTCCTCAAGCTAATGAACTTCAGCGCACACTCCAGCCGTTATATGCTCTCTGAGAAGGCGTACACAAGCATGCATACACCTAAGCTTCTTCGTTCCGACTTCTGTGGCTAACACAGGCCTGCGTGGAAAGTTAGGCTGTCACGCCTGTATGGTGGTAATTGGTGTACGATTAACGTATGTGAACTTCCCTAACAAAAAGTAGTGGGGAAATTAATGTTAATGATAATAAAATAAATTATTATTTTTTTATTATTATTATTATTGTTATTATTATTATTATTATTATTATTATTATTATTATTATTATTATTATTATTATTATTATTATTATTATTATTATTATTATTATTATTATTATTATTATTATTATTATTGTTATTATTATTATTATTATTATTATTATTATTATTATTATTATTATTATTATTATTATTATTATTATTATTATTATTATTATTATTATTATTATTATTATTATTATTATTATTATTATTATTATTATTATTATTATTATTATTATTATTATTATTATTATTATTATTATTATTATTATTATTATTATTATTATTATTATTATTATTATTATTATTATTATTATTATTATTATTATTATTATTATTATTATTATTATTATTATTATTATTATTATTATTATTATTATTATTATTATTATTATTATTATTATTATTATTATTATTATTATTATTATTATTATTATTATTATTATTATTATTATTATTATTATTATTATTATTATTATTATTATTATTATTATTATTATTATTATTATCATTATTATTATTATTATTATTATTATTATTATTATTATTATTATTGTTATTATTATTATTATTATTATTATTGTTATTATTATTATTATTATTATTATTATTATTATTATTATTATTATTATTATTATTATTATTATTATTATTCTTATTTTTATTATTATTATTATTATTATTATTATTATTATTATTATTATTATTATTATTATTATTATTATTATTATTATTATTATTATTATTATTATTATTATTATTATTATTATTATTATTATTATTATTATTATTATTATTATTATTATTATTATTATTATTATTATTGTTATTATTATTATTATTATCATTATTATTATCATTATTATTATTATTATTATTATTATTATTATTATTATTATTATTATTATTATTATTATTATTATTATTATTATTATTATTATTATTATTATTATTATTATTATTATTATTATTATTATTATTATTATTATTATTATTATTATTATTATTATTATTATTATTATTATTATTATTATTATTATTATTATTATTATTATTATTATTATTATTATTATTATTATTATTATTATTATTATTATTATTATTATTATTATTATTATTATTATTATTATTATTATTATTATTATTATTATTATTATTATTATTATTATTATTATTATTATTATCATTATTATTATTATTATTATTATTATTATTATTATTATTATTATTATTATTGTTATTATTATTATTATTATTATTACTACTATTATTATTTATATTATTTATTATTATTATTAATATTTTTATTTTTATTTTTATTTTTATTTTTATTTTTATTATTATCATTATTATTATTATTATTAGTATTTTTTTTTTTTAATTATTTATTTTATTATTTTTTTTTTTTTATTATATTCTTTTTTCAGTGTTCATTTTCTCATTGATGTGAATGTAAAATTTGTTATAGCGCACACTTTGCAAGCCAGGTTGCCCCAGAGGCGCTTGAATATTCACCCTACTCATTCAACCTTTTGTCCGCATTAAAGGTGCTTCAGGTAATTTTCTGCATGTCTCAAAGGTTCTTCAGGCGCTCTTTTGTTTCACCAGTACTTCAAGCATCTTTTGGCACGTATCATGTTTTTGTGATTATTAAGAGTGATTCAGACACCATTTCATTTGCATTGATTTAGGCCTTATTTGCCTTCATGGAGTGTTTAAAGCTCAATTTTGTATGTGTTAAAAATGCTTCAAGCACCCTTTGATGTGTGTTTAAGGTGCTTCAAGCACACTTTGATGTGTGTTTAAGGTGCTTCAAGCACCCTTTGATGTGTGTTTAAGGTGCTTCAGACACCCTTTGATGTGTGTTTAAGGTGCTTCAGACACCCTTTGATGTGTGTTTAAGGTGCTTCAGACACCCTTTGATGTGTGTTTAAGGTGCTTCAGACTCCCTTCCAAATGGATTGAACGCTACAGGCATTACATGTAGTTTACGCATCCTTTCGTGGCCATCAAGTGTTGAGGCACATTTCTGTATTCATGAAGAGTCATTCGTGCAACCTTTCATATATTAATGGTGTTTTAGACAATTTTTTGTATGTATTAGAGTGTTTGATTTCTATTACGCAGTAGGGGCATTTGGTTTGTATCAAGTGGTTGTAGGATCTTTTTGTATGCATTGAGAGTCTCATATACATTTTCTCATGTATAATTAATGTTTCACGTACCTTCTTGTATGTACAAAGATTGACGTACTCTTGTACCTTTCAAGTTTTTGATGCAACCTAACGTACGTATTGAAGATGTTTTGTTTAAACAACTTTTCGTATGTATTATTGACCTTCCAGTTACCCGTTTGTATGCATCGTGGGTTAGAAGCACCTTTTTGTATGTATGAAGAATTCATCAGACACCCTTTTGTATGTATGAAGAATTCATCAGACACCCTTTTGTATGTATGAAGAATGCATCAGGCACCCTTTTGTTTGTATGAAGAGTGCATCAGGCACACTTTTGTATGAAGAATGTTTCAGGCACCCTTTTGTATGTATGAAGAATGCTTCAGGCCCTCTTTTGTATGTATGAGGAATGCTTCAGGCCCTCTTTTGTATGTATAACGAATGCTTCAGGCACCCTTTTGTATGTATGAAGAATGCATCAGGCACCCTTTTGTATGTATGAAGAATGCATCAGGCACCCTTTTGTATGTATGAAGAATGCTTCAGGCACTTTTTCGTATGCATGAAGAGTGCATCAGTTTTGTTTATGCATGAAGTGTTTGAGGCGACTTTATGTTTGCGTCAAGTGTTTCGCGTACATTTGCACGTGTTTTTTTGCAGATATTTTTTTTGTAAGTTTGAGTGTTTCATGTAACTTCACGCACGTGTGAAAAGTTCTTCAGACACCTTTGTTGCAATTGAGAGGTCTCTATGGCGTTTTTAAATTCGTACTTACACACCACTCACACCCCGGGGTGTCGCATACAACTTAATTATGAGCAATGACAAGTTATGAAAGTTAACTGACATCGCTGAATTTAGAAAAAGACATAATAATATTTTTAAAACTTCGATAACCATTAATTTAACGTACCTGTGATGGTTCTTGGTGCAATTTGACAAGTCGTTCCAAAATAATCCGTTGATTTTGGCGTCTGAAACATTATGAAACTTTTCAATTCTGACTTTTCAGAAATAAAATGCTGGATTTTATAATCGAAACATCAATTTTATTAACGTCAAACGAAACGAGAGAAACGCCTGAAAAACCTTGCCCGAATGAACGTCTGCTTGTCGAAACCAAAGAACATGAATATTAGGTCTATGAAAAAATAAAATAATGTAACAACTACATTTAAATAGTTTTTTTTAAATTTTTAGGCAAAGTTTTATAGAGAATATTTTCAAACTGTTTCGAAAGCTTTATCATTTCATCATTGAAGTCCTTCCTGCACACCTCCATGCATGCAATGCTTTCTTGAAGACGAACTTTTTGAAGGGATCTTCTCAGATCCGAGATTAAATTATATTTTCTTTTTTTGAAATATTTGCGAAACTATCGAACGTAAGCAACCTGCAAATCAACACATTAGACAACCTCAAATCTCTCGGCACATTTTTCAATGGGTGTTGTTGTCTTGTTGGTGGTCTCTTCTGAGGCCTAAACCGATCACACTTCACAGCGGGATATGCCAGTCATCATGCCACCAAGATAAGCTTGAAAGTTAACAAATTGGTGGTTTGAAATATAAATGTAAAAATTCGTTTAACTCTTTTTTTTAATTTCCTAAAAAGGTTAGTAAGTTTTTTTTTCAAAGATTAGGGTTTTCAGCGTTTGTTTGGATTTGTTCCAATTAAGTCCATGAACAAAGTCTTCATGAGACCTAATCTAATCAAAACATTTGTTTAGCGCTGATTATGTTCCAAGGCACTCAAGACCTGATTGTCCTTTCGAGTAAACATCCCACACCTAAAACTAATACAATACAAAAATAACTTATACATTTTTATGAAAAAAATATATATTAAAAATCAGCATACAAACATAAGACGATTTGAAAGATGGTTTAACTTTTAAGCAGTCCCGAGGTCCGTCTATTCAAAAAAATTATTTTAACTTTAATACCTTACTTTAAGTTCAAATATAATAATGCAACAATTATTGCGTAGATCTATAAATTTGATATCTCCCGTTTGCGGACGGACTTTCATCGGCAAAAATGCGGCCTATTTGTTCGACAAAATGTCTGGCAGAGAGCCCGAAGTGCCTTACGAGTCAGACATTGTGGTGGTTGGAGGGGGGCTGGTTGGCATGATGGTTGCTTACCACATCAAACAACTCAATCCCTTGGCGTACGGCGTGACACTAATCGAAAAAGATCCCACTGTTAGTTTTCTGCAACGCTGCTAATAATAATAACTCATTCCTTCATTTTATTATTTTCGATCGTAATTATAAAATTTCATAAAGTTTCAAAAAAAATATTATTTTAAAGATATTTCTGGAATTAAAAATAGTATGAAATACAGTTGAAAGACACAGCAACTAGTGTGTTTTACGAGGGTCTTCGGCAGCAGTACTGGCACGAGGAGCACTTGGCAATGGCGCGGTACTGTGGTGACTTTTTGAGGAAGGTGCCACAACACCTTGCCATCCCAGGTGCCACCACACAAATATATGACTACATAACAATGTTCATATAAAATTCTGCCTCGGGGTTAATGCCACTATAATAATATTCATGTTTGTATTGTATTTTATTGTATATAACTATAAACAAAAATCATTTTTATCTTTATTCTTCTCAGTTATGCTCCATAAGCCACAGCATCAATTAAAATGTATTCATACAATTGCTTTCTCCAGTGTTTGATACAACAAAATAACAACTAAACAATCATATTTATGATTCTGGCCCACGAGAGCCCAACAATGTCAAAGTTGATGAGCATTTAATAATACTAACAAACAATATTTTTAACTGAATTTATTTAATTGATGTTATAATAATGGGGCTATGTGTCTCATAGTAATGACACAGCACCACTATAGACCTGCAGGTGCCTGGCATCTCATTCACTCCGCAGAGCACTCTGTTGTTGGCCTGCGATGAACAATCCGCCCACAACATGCTCCACACCTCCAAACTCCAAAAGTGCAGTGGTGTGGGTGGTGTGTGTTGTGGGTAGTATGGTGTGTGTGTGGGTGGTATGGTGTGTGTGTGGGTGGTATGGTGTGTGTTGATGTGTGTAGAGCTGTGTATGTGATGATGAGAATTATGTGGAATTGACCCAGACAAGCTTGAGACTGGAGCAAGGCACCAAGCACAACCACCTCCACCAGACAAAGTGGGGTGGATGTGGAGGTGATCGGTGCTGAGGAGCTGTCTCAGTTGTTTCCATGGATGTGTACCAACAACATCACCCTCTCCTCACTCGGTGCTTCTGCTCTATGATAATCTATGCGGCTTCCATTGTTTCAATAATGACTATATAAATACTACTAATAATAATAATAATATTAATAACAATAATAATAATAATTTTAAATAATAATAATAATAATATAATAATAATATTAATATTAATAAAATAATAATATTAATAATAATAATAAAGTAATAATTATCATGTGCAACACCAGGATACAGAGGGGAGGGTTGTTACGATGTGGGAATGTTGATGAGTGCTTTGAAGGGTAAGAATGCCTCACTGGGAGTCAGGTGATGATGGTAGTGATGATGATGATGATGATGATGATGATGATGATGATGATGATGATGATGATGATGATGATGATGATTATGATGATGGTGGTTAAGATGATGATGATGATGATGATGATGATGATGATGATGATGATGATGATGATGATGATGATGATGATGATGATGATGATGATGATGATGATGATGATGATGATGATGATGATGATGATGATGATTATGATGATGGTGGTTAAGATGATGACCAACTATATACAATCATAACTTTCACAACTTCCAAGGTTCATAAACGGGGAAGTGGTTGGGTTCGGCAAGGAAAGTCAAAAGGTTCTATTCATCTACTAATTCATCCCTCCATTCATCCATCTAGCCATTCACCCATCAGCCCATCCTTCCATCTTTCCATCAATATTTTTTCTTCACATGGATGCACGCAGGTGTTTTCGAAGTTGAGTCAGAAGGTTGAAAAAAAACAGACGATGAAAGAGGTTTCCGTCAAATTGACTTCAACCCAGCATATTCATTCTCTCAAATTTTCAAGGTCTTATTTATTTTCCACCTCTTTCTCCTCCTCCTCCTCTTCCTCCTCCTCTTCCTCCTCCTCCTCCTCCTCCTTCTCCTCCTCTTTCTCTTCTTCTTCCTCTTCATTCTTTTTTTACCTCCTCCTTCCCAGGTGTATATTAGCGGCAGGAGCTTCTTCGGCAGAGGTGGCAGCTTTGGCAGGCATCGGTGTTGAAGAAGCCACTTACACCCCCCTCCCCATCACACCCAAGTCCGTTAGCACCAGGAAGGGTGGAAGTGAGGGAAGATGGGTGAAGTTGAGGGGGAAGGGAGACATAGGCACTAATTTGACAACACAACACTTCAATCAATCACTCTCATTCTACCCTACCACATCATCAACTTCACCATTTTATCGCCATCACCACCCCATCGCCAGTCTATAGCCACCACAGCACCACCTCACATTACCACAGCACCACATTGCCACAGCACCACATCACTACAGCACCACATCACCACAGCACCATCTCACAGCACCATCTCACAGCACCATCTCACAGCACCATCTCACAGCACCATCTCACAGCACCATCTCACAGCACCATCTCACAGCACCATCTCACAGCACCATCTCACAGCACCACAGCACCACAGCACCACTTCACAGCACCATCTCACAGCACCATCTCACAGCACCATCTCACAGCACCATCTCACAGCACCATCTCACAGCACCATCTCACAGCACCATCTCACAGCACCATCTCACAGCACCATCTCACAGCATTATCTCACAGCACCATCTCACAGCACCATCTCACAGCACCACATCACCACAGCACCACCTCACAGCACCACAGCACCACCTCACAGCACCACAGCACCATCTCACAGCACCACAGCATTATCTCACAGCACCACATTACCACAGCACCACCTCACAGCACCACAGCACCATCTCACAGCACCACTTCACAGCACCATCTCACAGCACCACAGCACCACATCACCACAGCACCACTTCACAGCACCACAGCACCACCTCACCACAGCACCACATCACCACAGCACCACATTACCACAGCACCACCTCACAGCATCACAGCACCACCTCACAGCACCACAGCACCATCTCACAGCACCACTTCACAGCACCATCTCACAGCACCACATCACAGCACCACAGCACCACATCACCACAGCACCACTTCACAGCACCACAGCACCACCTCACCACTTCACAGCACCACATCACCACAGCACCACCTCACATCACCACAGCACCACTTCACATCACCACAGCACCACCTCACATCACCACAGCACCACCTCACAGACTGAAGCACACATACTTGTTGGAGTGCAAGGAGGGACCAGGAGCCGAAATGCCCATGATTCACCACGACGAATTCTTTCTTCGCAAACACCACAACCACTACATCTGCACTGCTTTGCAGCCCCTGGTGAACCCATTTGTGCATGTTGCATGGTGCATGGTGCACAGTACATGGTGCATGTTTGGTGGTGCACGGGTGTATGAATGGATAGATGGATGGCCGAATGAACTGAACGACAGGATGACAAGGACGATGATAGCTTAAGTTTGTTTCAAAATCGAATCCAGCACCAACTTACCTCACTCATTCCTGCCTTCAATTCTATGAAGGTCTGTGAAATATTTTATATAGTTCCACCACACCACACTCCACCCTACCCCATCTTACCCCACCACATCCCACCCTACCCCACCACACCATACCACGCCACACCACACCCACCACACCACAGCACATCACACCACACTCACAACAGCACACCACCTCTCGCCCACCACAACACATCACACCACACCACTTCTCACCCACCACACCACACCACACTACACCACTCCACTTCTCACCACACCACACCGCACTACACCACACCACTTCTCACCACATCACACCACACCACTTCTCACCACACCACAGCTGCTGAAGCATTGGCAGGGTCAAATAGCGCACAACCACTTCGACGGAGACTTGCTACTGGGCAACCACCCCTACTACCTTAACCTCTTCCTCGCCACAGGCCCTCCATGCACCGTTCGTGCATGCATGCATGGAAGGATGCATGCATGGATGCCTGGAAGAATGCATGCATGGATGCATGGAAGAATGCATGCATGGAATGGTTGAAAAGGAATAGGATTGAGTAGTTGTGGATATGTTTATGCATATGGGCATTCTTGCATGGAAGTTAGAATGGGCTTGTTTTTGCAGGAGTTGTCAGCGGCGGTGGGGCGGGTGGTGATGGAGATGGTGTTGAAAGAGCAGGTGCAACTAATCGACCCTTCCAGATTCTCCTTCGACAGAGTCATGTACGACGAAAAGCAAACTTCGAAGGCAACATGACAAACATGAGTGGAAAGAGGAGGGAGAGAAGGAGAAGAGAAGGAGGAGAAAGAGGAGGAGAAGGGGGGAGAGGAAAGAGGGTTATGATGGAGAGGGGAGAAGAAGGGAAAAAGGTGAAAAATGAAGAAGAAGAAGGCGAGAAGGGAAGAGGAGAGGGACGATGTTGGAAGAGTTGAGTGGAAGAGCATGGGCTTGAAGTGGTGGAGCAAGTCAGCTCTAGTTTGAAGAACTTACTGCCTTGATAGGCTTTCAGGTGTATTGACATTTATTTGATTATTTCTGTACAAATTAAGCGTTTTTCAAATATAAAATAAACCTTCCAGAATGTTCAGACCACTTCAAACAAAATTAAATGGCTTGTGCGCGCTCGCATGCAGCATCCTGCAAACCTCTTCCACACAACTGTCTGCTTATCGATCTCGAAGATGGAAAAGCAAATTATTTTGAATCAATGGCCAATCGGCAGACGTTTATTGATGATTGCGAGAGCTTGGAAGTCCTTGTACCTGCCCTTAATCTTTATAAGATTCTATTTAACCTAGTGATTGTCGAGTATTTAAAAAATAAATAAACAAAAACTTAAAATTATTTTTTAAAGTTGAAAATGCTAAATCAAGGTATGAAGAAAACGCTCTGAAGATTGCTTAAGAACACCAGGCGAAACAGACTTGAACACCAATAATCGTTTTTTTGAAGAATCAATGGAGTTTAGTAAAGCCATTTTTGGAACCATCAAAATCAGCACTGCTTTATAGATGCTTCTCACAAATGTCGTAACGGGTGAAATTTTATTAAAACATTCAGGATAAACTTGAAAACATTATACATAAGTCAGTTAAATTCTTAAAACCTATGGAAGACTTTCCATGAACGAGAGGTCCTGGCGCATGGGCAGACGGTGTGGAGACGTGTTTCACATGAAAGGTACTTTTTGATTTTTATCTTGCCATTAAACATGCCTTCCTATTTTAACTTTTTTTTTAAACTTTATTGTTGATCTTTTAACTATTGGAATAGAAATAGAAATGTCTTTATATCATTAAAAGGGTAATTATTATTAAAAAATATCTTAAAAATAAACGTAAAACATTCCATTACTAAAATATAAGAATATTATAAGTAATCAGAATGAAATTGGAAAAATGTAAAAATTCCGACTTACATAAAATTTAAAAACTTACGTACAGCCTACCGATAAGGGTTTAAAAACAAACTTTGTTCTATAGAACATTAAATTAATTTTTTATATAAAATCTTGTGTCAACTTAAAAAATCTAATCGACAAAGTTGCATGGTTATTTTGTAAGGATAGTATGAAGTGAATATAAATATGAATTATCTTCTACTATCTCTAAAATTTCTTCTCGTATTGTTAAAATAATTTTATTTATTTTTATAGTCATACACGCTCTCGCGAAACCGAAAACTCCGTTTTTGCGTCTGTGGCATAATGATTAGCCTGTTTCACTGTGAATTGTAATCATGTGGGCCCATGTTTGAGTTCCAGGAACGGCAACTTTCGTTTTGATTGTTCACCATGTTCCGTGCCATTTCCAGCGTTTGTCTGGATTTGATTCAATAAAGACTAAAAAATTATATGATTTTCCAAACTATTCAAAGAACCATTAATACACTATATTTTATTTTTTATGCGATAGAAACCTTTCATAAGTTCTTGCAATTGCGTTTTCATGTCTCCGGAGCTAGATAGGAAAACTAAATGGCAATGCAGAAGTTTCAATTGAAATGTTTATAGATTAAGTCACGTTTTTTTAATTTTTTTACAATCTTATTGAAAATTAATGAGAATAGTAAACTTTTTAAAAAATTTTGTTTGTTTTTGACTACGGCCTAACACTAGTCATCAAATATAATGCAGTTTAGCATTTTAATTTTTGAAACTTATTCACTTTTTGAATATAATTGAAAATTTAATTAAATTTTTTATTCATACTTATTTATTGTAAAAATTTTCAAGCCTATAACTAAAAAATAATAATGTTTTAACTTTGTTTCTGGTCTATCTGTTACAACAGCTGGCAAGTGGTATCCCTTATGGATACATAATGAACTCACGTGTACAAATAAGCTTTGAAATACACTTTTGTTTGAAACAATAAAGATTATGAATTAATTAATTTTGGCATTTTAATTGCTAAGTTAATGTTGTTTTAATGTTACTTTTCTTCATTGTGAAACTACAACCTTAACTTTTAAAGCACGTCGTCAACAATGGAAAGAGATTTTCTTAAAGCTAAGAAAAGACATTTGTGTCAACTCGGTTAAAATCCAATAAAACATAAAATTATTTTTGTTTTTGACAAATATTTTTTTAAAATCTTATTCGCAACATAGATTTTTTTGAAAACTAAAAAACTATTTAATATTCGTTATTTCTTGATTTCTCACAGGTTATGAGATTTGCCAACTTTTCTCAACTGCCGCTGTCCTCCCTCCAATATCTTCAATACGAGACCTCCACCCAAAACTCCACGAGTTTGTTATGCTTGGAGTTCAACTGGTGGAGTTTAGCTTAGATCCCATATTTCGGAAAAATCTGAGAGTTCTGATGATGGATCTTAATGACAGTTAGTGTGAGCCTCAAGTGCACATCATCTTTTTTAATTTATCGGAACAAGTTTTCATGTATTTCATTTCTAATCTATGTAAAACACTTTCCTTCCATTATCTGTTTAAAGACGCTCTCAGACGAAGTGTTTCACTGGCATTCTTTTTATCCACAATATGCAGGTTTTGTGCAAACACAAATGACCGAGGTACAGCCCTTGGAGTCTTCACTGGTGAGCAGGAGCAACTTCGTCAAGAAGCTTTTCGATATTTGCACGTTTGTCAAGCGCTACAAAAAAGAAAAATCTTCAAAGGCCACAGCGGAGAAAATATATCAGATCAACAACGGTGTCTGTGAGTAATCCAATCTAATCTAATCAAATCATTTATATAGCGCTGATTCCACACTGTTCAAGAGCGTTTTGCTACGAACTGTCTAAATAACAAAGTTTAAAGGGCTTTACGAAATGAAAGTAGAGAAGTAATAGAGGAGAGATTGGGGGGAAGAGAGAATAACCGGTGAAAATAATATGAACTTTCAAGCCGTTACTTTTAAAAATCTACTCAGACGAGTTCAATTTATTCGACTAACATGAAATGCAATACATTTTCACATAGATTTTCTTATTTAATCAAGTGATTTTCCACAGCCAAATTAATCGATTTTGGTTACTTAAAACGTCCTCATCTCGAGAATTACAATAACGAGGCCACCGAGAAGCTATTGGCTGAGATAAGTTCGTACCAGATCAATAAGCTTACCATCAAAGATCTAGGTTAGATTACATAGTTTGCTGATTTGTAGATGCGAATAATTTTGGAGCAAATATGAGGTCATATTTCGTTTTTGTTGTTCTAATAATGCACACATCTGAGGGTATAATACCCACGACATTTTCAATAAAAACAAAAATACGAAATTAAACAGAAAGATCTTCATATAGGAAAATAGAGAAACAAATCAGTTACATAAAGACACAAGCCTATGGAGGCGGCAAGGAGGTGATGGTGTGGTCGTGCTTCCTAGCCGAGGTGCATGAGCTCTTCGGCGTGGCCACTCAGCTGCTGAAAGATGTGTCCTTGTCTCTCACTCTCTCGCCATCAGAAGAGTTTAGAGCTTCGAAAACTGTTGTATTTGGCGGTTTACTAATTTTATTATTATTTTTAAGTACATTTATTTGTAAGATCTTGCGAAATTAAACAGAAAGATCATTGTATAGGAGTTTTTTGTGTTTTTTAAACTTAATTTTAGCAATAGAGAGTCAATGTATGAATATTTTTTAAAGAATGAAATTGAAAGAGAACTTGAAAAATATGAGTGAATTACTGGCTGTTTTTCATTCTTCCGTTCACGACACCATCCGCCTGAACGTTGACTCATCTGATTTCATGGAGAGATCAGCTGTTCTCCTTACGAACACGGTGATGTGAATGTGATATTTAGCGCTTCACTTGAAAAGGACATCCACACTTGAATTTAATGATGAAAACTTATGAAAAGCTTTAATAAGAAGTTTTCACAAAAATGTTTCTTTGAGTCAAAATTGGTATATTCTAGAATGAACCTTAAGGTTGATGTTCCCGTTAAGTTTTTTTTCTTTTTTTAGTTCGTTTGTTCGCCATGTTTTGTGCAATTTCCAGCGTATGCATGGAACTAACATAATAAGGACTATATAAAAGAGTTCTTTGAATATATATTTTGAACTATAATCCCTCAAAGTATGCATAATTTGCAGATCTACTTGCTACGGAACGTCATAAACACCGAACTGAACCTTTGGAACCCTCGCGTGCAAGACCTTTCTTTCAACAAAGTTTTCAGAAATTCTGGCAATTTCGATATTTCTGTGGGTTTTCATTCGCTTTTGATATTTTGTTCAAAATTGTTGATGTTTTCAAGCTTTCTATAATTGGGATTATACATTTAAAAAGTTACTGATAAACATATTAAGAATCCATATTTAATTTTAAAATGCCAAATCGTTATTAATTCTTTGAGTTTGTATTTTTATAAGTTATTTCAAACACTCATATTTCTTCTCGACACTTGCAGTACTATTCACATACGTTCACAGGCTAATATTTTAAGGCTACAGTTAGAGAAACTTTTCAACATTTTTACATTAAGTTCCCCCTCCACCGAAGAGTGGATGCGGCCCATTCAAGAAATAAGAGAGTTGTATAATCGATTAACTTCAGGTGCAAACATTCGTATCAAAAAGAACAAAAATGTTTCAACGATGGAATCTTACAAGAAGGAGATGAGCTTGTCAATGGTGGAAAGCAATGAGAACGATCGTGAGAGTATACAAAGGTGCTTGTTGTACAAGATCTACCAACTGATGTACAATACCTTCAACTCTCTGGCCCTCTTTTTGTCAACTACAAGCGTCAAAGAGGCAATTTCGACATTTGACTGGTCCAATATGGACTCCTTGATCGATTCGTTGGTTCGTGAGGTTGGTGAGATGATAACCAGTCTCGAGTCAAAAAAGTGCAAAGAATCGTTGTTACAAGGTGGCAGCAAAAGCTTCAAGACCAAGGACAACATCATCGTCGTTTCGAGTCATGTTGACGAAAGAATACATCGATTGAAGTTGATGAAGGAATTCCTATCGAACCTCCTCAAGCCTCAACACCAGCCCATCCTCAATGAAGGTTCTCTCACTCTTCTACCTCTGCAACTCAAACCCCTTCAAGCCCTCCCACCCTTCACATCTTCAAGTGATTTCAAAGATTACAAAATGCCAACTTTAGCCAAAGCGCCTTGTCCGTTCGACGTAGACTGCTTGAAATTGTTTGTGCTCTTCTGCAAAGTCCAAGTGAGTTACTTCGATCGATAGTATTAATCTAAATAAGTCATTATTTTCATTGATTTTCAGCTTGTTTTGAATCATAGTTGAAATAAAAAATATTTCAACAGATTATTTATGAATTATTTCACTTGAAATAGATGAAAAAGACTAAAGTATTTCTGGAGAAGAGTTCGGAAGAGCTTTTGACGGATGAATTCAAATTCATCCCTCTGCAAGTATCTGACCAGCCAAGCATTTTCAATTCAAGCCGCAACTTACGCTCGGATGGCAGGGCGCTGGAGAGCAACATAGATGCATCAAGTGCTACAAAGCGCCCTACGAAACCACCAACTTCGTCTTACTCTCCAAACCTTGCTGCAGCCAGCAACGCACACCATGGTGAAGAAGTCGATGAAGCACTGCTCGACAGTATCGATGGACTGTTGAAGCAGTCTAGAGACCTCTATAACAAATTTAATGCATCGAAATAACCATTCATTCGAAATATACTTCCTTCTTTTGTTCAATTTGTTTTTGGCAAGAACTTTCGGAGAGAAGCTGACAAGAAACATATGAATCACCAGGCTAAAGCTTTTATTTAACTTCATTGAGAGATTATTTGTTTTTTCTAGCATCTTTTCAGATAAAAATAAAAAAATTATTTTGATAAATTTTGCAGATAAAAACCATAAGAAGACCATTTAGAGGTTACAGCTGTCAGTAGGTTTTGTTTACAGGGTAACTTACCTAACACAATGATTTATTCCGCCATGATTTATTCCACAATCCAACACTTTAGCATCCGTTTTTGCAGTCACGTGGGCCCTACATTCAAGCTTTTTTGAAATCAAAAATACTTTTCGGCATTTTCATTGGTTGTGGTTAATTTTTTAAATTTATTTATTTATTTTAATGAACTTCCAATAAATAATCCTCAACCTTTTAATTCTTTTCTTTCCAATCCTACTTTTCCCATATAACTTGATGTTTCCATCAGTGTGGTTGTTTAGAGGAATAGATTTAGTTTGCCTAAACCAGTCAATAGTCATACATTATGACAACCTAAAGAATATTTTTTCACAAGTGCTTTCATGTGATTGTATGCCTTGGTTCAATTAAAAATTCCAAAGTTCATTTATCTGATCCTCTGGTCAAGTTTGCTCCTAGTCTTCAGTTTGGATTTCTTGTGACATCACAGCTTTAGTTAATTTGACTTTATTCTCTTATTTTAAATTTTGCCATTTTTCAATATTTTCTGTAACATGAAACATTCTCCCTCTGTTATTTGATGGCATTATAAACTATTAAAAAAATTTAAAGTGTCTTGCCTTGATTACTTAGTCAACTTTTCTCTCAGTTTAAAATGATTTTTTTTTTGCCACAATATGCTTATTTTATTTTTTGTCACATGTCTGCGTCTGTGGCATAATGGTTAGCTTGTTTTTCTATAAAGCGTCAACGGGTAAGCTCAGGCTTGAGTTTTTAAAGAAACAACTAGAGTTAAAACCAGTTTGGGTGGTTTACTCACCTAGTAGCTCAGCAACGAGTGAAATTGTTTCTTTGAGATGCCTCTAAACAAAGTGCTAAAAGGTACTTCACAAATGCTTTGATTAGATTGGATTATAGAACGCTATGAGAGTTTGAAATGTAAATAGCTTTGGGCTCCACTACTCTCATCTATGAGTGTTGACAAGTGAAAGTGAGTACCATTGAATCAGAATGAACTACCAAATAGAAGATTTATTGATAAGCATAATATCATTCTATGAAATTTCCAGTATATGTCAGGTCTTGATGTAATAAAGACTATAAAAAAAGAAAAAGTTGTTGAAATAATTGAATAGGTAAACCTGTAAAATAAAATGAAAAAGTAGAAAAAGACGAGTTGACTTAATTAAAAAATGATTAGTAAAAAATGTGCCATTGTTTCTCTATTTTTTATGGTACTATGAATAAGTTTGCTAGTGTATTGCATATTTTCCTGTTCCATATAAATATATGTTCATTACTCTCATGCGCAGAGGGCCTAGCATTATAAATTCCCCACGCTTTAAAATTGAAATTTAAGGCTCATTTTATTTAAGTCTAACTATTTAGTTCAATAAATCTGTAAGATAATAAGTTTTTTGGTTAAATTGTTTTGATTACTTTCCTTAATGCAAAATAATTATTTTATCGTTCAATCGGAATAATTACATTTTTTAAACTTGCTTTGAAAGATTTAAATGGGAAACAAAATCAGAACGATCGTTTGTTTGTAAATAGGTTTTTTCTTGTTTCAAATTTTTTTCATTAAGTATCATTTCAAATGTCGAAACAGCCCGTTAGAGCGATTGAGGGTAAAAGTTCTGGAATTTCTAACTCAACTGACCACTGCACTGAAGAAAGTAAAAACCACGACCATGTAGATAATAAGATTATCAAGTTAGAAAATGACCTTCCATTGAATAATGATAACATCACAATGGGTAATCATATACCGGGAGGTTGTTCGGCTATGTTAAAAGGGAAAGGTAAAAAGAAATTTCAAGTCAACGTAGTCAGCGATGCTTTGTCAGAAATGAAGGATAAAATGAAATTATGTGAAAGTAAGTCAATTGAAAATGAATCTTTATCCAAGAAGCAGGAGCAATCAGCTGAACAAGTAAAAGGTTTAAGTGATTCTGATGAGACTATAAAGTGCAATGGTAAAGTAGATTTGCCTTCTAAAAGTTTGCCTGAAGCTAACAAGGAGTCTCATTTTACAAAAACAAAGTCAAAACCAAAGGAAAAGTCTGTTCTAAAATCAAATTTAAAACAGCCTTCAAATAATGTCTTTTCACCAGAAATTGAAATGAATTCCACAAAAAGTTTATCTATTCTAGCCAACAACTGCATTGAAAGCAAATCTCTTGCCTCACCCAGCCAAACATTTCACAGACCTCGTCATAACAGCTTCAATGGAATGGATAGAAGAGCTATGCGAACACACACACATAGAACAATATCAGATTCTTTGTGGCAAAACAGGTCTCATAAGCTTAGGCCTGCCAGTAGCCTCACCAAAACAAAAAAGGTGAAGGTGGTTGAAAGCAAAAGTGCTTCCACCTCAGACAATGATAATGTTTCGACCATGAAGAGTAAGCTCGATGTGGAGAACATGAAGGCTGATGGCAAACGAGACAAAGATAAGGCCAATCAAGCTGTGTTGAAGATGCGAGAAAGAAAAATGTCTCGATCCATCCAGCAGTCAGCATATTGCGGAGAGGAGGAAAGTGATGAAGACATTTCTGAAATTCCACAAAAGTTAGACAAGGAATTGACGAAGCCAGAGCCGGAGGAAGAAAATGTGGTAGCAACATCCCCGAGTGGTCGCTTCCTCAAGTTTGACTTGAGCATCGGCAGAGGCTCTTTCAAGGCTGTCTTCAAGGGACTTGACACCGAGACTGGAGTGCATGTGGCTTGGTGTGAGCTACAGGTTAGTTTCGCTGTCATGCTTGTCTGTAGTCCACCATACTTGGTTTTTTATATTGTATAATAATATCAAGATATTCTATCTGAATGGTTGTTTTTTTTTCAATTTTCAGTAACTGATTGCCGACATAAGCAATTATTTGATTACAAAGGTGTCTCATAATCTCTCCATAAATATTGAAATGGTAAACCTTGTGTGCAACTTTACCTTAACCACAATTGAGTATTGTCCAACTCAACAAATTGCTTGAATTCAATATATCAGTCATAAAATTATATTGCCTCTTCATAAACAGAGATATCACAACTATTCACTCTACTCATTCTCATTTTGAAGCTTTGTCTACTGCAGCCATCAAAGTTCATTTTGGTTACTGAACATTCACAAAAAACATACTTCTTGCACTTCCACGTTTTAAGATTAAAAAAAATTTTTTTTTAAGATTTTAGAAAAACGCACACACACGCACACACACACACACACACACACACACACACACACACACACACACACACACACACACACCCGCATACAAGCGAACACATTCTTTCACTCACGTACATACATGCACACATGCAGAGAGAGAAATTTCTCACATCAACACTAAATAGCTAGACACATATAAGGGTCACTGTGGTGTAATCAGCACATCAGCAGAACAAGCAGGGTAACCTCCCAACAACATCAGCCCACAACTTCCAACCTTCTCAGACATCTATTTATTTTTCTGAGTGTATCCACCTCCAGAATTTGAACCACGCTTTGGAATTAACATTTTTAACATTTTTACTTTGTATTCATAGAAAGGCCAAGTTTTCTGTGGGTTTCTTTCTATTCTATTCATTTTCGCTTCTTTTTCGACCATAAAACTTTTCTACTCTTGCGTCAGTCAGTCAGGCGATTTATATCTCTTTATTTTCAACCTTTTTACCTTGTATATTCACGTGCTGGAGTTGTTCTCAATTATTTCACCTTTAAAACTTTTTAAGATCATAAAGGTGAGAAAAAATATTTTTTGCTCAACAACAATTAGCCGAACGCTTGTTAGCTCTTAATAAAAAAAAGTTTAAAGGGAAGAAAAGACGGAGCTTTCAACGCATCCTTCCAACAAAACAAAAGCCAGAACATTTGATAAAACATTCCTCTATCAAATGTGATCTTAAGTGTATAATTGCATACGATTGCCACTAATTTGTAGCGAAAATTCCGAAGGGCTTCCTTATTGGGTTATTAGGCTAGTTAAGTATGTATATATCATTTAATAACAAATAAACACCATAGCCTCAACATACCGCCTTTCAGCGTTGCAAAGCCACAGTCAGACACTAGACTCGAGTTGAATTCGGAGAAATTTTTATAATTCTATTAAGCTGCAGTTTCATTTCCAGGCTAAAGTCCATTTGATTTTTCATTTTTCATTCTTTCTATGCCTCTTTTCCATATCTTCATGCACCACTTCGTTTCATTGCAAGTTTTATTGTACTTCACTTTATCAGACCTCGGCATCCTCAACTTTATCAAGTATTGTATCAATATTTGTATTATTGTTTTTGTGAGCGGTGTATTGTATATGACCGTATCAGCTCCACCAAGGCACACACATAAAAAAACGAACAAACATACAGGCACAAAGAACACATTCACACAAACACAAATACAAAACACACACACACACACACACACACACACACACACACACACACACACACACACACACACACACACACACACACACACGCACAAACGCACGCACACATATTGTATGAACACTTGCAACCAACAGCGCACCTCACAAATATTTATATTCCAGACCAAGTAGCTTCATAAACTAGCCATCTCTCTGAAGCTCATTCCTGTTTTAAATAATACAACAACAAAAATAGAAACAACAACAACAACAATAATAATAATAATAATAATAATAATAATAACAGAAGCAACAATAATGATAATACTAACAATAAGAAGAGGGGAAGAAGGGAAAAAGTAAATCAGAGACGAAAATAAAGAACGTGTCGAAAAATTAAAAAAAATAGTAAAAATGTAATGCTGGAGTTGATTAATCTATTATGATAATTGATGTCTTCGCAGAAACCATGGTTTCACAGCTCACTGTGCAAATAAACAGAAAAATACGAAGAAATGGCTGTCTCTAAAAAGTCACTGCTGTAAAACAACTGCACATGCATTCATGTGAATAGAGGCAATTTCATTACGAGTTTGCTTCATGGCTTGTGTAGAAACGATAAATCAGCACAATTCACCATATTCTGGTGACTTTTTCAGCGGTAGAAGCTTCATTGAAACTGTTTCCTTCAAACTCCACATGGACAAGGAATTAATAAGTCCTTTGAACCACTGATCGCTGCTTCGTTAGGAAAAATGCGCAACTTTTCAAATTACCAAAAGTTTTTTTTATTTAAAGAAAATGTTTGTTTTGGTCATGTTAAAAACCATAGGATGAAGTAGAGTGGTCTTGATCTTCACATTCGCCGACGCCACTTGAATTCAACCTCCAATGTATTACTGGAGACTTGCTGGAGTAGTGTGTGAGTGTGCGGTGTAATGTCATGTAGCCCTGACTCATGAGCAACTCTCGATGCATTTGTTGATGGGATGTTGCATTGTGATGTTGCATTGTGATGTTGCATTGGAATGTTGCATTGGGATGTTGCATTGTGATGTTGCATTGTGATGTTGCATTGTGATGTTGCATTGTGATGTTGCATTGTGATGTTGCATTGTGATGTTGCATTGTGATGTTGCATGGTGATGTTGCATTTGGATGTTGCATTGTGATGTTGCATTGTGATGTTGCATTGTGATGTTGCATTGTGGTGTTGCATTGTGATGTTGCATTGTGATGTTGCATTTGGATGTTGCATTGTGATGTTGTATTGGGATGTTGCATTGTGATGTTGCATTGGGATGTTGAATTGTGATGTTGCAGTTCGAAGAAGTGCGTCATAGTTATGTTAAACTTTCACGTGTCCAACACGAAGCACTTAGGAAAATAAAGATTGGAAAAGATTCAATTATACTCAAGTGATAACGAAGTTAGAACATTCATTTAGGTGTCTTTGAATCTTTCATAATTTTAATTCTTTAAACTCCAATGTACCAAATTGCCTTCCATTCCCTTCATCAGCTTAATTTTCTGTGCCATAACTTCCAAGTGTTTATCATAACATATTTCAAACGAATGTGTTCGCAAAGTGTTCCATGCGTGTTCAAGACATCGAAGCCCGCTGCAGTCACCTCATTTAAACATCTATCAAGCCTCATTAATTTAACAATTTTCTATTGGTTGTTTTCACCGCCACAATATGCTTGAGTTGCTCACCACGTGTCTCAAGCCTCACGAAAAATGGTCAGGCACTCTTGAGCTGTGACAAAGCCATAAATCACACACACATCCACCAATCAGCTCCTACACGACACCACCACCACTTCTACGTGCCACCACTACTTCTACGCACCACCACTCATACGCACCCCCACCACCACCACTCCTACAGATCATTACAATCGAATTTAAACACAACCACTGTTATTACCTACAATTACAACCAAATTCGAACACCACTACCCTTGCATGCCACGACACCACCCTCACAACCACCACCAACACCTTCACAACCACCACCACCTTCACATCCACCACCACCTTCACAACCACCACCACCCTCACAATCACCACCACCACCTTCACAACCACCACCACCACCCTCACAACCATCACCACCATCATACCAACCACCAAACCACCAAAATCGTCACACCACACCACACGAAAACATCACAACCATCACTCCACCACCGTTATTTTACCGCATAACACCACCACCACCATCACCACCAGGACCGCACGTGGCAGAAGAGCGAGCACCAGAGGTTCAAGGAGGAGGCGGAGATGCTCAAGACCCTCCAACACCCCAACATCGTCCGCTTCTACGACTATTTCGAAGAGACCCCCTCAAAGGGCAAGAAGGTCATCGTGCTCGTGACTGAACTCATGACCTCAGGCACCCTCAAGACGTGAGTGCCTGCTTGTGTGGCTCTTGTGGCTCTTGTGGCTCTTGTGGCTCTTGTGGCTCTTGTGGCTCTTGTGGCTCTTGTGGCTCTTGTGGCTCTTGTGGCTCTTGTGGCTCTTGTGGCTCTTGTGGCTCTTGTGGCTCTTGTGGCTCTTGTGGCTCTTGAGGCTGTTGTGGCTCTTGTGGCTGTTGTGGCTCTTGTGGCTCTTGTGGCTCTTGTGGCTCTTTTGTCTGTTGTGGCTGTTTTTCACTCGTTATATTCAATGACGCCGTTTGATTTAGTGCTTCTAATAATACTCTCATGTTCATTCAAGCTCAAAAATGATTCTCGCTTTAATCTCCTGTTAATCTATTAATGATTATTCTTATCTTAATTTCCTGTTAATCTGTTAATGATTATTCTTATCTTAATCTCCTGTTAATCTGTTAATGATTATTCTTATCTTAATCTCCTGTTAATCTATTAATGATTATTCTTATCTTAATCTCCTGTTAATCTGTTGATGATTATTTCACTTTAATATTGTTTATGTATTAGTTGCTTTATACTTTCAAAGATTCAGCTTGCTCCTGTTGAATGCATGAGTTGAGTGATTGCAGAAGAAATCGATGGCATGACCTGATAGTCGATAAATATTATATTATTATCATATTTTTATAAATTTTGTTCACAAAAGTCAACAACATTGAAAACATTATAAGATCGCTTAAGCAATTTACGCGTGCAAGTCGTCGAAAGGTGCAAGTGGTTTGAAGCATGCTTCTGCAGTTGCCTTGCTTTTCTTGTTTTTGTGTGTGGCTTGAACGGCGTTAGAAAGCTTCAAGCTTGATCTCAAAGTGGTCTCGAAGACCTCACGCCACGAGTAACACTCGTTTCGACTCGCTTCCACTTTGTATTGTGAGTCAAAGCGGCACTTAATCATTGCGTGTGTGTGTATGTGAGTGTAGGTGGTGCTAGTAGCAAGGTGGCCAACTGCACTAGCGGCTTGGCGGTTACAAGTTGTGGGTCATACAAGCGCAAGTTTTATTGGGCCGTGTGAAGTTTCTTTCCACTAAGCCCTTGCGTGGGTGGCAGATGTTACCACCAAAAGGCACTCCACAATGCGCGCCCTCCTAATTCTTCCCAGGCGTCTCGGCAATTCGCTTGTAACCTTTTTGAAACATCTTTTTAAACCTATTTTTATTACCGATTTTTCAGCCGACTAATGTAGATTTAAGCAGCGTGTAAAGATCGTCTTTGCAGAAGGAACCTCGCAAGCACTCGCCTGCAGTCGTCGAATGCTGATGCTCCTGAGTGACAGCATTGAAGTGACAGGACATGCGACAGCCCGTAATGTATGACAAGTGTTGCTTTTCAGGGGGTTGGTCTGTAGAAGTTGTGTCATTCATAATGCTTCAATGAAGCTGTAAAGAATTTCATTTAAAGAGCAAATGCCCTCTCTCTCGTGAGTGGGACTTGAGCCCAAGACATTTCATGCGTGTCTCGAGCCTCGTCTTGATATTTATGCTTTACCATTCTTTCAACTGTCAACTCCGAGGGTTTGTTTGAATCTTCAAACTGTCATTATTTGTAGCTTTTATTTTTTCATTATTTGTATGGCTTTCGAAATATTCCTCTATACCTCCCAAACTACCCCTCTATGCGTCTCAAAGTGTTCTTTTAGACGTGTCTCAAAGATAATCGAGCCATTATAAAGTCTACGGCAATTTTGTACCAAGTTATGTTGTGAGGCTGTCTTGAAAATAGAAAAAAAATCAATTGTTTTTTGAAAATTTAAATGCGAAATAACTTTTTGTTCGTTCTTAGCGTCTGCCTAATCTGCCAAAAAGCCCGATAAATGTTGTTAAATCTCCTAAACTTGCCTTTTACTAAAAGCGTGCATTCTTCACTCGAGCTTCAAACTTATGTTTAACTTTATTAAAAAAACATCAGTGCTAAAAGATTACGTTACGAGACGGGTTTTGTCAAGTCGTATGCTTGTGTAGGCAACGCATTGGCATGCACACACACGCTCACGATCCTGTCTTCCTTGCTTCTTGTTACACATACATTTTTCTTCTTTTATCTCTTATTACTGCATTACTTCAGAATTGTGTATTTAAAGTACTATTTTTGTTAGATGATATACCATAATAATACCATAGCATGGTCAACGTCAACTATCGCTGATATAATATATATAATATTATTACCAGATAACAACTCTTATATAACATAGAGACGAGTATCTTGAGGACTTTAACCCGAGAGAGCTTAATTTTATAGGTCTGATCAAAAGGGATGAAGGCAATTGTGAGATTGCTAACTCAACAGTGCACCAAAGCTTAATATCCACATATGAGGGAAGGCTTGTTATACGCACGTAGCTTTTCTTGTTTCTATCGCCAATTTTATTAGCACTCTTAATGAGTTAATAACATTTTATAGAGGTTGTCTATGACTATTATTGCTTTATCCTATTACGAATGAATTCACACGTATTATACAATATAATACAACCAACAATATGCAACCTAGTGTATTAGATGATGATAGGACATCATAAAATACAATGAAGTGTTCCTCGGCAGTTGAATGGACCGACGTGAGAGTTATTACTTGTTAATATAGCCTTAAACACACCACACAACATCTCCACCAACAACACTTACAACGACGCAGTAGACGTTTGATATTTTACACCCTCCAGACGAGCTGTGCACATACTTCGGCGCAACATTAATTACTCCAGACTCCTTTATTGCAAGTGGTTTTTACGTAAGCTTTTGCAGAGGGCATTGTTTTATTATCTTATCTGCTTTTTTATCCTTATCAAGAAGCCTTCTCTTCCGCCTATATCTCCTCCAGCATCCTCCATCAAGACCACTTTTTCTAATTTGGTCCACTTGAGGCTCCACCAAAACGCCTGCCCCGATCGCTCGACCCTTGCACTTTGTCTCACAAGCTTCGAAAGTATGATCGGTCAACTTTCGTCGAGTGCTCCAAACGCTCTCTTCTTTTTAGAAGTGAGAAGTTCCTTGAGAAGTTCCTTTAAAGTTCGCCTGAAACAACTTATAATATTCAACAACGCCTCATGCTGCCTGCGGGCTTGAAGCTTCGAAGGTATACATTCAACGTCTCGCATTTTTAAAGGTATAAAAGGCAGAAGTTATCTTTGAATGAGCACTTCATAAATTCCCATTTCCAGACGATTATTCCTACATTCTATGCTTCTTCCTTTCAGTTATTGTTTACTCGACGCCTCATACACATCGAAATGTTCCCTTGCAACTTTGATCTTTCGCGGAGAACACCGACCTTGCTCCTTTCCTCACCAGAGCCTCTCTCCCCACAACGAAGCCTTCCAAACCACCCAAAAATCCAAACGTTCCAAAACCTGAAAGGCTTGTATCGTTTTGCATACAAGTTTTGTGCGACCTGGGTAAATGTCTGCACCTCGCAGAAGCGCCTTGCATCTCTCAGAGAGTCTTGCATCTCCCAGAGGGTCTTGCATCTCTCAGAGGGTCTTGCATCTCCCAGAGGGTCTTGCATCTCTCAGAGGGTCTTGAAGCTGGGGTGGCACAACACTTGAGCGTCAATGACACCACACCATCGCTGGTATACTTACCATGCGTTGTTTGACAAAGGGCATTTCCTGTGCTTGAAACAAACAGCGATAGCACATCAGCTAAAATCCACCTGAATGGCGCTAATGCTAATAACGCTTTCGTTGAAACAAATTATGAGTGATAATTGCGGCCGTTATTAGAGTAATTGTCTTTGTTTCCTCACTAATTTGCTTACTCGACATTCGCAAGGGCTGATGGCCTGATGATGAAACCCCCATGAATTATTTGATCTTTGCTTCTGCCTATTCACCCTCACCTCACTCTTTGCTACCTCTTCATTAGTGAGATTATTTCCATAATGCTTGAATTAGTTACAATAATATTTTCATAATGGTCGGTTAGTTAAAATATTTTTTTCTTTCAGCATCATCGTTTTCATCGCTAGTAGCACCACTCGGCCACTAAACCTTTCCTTCTTCACATTACCTTCTCTTTTCTCCAAGCCATTTTATCATTCTCCGCAAGCCTTCCCACCTCCGACTGCCTTGCATCACTCTCGTACTGTGTGCAGCCTGGCCTCCTTGAAGCTTTCATAATGATGCAATGTCCAATTTGTATTCTGTGCGCCTTGTTTTTGTTATTATAGTAATAATAATAATAATAATAATAATAATTGTAATTTTTATTATATTTGTTGTTATTAATATTGTGATTGTTTTATGTTGATTTCATCATTGCAAGAAGAGCCTCTATGTGGACATTGTCCTAACTCCAAGGCAAGGATCAGTTAACTAAAGAGACTGTCGTCATTGAAATCCCGTCATCTATTGCAACAATACTATTGTTATTAAATACTAGCGATTTATTTATTTATTTATTTTTTTATTTATTATTTTATTAATTTATTCAATCCAACTAATAATAATAATATTTTTATTTGGATGTAGTAATAGTATTAATAGCTAGTTATTCATCATGTTATTATCATCACACTTATCAACAATTTCCTCTTCTGCTCCATCCTTTAGCATCACCTATTGCTTCACTCAACTTGTGTTTATACAATCATTCATCATTTCTGCTTTTCCATTTTCAAAGTTCCTCTCAGTGGCTCAAGTGCTCCATATAAGAGATTTTCTCTTAAGCCCCACCAAATAGGATTCTCTATGCCTTCTACCGCCGCATACTTGAAGGCATCAATCATAAAGAAAATTAAGCCGTTGACACATTAAGAAAGAAATAAAATTAAACAAATTAAAAAAATAAAACAAATTAAAATAAATAAATATAAAATTAATTTAAGTTGAATAATCACCCCATAAACAACGTCCATTCATGACTTAGTCGTAAGGTGGTTTGAGTGTTTGCAGGCAGTGTGTGCATGAGTGTGTCGTCGCTTGCCTGCTACGCACTTCTTCGAACATTACACTTGAACGAGTCAATGAATGTGAAGTAATTCGAACAATTTAATTGGTGGACTCATTAGTGGTGATAATTTAATTGGTGGACTCATTAGTGGTGATAATTTAACTGGTGGATTCATTAGTGGTGATGATTTAATTGGTGGACTCATTAGTGGTGATAATTTAATTGGTGGACTCATTAGTGGTGATAATTTAATTGGTGGACTCATTAGTGGTGATAATTTAATTGGTGGACTCATTAGTGGTGATAATTTAACTGGTGGATTCATTAGTGGTGATAATTTAATTGGTGGACATTTTCAAGCTGAAGTTTCTTTTTATCCCATAACCCCCTTCCATCCTACTGAGCATAAAATCATGAAGCGAAACGTGTAGTGAGATATCATCATGTAGGAATAGAGATGATCAGTGAAGTTACATTTGAATCCAATTAAGCTCTTCATCCCTCTTCAACTCACGCAAATACACCTTTCGTTCCTAGCAACTTGTTTTATCCTTGTTATTGAGCCACAATATGTGTTCGAGGCTCTTCAAAACATCCCTCAAACAAAACAGCCACTAAACATCCACACCTCCTTGAAACACATCACACCGGTTCGTGAGTGTTGCAAACCCCACTCTATCATGCCACCATCAATTTATGTCTATCTCATTCTTCCTAGTTTTTATTCATCTCTCCCTCCTCTTTCTCTTTTTCACCCTCTTTCTCCACTTTATTTTTCTCCTCTCTCTCCTTTTTCTCTTTTTTCTTCTATTTCTTCTTTTCTTCCTCCTCTTCTTTCTTTTCATCTTTTTCTTCTTCTTTCTCGTCATCATCGTCAACTCACCCTTGCCCCCTGTAGCAAAAGCCCACTTGCATTTGTCGTTCACCTCATTATCGATGTTTCCACTTGCTTCTTCACAGGCCACATCCTCTATCATTTCTCTTATCTCCTCTGCCATTAAAGTCCATCATGCCATCATTGGTATCATTATCCTTACAATCTCGCTTCACTTCATCATCATCATCATCATCATCATCATCATCATCATCATCATCATCACCATCATCATCATCATCATCATCATCATCATCATCATCATCATCATCATCATCATCACCATCTTGTTTTGTTTTCTTCTTTCTTATCTCATGTCCATATCATAATTGAACACTCAGCCACCACCAAAACTTACATCATAATTTTTCTTTTCAGTATCTTCATATTCGTCATGTTCACTTTCATCGCCGTCTTCCCCATCATCGTCATTCTCATCTTCGTCATCGTTGCCATTCTTATCTTCATCACCACCATCATTTTCGTCATCATCATTTTCATCATCATCATCATCATCATCATCATCATCATCATCATCATCATTATCGCCATTATCATCAAAATTATCTTTCTCATTCTTATCATCACCATCTTCCTCTAAATTGTCATCATCATCGTGTTCATCTTCACCCTCGTTGTCATCCCCAACCTCATCCCCATCCTCATCCCCATCCTCATCACCATCTCCTACTTACCACGTCTCCGTTCATTCACCCTGCCTGAGTCATCATCATCATTATTATTATTATTATCATTATTATTATTATTATTATTATTATTATTATTATTATTATTATTCTTATTATTATTATTATTTATTATTATTATCGATTCACCGTTCCTTTCTAAGCTAGCGAGTGCAACTTTTCGTTGTACGCTTGAAGCATTCAAATTTGTTTGCAACATTGCGTTCATAAAAAGTAATAAAAACATCGATATATACACATACATATAAACGGATACGTGAAGAGTACGAGGTGAAGACATCAACAACATACGGTTCAGGCTTTTTGTTCGATACAAAAAGTTGAGAGGTTGGCATGAGGACCAGTGCGAATGTATCGGAGGGCTCCTTAGGGGCCTTGTGCGGGCGCCTACAGAGCCATGAAGGCTTCTGCAACAAGTGCTGTCTCTGATTTCAATTTTTTTGTTTTTTAAATAATTTAAAAAACGTTTTTTTTAATAAATATTTTCGTTGGTGAAAATGTTTTTGTGTTGCAAAGAATAGTAGTACCGGCACTTTAAGTCTTCATGGGGCTCTGAAATGGGAATCTGTTGTTTGAAGCACCAAGTGGCTTAAGTTTCACTTTCAAGTGATTGCCTTGGAGGAAAACCTTTGAAAGATTCCTTTCACTTGTCGAAGCTCTCTTACGCCCCCGTATTGCAAGCACACTTGCACTTTGGCAGTGTGATTGCGTGCAAAAAAACTCGCGTCTCACAATTTCTGCTTGCTTTTGCCGTTTGTGAAGGTCGCAAAGAAAACAAAAAAATCAATCGAAAGCCAATTTGAAGCGGAGTTTGAGCAATATTTTTGACTTGAGTTTCCGCCATTCACTTAGCGGCTTTTGAATCGAAATAACTGCAAGCTTCACCATCGAAGCCCCCAAACCTTCATGAAGTTGATGCTCTTCTCATGCTTTTAAATTGTCCAGGTGATTAAGGCAACCACTTAAAACAGGCTTAGGCTTTCTCGCTTTCTTCACATCCTTCAATGCAAAACTCCAATTGAGAACTTCTATCTCGAAAGGTTTATTTTCCACGTATAAAACATCCTGTCAACCTTATGGCAAGTGTTTTCAATGGCATGCAGCGTCCTCATTTGTCTCATTTGCCTTAAAAGCCTTTTCCTCCTCGTCGTCGAAAATCCATTTCCATTCCTCTCAAAGCCATGTCTTCTGATACTCCGCCACTGCTTTCGCCTTTCCCCTTCGCCTCCTACAACCGCCTCCAAGCTCTCCTGCACTTTAGAGAATGTGTCTTTAATAATAATAATAATAATAATAATAATAATAATAATAATAATAATAATAATAATAATAATAATAATAATAATAATAATAATAATAATAATAATAATAATAATAATAATAATAATAATATCAAATTATTTTCGTTGCTTTTATTTGTGATTTAAGTGTGTTTTATTGATCATCTGACCTCTCTCCTCGCTCTTCATGTTTCAACTTCAAACTCTTCTCAATCTTTTCAATATGTTCTCCTTGCCTGCTCCAAAGACACACCAGTGCATGGTGCATTTCCCCGGAGCTGCGTCAAGACTCGCATGCACCAACCTTCCTGAAATATCTCCTCGAAGCCAATAAATGATTCGCCCATGAGCACGCCCCTACCGATGGTGATGGTGATGATGATGATGATGATGATGATGATGATGATGATGATGATGATGATGATGATGATGATGATGATGATGATGACGATGATTGTGAATATGATAATTATAGAATACGTGGAAAAGGATGCACTAAGAATACTAATACCAAAATGTATTAATACCAAAATGTATTAATACCAAAATGTATTAATACCAAAATGTATTAATACCAAAATGTAATGATACCAATCTGCTTGGCAACAATGCAACGTAGGCAATAACAGCAACATTACATCACTTTTTATTATCTTTTTCACCAAATGAAGTTTATTTCTCTTTTTTATTAGCACTTCTCATGCCCGGTACAGGCGAATAAAAATAACACCTAGACCCACACACGAACGCAGAGGTACGTACAGAGATACGAATACACAAACACACATACACCAGAAGGCACGTAGTGTGATGAATAGCACTCTTACTTTTTATCTTCATTTTCATGTCAATATCCTCATTCACATGCTGAATCTGTATTTTTATCGACACAGCCATGGCAGTTCCTTAAAGGAGTTTTAATACAAAGCCATTAAATCCTTATTTATGCTTGAATTTAATGCATGAGTTATGACTGGTTTAAGATTTTTATTCCAATGAGGGGCAATGTATCAGTTTTTATATAGCATTTATGCTGAAGTAATGAGTGCTGCTAACACCACTGTTTGTCTTGGATTAATTATTCAACGAACCATTTTGCCTTGTGTCTCAACCATCACTAACATTACCACTACCACCTCACAATTGCCACTGCTTTTTCTTCTACTCTACAGCCACCACCCCACAACCACCACCTCACAACCACCACCTCACAACCACCACCTCACAACCACAACTTCGCAACCACCATTCCTCCACCACCACCATTCCTCCACCACCACCATTCCTCCACTACCACCATTTCTCCACTACCACCATTCCTCCACCACCACCATTCCTCCACCACCACCATTCCTCCACCACCACCATTCCTCCACTACCACCATTCCTCCACCACCACCTAACAACCACAAAGTACCCACCAGCATTCACCATCACTTTCGAGAGATCACCTTTTTTCTCTAATGTATCTTCCACGCACCACGACACTAAGAGTACCATGCCATCTTCCACAACACCCCACCACATAACAACCAACAACATCAACATTACATCAAGAAAACAATCATATTTTGAACAACCAACTCACAAAACCACATTTACACAAACCGACACCAACCACCTTCACTAACCACACCAACCACATCTCACAAACTTCACCAACCACACCACCCACACCACACCACCAACCACACCACCCACACCACACCACCAACCACACCTCACCAATTTCTCCAACCACACCACACCACACCACCACAACACAACACCACACCACACCACCACAACACCACACCACCACACCTCATCACACCACACCACACCACACCACACCACACCTTAGGTACATCAAGCGGTTCAAGAAGATCAACATGAAAGTGTTGAAGAACTGGTGTCGTCAGATCCTCAAGGGCTTGCACTTCTTGCACAGCAGGACGCCCCCTGTCATCCACAGGGACCTCAAGTGTGACAACATTTTCATCACAGGCACCACAGGCTCAGTCAAGATCGGAGACTTGGGCCTCGCTACACTCAAGAACAAGTCTTTCGCCAAGTCCGTCATCGGTGAGTTTGTTGTGTGTCTGTTGTTTGTTTGTTGTGTTTTTGTTGTGTGTCTGTTGTTTGTTTGTTGTGTTTTTGTTTTTGTGTGTTTGTTGTTTGTTTGTTTGTTGTGTGTTTGTTGTGTTTTTGTTGTGTATTTGTTTTAGTATGTTCGTTGTGTGTTTGTGTGTTTGTTGTTGTCTTGCGTGTTTGTTTTAGTGTGTTTGTTCATTTGTTGCGTGTTTTTCCTGTGTTTGCTGTGTGTTTGTTGCGTGTTTGTGTGTTTGTTGTGTGCTTATTGTGTTTATTATGCTTATTACGACCTTCAACCGACGCTTACTCATACTTCTTTAGTATTTCTTTTGTTAGGAAGCCTTTTTAAACTATAAATTTTCAATTACCTCAAATGTCCATTGTTCTCTTCAGTGGTACTTTTATTAAATCCATTCAACTTCATCCACCCTTGTGTGGTGTTTTTTTCAACCTCTCCCAGCCGCTTTTACTACTCTCGAGGCATTGTCTAGTAGGCAAAACCCAAACCTATCGATTCTGCAGAAGTGCGCAAGCTTTCGTTTGCTTGTTTACCGCCTTCTCCAATTTTCTGTTTGCCCCCTAATTTATGGCATATTTTTTTCATTTAGAAATTCTTCTTCATCAACGTCTTATTATTCATCGTCGTACTCTTCATCATCATCATCATCATCATCATCATCATCATCATCATCATCATCATCATCATCATCATCATCATCGTCATCATCGTCATCATCGTCATCATCATCATCATCATCATCATCATCATCATCATCATCATCATCATCATCATCATTAATCGTCAATATTTCTCATGTAGAATAATTCAAAACAAGCATTAGCGGTGATTACTTTTGATAGTGTAAGCTGCATCAGGCCCTAGTCATATTGAAGTAGAACTGTAGAGTCAGTCAGTAGATGGCAGTTTGACGCCTAGGGCAGACGTAACGTTGTGAGAGTCCCTGATTTCGAGAGAGAAACATTCACTGCTTCCATTGCCCACCACAACGAAGTTTCAAGCAGATGTGATGGCAGGGTGCTTATGGCCACGTTAACACCGCTGTAGAACACAGTGGTGGTGTCGTTAAGTCACTTTAAATTTTCCTCTGGTGACACAATCATCATTCATTTCGACGCTATCAAAACAATTTGAATGCTATGTACCATCACGTGTATCAGCACTCCCCCTCGACCAATGGCAGCATAAGAAACCAAGTTTATTGCTTTAATCGAAATAGCTTTGTTGAATTTATACTCTGCATTCCACATACTTGCTTAAACTCTCTCTACTTTTTTTGCATCCTTTCGGCCCTACATACATTTCACTTTGCTTCATCCTTCCATTCATCCTCCTTCTTTTCCATCCATCCATTGGCTACTTTATCTTTCTATATTATTTTCACTCGATTTTTCTTATATGACACCACCCGTCTTTTCTCTCAACCACCCATCCCTCCTCTCAACCACCCATCCCTCCTCTCAACCACCCATCCCTCCTCTCAACCACCCATCCCTCCTCTCAACCACCCATCCCTCCTTTCAACCACCCATCCCTCCTCTCAACCACCCATCCCTCCTCTCAACCACCCATCCCTCCTCTCAACCACCCATCCCTCCTTTCAACCACCCATCCCTCCTCTCAACCATCCATCCCTCCTCTCAACCACCCATCCCTCCTTTCAACCACCCATCCCTTCTTTCAACCACCCATTCCTCCTTTCAACCACCCATCCCTCCTCTCAACCACCCATCCCTTCTCTCAATCATCCATCCCTCCTCTCAACCACCCATCCCTCCTCTCAACCACCCATCCCTCCTCTCAACCACCCATCCCTCCTCTCAACCACCCATCCCTCCTCTCAACCACCCATCCCTCCTCTCAACCACCCATCCCTCCTTTCAACCACCCATCCCTCCTCTCAACCACCCATCCCTCCTCTCAACCACCCATCCCTCCTCTCAACCACCCATCCCTCCTCTCAACCACCCATCCTTTCTCTCAACCACCCATCCCTCCTCTCAACCACCCATCTTTCTTTTCAACCACTCATACACTTTTCTATAATTCTTTTCTCATTCACCTTCCTTATCCATCTTTCCCATCCATTCACTCCCATCCATTCACTCCCATCCATTCACTCCCATCCATTCACTCCCATCCATTCACTCCCATCTATTCACCCACCCACGCATGCAGGCACCCCAGAGTTCATGGCTCCGGAGATGTACGAGGAACACTACGACGAGGGCGTTGACGTATACGCCTTCGGCATGTGCATGCTGGAGATGGCCACTGGCGACTACCCCTACAAGGAGTGCTCCAATGCAGCTCAGATCTACAAGCGAGTTACCACGGTAGGCGGAAGGGACAGGCCTTTGTGAGGTTGAGGTGAGGAAGAACATGAGAGGCTTGAGTGGGGGAATAAGAGCTTCCTTTGCTTCACAGCTTCGTGTTCATTCATGTTGATTTTTTTGTTATTGTTTCACTATAAAATGTTTGTTGTAATTGTCTGGGTAAGGATGGGATGGATAATTTAAGGGTGCTGATGGGGGGAGAGCGTTTGAGAGAACAGCCTTCAATATTCGATTGCTAGTAGTAATAACTCGTGTGGAGTCTCTAGTTGTTGTTGGTGAATGGTTGTTGTTGGTGAATGGTGGTTGTTGTTGGTGAATGTTTGTTGTTGGTGAATGTTTGTTGTTGGTGAATGGGGGTTGTTGGTGAATGGGGGTTGTTGGTGAATGGGGGTTGTTGGTGAATGCTGGTTGTTGTTGGTGAATGGTGGTTGTTGGTGAATGGTGGTTGTTGGTGAATGTTTGTTGTTGGTGAATGCTGGTTGTTGTTGGTGAATGGTGGTTGTTGGTGAATGGTGGTTGTTGGTGAATGTTTGTTGTTGGTGAATGCTGGTTGTTGTTGGTGAATGGTGGTTGTTGGTGAATGGTGGTTGTTGGTGAATGTTTGTTGTTGGTGAATGGTGGTTGTTGGTGAATGGGGGTTGTTGGTGAATGCTGGTTGTTAGAATGGCGTAGTAATGGCTGCGTTCAACGAGCCTTGAGGCACCATAAAACACAACACAGATGATTATACGCATTATGTTAGTTCATAAGGAACAAGAATTTATGGCGCGAGAGGTTGGCAGAGTTTTTGAAACGATTGGGTTGCGGGTAACTGAATGCGTGAGTGAAGGTGGGTGGATGAAGGTGGGTGGAGGAAGGTGGGTGGATGAAGGTGGGTGGATGGAGGTGGGTGGATGGAGGTAGGTGGATGGAGGTGGGTGGATGGAGGTGGGTGAATGGAGGTGGGTGGATGGAGGTGGGTGGAGGGAGGTGGGTGGATGGAGGTGGGTGGATGAAGGTGGGTGGATGGAGGTGGGTGGATGAAGGTGGGTGGATGGAGGTGGGTGGATGGAGGTGGGTGAATGAAGGTGGGTGGATGGAGGTGGGTGGATGGAGGTGGGTGAATGGAGGTGGGTGGATGGAGGTGGGTGGAGGGAGGTGGGTGGATGGAGGTGGGTGGATGAAGGTGGGTGGATGGAGGTGGGTGGATGGAGGTGGGTGGATGGAGGTGGGTGAATGAAGGTGGGTGGATGGAGGTGGGTGGATGAAGGTGGGTGGATGGAGGTGGGTGGATGGAGGTGGGTGGATGGAGGTGGGTGGATGGAGGTGGGTGGATGAAGGTGGGTGGATGGAGGTGGGTGGATGGAGGTGGGTGAGTGAAAGCAGGCGGATAATTAATTGGCTTCTCGGGAGATGTGGTTTTTTAAGGAGTTTTTGTGGGTTCTTCGAAGCCACGGCTTAAGGAGCATACTTGAGTATTTTTATGGTAGTGTTCACCTCTCAAGGAGATTCTTCAGTGCATTTCTGATGCCCTCTTTTTATTAAAATACCACTTTCAAATTGCCTACGTCACGTGGAATGTTTCGGGTACGTTTGCGTCTAAGTTGCGGTCATGTTTGGGAATGCAACAATGTGTATGGCTTGTCTTCAGTGGCTGTGTTGCGAAATATATTCTCACTGAAACTTCATTTGCTTCACTTTATCGTTCGTTCGTTGTTGCTTTTATGTTTGTGACTTGGTGTTTTTGACTCTATGTGGGTGTCTGGCTGGAATTTTATTCATGCTTGTGGCCATGATTGAAATTAATTTTGAGGGTTATTTCAAAATCAGTTGTTTGTTTTTATTTTTGAACATTGCGAAATTGAGCGCTGTATAAACTTTCAAATAAGAATAGAATCAAACATGTTTTGATGACTACTCCAATAGTATCCCATCCATAAAGCTCCTGCTAATCCAAAATCAATTGAGATCACTTCTCATTGGCCTCACACCTTCCTTTGTGGTCTTCCTTATTGCCTATTCTCCATCTCATCTGTTGTTTCCATTATTTCCCTTTCAACTTCTCCTATGCCCTCTTTCAAATTCCTTTTTTTATCTTTTTTCAACCGTTCCCACTTCAACTTTTCAACCTTCTTATAATATTTTCTACTTCATTTGTATATCTTTTTTTTTACCTCATTTCCTCCTATCACTTCCGAACCATGTCTGGCGTGTGTCTACGTAGAATTCGTTGTTTGCAAGCAATTTTCTTCTCTAGCCTCGCATATGTCACATCGCTTTCGAGGTAACAAACGACCATACAACAGCCAAAACAGTCAATCTAATCTAATCAAATCGTTTGTATAGTGCGGATCCCGTATTGTTCAAGAGCGCTCAATGCAAAGCGTACGGTGAAAAAAATGAAAAGCTTGAAGATCTTGCAATGAAAATGCAAAATAAAAGTGAAAATAAAGTTAAAAATAGAACAGAAGACATGTGGGGTTGTAGGAGGTGTTCATCACACTCAACGTTGTGTTCCTTTTATCTTTGTCGTTGAGGACTTGCCGCTAATCGCTCGTGTTATCCTCCGCTCCCTAGAAACGGGATAACAAAGCCATCGGTGTGGTAGTACTCTCTAGAAATCAGTACTGTAAAGTACAAGACAAGTCCACTGTAATGTGCAGTACTGTATCATACATTACGACACTGTATAGCGTATCATACAACACATTGTATCATACAACAAAACACCACATTGTATCATACAAAAAAACACCACATTGTATCATACAACACAACACCACATTGTATCATACAGCACAACACCACATTGTATCATACAACACAACACCACATTGTATCATACAACACAACACCACATTGTATCATACAGCACAACACCACATTGTATCATACAACACAACACCACATTGTATCATACAACACAACACCACATTGTATCATACAGCACAACACCACATTGTATCATACAACACAACACCACATTGTATCATACAACACAACACCACATTCTATCATACAACACAACACCACATTGTATCATACAACACAACACCACATTGTATCATACAGCACAACACCACATTGTATCATACAGCACAACACCACATTGTATCATACAACACAACACCACATTGTATCATACAGCACAACACCACATTGTATCATACAACACAACACCACATTCTATCATACAACACAACACCACGTTGTATCATACAACACAACACCACATTGTATCATACAGCACAACACCACGTTGTATCATACAACACAACACCACATTGTATCATACAACACAACACCACATTGTATCATACAACACAACACCACATTGTATCATACAACACAACACCACATTGTATCATACAACACAACACCACATTGTATCATACAGCACAACACCACGTTGTATCATACAACACAACACCACATTGTATCATACAACACAACACCACATTGTATCATACAGCACAACACCACATTGTATCATACAACACAACACCACATTCTATCATACAACACAACACCACATTCTATCATACAACACAACACCACGTTGTATCATACAACACAACACCACATTGTATCATACAGCACAACACCACGTTGTATCATACAACACAACACCACATTGTATCATACAACACAACACCACATTGTATCATACAACACAACACCACATTGTATCATACAACTCAACACCACATTGTATCATACAACACAACACCACATTGTATCATACAACACAACACCACATTGTATCATACAGCCCAACACCACAAGGTTACTGACTATAACCTATCATACAATGTAATACCATAGAATACAATACAAACACTAAAAACTAACACGCTCACCATGAGCACCACCCCTCAGCGCCACTCCATGCAATCACCCACTCACATTATAGTGATTATGTATAAAAATTTGTTTATTAATTGCATTAATAATAATACAATTACTTAAAAATAATAATAAATAATAATTCCGACCAGACTAATACTGGCATTACGAGTAATGGCGTCATAAACATAACTGCCACTGCAATGAATAGTACTGAAGCTTGCGAAATTAATACTACGCCAGTGATTAATGGCTTCGCAGACTGCTTTTATTTTGATGTTCCACTGCCAGTAACCTTCAAAAGGCCACACAACTTCAAGGTTGTACTCTCAGGAGACTGCAGTACTGTCAATACGTCGTTAAAAATGCATTCACTGTATTACTAGTACTACTGGTACTTAGAGTACTACTAGTATTCAGTGTACTACTAGTAGTATTTTTAATCATTGTACTCATGAGTTACCGCCTCGTCATTACAATGGTCAAACCATTTGTAATATTTATTCGTTCCTACGACTAATGACTGTTGTTGTTGATTATTTTGTTGGACCCATATTAATGATCTCATTGAGCCGTCCTCATTAATCATATCATCAAGGCCTGTTTGTCATAATAATATTCATTCAATTATCTGTATAATAATACTAATTAAGTTTATTTATCTCAATAGTACTTGAGCTTCCTCATTGCTCGTCCAGTATTTCATAGCTCTATAATGCTCCCAACAAAACCAAGAAGCCTTCATGCCTCCACTTTTATTGTCATTTCTATTGTTATTATTGTTATTCATATTATTCATATTCATATTCATATTATTATTATTATTATTATTATTATTATTATTATTATTATTATTATTATTATGTATTTTTTTTTCATATTATCTCCACCCACCCGCATGCCACCTCACAGGGCATCCGGCCTGAGGCGTTTGGCAAGGTGGAGAACATGGAGATGAAAGAGATCATCGATGGATGCACCAAGTCCATCAGCAAGGAAAGGTTCTCCCTCACGTGCATTTACTAACCCCTGCATGCATTCAACAACCCCTGCATGCATTCAACAACCACTGCATGCATTCAACAACCCCTGCATGCATTCAACAACTCCTGCATGAATTCACCAACCACTTGCATAATTATTTACAAACATCCACACACATCTTCACAAACATCCACATAAACATCCGAAAACATCCACACACATCCACACTCACATCCACACATATCCACACACAAATCCACACACATCCATAAATACCCTTACCATATTGTGAATACTTACAAAGCATAACAAAAGCTTACAACCAATTACAATAAGCGGAGACGTCTTCGAGCACTGGCAAATGAGGGCTCGTGAGGGCAACAAACATGCACCAGTCTCTTGTATAAAAATAACTTCACAAACGCGCACACTTAACAATACGCAACTTGTGGAAAGATACGCAAGCGTACAAACACACCTACGCAAGCGTACAAACACACATACGCGAGCGTACAAACACACATACGCAAGCGTCAAAGATATGCGTAAAAACTATGTAAAATATGTGTGCAGTGGTAATTATGCTTACAATAAGACCTTTTCGACTTTCAAGGAAAGGTTTTGATTCTTCATAAGGCAAGTTTTAGAAACGGTGAATATAACTTTGAACTTAGAAACAAACAATGAAAAAACATATCACCACTCATTCTCGAGGCAAGAGTGCTCTTCTTTGAAGGCTTCATACGGGCGAGGTCATCGTGAAGGTAACAATCGGAGAAG
>OX387246.1:67500-72500 GCA_947562095.1 Branchellion lobata
CAAGAAGAACAACAACCACCCAAGCCATCCCAAGCCCATTGACCTCAACAAGAACGCTCCCAAAGGTACCACCACTCCATGCACCACTCACACTTCTCTCAACTCTTCCTTACTTCGCCTTTTGTTATTAAAATTGCATGTATGACTTGAAGGTATTAGCAGCCTTTTATTGAACTTGTTACATTTCTCTCCGCGAGCAGCTCGTTCCAACACCGACATCTCAAGTGATGCGGAGTTCTACACCCCCGTAGGAACTCCCGAGGAGAACAAAAGCTCCTTCACGTTCAACGTATGCACACACTCTCAATACTTTTTTTCAGTTTAAATCAGAATACCTCTTTCGAACTTAATTCTGTCTCTCGTCATTTTTTAAACATTACAACATCTGCTTCTTTGTGGTTTGTTAGGACTTTTCAAGATTCTGGTTGATTCTTTCTGTACGATATTTTATACCTTTTCATGATCTTCAGTGTTCATTATGTTCTCTTCTAACTCTTTCAACGATTCTTTTTGTCTCAGAAGCAACAGCCTGCGGAGGTTCCAGAGGTGGCTGTGAAGGCGAAGAAGCAGTCAGTCGATGGGACGGCCAAGGGTGATCAAGGCAAGGCCAAGGTGCTGGAAGGAACAGCCACAAGCGCTCCCACAACCACACCAAACCCCGCGGTCACCACCACCACTCCCGCCAGTACAACAGCCGCACCGACCGCCAACAAATCCGTTGCTACAAAAACCAACGGAAACTCCGCTGTTGGTACTACTACAACTGGCGTTCAAAGCCACCAATCTCAGCAAATCATTCAGCAACAACAGCAACAACCACCGCAAGTGTACCCTCAACAACTGCACTCCAACGCGCCACAAGCCAGTGCTACCTCCACCAGCTCCTCCGCCACCAACAAGGCCAACTGCGAGGTGAGAGACTTTGAGAACCTCAAGCTCAAGTTGGGCCTTTTGACGAATTTGCCAGGCGGCAAGATCGATACACCCAAGGTGGAATCGAAGCCCAGAATCGAAGTTTTATCCGCCAGCACCCCCATCCAGCCCCCTGCGCCACAGCAACACAAGCAGTCCCAACAAAAACAACTGCAACAAAAACAAACTCAACAGCAAGTGTCACGACAAGAGTCCAACGATGTTTCACTTCTTGGCAACGCGCAACAAGAACAACAACAACAACAACAAGCACCAGTGCAACAGGAAGGCACCGTGGCAAAGGCGCCAAAGAAGGAACCGAAAGGTCAACAACAGGCAAGCAAGGAACAAGGTAACAGAGCAGCCAACAGCCAGCAAGTCACTCAACAAAAAACTACTGAAAATCAAAACTATACGTCTTCTCAACAACAACAACAACAACACCCTCAACAACAACACCCTCAACAACAACAACACTTTCAACAACAACAACACTCTCAACAACAACAGCAGCAACAACAGCCTCAACAACACCAGCAAGGTCACCAACACAAACAACAAAAGACCAAGCACTCTTCGAAGGCGGATGTTGCCTTTGACTCGAGTGATGAGCTGAGGAATGCAGACGCTTCGCGGGAGTTGGAAGCTCCCACAAGGGTCTACACAGACGACCCCGTCAGAAGCTACACAGAGTACATGCAGCATCCGAATGGAAGCGCCTTCAAGAGCTTCAACACACTCCGCACGGAACCCTACGACATCAAGGCTCTCATCAAGTCTGAGGCAAGCCTCTCCAGCCTCATCTCTCAGCCGCCACAGCATCAAACCTCTCCAAACATTCTATCGTACCTGCAGCAACTCCAGAACCTCCAATGTCCAGTCAGTAACCAGTTCGCTTTGTACCAACAACTCATCAACCCGTACTACAACTTCTCCGCCCCTCCCAACCCACCCTCCTTTCTTTCTTCCTTCGGCAACCCCCAGTCAAACTGCCTTGACAGCAACAATCTTCTTTTGTACCAGCAACTTTCAACTCTTCTGCAACTCAACAACAACCCGCCGTCCCAGCAGCCTCAAGATTCATTCAACTGGCTCCTTGCGTCTGACCTCACCACGGCTCCTGGCCTCGACTTTGCGGACATTTCGAAAAACCCTTTCAACCAAAGTTTGTTTCCATCTCACAGAGTGGCAGAGGGCAACAGCATTGGACAGCACGTGGTGGACGAGGCCAGTCAGACAGGTTCTCCCAATAAGACCTCCGACAGACCCTCCATTGAGATCAGGAACCTGGAGCAGCAGCTGCTTGAGAAGGTCCCTTCCAGCAACAAGAAGGCAACCCAGTACTTTGCTGACGTCTCTTCGTCGCACTTCTCTCTGCCAAACCACGTTTTGAGGCCCAAGGCGTCCATCAACGGCGCCACCGGAGCTCAGCAGACCTTCCCACCCACCCCTTCGAACCCTCTGGCCACCTTCACTTCAGGCAGCTGTTCCAGCTCCGACAACAACTCCTTCAGCTTCAAGACCTCTCCTTCTGTCAAGGCAGATAGCCACTCCTTGGGCAAGAAGAAGCGTTTTGTGGTTTCCACCGTCAAGAACGACCCCATCAAAAGCGCCCTCGATGACTCCCTCAACACCACCCTTTCGAGCAGTGACTCAAGACTCCATGACGCCCAGGCACACAAGGTCGACAACAAAAAGTCAGTCAGCGAGTCTCCAAAGATTGACCACCCCGAGTCACAGAGGTATAGTGGCTCAGTCCAAAGTGCTGTTTCAAGATCTGTATCGACAAAAAATATAAGAAGACTTTTTTGCTGCAATCTACCATAGAATTTTATTGGATCTAAAATTATTTTTTCTTTTCAGTTCAACGAGGGGCAAGTCTCAGGAAGCAAGTGTGGTTACGAGTGAGGCAGGCAGGAAGGCACTGAGCAGTGACAATCAGACCACAAGCACCACCACTTCAGTCCTTTCGAGCGACGTCACCGACACTGCCAACTGCAGTCTGCCTTGCAGTGCCGACTCGAGTGTCGTGAGTCCCAGTCTGCGGAGGTCACAAAGCCTCAAAAGCACCAAGAATCTTTTGACCCTACGCGATGTGGTGGTCACCACCCCTTGCGTGCCCAGCACCAAGAGGAAGCAGTCCCTGGACGACCTACTGAGTCAAAAGACGCTGGAAAAGCCAGAGGAGGAGGAGGCTCTTGAGGAGGATGCCAAAGAGGAGGACCACAACTCGCCAGCCCCACACGAGCCTCAAGGCATCAACCTGGATAAGTTGAAGTCCGACATGTCTTTCGTCATCTCTGCCACTCAACAGAGGCCCGGCAACGATGCTCAACTAGGCATCGGAAAGTCTTCACTCTCGCACTTCTCGCTCACCAAGCCGCCTACGAGACCCCCCTTGAGCAGCACCCCACAGTCCCAGAACATTCTGGACCTCTTACTCAAAAGCCACTTGCACCAGACACAACAACAACAACAGCCCGCAACATCGACAGGCAACAAGCTAAACCTGGACCTCTTGTCCTCCAGCATGCCTCCGGAACTGCTGCAGAAGCTCACCAACCCCGCCTCTGCTCAGGTCTGTTCCCTCCGTAGCCACCCTTGTTTCTTCATCACTCCATATCACTTCCGTAGCCACCCTTGTTTCTTCATCACTCCATATCACTTCCGTAGCCACCCTTGTTTCTTCATCACTCCATATCACCTCCGTAGCCACTCTTGTTTCTTCATCACTCCATATCACCTCCGTAGCCACCCTTGTTTCTTCATCACTCCATATCACTTCCGTAGCCACCCTTGTTTCTTCATCACTCCATATCACTTCCGTAGCCACCCTTGTTTCTTCATCACTCCATATCACCTCCGTAGCCACTCTTGTTTCTTCATCACTCCATATCACCTCCGTAGCCACTCTTGTTTCTTCATCACTCCATATCACCTCCGTAGCCACTCTTGTTTCTTCATCACTCCATATCACCTCCGTAGCCACTCTTGTTTCTTCATCACTCCATATCACCTCCGTAGCCACTCTTGTTTCTTCATCACTCCATATCACCTCCGTAGCCACTCTTGTTTCTTCATCACTCCATATCACCTTTGTAAACAGTTGCTGAATTGTCGCTTTGAAATTGTGTCCACTTTTTAAATAAATATTAACATCATTATTTTTATTTTTTATTTTATCATTATTATTATTATTATTATTATTATTATTATTATTATTATTATTATTATTACTATTATTATTTTATAATATTATTCAAAGAAACTCAGTTAGTTATTTTGTATGTAGATTTTTTTTGTTCGGAATACCTTTTCAGGTCTTTTAATGTTTCAACCCCTCTTTGTTCAAAACGACATAAATAAGACTTCTGTTGTCATGCCGCATTCATCTCTTCCTCTTCCAACCTCAGTGGCTCTCTAATGTACCTAATTGATATGTTTTTAATTAAAGCTAAATTTATCGATTAATTATTCAATCATTCTGAACGCCATTGCAACCCCGACAGAGTCACACAGTGGATGTTGGTGCACACAAAAAGACAGACTCCACTTCTTCCCCGGGCCAACTCAACCCTCTCGACTACCTCGTGCAGGTGCAAAATCTGGCGAGGAACCTCAACCTGACGCAGCACTTGACGCAGTACCAGCTGGCGGGGGGCAGGCCTCATGACTTCTACACCCAGTCTCTGCCGCCCCAAGTTCGAGTGCCGCTATCGCCTCCACCGACGGCTTCTGGTCTCATGTCGCCTCATCTCTTCTACAACCAACCCACCTACATGCAGACCTTTTCGCCCTACTTGAGTAGTCAGCAACTGATGTCGATGAAGCTGATGCAGATCAGGCAGCTGAAGGAGGAGTACGAGCAACTGAAACAACAGACCATCCCGCAGGAACTGATGGCGGTGTTGCAGGCCACCCAGCACAAGGCCATGGACCATGGAACCGCTGAAGAGTCCGTCGACCAAAACCTCCGCAACCTGCTCCAGTCGAACTTGCTGCAACAACAACAACAACAACAACAACCTCAACTTGATGTCAACTCACTCATCAATCAGTTGAAGGGCATGGCAATGACAAAGGGCCCT
>OX387246.1:77500-82500 GCA_947562095.1 Branchellion lobata
GAAGGACGTCATTGTGCTTTTATCGCTTATTTCAGTATCAAACATAACCCAGTGGTGTCTACCTCATCGCCAAGAGGAAGTAATCCATAATGATATGCTAATATGTAAAGTAAAATCTACTTACTAACAGCCACTTGAGAGTAAATCGGTTTAATAACCAAAACTAAGTTAAAAAAGTTATTAAAATAGTTTTATTTCATTAATAAAAAGTTAATTATAATCATAAAATTAGCGTTCAACGAGAACGATCAGGTGATTAGGAAACCAAAAAGTTAAAGGGAGAGTTATAAATGATGATAATCGTTAGTTGAATTAGTCCAGACATAGTTCTAAGGCTTGTGTTCATCTTTTAAATGCCTGCAAATTATTTAAAAGTTATTATTGCGTGCTGTTCATGAAAGTTGTCATCAAGTGTGAAGACGAGAAAGTAATAATATGGTAGAAAATAATACGTGACAGAAGTTTGAAGTTTGTAGGTCTCTGAGTGAAAACTCATTTGCGATAGAAACAAATTGAAGATTATTGAAGATGCGATAATTTGGTTCTATGAAGATAAAGGCTAATTGACGCACCTGATGATGAGGGTTTTGATAATGATGACGAGGATGATAGATTATTTTAGATTTCATCTTCCATTTCAAGTTTAACATCGTAATCAACCCATTGGCTGTGTGTGGTGAAGGATTTAGGATTAGAAAGTAGGGAAGAGATTAACGTTGGAGAAGTTGGGAAGATTATTGTTGAGAGTTGGAATGGGAGAAGCTTTCAAAAGACATTTGATTGAGTGTGTAACATAACATTTTAAAGTTTTAAAGTGGAGAAACATGTTGGATTATGGTTGAGAAAGCCTATGGTAGAAAAATAATAAAGACAATACTCACGTTGGTACAGATTTAAAACGATAATTGATGGAATTTCTGGAAAAAATTAACGAGATTAATTATAAATGATTGAAGTAGGCCAAGAAAGAAATTGAAAAATATTACAGGAATACAACTAGAAAATGACAACTAGAAAACATTGGAAGTAATAAAAACGGAAATAATAACATTAAAAAAACAAATAAAAACAAAAGGAACAAATAATAACCACAACAACCATAGAACGACAAAATTGAACAACTATAGAACGACAAAATTGAACAACAGATAATAACAAAAGCAACAAATACAAAGCGACAAATAACAACAGGAGCAACAAGTAACAACAGAAGCGACAAATAACAACAAGAGCAACAAATAACAACAGAAACAACATGTAACAACAGAAGCAACAAGTAACAACAGGAGCAACAAGTAACAACAGGAGCAACAACAGAATCAGCAGAATAGCAACAAGAGACACAGGATACACAGCTGCACTGGGACATCATACTTTTGTTTGGCGTGAGTGAGGATGTGTGACTTGAGGTTGGTGGACTGGGCAAACTTCTTGTTGCAGCCTTCGAAGGGACACACGTAAGGACGGTCGCCCGTGTGGATGCGCACGTGCGTGCGTAAGTTGAAATCCAACGAGAACCACTTACCACACCCTTCAAAGGTACACTGCGGTGGTGTGGCAGAGACTTGCATAAATTTTACTGCTTGCAAAATTGGATTACATGGAAGGCAAATGTAAAGTAGAATATGTTGGTGCATTGGGAAAGAATGTGGTGGTGGAGGAAAATGCATTATGGTGATTATTGAAATGGAAGGAGACAATGAAGTAAGGTTTGATGAAGACTGGAGTGACCGTGTTGAGGGATTTGTTACTAGCACAAACCTGAAAAGCCTTTTCTCCCGTGTGCACGAGTTGGTGTCTCTTGAGTTTGGAACTTTCCACAAATGCCTTGCCGCACTCTGCACACACATGCACACGTGGTCCATGTGTGTGAAGGTGCTTTCTCATGGTGGCGTTGTCTTTAAACATCTTGCTGCACCCCTGTGACAATGATGGTGATGATGTTGATGGTCAGTTGTGTTGGTTTGGTTGATGGAGATATGTGCTAATTGAAGGCTTAAAAACATGGACCATGGATAGGTTGGGAAAATAGAAAAAAAAGAAGTTGAGATTTATGATTTGAATTTGTTAGTTACTTTGTGAGGACAAGGTACAGTTCTGTGAATATCCTCTTGTATGTCAGGTTTTGTTCTTTAAAAATATTTTTATTCGTAACTAACATATGTATCTTGAAAATTATTAAAAGACTAAGCTGCAAATAAGCGAAAATTATAATATTAATTCAAAAGAAAAAATACTGAAACCTTGTAAAGTCAATGAGTTGTTTTGGGTCAGTAATATCAATGCCTGGAAGACTAGACTCCCCTGAGGCAGATTTGTCCCAGAAAAGGTAGTCCATACAGTCATTGTTGGATGAAGCTATGCTACTGGTGGTCACCTCCTCTTCATTTATGTCTAGATAGTCTGGTTCTCGCTTTATTTCATCTTGAACAGATATTTGGTAAACAACAAATATTTTATATGATTTTGAAACTTTTGATGTTTGATGTGGGGATTTTTGAAACAATGAGTTTAGACTTTTTTTTAGTAGGTAATTATATTGAAAAAACAAAACACTGAAAGTTCACAATTTTTAATCGTAAAAATGTTTAATAAATACCTGGTGTTGACCAAACGACTGAGTACTCGGCGTCATTCAATTGTTGTTGTGTGTCTTGTTTTTCATAAATTATGTCGAATGGTTTGCTTTGATGACCTAACTTTAACCTTTTATTTCCTTTTTTCTTTTCACAATTATTATTATCGTATGTTGGTAGCGTCGTTGTTTGTTGGTTGTGGAAATCATCCTCCGGTTGTATTGTTACCAAATTTTCGTAACCGTCGTTCGTGTCTGTGTTTAAAACGTAAACCAAACCATCTTGACAAGGAAAACCTGTGTTTACGTCTTCTCCGATGACGACTTCGGCTGTTTGTAGAACGATTTCCTCGCTAAAATTTTCTGGATAACACTCAAGATTTAAATCATTAGTTGAATTGAAATTTTCCACATGAGATTCGTTGCATTCTATAGGTAAATTAACTAAAATTTCTTCTTCGTAAATATTTACAGCTTCCGGCTGGTGTAACGAGCCGACATCTTGGATTTCATCCGCCATTTTGTCCGACATTTTTTATTATCAATGTTGGAAATTTACCAAAAATGAATGAGCGCTTAACATACGCATTACTTCAAATCGAACAAAGTTGTTCTTTCAAAATGGTTTTTGATAAATATGAAACTTGGAAAAATCTTTGACTTATTTTGTATAATTTGAAATTTTGAAAAAAACTTCACTTTGCACTTTTTATTGACAAATTTTCTTTATGTAATTACGCATGAAGATAATTTAGTTTCACAATTAATTTTTTTCTTAATAAATAATGTTATCCCGAATTTATTATATTCAAAGTGCAAGTTAAATCATATATATCACTTTTTTATAATGTAAAATCAACTTTGAGAAAAATAAAGTCATTTTTTTGTTGAACTAAAATTTAGTAATTATATAAAGACCGTTTTTAAACTTTTGCAAAAGTCGTTTTTTAAATTTTTTAGACTTTGATTTGATTCTCGTGATTTAAAACATAATTTGAAATAAAACATACCATTTTTTTATTATAAAAATCCATTCACATTCATTTCTTCTATTGATAGTTTCACATTATAAAATGTAATAAATTTTATTTGAAAAATGTCAGCATTGAAGATAACATAGAAGAAGCTATCAAAAAAAAGTATTTTGAAAATAAATCATAAAAAAAAGTCAAATTCCTCGAGCCCCCAAGACCACGGCTGCAAATGTTAAAAGCATATCTACAACGGCCAGACCGAAAGCCCAATCTAGAACTCCAATATCGCCGGCCTTATCCCATTGTGGTTCTCTCGTGTCAAAATATTCTTGGAATTTTGCTCCAAAAGATGCAACAGTTATGAGAGTGAAAAGTCCCGCAAGACCCGTAACTCCCAACGTCACTGCCACAATCTTCATGTCGTTCTCATACTCCGGCATGAAGGTGATCAGAGCATAGAGGCCTATGGCGGCAGGCAAAGTGAAGAGTGCCAAAATCATGAACGCCTGCGATGCCTTCAGCCAGTCTGAAAGCATGTAAGAGTGAGTGAGGTTGCATGATGATGTTGTTTATTGTATAATCCAGGCGATGAGCAATTTGTAATTTATCACGAATAGTTATGATAAAAAATTGTTTAGAATGTGTTAACAGCCTCCAGATAATTCATAATTTTTGTATTTATAGCTTCATGAACAAAGAGCAAAGATCGCCGAATTAAATCACTTCCCGTAGCAACAACCTTAGCACAAAATACTCCTTCACTAACCTCCGTATATGATGTCCACGAAATCATCACAACGATCGCCACCTCCTATTGGGTAGGTGCAAAACTTCCAAAGGCCAATGTGGTCGGTACGGTCGGTCTTGTCGGGGTTGGAGTAGGCCCAGTTGGGGGCGGATATGCTGATGAGATGGAAGAGCAGTGCCACTCCTAAACAAGCTACACCAGCTATCTTGTATGTACTGAAGCCTTCATTCGGTGGAGCCATGTTGTCGGAATAATTTTTGTCTGATGAAAAATCAGAAGTTTTTAAAACTATAAATCTTCTCTTTAGCCAGAGAGTTGTTTGCTTTCAGGTTGTTATACCGTAGCGGAATATGATATCGTTTATGGTACTTTAATTGGATTTTTCCGATAAAGACAAGATATTGAAAGCTCAAAACTATTCTATTTCACAATTCAAAATTCCAACATACAAAATACTTCATGTTCCTACCACCTGAGAACCATAACAATACAGGTAGAAGATGAAAAGCGCCTTGTTTTTCTTAGTCTATAAAATACTATAAGCTGAAAGATAAAAAATAAAAAATGTTTTGTTTTAAAAAATATTTTTTTGTTTATTTTTCATATGAATATCAAACTTCAAACGGTGTAACTTTTGCTTTATATTAGGCGCCACACAGGGCTTGCCAAATAATAATAATATTTTCAACCATGTTCCACTGTA
>OX387246.1:87500-100000 GCA_947562095.1 Branchellion lobata
ACCATCACCTTTTCACCATCCTCTCTCCACCATACCTCTACCACTCCCTTCTACTCCCTCACCATATAACCGAAATCCAACCATCCCGCTATTTAAGGATATGATTTTATATAATTTTATTACAATAAAATACAATAAAAATACGAATAATATTACAGATTTATTTTTATTATTACTATTGTTCACTGTTAATGTCTGTTTTTATTGTTCATATTACTATATTATTATTCATTATCTATAGTATAAGTAATCCTTTTATTATTATTATTATTATTATTATTATTATTATTATTATTATTATTATTATTATTATTTGTATTTAATAAAGCTATTTGTTTTTATTACTTTTCTTCGATTTTATTTAAATTTCACTTTAACCACCGTCATAGTTGTTGTTAATGTACTCTTATCCCCATTACTACCACCATCATTATCATTCTCATAATTATCGGAATCTCTAGCATTTGCAACTTCATTGTACTTCAATATCCTCCTTTGACGGCTTATTTTTTCTACTTCATTGCTGCCACATCGGTGCAATCGCTTAACTCTTTCGACGCATGTGGCATCACCGCCACTCCTCCCACAGCAACGGCCACATGCTGACGCATGCAGACAAGAAGCCCTACCAGTGTCAATTCTCCAACTGTGACAAGAGCTACTGCGACTCCCGCTCTCTCAAGCGCCACTATGACAACCAGCACCGAGAGTTCTTGCAGCAACAACAGCAGCAGCAACAGCAGCTGATGCAGCTCAAACACAGCAACCAGCAGCTGGCCAGTCAGGACTCGGTGATGTTGACTCCTCGCTTGACTCCCAAGTCAGCCTCGTTCAGCAGCTCGGCCAACAAGCCCATATTCAGCTTCGACGACGTCTCACAGGTGGACTTTGCAGAGCAACACTACTTCTCCACCTCCCACCTCCAAATGAGTCCCGTCTCACCCATCCTCAGCCACCACCGCTTGCCCCCCCAAGAGAGCATCATCAACGAAAACGACATCAACCGCCTTCTCTTCGAGTGGGTTCCACCTTCATTCTCTTCTTCTACTTCGAACCCAATTCACAACACGATTTCGCCATTGTGTTTGCGATCGTTTTTATGGCTGAAGAATATGCACGCGAGAAGGCCTGAACATTAATTCCTTTGCATTACTTGAGCCTTCATATCACTAGACAGCGTGATGAGACGTTACAAAGGCACTTCAGGCAACTTATCTCTGCATTGCTTTTTACGGCTTTACGCCTGCACAATGGACCGCATGCTTTAATGCCTCGACACACCACAACCTTCATGTGACACTCGTGCAACGTTTGACTTCATTGCAACGTTGCAAGCAATTACAACGGTCACAGCCACCCGGTTGCAGGGGAGGCGCTGCGGTGAGCATGGCTCTAATGGCGGAGCTCATGTGTGTTGTGAAGCTTATTTTTTTGACGCGTAAATCATCCACTCCAATTTATTTACCACATCCGCCATGAATTATCGCTCAAAACAACAGTCTCGGCGTTGACTTTATCGTTTTCGACGTTCACAAAGGCGCCACCTCTCTCCACTCTGGAAGCTCCAGCAGGAGTGTTGAGTGTTGTGCGCGCGTCGTGTTCGCAACTTGATTGATTCACGACTCTCTACGGTGTAATCGAGAGGCTAAGATAAAAATGTCTAAAAAATCCCTTTCAAAACGATCAAAAACGCATCATCCACGACTGCCGAACACTTTGGCGCCAAATGAGAATCGAGCTAATTGACTCAGCCAAAACAAGCCAGTAAGGCTATCAGGGCAATTAAGTCCTAATGGGGGTTTGAAAGCAGACTCTCCGGAGGCCCCAACGGCCTCGTGAGTGCTCCACTCATCTATTGCTCCTCACATGACTTCAATCAACCCCCTCTCCCCACTCACGTGATTGTGGTGGTGGTAGGGGTGGGGGTGGTGGTAATGGTGAGGGGGGGTGGTAGTAAGGGTGGTGGTGGTGGGGGTAGGGGTTGTGGTAGGGGTGGGAGTGGTGGTGGTGGTTTCACCTTCCTACCCCCTAAAATGCAGCTCATGCAATACGATACATTACAATGCAGTAAAATAAAATAAAGTACAATGCAATGCAATAAAATGCAATACAATGCAATACAATGTAAGACAATGCAATAAAATGTAAGACAATGCAATATAATGCAATATAATGCAATACAATGCAATGCAAGGCAATACAATGCAATACAATGCAATACAAGGCAATACAATGCAATACAAGGCAATACAATGCAATATAATGCAATATAATGCAATAAAATGCAATACAATGCAATGCAAGGCAATACAATGCAATACAATGCAATACAATGCAATGCAAGGCAATACAATGCAATACAATGCAATACAATGCAATACAAGGCAATACAATGCAATACAATGCAATACAATGCAATACAATGCATTACAATGCATTACAATGCAATACAATGCATTACAATGCATTACAATGCAATACAATGCAATACAATGCAATACAATGCATTACAATGCATTACAAGGATGGATAATAAATAAATATTAATTAAATCAATTAATTAATTCAATGGTCTCAATTCCCAAGATCGCATGCGTGTTGGATTTCAACTTTTATTAGTAGATTAATCATTCTCATTCAATCACTCAGTCAATCATAATGCTTTCCAAGTTGTCGTCGTGCAAATGGACCTCCGTGTGATTATGAACCGCCTCAATAAATCGGCATTGAAGTCACGACCAAGGAGAAGAATGCTAAGCTTGTTTATAAGTATCTTCATCATCGTCGTCGTCGTCATCTTCATCATTATTTTTTCAAATACTCTGAATCATCATCTTCCTTTTCATCATAAACATCACCATTTTCTTCTTCCTCATTCTTTTTTTCTTTCTTTTCTCATCATCGTTATCATCATCATCATCATCATCATCATCATCATCATCATCATCATCATCACCATCATCATCATCATCATCATCATTATCATCATCATCATCATCATCATCATCATCATCATCACCATCATCATCATCATCATCATCATCATCATCATCATCATTATCATCATCATCATCATCATCATCATCATCATCATCATCATCATCATCACCATCTTCACCATCACCACCACCAATAAAAACCTTGAAGAGATCCTCATAAAACTAATCTCTGTTTGACTTTATGTTATTTCTGCGTAAGGCTTTTAGCAGCAAGTGAGGAGGGGGCCCATAACGTGGTTGAGTGCAGTTCCACACCTACTCCACCACCTACTCCACCACCCACTCCGCCACCTTCTCCACCACCCACTCCACCACCCACTCCACCACCTTCTCCACCACCTACTCCACCACCCACTCCACCACCTACTCCACCACCCACTCCACCACCTACTCCACCACCTACTTCACCACCTACTCCACCACCCACTCCACCACCTACTCCACCACCTACTCCACCACCCACTCCACCACCTACTCCACCACCCACTCCACCACCTACTCCACCACCTACTTCACCACCTACTCCACCACCCACTCCACCACCTACTCCACCACCTACTCCACCACCCACTCCACCACCTACTCCACCACCCACTCCACCACCTACTCCACCACCTACTTCACCACCTACTCCACCACCCACTCCACCACCTACTCCACCACCTACTCCACCACCCACTCCATCACCTACTCCACCACCTATTCCACCACCTACTCCACCACCTACTCCACCACCTATTCCACCACCTACTCCACCACCTACTCCACCACCTACTCCACCGCCTACTCCACCACCTACTCCACCACCTATTCCACCACCTACTCCACCACCTACTCCACCACCTATTCCACCACCCACTCCACCACATACTGCACCACTTATTTCACCACCTTCCATTGATCACTGCCGACAAAGGCTTAACAATACGTGCAATAAGCTCCATAAATTAGAGCCTTCTAAAAGCCCTCAAGTTCATTGCTGCGTCTTATTTATTGCGTACATCGAGTCGCATTAATTCAGCAATATTTACCACACTTTTCATTGTCTTTTTATGGCCGATAGACGATATTTCGGTCATTGTTGCACTGCGATCGTTCACTCGCAGTGCATGAAAGAGACTTTAATGCATTTGATGGATGGCGTCTCACCGACCCTAGCAGTTTTTACTGCCGCCATGTCACTCTCGTGATGCAATCATCGTCGTCGTTAAAAGGTGCTTTCATTTGAGCTCATTCCAACATATAAGATGGTTCATGCAGCAATCACCGTTGGTGTGCGTGTATGAGCTCTTTCCACCGCTACTACTACTGCTGCTGCTGCTACTACTACTACTACTACTACTACTACTACTACTACTACTACTACTACTACTACTACTACTACTACTACTACTACTACTACTACTACTACTACTACTACTACTACTACTACTACTACTACTACTACTGCTGCTGCTGCTACTACTACTACTACTACTACTACTACTACTACTACTACTACTACTACTACTACTACTACTACTACTACTACTACTACTACTACTACTACTACTGCTGCTGCTGCTACTACTACTACTACTACTACTACTACTACTACTACTACTACTACTACTACTACTACTACTACTACTACTACTACTACTACTACTACTACTACTACTTCTACTACTACTACTACTACTACTACTACTACTACTACTACTACTACTACTACTACTACTTCTACTACTACTACTACTACTACTACTACTACTACTACTACTACTACTACTACTACTACTACTGCTACTACTCCCCAGTTAGAGGCGTGCGTGAAAATCAATGAAAGCCATCAATAATGGTGCACTCGTTGAGGATAAAGAACTATGCCTTATGTTGATTTTGTGCCTTTCCTCAATTAAGTTCACTTTTGGCAGCTCCCGCTTGATATTTCTTCTGACTCATGACTTCATAACGAGCTCACACTTCTGCTTGTACTTAAAGGCAACCCTTCTCCTCACTCCACTCACGCCTGAATCTCTTGCCAATATGAAGATGATTTATGCCTCCTCATTATAATAAAGCCTCCGCTGTGGAGGCTTGAATGCTTGAAGCTTACTGCATGCACACCCGCATGCATGCATGCTATCGGCTCAACATTCACTCTACCATCATTTATCATTTCAATTACAAATTTAAATATGAATTATCTGTTTAATAATTTCCAATATAATTCTTTTCAACACCATTGTGTTTTATAGTGGACAAATTCTTTTTCGATATAAATCAATGCTAAATCTATCACTAGGGTGACGGACTGGCGCAATTAGAATGATGAGTTATGGTCCTTCACGGCTATTACGCTGGCAAGTGCCATTTTGTGCTGCCTCGAGGCTCTTTGAGGTGTCAATGGGGCTATCAGGGTCCCTGCGAGTGATGGATGAGGTACCAAGAGGCTGATGTAAGCCTGAAGGCGGAAAGGAAGATTTAGAAGGAGTTTGAAAGGTTGAAGGGATTTAAAAAGGTGTCACATATGCAGTGCTCAAAGTGGAAGGTGATTAAAACATAAAAATGGGACGTCATAAAGATGCAATTAGAGGGGTGGCCTTATTTTGCCAAGTCTTGACACAGCCTTGCATTTCGCCTTCAACTTCTTCATCTCTGGCTTCCATTAATCTCGTGTAATTCAATCCTCCCAACCCATCACAATCTCCCTTCGCAACCTTAGATGGCACGTGATTCCAGCATCGCTTCACTAATATTATCCTCTTTGCAACATTGTAACAAAGGCGTATTTCCAATGCACATTCTCGTATTTCCGCACCAACCATCACACTCACCCACCCCACACCCAATCACCCTTGTTTCAACAACGCACATCCCAGTCAAGCATCCATCCATCTCAAACAACTCCGCAAATTTCACAATCTTCCATCAAAGATTGCCAGAATTTCCTTCTCTTTTCACCACTCTTCAATCCAAATTCGTTCCACCACTCCTCCCATCCACTCCACCACACCTCCCATCCACTCCACCACACCTCCCATCCACTCCACCACACCTTCCATCCACTCCACCACACCTCCCATCCACTCCACCACTCCTCCCATCCACTCCACCACTCCTCCCATCCACTCCACCACACCTCCCATCCACTCCACCACACCTCCCATCCACTCCACCACACCTCCCATCCACTCCACCACACCTCCCATCCACTCCACCACACCTCCCATCCACTCCACCACACCTCCCATCCATTCCACCACACCTCCCATCCACTCCACCACTCCTCCCATCCACTCCACCACACCTCCCATCCACTCCACCACACCTCCCATCCACTCCACCACACCTTCCATCCACTCCACCACACCTCCCATCCATTCCACCACACCTCCCATCCACTCCACCACACTTCCCATCCACTCCACCACACCTCCCATCCACTCCACCACACCTCCCATCCACTCCACCACACCTCCCATCCATTCCACCACACCTCCCATCCACTCCACCACTCCTCCCATCCACTCCACCACACCTCCCATCCACTCCACCACACCTTCCATCCACTCCACCACACCTCCCATCCACTCCACCACACCTCCCATCCACTCCACCACACCTCCCATCCACTCCACCACACCTCCCATCCACTCCACCACACCTCCCATCCACTCCACCACTCCTCCCATCCACTCCACCACACCTCCCATCCACTCCACCACACCTCCCATCCACTCCACCACACCTCCCATCCACTCCACCACACCTCCCATCCACTCCACCACACCTCCCATCCACTCCACCACTCCTCCCATCCACTCAACCACACCTCCCATCCACTCCACCACTCCTCCCATCCACTCCACCACTCCTCCCATCCACTCCACCACACCTCCCATCCACTCCACCACTCCTCCCATCCACTCCACCAGACTTACTCCAACCAGTTTCTTTTATGTTATTCATCTACCACACCACATTTCACCATCATCCACCATATTTCACCATCACCCACCACCACCACTCAGTGAGTTCAAGCCAGTAGAGTGCAAAGTGTGCAGCAAGCGCTTCAAGAACACCTCTGCCCTCAATGGTCACATGAGGCTGCATGGAGGCTTCGTCAAAAAAACCAAGGTGGATGGATGGTGTGGATGGATGAATGGATGGTGTGGATGGATGGATGGATGGTTTGGATGGATGGATGGTGTGGATGGATGGATGGATGGTGTAGATGGATTGATGAATGAATGAATTGTTGGATGACGGATGAATGGACGGATGGATGAGTGGTGGGGATGAATGAATGAATGGCTGGTGTGGATGGATGGATAGTGTGGATGGATGGATGAATGTTGTGTATGGTGTGGATGAATGTGGATGATGAAGGTGATGAAAATGAGGATGGATAAAGGTCGTTGAGGAATGTTGATGAATAGTGTGGATGGGGGGTGGGTGGAAATGGGGTTGGATGGGGATGGAGATTGGTGGATGGATGTAAATAGCTGGTAAGAGTTATGGGTGTAAAGGTTGGTGTCGAGGATGGATGGGTGGTTGCTGGGAATGTTTCAGCTTGTGGGTGTTGGAGCATAGTTAACTAAGGGTGGAGGCAGGTCTGTGGTATAGAAGGCTTGTAACAGAAGTTTTCAATCTGATGGGCGGTGAGGCGTTGGCTGTGGCAAGAGCTACAGAGATGGAGTAACCACCATTGTGTTGAATCCATTCAGAACCAGGAGCATCAGCCACCCTCCAAGCCTCTTTCCACCAGCAACCACTTCTCTTGTGCCACCACCGATGCCTCCGATTCCAACGACTCTACTCCACCCTCACGCCTCGACCCTTCCAACCCTCCCAATCTCGCTACTAACGCTGTCTGTAGCAGCAGTGGAGGTCTCAACAGTAACCCCAACTCAATGCCAAACCTTGGCAAGTGTTACGAGACCAGCAGTGAAGCAGCTGATACTGATGGCAAGGCCATCATTGGAGAGGTCACCATCGCCACTGTGGCCTGTAAAAGTGAGCTTGGAAGCTTCTATGACGAGTTGCAACAGCCACCACAACAACAACAACAACAACCACAACAACAACAACAGCCACAACAACAGCTACGACAACAAGATATGAAGCCTCTGATGCAACAACTGCAGCAACATCGAAAACAACAAGAAGAAATGTTACACGTCATCATGCCATATGCCTCAGAGGAAGACAATTACAACGCCTATGATAAAGATATATTCAACGATAACACAGACAACAACGAAAACAACTCAGAAATCAAAGATAACACCACCAATAAAAACATTTTCATTAACAACAATAATGACAACAATAGCATCAACAACATCAACAACAACAATAACAACAATAACAACTTTGTCACAGGCGCCATGGCTGGTGGAGATAAGGCCTTGAATGGTATCACTGCTGGCGTAATTTTTCAACAGGCTGGTCTTATCAGCGCGAGGTGCAATCAAAATCCCAATGACGTCACCTTCGAAAACAAATACAGCGTCAAGATGCATGCGGGCAACTACGTCGACTACAAGTATGACGCCGATGACGTCGTTTATGACGGCCTGGATGGCGATTACGTCAACCACACCTTGAGCACCCTGGTCGTCCTTGGCAACAGCTTTAAAGCAGACAGTTCCTCCATCTCTTGCAACAACAACAACAACAACAACAATAGTAATAATAATTTTAATAAAAAAAATAACACCAATAAAAATAATTATTACAAAAACAACAACGATGATAATAATAGCACTATCAATAATAATAGTAACAGCAACATTAGGGGCGGCAGTGACAATGGTGGCGACCGAGCCAACAGCGACGAAAAGAGTGTTGAGATGTTGAACATCACAGACATCGCACTCGAAAGCTCAAAGGTCTGTGCTGATGATGACGTCATCTATGCTGATGATGATGTCATCTATGCTGATGGTGATGTCATCGGCGCTGATGATGATGTCATCGGCGCTGATGATATCGCCGATGACGCTCCTGTTGCCATTCCCTTTTCTATCGCCACTCACAACCACACCAATAACATTAGAGTATTTAATAATAATAATAATAATAATAATAATAATAATAATAATAATAATAATAATAAAAATGATATCGGTGGTTGTACTATCATCACTCCATCTCCTCGGTGCATCAACGCCTCTCCAGTCTCACTCCGCTCGCATGATGGAAGTGATGTTGCTGAAGTCACTGTGGGTGATGACGATGACAACAACAGCAACAACAACAGCAACCATAACGTGATGTCATCTCTTGAAAGGAAGAACAAAGGAGATACACAAACGTCATTCGAGCTCCATGACAGTACACTTCACCATGGCAACACACCTCACCATGGCAACACATCTCACCATGGCAACCCACCTCACCATGGCAACACACCTCACCATGGCAACACACCTCACCATGGCAACCCACCTCACCATGGCAACCCACCTCACCATGGCAACCCACCTCACCATGGCAACACACCTCACCATAGGTCCCTCCACCACAGCATCTTCCACGAACAGCCACTCCAAGCACTCTCCGACGACACCGAGATCGTCAACATCATCATGAGCCTTTCAGAGGATAACCATGATAATAACAATAATAATAATAATAATCATAATATAAATAATAATGATGTCATCATAAATAATAATATCAATATAAACACCGACAACAACAAGGATAATACTACTACTACAACGACTACTACTACTACTTCTACTACTACTACTACTACTACTACTTCTACTACTACTACTACTACTAATAATAATAATAATAATAATAATAATAATAATAATAATAATAATAATAATAATAATAATAATAATAATAATAATAATAATAATAATAATAATAATGATATGGATATTGAGAATTCTAATAATTCTTTTTCTGGTATTGTCAATAGGAATTCCTTTGTCATTTGCATTGACGACAACAGCAACAACAGCAGTTGCAACAGCAACAACAGCAGTTGCAACAGCAACAACAGCAGTTGCAACAGTGATAGCGGCGGTGGCAGTAGAAGGTACTTGGTGGGCAATAAGGCAGGTATTAGGAAGGATGGCGCATGGACCACCTTCAACTCAAACAGTATCAACAACAAATGCAATACTGAAAACAACGTCAACCTCAACAACGAAAGAAATAATAATGAAAAAAACATTAATAACGGTAATAATAATGCTACTACTACTACTACCAATACTTCTACTACTACTACCAATACTACTACTACTACTACTACTAATAATAATAATAATAACAATAAAAATAGTAATAGTAGTAGTAGTACAGGGAAGGTGGAGGAAGAGCCGTCAACGCCCAGTTACGCCTTTCAGAAGAAGTGCTGCATCATCAACAACGACGACGACGACGACGACGACGCTGCCAACGATGATAACACAGGCAACAATACAAACAACAACAACAACAGCAACAACAACAACAACATTATCAACAACAACAACATCAACAACAACAACAACATCTATAATAATAAAAATAAAATTAATAATTCCGAAACTTTCTTTTTCAACAGCGACTGCGTTGATGACGCAATGGACGTTGGAGTGCTGCAGAGGGCCTCCTTCGAGGGCGTCTTCAACTTTCACCACTTCTTGTCTTCCGCCTACCCCCATCACCCCCTCGAACACCCCCTCGAACACTCCCATCACCCCCTCAAACACCCCTTCGAACACCCCTTTGATCACCCTGGAGAAGCCTCGGAGGGACCCGACATACAAGAGCTGCTCTCGCCCACAGCTACAAAGCTGTGTGAGGCATCTAAGTCGCAGCAGGTGGAGTTTGAGAAGGCGCAGGCGAGTCTGAAGGTGGAGCAGTACTTGCGTCACTTTGAGGCCCTCGAGCGACAAGAGGCCTCCTTGGACTCACGAGGCCTCTTCCACAACTTCCCTTGCAGCCCTCCTCCAATGCCCCCACAAGGAGATGGCTTGTGCCAGGGTCTGAGTGCCAACATGACTGCCACCCACCACTTCAACAAACACTTCCATCACCCCCAGCAACGATCTCACTCGCAACATTTGCAACAAGAACAATTTTTACAACAACCCGCGCAAACATTACATCAATCACATTCGTTACAACACCTACAACAACCTTCCATGTTTCAACAACAACAGATATTACAACATCAATTGCAACCTCAACAACTACAATATTTTTATCAAAACAACAGCCTTACTCCTCTAGTCACACCAGCCTTTGACTGTGACTCTTTTGACGATGATGACAACAACAACAACAACAACAACAACAACAACGAAACGATGCTTAACTTGAATTCAGAAATTCCGTGTAATCAAAAAATCACTGATCTTAAATTCATCCAACAACAACAACAACAACAACAACAACAACGTCACCAGCATCACCGTCAACAACTCCAACTCCAACAACAACAACAACAACAACAACAACAACAACAACAAAATATTAGGCATCCTCAACAAAATTTTCAAAAGCACAATTTTTATCAACAAAACTTCCAGGAAACTTTTGGTATGAAGAAGCAACACCCCTTCCGACACCTTGAAAACTCTCCAGGCTACCTAGCACCCCACCAGGATCATCTTCTCACCCACCTCCCGGACAAGAAGCTTGTCCCCCTCTCGGACCAATCCCTTTCTCTCCAACAACAACAACAACAACAACAACAACAACAACAAACACCACACTCCATGTCATCACAAAGCAGCCAACTATATCTACAACAACTTTTACAAAAAAAAAACCTCGATAAACCAAGTCAGTTTTTCAATCAACAACAACAACAACAACAACAACAACAACATTTTATAAGAAAGTCAGAAGACTATGACTCCAACACTAAAATCACTCTCAGTCCTCTTCCCCCATACAAAACTAACAACCACGACAACAACAATAACAACAACAACAACAACACCAACAAAAACAACACTACTACCAGCAACACAACCAGCAACAATGGAAACAACAACAGCGATAGCGCAATGGATTTCAACCTTGGCAACAGACTCAAGCGCAAGTCAAAGCCGCAACCGCTGGTGATTCCTCAAAGTGCCAACAACTATATCTCCAACAACAACACCAACAACATCAACAAAAATGCCAACAACATTATTGTAACATCTTTCAACAACAACAGCAATAACATAACTTCCTCGAGCAACAACGATGACAACAGCATGTACGACCTCAGCAGCCTTTACGACAACTCTCCATTCAACAGCCGTTTCTTAAATCGCGGCGTTTCCAATAGCTCCAATAATAACAAAAATTTCAACAACAACAAGGGTTCTTTGATGACGTCATTGGGCGTCAAGAGACCCAGGTCTCCGGCCTTGCCATCACCCATCTCCAGGCGTCGCTTGCACTCACCCCCTTTCACCCCACCCCCCGTGGTGGCGCAGTGCTGGGGCCACTCGAGACCACCCCCCCAATCCGCCCCTCTCACCAACAAACGTTTGTTCCCTTCTTGCT
>OX387246.1:115000-125000 GCA_947562095.1 Branchellion lobata
TGGTTTTCGTACGATGTCTGCTTCAAGGGCTCTGCAAGGCGAGGCAATGGGTGGGAAGGAGAGGGGAAAGTGGAATGAGGAAGGAAAAAAAAGAAGAGATGGAGGCTGAGGTGGGAAGGAAAAGAAAGAGAAAAAGGAAAATGAAAAGAAAGAGAAAGGGGAAAAAAGAAAACGGAAGGTGGGAGTGCTTGGAGCATTAGAGTTGGGTTGGAGTCATGTGACGTGGTCTCGTCGTGATGTCACATGACTGTCCGTGTAATGACGATGGGGAGTTCTAAGTGAAATGCACTTTTTGTTTTGTGTGTTTGTGTGTATGTGTATGTGTGTGCGTATGTATGTATGTGTGTGTATGCGTGTGTATATGTGTGTATGTGTGTGTATGCGTGTGTATATGTGTGTTTGTGTGTTTTGTGTGTTTGTGTATGTGTGTGTATGTGTGTGTATACGTGTGTGTGTGTGTTTTGTGTGTGTGTGTGTGTGTGTGTGTGTGTGTGTGTGTGTGTGTGTGTGTGTGTGTGCGTGTCAAATTGAACATGCGTTTATAGGGACCAACCTACCATCCCGTTGTTTTCGTTGTCGGCACTCTATAAACTCTACTTCAACATTATCTCTGAAATATTAACGAAATATTCTAAAAACATTGTTATATGTCTTCTGGACCATATCCATCTTTGCAACAACACTCCACAACAATGCAACACTACCCCACAACATCGCAACACTCCACAACAATGCAACACCACCCCACAACATTGCAACACTCCACAACACTACACAACAATGCAACACCCTACAACACCCCACAACAATGCAATACTGAAACAACAGTCCACAACACTCCACAACAACACTCCACAACAGCACCATTCTAGTTATCACGTCATCACGAGTCCATCAACCTCTTCTCACCTTCTTCATTGCCTGCCTATCTTCTCCGCAGACGTAAACTGGCTCAAGATGTCTTTAAATATTCAAATTTTAATTATTTTAATTAATTAATTAATTAATTTTAATTTTGAAATATTTAATTAAATTTAGAAACATTTTCATGATAATTCAAAGTATTAAACTTGCAATGTAGTATTTATTTAATTTATTTTAAGTTCACTTTTTTATTTCACTTTTTTATTTCACTTTTTTCAATTTAAATTATTCTTCTTCACCAAACCTTTCATCTTCTTACCTTCAAAACTTCACTAGGAAATCAACACAGTAAGAAATATAATAATAAAATAATTATTAAAATAATAATAAAAAATAAATAAAATTATTATTAATACAATAATAAAAAATAAATAAAATTACCATGAAGGATATTTTGTTTTTATAATATTTGTTTCTCTTACAATAGTTCGGAATTATTGGCAGCATTGTTTCTTCGAAGATTCTCTTCGTTAACTTGCATGCCTAACTCTAACTTGTATGGCGCAAATGCTCAATTTGGGCAGAAAGCCACTTCCAAATTCAAAGATTTTGTAGCGATATTCAACAGAACTCTTCAACGATAGTTACCAGTGTTTATTACACACCTGCTGAACTTGTTTGAGGGTGTCTCGGAGGTTTTCGGAAGCAAACACAAAAAGATCCGTTTATTTTTCTTCCAACAGATGTTTTCTTGTTTTCTTTTAATCACCAACTCTTTGTGCAAGTTTATGCGAACATCTTTGTGAGGCGGTGCGACAAGTCATCAACCCATCCTCCCCATTCACCCCCATTTATCCCCATCCTCCCCATTTACCCTCATCCCTTCCCATCCATTTGCATTCATCCTCATCCCTCTCCATTCATCTTCATTCATCGCCCTTCTTTCCACCACCATCCATCCCCCCTTCAACCACCACCATCCATCCCCCCTTCAACCACCACCATCCATCCCCCTTTCAACTACCACCATCCATCCCCCTTTAAACCACCACCATCCATCCCCCCTTCAACCACCACCATCCATCCCCCCTTAAACCACCACCATCCATCCCCCCTTCAACCACCACCATCCATCCCCCCTTTCAACCACCACCATCCATCCCCCCTTCAACCACCACCATCCATCCCCCCTTCAACCACCACCATCCATCCCCCCTTCAACCACCACCATCCATCCCCCCTTCAACCACCACCATCCATCCCCCCTTCAACCACCACCATCCATCCCCTCTTCAACCACCACCATCCATCCCCCCTTCAACCACCACCATCCATCCCCCCTTCAACCACCACCATCCATCCCCCCTTCAACCACCACCATCCATCCCCCCTTCAACCACCACCATCCATCCCCCCTTCAACCACCACCATCCATCCCCCCTTCAACCACCACCATCCATCCCTCTTTCAACCACCACCATCCATCCCCCCTTCAACCACCACCATCCATCCCTCTTTCAACCACCACCATCCATCCCCCCTTCAACTACCATCCATCCATCCCCCCTTCAACCACCACCATCCATTCCCTCTTCAACCACCACCATCCATCCCCCCTTCAACCACCACCATCCATCCCTTCTTCAACCACCACCTGAATTGTGGATCCCTTCTTTTTGATCTTCTGTGCCACGTTTGTTCCAAAGAGTCGTTCGAAAGCTACGATTGAAAACATTGAATTATACTACGATAAATGGTAAAATAATAATAATAATAATAATAATAATAATAATAATAATAATAATAATAATAATAATAATAATAATAATAATAATAGTAATAATAATAATAATCACAATAATATAACTTCAATTGATTTTCTGTTATTATTATTATTGTTATTATTATTATTATTATTATTATTATTATTATTATTATTATTATTATTATTATTATTATTATTATTATTATTATTATTATTACTATTATTACTATTATTATTATTATTATTATTATTGTTTTCTGTCATTCATTTTATCGCGAAAACCGTGGCTTCCATTTCTATTGAATGTTGTGGTCGTCTTCGTCGTCGTTGTCCTTGTTGTCTGTGAAGCTTCGAAATGATTAAATCTTTCTTTGAGCCTCCATCCTTCTCTCCTTTTCCTCATCTCTCTCTTCCTCCTTCTCTCTCCCTTCCTTCTCATCTCTCCTTTTCCTCTATATCTTTTTATCCACTTCTGTCATTTCTTCCATTCTCTTCTCTTCCTCCGTCTCCCCACTTTTTCAAATGATGTCTCTCTTCGTTTCCCACCATCCCTTCTTCACAACTAACAACTTATCCCACAATGCCATGTTTACAGACCAACCATTCAACTGAAACTATCTGATCCTCTCACCACACCTCCTACACTCTAGTGACTGTTACTATTGGCTTCGAAACTCTACGGGGTTAACGCCTCTATAATAATATTCGTACTTGTATTATCAGTTGCTAGTTAACAATAGCATGATCTTTCCAGAGAAAGTGAAGAGACTCAACCTCTTGTTCAGAAACTACTTTCCGTTGAGCATTCATGACCGAAGCAAGTTTTTGTTGCGTTTAATTAAATTTTTAAACTTAAAAATAGATCTATTGACCTTAAAATAAGGTCACTGGCTATTTTTACTCACTACGATCAGTTCTGATAGCATTTCAAGCAACGTCACCTCTGATTACCAACGCTTGCAGCGGCCGAAGCATTTTCACCGAGTTTATTCTCACTTGCGTGTGAATTGCTCTGAAAAGTGAACCGCTCATCGATCAATGGTGATATCCACCAATGGTTGATTCCACCAATGGTTGATTCCACCAATGGTTGATTCCACCAATGGTTGATTCCACCAATGGTTGATTCCACCAATGGTTGATTCCACCAATGGTTGATTCCACCAATGGCGGGGCCTGCTCCATCCGAAAGGCAGCGTTTGCAAGTGCAGGCACCCAATAACGACCCTTCATCCCTTCTATTTATTCTTCCATGTGGCGTCTGTTGAACTGTTCTTTCGATGTGGTGTGTACCGCGTTGTCATTTGTATTCTTATATCTTCGTCAATAAATTTGTAAAAAAAAGTCACTTTTAAATAAATTGAAAAAATAAATTAAAAAAACTGTAAAAATGTTGGTAGTAATTAAACTTATTTGACCCACGCAGACCTAAGCTGGGTCAACCTAACCTTCTTTATATAGCTCTAGATTCGCAGCGATTAGAAGCATTGAATTCTGCTGACTCATCAAGTTTCATTTCAACGAAAAGGTTCCTGAACCCACGAAGCACTGAAGCGCACGCCTTGCCACCCTGCGCACACCACCGAACTTCCAACAGACCTCCGTTGTGGGACTCCAAAACGAAAGCCATGAACTGTTCATTCGATTTTCAATTTTAATTTATTTATTTTTAATCAATCAATATTTTTCCAAAATTGAATCCGAAACTCCAAAGTACGCTGGTCCATTGACGACCAGTGTCCCGTGCCTTTGAAGTTCAGTTTCTTTATAACAATGGTCCTTCTGCACGGCAGTTTATTGTTTTGCTATATTTATTATTCTATTTTATTCTCCTTATTGTGCAGATTTTACTTTAAGATTGTGCTCTAAATGGTGCTTGTGTTTCGGCCCTGATGGCATTGCCTCATTTGCATGTGGAAACCCTATCAACCTAATTTGTGAAGTCATGAACTGCAATCTGTATGCAATCTGTATGCAATCTGTATACAATCTGTATGCAATCTGTATAAAATCTGTATGCAATCTGTATGCAATCTGTATGCAATCTGTATGCAATCTTTATATAATCTCTATGCAATCTGTATGCAATCTGTATGCAATCTGTATGCAATCTGTATGCAATCTGTATACAATCTGTATGCAATCTGTATAAAATCTGTATGCAATCTTTATATAATCTGTATGCAATCTTTATATAATCTCTATGCAATCTGTATACAATCTGTATGCAATCTTTATATAATCTCTATGCAATCTTTATATAATCTCTATGCAATCTGTATGCAATCTGTATGCAATCTGTATGAAATCTGTATGCAATCTGTATGCAATCTGTATGCAATCTGTATGCAATCTTTATATAATCTCTATGCAATCTGTATGCAATCTGTATGCAATCTTTATATAATCTGTATGCAATCTGTATACAATCTGTATGCAATCTTTATATAATCTGTATGCAATCTGTATGCAATCTGTATGCAATCTTTATATAATCTGTATGCAATCTGTATGCAATCTGTATGCAATCTGTATGCAATCTGTATGCAATCTTTATATAATCTCTATGCAATCTGTATGCAATCTGTATGCAATCTGTATGCAATCTTTATATAATCTGTATGCAATCTGTATACAATCTGTATGCAATCTTTATATAATCTGTATGCAATCTGTATGCAATCTGTATGCAATCTTTATGGAATCTTTATGGAATCTTTATGGAATCTTTATGGAATCTTTATGGAATCTTTATGGAATCTTTATGGAATCTTTATGGAATCTTTATGGAATCTATTAGAAAAGGAATCTGCGGAGAAGCAAGGAGGAAGTCATGAGGGTGGAAGGGCTGCTAATTCGACATTCGACTATGCTTTGGAATATGAAAGAAATAATAACAAAAAAATTAATAATAATAAAAAATAAATAAATTAAAAAAAAAAAATAATAATAATAACAAAGAGTTAAGAATGAAAAATAATAATAAAGAAAAATAATCAATAGATGTAAATAATTAAAAACAAAAAAATAATTATTAATACAAAATAATTAATTAAAAAAATAAATAAAAAGAATAAATAATGATAGAAAAAAAAAAATAAAAATAATAATAAACAATTATAAGGAATCCACAAAGGTAGTGCTTCCTCGCACCAATATTCAATGGGCTAACAAACTAACAAGGACTTGAAAGAGCCACCGAAGTGACGTCACGAGTCTCTAAATCCACAAAACAATGTTGCATTATGATGTCACAATGTTGCATTATGATGCCACAATGTTGCATTATGATGTCACAATGTTGCATTATGATGTCACAATGTTGCGTTATGATGTCACAATGTTGCATTATGATGTCACAATGTTGCATTATGATGTCACAATGTTCCATTAGTGTTATAAAGGAATTATGACACATTATACATTTACAATGGTAAATGGTAAATGGCGGCTTCGAAAGTCTATAGAGTAAATGCCACCGTAATATTCGTATTTGTATTGTATTATTGTATTGTATTGTAGTATGTTGTATTTTAGTGTTTTGTATTGTATTATATTATTGTATTGTGTTGTATTTTATTGTATTGTATTGTATTGTGTTGTATTGTATTTTATTATTGTATTGTATTGTGTTGTATTTTATTCTATTTTATTGTATTGTATTATTGTATTGTATTGTATTGTGTTGTATTGTATTTTATTATTGTATTGTATTGTATTTGTATAGAGGAAGTCACAATGACACCTTGCATCGTTGCAGTGGCACATCAGGTGACACAATTCAAAAGTTAACGTGGCTGGCATCTCTTCGAAGAACTCAGTCGCTTCCAGTGGAGTCTTGACGACCATTCACAAGGAGCTAGGAACAAAACTCAATAGTAATACTACTACTACTACCACTACTACTACTACTACTACTACTACTACTACTACTACTACTACTACTACTACTACTACTACTACTACTACTACTACTACTACTACTACTACTACTACTACTACTACTACTACTAGTACTACTACTAGTACTAATACTACTACTACTACTACTACTACTACTACTAATACTACTACTATTATTATTACTACTACTACTACTACTACTACTACTACTACTACTACTACTACTACTACTAATAATAATAATAATAAAAATAACAATAATAACAGAAACAACAATAATAATAGAAACAATAATAATAACAGAAACAATAATAATAACAGAAACAATAATAATAATAGGAACAATAATAATAACAGGAACAATAATAATAACAGGAACAATAATAATAACAGGAACAATAATAATAACAGGAACAATAATAATAACAGGAACAATAATAATAACAGGAACAATAATAATAACAGGAACAATAATAATAACAGGAACAATAATAATAATAGGAACAATAATAATAACAGGAACAATAATAATAACAGGAACAATAATAATAACAGGAACAATAATAATAACAGGAACAATAATAATAATAGGAACAATAATAATAACAGGAACAATAATAATAACAGGAACAATAATAATAATAGGAACAATAATAATAATATTAATAAAGTATTGAGTTATTGTTGGGAGAAGAAAGATAGAGTTCTAGTTCAAGACTATCACGAACCACTTTCGTAAATACAAACAGATCTCTTACGCACGCACACAAGCACACACACACACACACACACACACACACACACACACACACACACACACACACACACACACACACACACACACACACACACACACACACACACACAACACACACACACACACACACACACAAACAAACACAAACAAACACACATCCATGCAACCGAATAGTCCCTACATATTAACCACCACACAAGTTCCACCACTGACGACTACATACACTAACATTCTGTTGTATCTATAAGAAAGAAACCCGCAGATATGTATATGCAAGTGTATTTATGTTTGTTCATATGTGTATGTTTATTTGTATGTGTTGGTTTGTATGTGTATGTTTATTTGTATGTGTTGGTTTGTATGTGTAGGTTTTTTTTGTATTCGTTTGTTTGTATGCATATGCTTGTGTAAGTGTATGCTTTTATTGTGTGTGTGTTTGTGTTTGTATGTTTTTGATTGTGTGTGTTTGTGTTTGTATGTTTTTGATTGTGTGTGTGTTTGTGTTTGAATGTTTTTGATTGTGTGTGTGTTTGTGTTTGAATGTTTTTGATTGTGTGTGTGTTTGTGTTTGTATGTTTTTGATTGTGTGTGTGTTTGTGTTTGTATGTTTTTGATTGTGTGTGTGTTTGTGTTTGTATGTTTTTGATTGTGTGTGTGTAAAAGTGAGTTTTTTTCAGAGTGCACACGATCAGAGTGCAGAGTGTTTTGGATGCATAATACTTCACAGAAGTCCGTGGTAGCGCTGGAGTGTGAAATGGTGGTGGAGTGGTGGTGGAGGGGTGGTTGAGTGGGTGATGGTGGAGTGGTGATTGAGTGGGTGATGGTGGAGAGGTGGTGGAAGGGGGGGGGGTGATGGTGAAGGGGGGGGGGGGTGATGGTGAAGGGGGGGGGGGTGATGGTGGAGAGGTGGTGGAGGGGTGGTAGAAAGGGCAGTGGGATGCAAGATCACGCTTCAAGATCTTTCAAGCTTTGTTGCATGCATATATATATATATATATATATATATATATATATATGTGTGTGTGTGTGCGCATGCGTGTGTGCATGTGTTTGTGTGTTTAGCGTTAAAACAAATACGGATCCTTTCTCAAGGCACGAAGAACGTGGGTTTGATTGACACGAAGTGGATGAACTGACGCTTGTGGCCATGAAGAAGGAGTGAAAAATTTGAAAAAAATCAAACAAACGTTAAGAAATGAATGGAAAGTGAAAGGACAAAGGTACAAAGTGTGTGGTTCAGTGCCGATGCTTTGAACGTCAGGATCTCTGCTTGTGCCTTCAACAAGCACGTGCACGAGCTGAGAATAAGAAATGCATCGAAGTAGCAAGCACCGCCCTTGTGGCCGAAGACGCAATTTGATAGGTAAAAGAAAAGGTAGTGAGAATGGATTTGAATGAAATAAAAAAATACATCTTGGAAATTGTGGCTGAGTTGGATGTCGGTGCTTAAAACATTTATGCCTTCGAGAAAATACAACCACCGTAAGAAACGCACACAAATACTCACACATATGACACAAACACACACATACATACATACATACATACATACACACACACAAACAAAAAAACAAATATATATATATACTCACACATATATACCCATGAACTTGAAAAAACTACACACACACAAAACTTATGCACGCACGCACAGATGCATTGAAGACAGAGCCACTGCACACCACCAACATAAACACCCACACAAAACCTTCAAAGCACAACCTCACCGTCACTAAAAGTAAACAAAAACACACAGAAAACGCTCTCAAAGAACCACCATAGCTCCATAGTAAAACACACCCAAAACAACACCACTGTACACCAACAAAACACCCACAACAACACCCCAGTACACCAAAACAACACCACTGTACACCAACAACACACCCACGACAACACCCCAGTACACCAAAACAACATCACTGTACACCAACAACACATCCACATCTCAACAACACACTACAACAACACCACCACGCCATAACGACCCCCTCTCAGACTAGGTCTTCTGAAACAATGCACAACAACAACAACAACAACAACAACAACAGAGACTTCAGCAACGTCACACAAAACCACATGGTGACTTGCAAAGCGCTTTGCAATAAGAAAGTTTAATAAATGGAATTATTATTATTATTATTATTATTATTGCTATTATTATATTCGATAGCCGCCCTGAATAACCATAATACCCGCCTTGATTTATTTGTGACGTCACTACCACCACCACCACCACCACCACCACCACCACCACCACCACCACCACCACCACCACCACCACCACCACCACCACCACCACCCCCATCCTCATGAAAGCTTTTTCTTCTTTCTCCTTCATCTTCTTCCTTCCTTCCTCCGCCCTCTGCACTCTCTGTGGTGAGGAAACCATACAATTGTCTGTGTGTGGCGATTTGAAAATGACATCGATAAAAATAATAATAATAATAATAATAATAATAATAATAATAATAATAATAATAATAACTAATAGTAATAATAATAATAATAACAATAATAACTAATAGTAATAATAATAATAATAACAATAATAACTAATAGTAATAATAATAATAATAACAATAATAACTAATAGTAATCATAAACTAATAGTCGGTAATTATTATTTAAACTTTTAAACCTTTATAATAACAATAACAATAATAATAATAATAATAATAATAATAATAATAATAATAAAATAATAATAA
>OX387246.1:130000-170000 GCA_947562095.1 Branchellion lobata
GCAATTTACAAGTATGTTTTTTCAATGTTCATGAATTGTTAATTGATTTATTGATTGGTTGGTTGGTAACTATGTAATAAGATTGGTTGGTTGGTTGGTAACTATGTAATATGATTGGTTGGTTGGTTGGTAACTATGTAATACGATTGGTTGGTTGGTTGGTAACTATGTAATACGATTGGTTAGTTGGTTGGTAACCATGTAATACGATTGGTTGGTTGGTTGGTAACTATGTAATAAAAATGGTTGGTTGGTTAGTAACTATGTAATACGATTGGTTGGTTGGTTGGTAACTATGTAATACGAATAAAAGAATAAAAATGAATAATGAAAATAATAAAAATAATAAAAATGGAAAATAAAAACAATAAAAAGAAAAAAAATGAAGAATAAAACAACGAAAACCCGGAGAGAGAATGGAGGAAGACTTGGTGAGCTGGAAAGTCTCAATTGGCAACTTGCCAGCGTTGAAGAGGAAGAAGTTGATAGAGGAGCTGCGTGGTGGATGGAGTGATGGAAGAATGGATGGATGGAAGGATGGATGGAAGGAAGGATGGAAGGAAGGATGGAAGGATCAAAAGATGGATGAGTGAAAGAGATGATAAAAGGATGGATGGATAAAGGAATGAAAAAATGAATGAGTGGAGGGATGTAAGGATTGATGGAAACATGAATAGAGAGATGGATGAATGGACGAGTGGAAAAATAGGATGCTCCCTAGCGACACACCTCTCTCCAGGGTACAGACTCAACTTGTGCCTGAAAACATCATCATCGTCGTCCTCATCCTCCTCCTCTTGGCCCACACCAACCCCCCCCTCGTCCTTGTCACTGTTGCGAGTCAATGGTGACGATGACAAGGACAAGAGAGGTAATGGTCGTGAGGAGGAGGAGGAGGAGGAGGAGTAGGGGGATGGAGATCTTGAGAGTGCTGACGACGATGACAGAGACATGAAAGGCAGGGCGGGAAGAACAACGATGGAAAATCTTTCCTGCAAGGAAGGCCTTTTGCGTCTCTCCTCGAGGTCTGTGGTCCTCTGTTGCTTCGAAGGTGGGCGTTTGTGTGGCTTGTGGTGCTGTTTGTTCAGTTGTTGTTGCTTCTGATGGCTGAGGTGATTGAACTTGATGTTGCTGCGCACCCCGAAAACATCCACCGAGTAGCCTGTGGTGGTGGTGGTAAGAATGGTGGTGGTGAGAGTGGTGGTGGTAGTAAGAGTGGTGGTGGTAGAAGTGGTGGTGGTGGTGAGAATGGTGGTGGTGGTGGTCGCAAAATTGGTGGTGGTGTGAAGGTGGTGGAAGTGGTGGCAGTGGAAGTGGTGGCAGTGGAGGTGGTGGCAGTGGAGGTAGTGGCAGTGGAGGTAGTGGCAGTGGAGGTGGTGGCTAGATTGGAAGCAAATTATTCAAGCCTTACTTCCAAGCAACCATCCAACTGACACCTCGTCCAATGAATCCCCAAATGACCATCGAATCCAAATCATCCAATCAAAATGTTGTATTTCAATTTGAAAATACTCCCAACCAATCACGTCGATCCTTCCTGCACACGTGGGCAGCACTGGGATCTTGACCTTGAAATGGTCGGCAAGAGGAGGCAACGTCAAGGTCACGGGTTCAATTAGCACTGCTGCCCCCTCCACCAACAGATCCTGCAGTTTTTATGAATGTGAGACTGACGTGCTATCCAGGCATAATTATATATATATATATATAAATGAATATATATATATATATATAACTGAAAAATCTGTGAAAAGCCAACAAGGTTTTCGAGGGTGAGGGTGACGTGGAGGGGGTTGTGGAGGGAGAGCTGGAAGAGAGCCACATCTCCTGCCACCCACTCCAGCGTCCCTGGTGGTTGTTGGTGGGTGGTGGTTTGTTGGGTTGGTGGGTGGTGGTTTGCTGGGTTGGTGGGTGGTGGTTTGTTGGGGTGGTGGGTGGTGGTTTGTTGGGTTGGTGGGTGGTGGTTTGCTGGTTTGGTGGGTGGTGGTTTGTTGGGTTGGTGGGTGGTGGTTTGTTGGGTTGGTGGGTGGTGGTTTGTTGGGTTGGTGGGTGGTGGTTTGTTGGTTTGGTGGGTGGTGGTTTGTTGGGTTGGTGGGTGGTGGTTTGTTGGGTTGGTGGGTGGTGGTTTGTTGGGTTGGTGGGTGGTGGTTTGTTGGGTTGGTGGGTGGTTGTTTGTTGGGTTGGTGGGTGGTTGTTTGTTGGGTTGGTGGGTGGTGGTTTGTTGGGGTGGTGGGTGGTAGTTTGTTGGGTTGGTGGGTGGTGGTTTGTTGGGTTGGTGGGTGGTGGTTTGCTGGTTTGGTGGGTGGTGGTTTGTTGGTTTGGTGGGTGGTGGTTTGCTGGGTGGTAGGTTTGGTGGGTGGTGGTTTGTTGGTTTGGTGGGTGGTGGTTTGTTGGGGTGGTGGGTGGTGGTTTGTTGGGGTGGTGGGTGGTGGTTTGTTGGTTTGGTGGGTGGTGGTTTGTTGGGGTGGTGGGTGGTGGTTTGTTGGGTTGGTGGGTGGTGGTTTGTTGGGTTGGTGGGTGGTGGTTTGTTGGTTTGGTGGGTGGTGGTTTGTTGGGGTGGTGGGTGGTGGTTTGTTGGGGTGGTGGGTGGTGGTTTGTTGGTTTGGTGGGTGGTGGTTTGTTGGGGTGGTGGGTGGTGGTTTGTTGGGTTGGTGGGTGGTGGTTTGTTGGGTTGGTGGGTGGTGGTTTGTTGGTTTGGTGGGTGGTGGTTTGTTGGGTTGGTGGGTGGTGGTTTGTTGGGTTGGTGGGTGGTGGTTTGCTGGTTTGGTGGGTGGTGGTTTGTTGGGTTGGTGGGTGGTGGTTTGTTGGGTTGGTGGGTGGTGGTTTGTTGGTTTGGTGGGTGGTGGTTTGTTGGGTTGGTGGGTGGTGGTTTGTTGGGTTTTATTTGAAATAACTTCAGTTTCCATGGTTGAGGCTTCAAGTGATTAAATGATGCTTTTGATTGTATGGACTGGAAGTAGTGGGATGGGAGCTGTTGTGGGAGCAACAGTGGAATTCAAGCATGAAATTGTTCCCGAATTAGTTATGCATGACTTGAGGGTAGTCTCGAAAACAATAACGACTATTTAAAAAAATAAAAATAAAATAATAATAATAATAATAATAATAATAATTATTATTATTATAATAATTATTATTTATTTAAATAATAATATTTTTTTAAATATTAAAAATCAATTTGAGAAGCATTTTAATTTCTTTTTGATGTTAAAATCGATTCAAATAAAGAGGTTGATGGTTAAAAACTTTTTAAAACTTTTTAAAAATTATTTAAAAAATAATTTAAATCATTTAAAACTATTTAAATGTTTAATTAATTAATTATTATTATTATTTATTATTAATAATTATTAATTTATTAATAATAATAATTATTTATTATTATTTCTTAATTTAATTTCGATTTATTTTTGAAGAGTACCAATGAATATTTAGCAAAAACGCGCAAGAGTGAGACCTTGGGAAGAGGGAGGGGGGTGTTTGGAGGGGTGGTTGGCAGGCATGAAGGGGCTGTAGATGAAAGGGTGGCTGGGCGGCTCTGAAGGCTTGGGTGAGTTTATGAAAGGGTCCTGTTGTGGTGTGGTGGTTGTTGTGGTGTGGTGTGGTGGTTGTTGTGGTGTGGTGTGGTGGTTGTTGTGGTGTGGTGGTTGTTGTGGTGTGGTGTGGTGGTTGTTGTGGTGTGGTGTGGTGGTTGTTGTGGTGTGGTGTGGTGGTTGTTGTGGTGTGGTGTGGTGGTTGTTGTGGTGTGGTGTGGTGGTTGTTGTGGTGTGGTGTGGTGGTTGTTGTGGTGTGGTGTGGTGGTTGTTGTGGTGTGGTGTGGTGGTTGTTGTGGTGTGGTGTGGTGGTTGTTGTGGTGTGGTGTGGTGGTTGTTGTGGTGTGGTGTGGTGGTTGTTGTGATGTGGTGTGGTGGTTGTTGTGGTGTGGTTGTGGTGTGGTGGTTGTTGTGGTGTGGTGTGGTGTGGTGGTTGTTGTGGTGTGGTGGTTACGACAAGTGGCGCTTGCGAGTGAGAGGAGAGTGTGAACAATGAGAAGCGGTGCATCCATCAATTTGCATGCGAATGATAACGGTGGATAAAAATTGATAAAACTGATAGCTAGAAAGTAATGAGACAGCAAGGGCAGCAATGAGACAGCAAGGGCAGCAACATGAGTGGGGGATTTATAATTGATGAGACATGTGCAAGGGGTGGTCGTTGTTTGCGACTGAGGCACCTTCAGCTTCTGAAATTTCCGAGGTCGAAGGCGTGGTGGAAGTTGACACGCCTTGGCACTCCTGTTGGTTGATGGGTGGAGGTGGTTGATGGGCTGAAGGTGGTTGATGGGTGGAAGGTGGTTGATGGGTGGGAGGTGGTTGATGGGTGGGAGGTGGTTGATGGGTGGGAGAGAGAGTCATTGGTAGCGAAGAAAAGCATCAATGTGTGGAGGAGTTGAGTGGTGATGGAGGTTGAAGACTTTTGTGAGGTTGGGTGGTGTAGGTTGTTGTTGTTGTTGTTGTAAAGTTGGGTGGTGGTTGTTGTTGTTGTAGAGTTGGGTGTTGGTTGTTGGATGATAATGTGCTATTAGGAGGTGGAGTGATTTTGTAGGGTTGTTCCATAGAGTGCACAGTTGGAGTGCAGTTGGAAAAGAGCGTAGGTGTAGAAACACCTCAAAAGGGACTTTCCAATGATGAAAGCTTTCCAATTGAAGTCTCACTTTTATCTTAACTTCAATGAAAGGGTTTGGTTAAATGACACGTGCCTTGTTCACCGCCATGAAATCTTTCATTGCGACCATGGAACTCTTCGTCCAATAATTGATAAATGAAGATATAACTAATCTTCCCGCCCTACCACCCACCTTTCCACTCACCCACCCACCTTTCCACTCACCCACCCACCTTCCATCCACCACCCACCTTTCCACTCACCCACCCACCTTCCATCCACCACCCACCTTTCCACTCACCCACCCACCTTTCATCCACCGTCCACCTTCCACCCACTTTCCATCCACCCCCCCCCCCTTCCATCCACCATCCACATGCATTTCCCCCACCCACCTGAGCAATGGCAGCTTGGTGAGAGGAACAGGAGGCAGAATTACTCCAGACGGAAGAGTGATGGGGTGTGGGAGGGGCCTAACTTTGCAGGTGTATGATTGGAGAACACCACACAGTTCTGCCTTCTCATTGGCTGAGAGGTGCTCGAAAAGACTTTGGATGAGGAGACTGAGGTGCCTGATTGGCACTTCAGGATCCCCAATCCGATTGGACGAATACACCAACTCGTTGAAGACTCGCAACTTCACTGTGGGCCAGCCATCCTGCATGTCTTGTGGTGTGGTGGTTTTGTGGTGGTGGTGGTTTTGTGGTGGTGGTGGTCTTGTGGTGTGGTGGTTTTGTGGTGTGGTGGTTTTGTGGTGTGGTGGCTTTGTGGTGGTGGTGGTGGTGGTGGTGGTGATGGTAGAAGTGTGGTTGTAGTAGTTAAGATGGTGGTAGTGGTGATGATGGTTGTTGTAGTATTTGGTTTTGTGGATGAGTGGCGGTAGTAGTGGTGGTGGTGGTGGTAGTGGCGGTGGTAGTAGTGGTTGTGGTAGTGGCGGTGGTAGTGGTGGTGGTGAGCTGGTTGATGGTGGTGTGGATATAATATTGGTTGTTGTTGAGATGGGGTTGTGGTGGGAGTGGTGATAAACGTGGTACGAAAAATGAGAAATATGATATAAGATTTCTGATTCGAAAAATAAAAAGATGACTTCACAAGACTCTGAAAATTCACCTGACCATGCAAAAAAGCCCTCAAATGCAAACCATACAACATACCACACCAAGCCACCACTACACCAAGCCATCACTACACCAAGCCATCACTACACCAAGCCACCACCACACCAAGCCACCACCACACCAAGCCACCACCACACCAAGCCACCACCACACCAAGCCACCCCCACACCAAGCCACCCCTACACCAACTCACCACCACGGGGCAGATGGAGTGCTTGCAGTGCAATGCGGAATCCAGGGAGGGATGTGACAAGGAGATGGTGGCAGCGGGACCAACAGGCCTGACTGCTGTCTGCTACGGAGATCATAGCGGCTATGCGCTTGAAGAAGGAGGCCTTCCTCAGGAGACCCAAGTCCATGTAGAGGTTCGCTAGCACTGAAAACTGTTGCACCTGTGGTGGTGTGGTGGTGTGGTTGGGTGGATGAAGGTGGAATAGTGGGTGGGTGTGGCGGCCCGAGTGAAAATGAGAAAAATAAAATAAAAGAAGCAATGAAAGAATAAAAACAAAAAAAAACAAAAAATAAAACAATTAATAAAAAAAAAATTTTTTTTTTAAATTAAAAAAAAATTTTAAATTAAAAAAAAAAAGTAAAAAAAAAAAAAAAACTATTAAAAAACGGAAACGGAAAAGGAACAAAGAACCTTTTGTTCGTCCTTCAAATGGATGTTGATCCTCGTGGCACTCTGCAGTATGTCCGCTGCCTCCCACACTCTCTGTTGAGGTTGTGTGCATGTGATGCTGTTGTGGATGTGCACACACACACACACACACACACACACACACACACACACACACACACACACACACACACACACACACACACACACACACACACACACACACACACACACACACACACCCGGTAGATGCAGAGAAGCCGTGCAGCCTTAAGACTCGCTTCAAACTCCATCACCACAGCGTCCCTGGCCTGTGGTGATGGGGGGTGGTATGTGCAAGAAGTGAACAGACTTCCAACCACCCATCACCACCACCAGTGCCTTCATTACCACCACTACACAACTATGCTCACCACCACTACACAACCATGCTCACCACCACCACAACCACCACAACCATCACGACCACCACAACCACCACGATCACCACAACCACCATGACCACCACAACCACCACGACCACCACAACCACCATGACCACCAACACAACACCCCTCCATCCTCCCACCAACACAACACCCCTCCATCCTCCCACCAACACAACACCCCTCCATCCTCCCACCAACACAACACCCCTCCATCCTCCCACCAACACAACACCCCTCCATCCTCCCACCAACACAACATCCCTCCATCCTCCCACCAACACAACATCCCTCCATCCTCCCACCAACACAACACCCCTCCATCCTCCCACCAACACAACACCCCTCCATCCTCCCACCAACACAACATCCCTCCATCCTCCCACCAACACAACATCCCTCCATCCTCCCACCAACACAACACCCCTCCATCCTCCCACCAACACAACACCCCTCCATCCTCCCACCAACACAACATCCCTCCATCCTCCCACCAACACAACACCCCTCCATCCTCCCACCAACACAACACCCCTCCATCCTCCCACCAACACAACATCCCTCCACCCTTCCACCAACACAACATCCCTCCATCCTCCCACCAACACAACACCCCTCCATCCTCCCACCAACACAACACCCCTCCATCCTCCCACCAACACAACATCCCTCCATCCTCCCACCAACACAACACCCCTCCATCCTCCCACCAACACAACACCCCTCCACCCTCCCACCAACACAACACCCCTCCATCCTCCCACCAACACAACATCCCTCCATCCTCCCACCAACACAACACCCCTCCATCCTCCCACCAACACAACATCCCTCCACCCTTCCACCAACACAACATCCCTCCATCCTCCCACCAACACAACACCCCTCCATCCTCCCACCAACACAACACCCCTCCATCCTCCCACCAACACAACACCCCTCCATCCTCCCACCAACACAACACCCCTCCATCCTCCCACCAACACAACACCCCTCCATCCTCCCACCAACACAACACCCCTCCATCCTCCCACCAACACAACACCCCTCCATCCTCCCACCAACACAACACCCCTCCATCCTCCCACCAACACAACACCCCTCCATCCTCCCACCAACACAACACCCCTCCATCCTCCCACCAACACAACACCCCTCCATCCTCCCACCAACACAACACCCCTCCATCCTCCCACCAACACAACATCCCTCCATCCTCCCACCAACACAACACCCCTCCATCCTCCCACCAACACAACACCCCTCCATCCTCCCACCAACACAACACCCCTCCATCCTCCCACCAACACAACACCCCTCCATCCTCCCACCAACACAACATCCCTCCATCCTCCCACCAACACAACACCCCTCCATCCTCCCACCAACACAACACCCCTCCATCCTCCCACCAACACAACATCCCTCCATCCTCCCACCAACACAACATCCCTCCATCCTCCCACCAACACAACACCCCTCCATCCTCCCACCAACACAACATCCCTCCATCCTCCCACCAACACAACATCCCTCCATCCTCCCACCAACACAACATCCCTCCACCCTCCCACCAACACAACATCCCTCCATCCTCCCACCAACACAACACCCCTCCATCCTCCCACCAACACAACACCCCTCCATCCTCCCACCAACACAACATCCCTCCATCCTCCCACCAACACAACATCCCTCCATCCTCCCACCAACACAACACCCCTCCATCCTCCCACCAACACAACACCCCTCCATCCTCCCACCAACACAACACCCCTCCATCCTCCCACCAACACAACACCCCTCCATCCTCCCACCAACACAACACCCCTCCATCCTCCCACCAACACAACATCCCTCCATCCTCCCACCAACACAACATCCCTCCATCCTCCCACCAACACAACACCCCTCCATCCTCCCACCAACACAACATCCCTCCATCCTCCCACCAACACAACACCCCTCCATCCTCCCACCAACACAACACCCCTCCATCCTCCCACCAACACAACACCCCTCCATCCTCCCACCAACACAACATCCCTCCATCCTCCCACCAACACAACACCCCTCCACCTTGGAGTAGTTGATGATGGCGTCCTTGTAGAAGAGGAGGATGTCCTCATGCAGCTCCTCCGAAGTCACGTGTCTCTCCTGCAGGCCCCAATCGCCTGCGTGCGTAGCATAGCAACAGGGAAAATGCCTTTATTTTTATTATCATCAGTATTATTATTGATTTATTGATATTTTTATTATTATCAATACTATAATATTATTATCATTATTGATTTATTATTATTATTATTATTATTATTATTATTATTATTATTATTATTATCAATAATTCTTTTTGAAGAAATTTTTAAAATATTTAGACGCTGTTTGCCTTTTATATTGCTGAAAGTATAAATAGAAATGATAATAAAAAATAATAATTGTGGATAAGTTCCAGATCATTTGATCTATTAATCCTGAAACAATTTAATCATGCAACCTTCTTAATCACTTAATCTTCGAACAGCCTAATCATGTAAATCTTCGACCTACCTAATCACGTTCTTGTCACCAAATTGAATTCTCAAACCACAAACACCCACAAACGTTCCACCAACGCCTTAACCCACTAGCGAAAGCAGCGAGGGTGGAATGGTGGTGGTGGTGGTGGCCGGTGAGGGAGTGGTTCCTGAAGATGGAAGACCTTGGCACAGCCACCACCTTTGGTCGCAAGATGATGAAGGAGGCTATTGCAAGGCCCTCCTGTGCGCCTGTGGTGGTGTGGTTGGTGGTGTGGTTGGTGGTGTGGTTGGTGGCGTGGTTGGTGGTGGGGCTGGTGGTGTGGTTGGTGGTGTGGTTGGTGGTGTGGCTGGTGGTGTGGGTGGTAGTGTGGTTGGTGGTGTTGTTGGTGGTGTGGTTGGTGGTGTGGCTGGTGGTGTGGTTGGTGGTGTGGTTGGTGGTGTGGTTGGTGGTGTGGTTGGTGGCGTGGTTGGTGGCGTGGTTGGTGGTGTGGCTGGTGGTGTGGGTGGTGGTGTGGTTGGTGGTGTTGTTGGTGGTGTGGTTGGTGGTGTGGTGCGGTTGGTGTGGCTGGTGGTGTGGTTGGTGGTGTAGTTGGTGGTGTGGTTGGTGGTGTGGTGTGTGGTTGGTGGTGTGGTGTGTGGTTGGTGGTGTGGTGTGTGGTTGGTGGTGTGGTGTGTGGTTGGTGGTGTGGTGTGTGGTTGGTGGTGTGGTTGGTGGTATGGCTGGTGGTGTGGTTGGTGGTGTGGTTGGTTTTTAGTAGTGGAGTGGTGAGTATGGTGGCTTATAAAGGTGGTGGTTGTGGTGGTAGTGGTTTTCAGTGGTTGTGGTGGTAGCGGTTTTCAGTGGTTGTAGTGGAGGATATTTGAGGTTTTGTGGTAGTTGTTAATGTGAAAATGGTGGTGACAGACCAGCGGTCCAGAGGTGGTCGTTGGAGGACTTGAGCATGTCAAGGCAGGTCTGGTAGTGCAGTGTAGCTTCCCCGGGCACGCCTGCCTGCAGACACAAGTCCCCGAGGTGCTTGCGATAGCGCCCCAAACATCGCTTCTTGTAGGCTCTGTGATTCGGAGGATAAGACCTTTGTGTGGGTGGGTTGTTGTGGTGGTGAGTTTGGTGTTGCTGTGGGTGGGTTGGGTGTTGTTGGGGTTGGTTGGGATGGTGGTGGGTTGTTGTTGTGGTGGGTTGTTGTTGTGGTGGGTTGTTGTGGTGGTGGTTTGCTTGTGGTGGGTTGTTGTTGTTGTGGTTGGTTGGTTGTGGTTGGTTGGTTGTGGTGGATTGGTTGGTTGTGGTGGGTGGGTTGGTTATGGTGTATGCATGGATGGTGGATTGGTTGAGATAGAAAGTATTAAGAAAGTATGAGTGGTCGAAGGATGGATGTGGTAGGATGAAGTGATCAAGAAAAACCAGAAAGTTGGATATTCGAATGTCATGTTAAAAGCAAGAAGCAAAGAAGTCACTTGTTTTCCAACTCAGTCACAAAGGAGGGGTTGTTTTTCTCACTCGGAGTCATCAACATACTCATGTTTTCCATGCGCTCGTACGACCGATCGAGTCTCTTTGACTCCAGCACCCAGAAGAGTGAAGTGATGAAATCACCCACTCGAGACTCCAAACCAGCATAAGATGGACAGGTTAAAAAACACCATATGTTGTTGTACACATCTCCATTAGACTGCAGTGTGGTTGGTGGTTTTGTGATGTTGGTTGTCAGTTATGCCATCAATTTTTCGTCTAGAAAAATGAAACTTCAATCATTTATGAAAAATATTTCAGAAAATTTGTTTTTAAACATGGAATATGATAGCACTTTAGTATGGGTCTCTTAGCTCATGAAGCATGAAAACAAAAACTTACTGGTTTGTTGTTTGGTTGGGATCTGGAAGAAGTTTGATTGTATTGATTGTTCTCATTCAACTTCAAAGCAACTGTTCCATTCCTGTGTGAAGTGTTACCTTGGTCCTCCTCGGGGTCCCCTGCCTCAAACACCACTACATTTCTCTTGTCATTTTGTGGTGCCTCATTGTTGTCAACTTCATGGTTCATGTTTAAAAGTATGAGGATTGAATCCAAAAGGGTTTCTTGGTAATCCGATTTCAATTTTTTGTGTAGCTGTAAGTAGGCTTCTTTGAATGTGTCTGCCTTGCTGTTTTGCAAATAACATTGGCCTATGTGGATGAGGCCAATAACTTTTCTGTGAGCTTGAAAAGATCCCCAGGCATTTTCTTCTTTGCTGTATGTCATTTTGTATTTTAGTTGTATTTTGCGTACAGGATTAGTAAGCTCAAACGTTTTCATATTGAATATTCGTTGTCGTATTTCATTGAATAGAGCTGGTTTGACTTCATTTCCAATTGGCTGAACCAACACCAACAAACTAGCATGATCTTCTGCAGTTTGAGAGTAGTCTGGAATCATCATTTTCAGAACAAATTAAACTTTAGAACACAAGACTGGTCATTTGACCACGCAATTCTCATTCAGAATTTTTTCTACATAAAAAGTGATATAATTTGAATAATGAATATAATTATTATTCACTAGTGATCATATTATTGAAAATGAAGAGTTTAGAAAAATATCCCAAATACGATCTCATAACTTGTAAAATAAGACTTCAATTAAAAATAAACTATTAATTTGAAAATATTAAATCAATTCATATAATTTTAAAACATTATGTTTGAAATTTTTATATTTAAAAAATACTAATAGAAATACTTATATAGTTTGAATTTTTTAAAATAAAGTTAACGTTTAAAGGCTTTTGCTCAAAGCGCGGAGTAAGTACTTTATGATATATAATCCTTTTCAGTCATTCAGTCAGTCATAGTCTTTATTGAAGCAAATCCAGACAAACGCTGGAAATGGCACCGAACATGGTGAAAAAACAGAAATATCAAAAAAATTAAATTAACAATAACTGAATGTCATAAAAACTGTCAATTGACTGTTGCAAGAAATCAAAAACTTACTATATTATAAATTTATGAATTTCAAAAATTAGAATTGAGTCATAGTTCATATTGAATGGCTATTGTAATATGTTTAATCAAATTAACCAAAACTGGAATGTTGAAAGGTTATAAGAAATTTAAGAGCAGAATTGTCTATTAAATAAAATTAATGAGTCCTAAAGTTGAGAATTGAATCATATCTTAAAACTACATAATATAACTATTGGCAAGTTATTGCGAAGTATTCTTTATTTCTATCTAAGCCATTTCTCATATTCACAGAAAAGTCTGTCTGGATACCGCAATTCCTTGCAACAGTTTCAACACTCGCTCACATTCTTGTTTTTCAAATTAGCAAACGGTATTATTGTAACCGATTGGTTACTGTAACGTCTTTTTCATTCCCAGCCATTTCTCATATTCCTAAGTAAGTCTTTCCAGATACTACAACTCTGCAACGCTTTTCAACATTAGTTTAATTTCTTGTTGAGTAAGTTGGCAGACGGTATTTATGTAGGCGTTGTTTAACTATTTCACTGCAATGTTTGTATTTCAAACAAGATCATGTGCAGAGGACTTGCCCAATCACTCTTTTCATCATTGCTGCTTTCGAGAGGGTCGTAAAATCTTCTTTTGCAGCTTTGAGCTTTTCTCCTGGAAGCTGTCGATGGTTGGCGTAGACCGGGCGGTAGATGATGTCTCAATTGTGTGGTATACGCTTGTGTCGATGTTTTTGTAGTCGTTGTTTGCCAGGGTTCTATTAGTTTGGCGTTTTTACTGAGCACATGTTTTACGTTGTATGGAATAACGCCTGAAATATCCAATATTGGAGTTAGTTTTTGTGATTTTCGGATGCCAATTCCACTGTTTATTTAGTTTAGCTATCAATTGATCGTTGTGGAAGCAGTCTTTAATCGGTTGATTATGAGTTAGAAATTCTGCTCCCAAGATTTAGAATTCGCCATGTTCTGTGCCATTTCCAACGCTTGTCTGGATTTGCTTCAATGAAGACTGTACAATACAATACAATACAAATAAAAATAATACACAATATGATGTGTTTTTATTTTTAATTTTTAATTATTTTTAATTTTTATTATTATGAACTTCCATGTGTAACTCTTGGTTTTTTTCCGTTTCAATGTTGGTTTTCTTTCTCCGTTCAAATTTAAGAATTTTCACTGACCGTTTGACAGCAAAAAATGTATGAATGAACTAACTTCTGACTATGAAAAGTCGTTCAAAGTATTTCAAAGGGCAACCGAAGGCTTGAAAGAGCAGATGGGGAGGGTGGTTGAAAAGTTGGGAATAATTAAAGTGTTTAATTTTATTTCAAATGTTAAAAGTTCACGAACAATGGAACAAGCAGATCTTGAATTCGAATGCATGGAGCTGTTGCGCAATCGCCACCACGAGGTGCAAGTTGGTGACGAAGATGATGAAAGGCATAGAAATACATTTGTTTAGAGAATATGTTTTTGAACATTCAGTGAGCATGAAGTAACGAGGAATTGGATGAGATTTTAAATGAGATTGTGTTGTTCGATGTGTTTAATGGGCGCTATACAAATTCTCCAATTAGCTCAATTGAGTGAAAAGTCACCAAAATCGTTGAAAAACCTGAATTGAAATTTCAGAACGAGGTTGTACAAAATACGATCTGAAAATTGAAGATCGCTTCAAATAGGTGTAATGAAAAGAACTAGAAAAGTGGAAACAGAAATGAGGGGTGAAACATTTGAATGAAACTCAAAGATTTTTTGAGGACATGCTACGTGAAGTGGCATTTAAAGTTATTCTGAAGTTTTTTGAGCTCAAGCTTCAAAACATGCTTTGATCTTTGTGCAGTTGCTTGGAATGGAGATCCAAATGGTTCTGAACACACAAGCTGTGAACCTATCCAGCCATTCCATCCTGGGAAGTCTTTGGTGCTGCCAGAGCATTTGCTACCGCCAGAAGCTCAAAGAACAAAACTCATCCACAATCATAATGGCGAAGGAAAGAAGAAGAGAAGCTAGTAAGGAATAAAAAGAAAGATGGATAGAAAGAAAAAAAATAATTAAAAAAATTGAAAAACAGTGTTGAAAAATGAAAAAAAAACCCAAAAAACTGGCGGCAAAATGGTCAAGTTGAGAAGGTGCAGTAGTGCTTGATGGGCGCTGAACACTGCTGAACTACAGGTGAGTATCGTACGGGAGGTTGAAGAAGGGTGTGGTGTTTCATTGCAGTTCAAAATGGCTCAAAGTCTTGTGAGGGATAAGTTGTTGTTTTTCTCGTTTGAGTTCAATTCCTATAAAGCGCTCTTGAACAGTGTGGAATCAGCGCTATATAAATGATTAGATTAGATTAGATTATTAATTTGAGTTTGTTTAGTTTTTGTTGAAACTCATGTGCTTCCCACCAAGTTGGTGGTCAGCTTTTAACCACCGACTCTCTATCACTTTGTCATTCCACTCACTAAAACCACTGCCACCACTCACCAACACCAACCACTACACCACCACCCACAAACCTCCTCAACTTTCCACCCCCTTAACTTTCCACCCCATCAACTCTCCACCCCATCAACTCTCCACCCCATCAACTTTCCACCCCATCAACTCTCCACCCCATCAACTTTCCACCCCCATCAACCCTTATAATTCCTGGCTTTGAAACTCACCTCTCTTGCAATGTGCCCTCCAAGACCAATGCCCGCCACCCCCACCATCCCCCTCTGCTTGTCCAACAGTCTCACCAGCTGGGCAGCCTTTTGCTTCCTTCTTCTCTCTTCTTCTTCCTCTTCTTCCTCCTTCCTTCCACCACTCTGTTCTTCTTCTTCTTCGTTTGTTTCGTGGTTGCTTCGATCGGGAATGATGATTTTGTCGGGGGTTTGTAGCTGGAGGAGGGAGAAAGTTGGGGAGCTTGTATGGTTGAGGCGTTGAGAGTTTGAACACACAAAACCCTTCTAGTGAAGGTTACACTCGAATGTGTATTTGTTGTTTATTTCAAACCATCAGCAAAAAGTTCCTCTTGATTATCATATCCCCGCAGACACCAAGAAATATTCACAGACACCAAGAAATATTCACAGACACCAAGAAATATTCACAAATACCGAGAAATATTCACAAATACTAAGAAATATTCACAAATACCAGCAAACACCCCTAGACATCCACAACCACCACAACCCCCTCCACACCTCCCTCACAAACAACTCACTGCGGAAAGAATGTCAAAATCATTGTTGGCGTATTTTCCCTCCATCAGGCCATCACCTCGCCAGTTACCATGGCAACTTGCAGGCCTTTCGTTGATCCTGATGCTCCTTGTGCCGTCCATGGCCACTTCGAACTCATCGTCATGACTCGTCTTGTTGTTGTAGTTGTTGTTGTAGTTGTTGTTGTATTTGATGTAGTTGTTGTTGTTGTTGTTGTTGTTGTTGTTGTCTTTGTGAAGATTGGTTATTTGATTGTTGTTAGTATAATTATAGACGCTTTTCAGTTTGTTATTTTCATTCTTATCATTATTATTATTATTATTATTATTATTATTATTATTTTTATTATTATTATTATGATTATTATTATTCTTTTTATTATTATTATTACTATCATTATTGTTTCTATTGTTTTTGTTATCGTTATAACTGTCGGTTGAGGTATTTTTGTTACTATAGCTGGTTGTTATGTTGTTGTTGTTGTTGTTGTTGTTGTTGTTGTTGTTGTTGTTGTTGTCGTCGTTGTTGTCGTTATTCAAGAAGTAACCACTTTCAGCAACAGTGGGGTTATGAACATCTTGCCTAGTGGCGCTTTTCGTGTTGAAAGTGTTGTTGTTATTGGAAAGATTATACCTGTTGTTGTTGTTATGAGCAACAAAGTCATATGGATCATACTTGTCTTTCTTTTTGTTAAGATTGCTGCTGTTGTTGTTGTTGTAGCTGCTGTTGTTGTTGTAGCTTTTGTTGTTGTTGTAGTTGTTGTTGTTACCAATGCCACTGTGCCAGTCCTTGTATCTCTTGGCGAGTTCTTCATCTCTCTTCTCCATCCATTTTCCTATGCTTCCACCACCCCCACCACCACCACCACCACCACCACCATCCTCACTCCTACCACCACCTTCACCCCCACCATAACTACTCCCACCTCTCCACCCATTCTCATATTTTCCCATAAAAAAGCCCCCATCGTCCGCTCTATCACTGAAACTTCTTGCAACACCCTCTTGGTGCGACCCCCCACCATCATAAAGCGCTTCATTTTTGGCATTTATTGAAAAACTTTTGGTGTTAAACTCACTCACAACCCCACCACCACCACCACTATCATTTCCTCCATAGGCGCCTTCGTCTCTGAGGTTGGAAGTACTTTTGTAGAAAGGACGAGGAGTGAAGATGCCAGAAAGCCTTCTGATGTGCTTGCGATCTCCCACTGCATCTCTCGCCCCCTCATCACCACCCCTCACCACTCCCTCACCACCCCTCACCACCCCATCACCACCCCTCACCACTCCATCACCACCCCTCACCACTCCATCACCACCCCTCACCACCCCATCACCACCTCTCACCCCTTCATCACCTCCCTTCACCCCTCCATCACCACCCCTCACCCCTCCCTCACCACCCCTCACCACTCCATCACCTCCCCTCACCACTCCATCACCACCCCTCACCACTCCCTCACCACCCCTCACCACCCCATCACCACCTCTCACCACCCCATCACCACTTCTCACCCCTCCATCACCACCCCTCACCCCTCCATCCTTCTTCCCCTCCTTTTCACACTGCTTTTTCAAGTCCTTTCAGGAATGGGGGAACAGACAATAATTCGTGATAGGCAAAGACCATTGCCTATTCTTTGATTCATCGCTCAAATTAATTTAAAAAAAATATTTTTTTAAAATTATTTTTAAAATATATTTAATTCAAATAATTTTTATAATTTCTTGGTTGTTAATTAATTATTTTTTGTTGGATTCACTACTTCTTGTTAAACAAGGTAGTGAAGAGAGTTTTGAGTTGTGCCCTAAGTAAGAAATTGTGGTTGATACAAGAGCTGAAGAAGGAAATACAATACAATACAATACAATACAATACAATACAATACAATACAATACAATACAATACAATACAAAAACAAATATTATTATAGTGGCATCAACCCCGTAGAGTTTCGAGGCCAGATAATGTGCTGAAAATTAGGGAGTATTTGAAGGACTGATGGATGGAATGTAAAGGAGTGGATGAGTGGAAAGAAAGAAGGAAGAATTGATTGAAAAAAGGAATGAATGAATGAATGAATGAATAAATGAATGAATGAATGAATAAATGAATGAATGAATGAATGAATGAATGAATGAATGAATGAATGAATGAATAAATGAATGAATGAATGAATGAATGAATGAAGAAATGAATGAATAAATGAATGAATGAATGAATAAATGAATGAATGAATGAATGAATGAATGAGTGAATGAATGAATGAATGAATAAATGAATGAATGAATGAATGAGTGAATGAATGAATGAATGAATGAATGAATACAAAAATGAATGAGTTAGTTCACGACCATTCAATGTAAGAAGAACTGAACTGTTTGATGAGTGAAAAAGCAGGCGAAAGACGAAGTACCTGAACGGAGCTAGAAGCTTTCATGGGACTCCAGTCAGAACGACGCGGGCTGTCTAAACAAATGGATGGATTGATTGATAGATGAATGGATAGAAATATGGACGGATAGGTGGATGGATGAATAGATAGATGGAGGGATAGGTGGATAGATAGCTAGATAGATAGGTGGATAGATAGATAGATGGATAGGTGGAAAGATAGCTAGATAGATAGGTGGATAGATAGATAGATGGATAGGTGGAAAGATAGATGGATGGATAGGTGGATAGATAGATAGATGGATAGGTGGAAAGATAGATGGATGGATTAATTAACAAAAGCCTAAAAGGCTGGTGGAGAGTAGGTGGACGAGTGGATGAGGAATAGAGAGAATGACTGATGGATGGATGAGGAATGAAGAGAGAGGATGACTGATGGATGGATGAGTCTGAGGTACAAGCAAGTGGTTGATATGAATAAGGGAAAATACGAATAAGAGCTAGTGGACGTAATAAGGTGGACATGAGTACCTTGGCGGGGAGGAGGCGGGTTGGCTGTTGCCTGTGCAAGGAGGCAGTGTGTGATGTTCAGAGAATATATTTTGAAGACTATGAAACTAGTGTTACGAATGATGACGGAAAAGGTGGTGGGAATGATGATGGAGCTAACGGTAGAAAAAGATTTAAGAACAAAACGTATTGTTACAGCGTATCCAAATACATGGCTATCGTAGCAAACACTTCAGAGTCCTGACCATGTGGTGGTTGGATGGTTTGTAGTAGGGGTTGTTGCTGGTGTTGCTGAAGGAGGTGCTGAAGACCTCATCATCAAGACTGGGCAACTGGGCCACTCTTCGAGGTTGTGGCTTGTGTGGGTGCTTGTGAGCTCTGGAGAGAGCATCGGAGAAAGAAGAAGGATCAGAAGAATGTTCGAGTGTGTTTTTATGGTTGAAGTTGTTGTTGTTGAAATTGTTGCTGTTGTTGTTGTTGAAATTGTTGCTGTTGTTGTTGTTGTTGTTGAAATTGTTGTTGAAGTTGTTGTTGTTAATGTTATTTTTGATGTTGCTACTGTTGTAAATATCAAATCTGTTATCGTTGTTATTCAAGGTGTCATTGTTGTTGTAGTATCTGTTGTTGTTGTTGTTGTTGTTTGTGTTGTTGTTGGTGGTGACAAAGTATTCGTTTTGAGGTTGTGTGAAAATGTTTCTTTGTTGTGAATTCTGAGCAGGATTGTTGGAAAGGTTGGTGGAAGAGTTGGGATATCTGAAGGAGGGGTCAGGTGGCTGTATGGTTTGGTGTTGTTGTGGGGTGTGTTGTTGTGTGGTGTGTAGTTGTGGGGTGTGTTGTTGTGTGGTGTGTTGTGTGGTGTGTTGTTGTGTGGTGTGTAGTTGTATGGTGTGTTGTTGTGTGGTGTGTTGTTGTGTGGTGTGTTGTTGTGTGGTGTGTTGTTGTGGGGTGTGTTGTTGTGTGGTGTGTTTTTGTGGGGTGTGTTGTTGTGTGATGTGTTGTTGTGTGGTGTGCTGTTGTGTGGTGTGTTGTTGTGTTGTATGTTGTTGTGCAAGTTGTTTCAATCGTTGTTTGAGATTTTGATTTGGTTGTTGCTTGAGCTCTGGTTGTTGATAAAAGTGTTGCTTTTGATTTCCAAATTGGTCAAAATCTGTTGCATTCCCGTTGTTATAGGATTTCATTGCAAAGGGCTTTGTTATCTGATTGTTATTGGACATTCCACTGTTATCATTGTTGTTGTTTTGGCGAGAGAATGAAGTAATGTTTCTGCTCTTGAGTTTGTCAATTTCATTGTAAAGAGGGGCAGGTTCTTGTCGTTGTTGTTGCAACTGTTGTTGTTGTTGTTGCAACTGTTGTTGTTGCAGTTGTTGTTGTTGCAATTGTTGTTGTTGAAAATGTTGTTGTTGCAATTGCTGTTGTTGCAATTGTTGTTGTTGCAGTTGTTGTTGTTGAAGTTGTTGTTGTTGCAACTGTTGTTGTCGCGATTGTTGTTGCAATTTTTGCTGTGAAAGTTGTTGCTGCAGTTGTTGTTGCTGTTGCTGCTGTGACTGGTTCAAAGGCAGTTGTTGAGCTTGCTTGTTGATGCCGTAAGGAGAAGAGCTGCCTAAGCTGGTGGTGTGTGCTGAGACTTTGTGCCGGAGTATTTCTGAGTCGTAAGTTTGCAGAGGATACGCGGTTGGTGGTTGGTGAGGTTGGTGGTTGAAGGTTGGTGAAGGGTTGATTGGTTGATTGATGCTTGAAGTGTTGTGAGACTGGTTGGATTGAGGTTGTGATTGGCTGTTGATTGAAGAGGCTTGAGGCTGGTTGGATCGAGGCTGTGGAGAGGGATGGAGACGGGCATCGAAGAGTGATTGTGGCACTGCCTGATACTGTTGGACACTTCCTGACTCCAGTGCCTCTCCACCCACCTTGTCTCTGCTCGTCAGGTGGCTGTTTGTGGCGGTACCTTCCTTATTTTTCTTTACCCCACTCACATCCATGCACCTCTCAGCCATCCTCCCTTCTTCCATTTCATTATTTTCTGTTCCACTTCTTTTCAACACATCCATGTTATTTCTTCCTCTTTCTTTCACTTCCAAACCTCCTTCCAGCTCGCGTATAGCTGCTACGTTGACGCTGATTTGCTCGTCCAACATTTTCCGTTGCTCTTGCAAGTCACTCCTTCAGTGGTTTGTGATGACAATGATGAAAGTTGACGAGGGAGCGAAAAAATGAAACAAAAAATAATAACAAAGAAATAAAAACAAGGAGCACACAAGGGAAATGAAAGATGGATTTACTTGAGGGTTGGTTGCTTGAGGGCCAGAGAGACGAGGTGGTAAGAGTGTTCATGCAGACAATTCTGCATCCTTCTCAGCCGCAGCAGCAAGGAGATGGTGGGTCCCGTCTTAGGAAGGTGTCAGTGTTGACGTTTGTGGGCCTTTACAATGTTTAACATCAATTGTAAAAGCAAACATCGAATGAACAAAAGAATAAGCATTGAAATTTCAATGCCATGGTTAGTTGTGTTATGCCTCAAGTTGTAGGAACATGCTTGAACTTCAGCACCTGCTCAGAGGCGCTGAGGATCTTGGCAGCTTCAGCCACAAGGGTTTGGTTGACTTGCAGGTCCGTCAGCAGGTCTCTGGTGGTTTCATGGGCAGGCGTGCAAATGTTTTTGAAAGTTCCTTCAACGTCGATTGTTTTTCGAAACATCCCATTATTGCTGATGTTTGTCGTTTTGCCGTGTTGTTCGCCATCTGCTGGCGTGCCTTCAGTGGTTGTGTTCACGATGACGTCATCATTATCCTCGCGAGCCCTCTCGTGTTGTCCACCCGACTCAATGAAGGCATCATCCTCCTCTTCTTCCTCTTCCTCCTCTTTGTCACAGCTTTCCCTCTGCAGACCACCATCAAAGTCTCCTCCAGGGACATCCCCATAGAACCTCTTCTGACTTTCTGCCCACTCCTTGACCCTTTCGAAGCTCTCATTGTTGTGGGTGCCAAGCAGGACACCCCCTCCCACACCCGGGTAGATCACTCCTCCCCTCGACTGCTTCTTCTCCGACCCTGCAATTCTTCTCAAGTTTTCCACACTGATGGCTGCCTTACCACCCTCCTCCTCCTCCTTCTTCTGCTGCTTGTGTATCCTCCCATCAACGTAGTCAATAACATTCCTTCTCGAAGCTTCTAGAACATTAGATGAAGCTTTCTCTGCCACCACGGGAGGCCTTCTGGAGGCTGCGTGAGGCGGTGACTGCGTGAGAACTCCTCCTTCGAACTGCCTCTCCACGTTGTCAGGCAGTCTGGATAGGTGAGACTTGTTGAGGACTTCGGAGTTGCTGACTGAAGTGGTGTCCAGTTCGTACCTCTCAACCACTCTGCTTGAGTCCAAATCCTCATTCCAGTCTACCAACCTCCTGCTGTCGCCTGTGAGAACACTCTTTGTGGTTTTATTGTTGTTGTTGCTGTTATTATTGTTTCTATTTGTTTTGTTATTATTTTTGTTGTTGAAGTTGGTGTTGGTAATATTGGTTTCTTCAAAAGGTTGGTTTTGGCTGGAGAAGTAAGAGGAGTAAGGAGGTGGAGATACAGAACTGTCTTTGTTGTTTTTGTGTGACCAGCCTTCTGTGGAGGAGTTTTGGTGGGGTTGTTGTTGTTGATGATGAGGTTTTTGTGGTTGTTGCGGGCTGGCTGGGTCAAAAAAGTAGTTTTTGTTGTTGCTACTATTAGGCCATCGAGTGTTGTTGTTGATGATGTCATTGTTGAAGCTATTATTATTATTATTATTGATGTTGTTAATATTGTTATTGTTAGAATCGTCACGAGTATTACTTCTAACATAATTGTTAGTAGTATCATTGTTCAAGTTATTATTACTTGCGTTGTTCAACTTAGAATTATTTTTATTATTGGCATTATGGTCCCCATCTTCATCCCACCCTCCATCTGGTTGGATACCCATGGCGGCCTGTGACATGACTCTCATCCAATCCCCTGCCTCATCCATCGTGTCACCACAGAAGTAGGTCGACTTGACATTCTCATGGCACACCTGTGTGTGTGTGTGTGTGTGTGTGTGTGTGTGTGTGTGTGTGTGTGTGTGTGTGTGTGTGTGTGTGTGTGTGTGTGTGTGTGTGTGTGTGTGTGTATGTGTGTGTGTATTTTCATCATCATAATCATCACCTTGAATACATATTTGTGGTTATCTTTGGGACAGGAAGTGATTTGGAAGGAAGGAAGTAAAATAGAAGACAACATCACCCCTTCTTCAGGACCTGTGATGATGATGATGGTGATGATGATAATGATGATGATGATGATGATGATGATGATGATGATGATGATGATGATGATGATGATGATGATGATGATGATGATGACGATGATGATGATGATGACACCTTTGTATAGGAAAAGACACAGATCAGCCAGCACTGCCCATCTCTTCTTCCATGACTTCAGGGGTCCTGGTCCTCCTTCCTGTGAATGGATGGATGGAGAGATGAATGATTGGATGAATGGATGGATAGATGGATATGTGAATAGATGGATCAATTAATGAATGGATGAACGAATGGATGAACAAAAGATTTAAAATGGGATGAGTGTATAACGGATTAGCATGGTTTTCAACCTGTCTGTAGAGCCACTGCCTTTTGACCACCAGTGCGTTGGGATGCCTGCGAACTGAGGGTGCCCTGTGGAGGCCGATGATGAATGAAAGATTGTGTGATTGAAGGAGTGGATGAATGAATGAATAGATAGTTAAGTGAATGAATGAGTAGCTGGATTGATAGACGGACGAATGAACGATGGATAGATGGACGGACGAATGAACGATGGATAGATGGACGGATGAATGAATGATGGATAGATGGACGGATGAATGAATGATGGATAGATGGACGGATGAATGAATGCTGGACAGATGGACGGATGAATGAATGCTGGATGAATGGACGGATGAATGAATGATGGATGAATGGACGGATGAATGAATGCTGGATGGATGGACGGATGAATGAATGATGGATGGATGGACGGATGAATGAAGGCTGGATGGATGGATGAATGGATAGACTGATAGATGGTGTAAAAGAACAAATTAACTTATCAGTAAAATGAAACTGGCTGGAAAAATGAAACTAAAAAATGACTGTAAGAGTGAATGAATGAAAAGGGATGGATGGAAGAATCGATGCTTAAGTTTACTTTTGTTTGAGACTTCTTCTTTTCGCTGAGCTCTGAACGGTGTATTGGATGATCATCTCATAATTATTTTTCTTTGTTACCAAAACATTCGCAAAGTCCATTCCGAAGTATTTCAAATCAGTGAAGAAAAAAAATTGATAAAATTGATATTTTGACGAAAATTAATTTTTATAAGCAAAAATAATCGGTTACTGTTCTTTTCAGCTGAGTTGTGCTTTCACTTAAAAACTTTTTTGCTTCTGTCATGTGGTTGGTTGGGTGTTCCGTTGGCATGGTCCATGAGGTGACGCAGTTGACGTGGCTGAGAAGGGAGGAGATTGGAGGGATGAGAGGTGAGAGGGTGGTTTGATGGGTGAAGAGAGAGGAGAGGAGATTGGATAGGTGAGAGGAGTTAGTCTGGGCAGGAAGGTGTCTTAGATGGTGTTTTTGAATAGGAAGACAGAGGGAAGGATGTAAAAGTGGAAGAGGTTGGAAGGGTGAAGAAGCGAAAGAGACTGGATGAGTGAGATTGAGTCTAGAGGGAAGACTTCTACGTATGGTTATGTTTCGCGTATGTTTATGCTTTACGTATGTTTATTTTTATGTTTTACGTATGTTTATTTGTATGTTTCACGTACGTAGAACATTTGATAGTTTTGCATTTTTTTGAACACTTCTTTGCAGTAAACGCTTTTGTTGGATTTCAAGTGTCATTATACTTTATATTCATTTCATTCTCATCATCATACTCCTCAATTCTACAATCTTCACAAGCCTGTGACACACACGACTCACTCAACGTAGTAAACTTGACAATCATTGGTGTAATCTCTTTCAATGGCTCCTTCCACGGCTGCAACGAAATGATCAATAAGTTAATAATGGAATTAATGGGAGGATGAATGAGTTAGGAGAGGTGGGAGGATGAATGAGGTAGGAGAGGTGGGAGGATGAATGAGGTAGGAGAGGTGGGAGGATGAATGAGGTAGGAGAAGTGGGAGGATGAATGAGGTAGGAGAGGTGGGGGGATGAATGAGGTAGGAGAGGTGGGAGGATGAATGGGGTAGGAGAGGTGGGAGGATGAATGAGGAAGGAGAGGTGGGAGGATGAATGAGGTAGGAGAAGTGGGAGGATGAATGAGGTAGGAGAGGTGGGAGGATGAATGAGGTAGGAGAGGTGGGAGGATGAATGAGGTAGGAGAGGTGGGAGGATGAATGAGGTAGGAGAGGTGGGAGGATGAATGTATGGATGAGACATTTAAATGCATTAAAAAAACTAAGTAAAAAAAGAATATATGAATAACCAAAAAAAGAAAGTCAATTGGATGTTAAACTGATTGGTTGATTGGATGTTAAACTGATTGGTTGATTGAATGTTGAACTGGTTGGTTGATTGGATGTTGAGTTAATTGGTTGATTATAGATGGAATGAATGAGAGCAACATTGGTCGGGGAAGAGACCGGTCTGCAGGGGTTGCTGGAGGAGGGGGTGGAGCCATGTGGTGCTCCGTGCCTCTTCACTGGTTGGAAGGGGGGGGGGGGTTGATAAAGGATTGAGTGGGTTGGAAAAGGTTTGGTTGATTGGGTTGGAAGAGGTTTAGTTGGGTGGAAAGTGTGAGGTGAGAATGAGGGTAATTAGGTGGACTGGGAAGGAATAGAGTGGGTTGGATGGAGTTTGGGTGGGTTGGATGGAGTTTGGGTGGGTTGGATGGAGTTTAGGTGGGTTGGATGGAGTTTGGGTGGGTTGGATGGAGTTTGGGTGGGTTGGATGGAGTTTGGGTGGGTTGGATGGAGTTTGGGTGGGTTGGATGGAGTTTGGGTGGGTTGGATGGAGTTTGGGTGGGTTGGATGGAGTTTGGGTGGGTTGGATGGAGTTTGGGTGGGTTGGATGGAGTTTGGGTGGGTTGGATGGAGTTTGGGTGGGTTGGATGGAGTTTGGGTGGGTTGGAAAGAAATAGGATGGGGTGAGCTGGTGCTGAACTGGGTGAAAGAATGAAAGTGTTGAGTGAGATTGGGTGAAGTTTAAAGGGAGGATTATGGAGTTCAGTGTAGTTAGCGGTCAAATGATCAGTCAATCAACTAGGCAATCAGAAAGTAGCAGTTTATCTCATATTTCAATCAAAGATTCTCGAAAACAGGCATTGAAAAAGTCTCGAATCACTCTTCACAATGATATTCCAATTAATCTTCGCCTCAAACAGCTTCACCAACCCACCAATCACTCAGATTTTAAATGATGTTCAATTAATTAGCGAGCCAATTAAGCATCGGCCTGAGGTACTTTATGAAGAATATTCGGCCGTCTTGGGTGCAGGCGTGTGTCCAGCAGGCTGGCAGTGGAGTGTTCAAAACAGAATCCATACTACACTTTTGAAAGTTTTTTGTTTTTAGAAGAAAAAATGGTTTTCAGTTATTTTAGTTGCTTTTTGTTTATTTACGTGGTTTTCGAACTGCCAACTTATTTCTATTGACAACTTGTTGATCTTATTGAAGCTCCGTTCACATTTTAAAATTTCATGGCATTATTCTTTCAATTTTTGAATGTTTCATTTCAGTTTTTCCTTTGCTCACTTTTTTACTCACCTACTTCTAAATATTCCATTTTTTATTAGCGGTCATAGCGGTTTTTGCTTTTATTTTACAAGTGAATGAAACTTAAAAACCTTAAAATAAAAAAATTGAATCTTTGGCAGAGCAGTTACAAATATCAAGAAGCCACAGAATTTTAGTTTAAAGTAAATATCATTTCCGGTGTCTTTTGAGTGAGGTGAAATTTAAATCCGCAATCATGGTGCCTCAGGTGCTTACAGGTATGTAAACACCGCTTAAAGGTAATTCCAGGGATGGGCGCGACTGTGGAAAGCTAATTAAGTTTGCAGTTGTTGAGAACGTTTGAAATTCTTTGCAGCACAGCGGATCTTGCTGCAAAGAAAGATTGTTTGTGGAAATGATAAGAAAGAGTATCTTCTGAATGAAAAACATATGCAAAACCATTGGAACAAAGCTTCATTTTTGTGAAAATTGAAAAAAAAAACAAAAAAAAAGAAGAAAGTAAGATCAAGTTGGGCGTGTGACGTGCAGGAAGGTGGACGGAAGTGAGGCTAACAGGATTGGGCGCTGGAGCAAGTGCAGGGTTTCAAAAAATTTAAAAAAATTAAATGAAAAAAAAAATTAAAAAAAAAATTATGATTGAATATTGACCACAAAATAACGCCAAAATTTCAAGTGAAATAAAAAAATAATTTAATGAACAAAAGATAGCAGTCGGTTTTAACGGAGATGGACTTTCAGATCAAAAAGAAAAATAAAAGCGCCAAGCCACCCTAATCCGAACAAGTCTAAGTCTCTCTTTTAATCCAAGCCCTTCAAAGTGGCCAACTTAAAATTAAGTTTTTTGTTTTTTATTTTCAAATATTTTTCGTAACAGGCAATATGTTGCCAAGGGTTTTTGCTTTGGAAGTTATATTGCTTCTGCCATGAAGCACTTTAGCTTAATCTTCCTCTCTCCCGCCTGGAACTCTCATAAGCCGATCATCCTGATTGCAATTCGCTCATCTTCATCATTATCATCATCATCATCATCATCATCATCATCATCATCATCATCATCATCATCATCATCATCATCATCATCATCATCATCATCATCATCATCATCATCATCATCATCATCATCATCATCATCATCATCATCATCATCATCATCATCATCATCATCATCATCATCATCATCATCATCATCATCATCATCATCATCATCATCATCATCATCATCATCATCATCATCATCATCATCATCATCATCATCATCATCATCATCATCATCACCACCACCACCACCACCACCACCACCACCACCACCACCACCACCACCACCACCACCACCACCACCACCACCACCACCACCACCACCACCACCATTATCATCATCTTTATAATTATTTATTGACAATAAAATGTCATCAAATACCTCAGTCTTTTCGTTGTTATTTCGCTACCACAAAGACCAAGGCACCTTCAACAAGGATAAAAGTCGCTCAAAATTTATTGCAAATTTAAAAAAAAATTAAAAATATCATTTTTTATCTTTCCACATTGAGAATTCTCAAATGAAGTCCCCAACCTGCCAATCATAATTTGAAACACGCCCCCTTTCTTCGGAGATTTCAGCTGATTTGTGTCTTTACTGCGTTTAAAAGTAAATTAGGAGCAATAATCTCCAGTCTCATGATTCTCATTGCACTCTCCTGTCCCTCTGTGGATTCGCTGGAGTTGCATCAGAGAACATTGAGTTTGATGCATTTAACTGGCGTTCAGCTGGTAGAGTGTTTCAGAGGGGGTTTGAATATCAGCAGGAACCGGAAATGTCTCAATACTCCTTCTACAACAACAATATAACTACACAACAAAACAAATATTTTAATGTTACACAACAAAAACCACAAAAACAACAACAAAAACCACAACAACAACGACGAGAACAACAGGAACAACAACAGCAACTAAATCAACAGCAGCAGCAACAGCTACAACAAAATAAACAACAACAACAACAGCTACAACAAAAAAATAAACAACAACAACAACAACAACAGCTACAACAAAATAAACAACAAAAACAGCAGCTACAAAAAAATAAACAACAACAACAGCTACAACAACAAAATAAACAACAACAGCAGCTACAACAACAAAATAAACAATCAAATACCGATTCGAATCTCCAGAAAGCCGATTTTGATGGCAACAAGGCCACTTTGAAGCAACAACATCGCCACTACCCCAACTCACCCCTCCTCCACCTGCCCCACAACGCTGGCTCCTCTCCTCCTCCTCCTCATAACACCACACTCCGCCCTCCCCACCACATCCAGACCTTCTCTCTTTTCTGCCACAATCTACCACACTTTTCCCATCGCCAAAACAATCTTCGCAACAAACAACAACAACAACAACAACACTCACAGCGGAATAATGATACTCTTCAACATGATAGCTTCTTCTTCTTCTATCCTCATTCTCATTCCTTTCTTCCACCTCATTCTTACACCCATCCTCACCTTCATCTTCATCATCCTCATCTTCATCATCCTCATCCTCATCTTCATCATCCTCATCCTCATCTTCATCATCCTCATCCCCATCTTCATCATCCTCATCCTCATCAACCTCATCATCATCTTTCTTATTCTCTTCATCTTAAAGGAATTCGCCAAGACGACAAGCAACTATACCAGCACCAAGACCACCACAACCACCCCCACCCACACCATCACCTAAACTATTTTACTCAAATATCTCGTGGCATTCAATATGGCGACCATCAACTTAGCAAGTTTTCATCTGTTTCGCCTATCCCACCCACTCCATCCATCCCACCCACTCCATCCATCCCACCCACTTCATCCATCCCACCCACTCCATCCATCCCACCCACTCCATCCATCCCACCCACTCCATCCATCCCACCCATTTCATCCATCCCACCCACTCCATCCATCCCACCCACTCCATCCATCCCACCCACTCCATCCATCCCACCCACTCCATCCATCCCACCCATTTCATCCATCCCACCCACTCCATCCATCCCACCCACTCCATCCATCCCACCCACTCCATCCATCCCACCCACTTCATCCATCCCACCCAATCCATCCATCCCACCCACTCCATCCATCCCACCCACTCCATCCATCCCACCCACTCCATCCATCCCACCCATTTCATCCATCCCACCCACTCCATCCATCCCACCCACTCCATCCATCCAATCCACTCCATCCATCCCACCCCCTCCATCTATCCCATCCACTCCATCCACCCAATCCACTCCATCCACCCAATCCACTCCATCCACCCAATCCACTCCATCCACCCAATCCACTCCATCCATCCAATCCACTCCATCCATCCAATCCACTCCATCCATCCAATCCACTCCATCCATCCAATCCACTCCATCCATCCCAAACATCCCACTTGAACAGGCTATTCAGTTCATGAACCTCTCAAATAAACATCAAACCTCGTTTTCAACTCCCGCCAAAGAGCCCCATTTCTGTGCTGTGAGTAATAGCGCTAAAATCAAGACCCCCTCTCAGACGAGGAAGAGTGAAACCGGTAACTGTGAGGTCAGCAAAGTTGAAACATTAAAAGTAGGTCATGAAAAGGTTGGTGGAAATGAAGAAAGGAGGAAATGGAAGAATGGAAGAAGAGAAAAAGAAGAAGGAAGAGGAGGAGAAAGAAAGAAAAAAAAGACAAGAAAAGAAGAAGAAGAAAAAAAAGAAGAAGAAAAAGAAGAAGAAGAAGAAGAAGAAGAAGAAGAAGAAGAAGAAGAAGAAGAAGAAGAAGAAGAAGAAGAAGAAGAAGAAGAAGAAGAAGAAGAAGAAGAAGAAGAAGAAGAAGGAGAAGAAGGAAAAAAAAGAGGAGAAAAAGAAGGAAAAAAGAAAATGGTTGGAAAAGACAAGAAAGGCGAGGTGACAAGAGAGGGAAGAAGAAAAGGAAAGAAAAAAGATATGAATATTGAAAGGAATGAAGGAGAAGTAAGAATTAGAAGAGGAGATGTGAAAGAAGAAAAAGAGGAAAAAGAAGAAAATATTGAAATATTGCGCAAGAGATTCCACAAAGGTGAGTGGAAGGGATGGAAGCATTGTTTTGTTGGAGACTGCTTCAAAAGGCCCATCCTTGTTTGATTTCATTCAATTGATGAAGTGATTCATCAACCAACCAATCAAATAAGCACCAATCTGAACTCAATCGTTCAATCATCCATTTCTTCAATCACTCACTCATTCAACCAACTTAGCACTCTAACAAAGCTATCGCTTCAACCCCACAAGGAACCCTCATCGAGACCAGAAGTTCCGGTGTTAAAGCCGTTGAAGACCTCAGCTTGGATGACTTTGAAGAGGAATGGAGTGGTGGAGGTGTGGTGCGGAAAGGTGTGGTGGGGAGGAGTGTGGTGGGAAGGAGTGTGGTGGGGAGGAGTGTGGTGGGGAGGAGTGTGGTGGGGAGGAGTGTGGTGGGGAGGAGTGTGGTGGGGAGGAGTGTGGTGGGAAGGAGTGTGGTGGGAATGGTAGAAAGTGGGATAGAAAGCAATGGATGTTGGGTTGAAGAGGGAGAAAGATGGATCGGAGGGGGTGGAGAAGGAAAAGGTCCGCTTGAAGAAGATAAAAGAATGACTTCAAAACGTGGAAACGTGGCTGAAACTGAGAGAGATGTGGAGGAAGAACAGGTTGGGGTGGTGGAACGTGATGGAAACGAGGTGGAAGGTGGAAATGGTACAGCGGTGGGAGCTTCAGGGGAAACAAAACTGGTGTTGGAAAAAATGCTAAAGTCCAACAAAACAACTGGAAAGACATTCAAAAAGAGCGGAAGTGACAAGCAAGAGGAGAAGGAGGGAACGAGTGAGACAGGTAGACACACAAAGAGATACAGGAGGGAGAAGAGGGCTGATGAAGAGTTGAATGGAAGTAAGGGATGGAAGGGTGGTGAGAGGGGGGGAGGTGGTGGTGGGGTGTATTTGGGTGAAATGGTGGTGAGTCATATGGAGGAGGACCATGAGAGGGGCCTTGTAGCCTTGAGGTCTCTTGTGTCCAATGCCGTGGTGGGTGCAAGTTCAGTGGTTCATTTTGAGGTTTTAATTGTATCTTTAATTAACCGACACTTGCCATTATCTTATCAATCAATTCAAGACGGGGAAACTATAAAAATGTTAACATTACGTATACAAGGCTCAATAGTCAAACCCAGATAACTGAAATTTTATAAGCTGCGCTTGCGTGGGTTCAACACACAGCCCCATTCAAACTTCAAACTCTCCAGGTTAACCTCGAAGCCTCCAGGAGCCAACCTTTCTTCAGCACGACGCAGGGCTGGTGCGCCTATGACCCAGTGCGGGCATTGGAAAGTTACGGCCTGACGTGTGGCAAGATGGCAGTCGGAGAAAGGTGTCTGGCTGTTGTGCAGATGCTGGATGAAGATTAGTTGATTTGTGGTTTTGCTTTATTCGCCAGATGGCTCACTGTGAGTCGTGTGGTGGGCTGCTGGCAATGGTCTTATGGTGATACCGTGTTATCAATTGGTTGGTGGTGATTTCTAGAAATCTAGTGATGAGGTATGTGGATGGGTTGTGGATGGGTTGTTGGATGGGTTGTGGATGGGTGTGGATGGGTTGTTGGATGGGTTGTTGGATGGGTTGTGGATGGGTGTGGATGGGTTGTGGATGGGTTGTTGGATGGGTTGTGGATGGGTTGTTGGATGGGTTGTGGATGGGTTGTTGGATGGGTTGTGGATGGGTGTGGATGGGTAGTGGGTGGGTTGTGGAGGGGTTGTGGATGGGTTGTGGATGGGTTGTGGATGGGTTGTTGGATGGGTTGTGGATGGGTTGTTGGATGGGTTGTGGATGGGTTGTGGATGGGTTTTTGGATGGGTTGTGGATGGGTTTTTGGATGGGTTGTGGATGGGTTGTGGAGGGGTTGTGGATGGGTTGTGGATGGGTTGTGGATGGGTTTTTGGATGGGTTGTGGATGGGTTTTTGGATGGGTTGTGGATGGGTTGTGGAGGGGTTGTGGATGGGTTGTTGGATGGGTTGTGGATGGGTTGTGGAGGGGTTGTGGATGGGTTGTGGATGGGTTGTGGATGGGTTGTGGATGGGTTGTGGATGGGTTGTGGATGGGTTGTGGATGGGTTGTGGATGGGTTGTGGATGGGTTGTGGATGGGTTGTGGATGGGTTTTTGGATGGGTTTTTGGATGGGTTGTGGATGGGTTTTTGGATGGGTTGTTGGATGGGTTGTGGATGGGTTTTTGGATGGGTTGTGGATGGGTTTTTGGATGGGTTGTTGGATGGGTTGTGGATGGGTTGTTGGATGGGTTGTTGGATGGGTTGTGGATGAGTTGTGGATGGGTTGTGGATGAGTTGTGGATGGGTTGTTGGATGGGTTGTGGGTTGATTAGTTTAGTTTGAGCTAAGAAAAAAATTCTCAGAAAGACTAGAGTGGCATTTCAAAATGTAATTATAAAAAATTTCTGTTGGAGCTTGAGAAAGGGGTGGAGAGTCGTGTCGAAAAAAACAAATTAATTTTTGACAAAACGACTTTCACTGTTTTTATTTTTGAAATTGAAAAATTTTGTCGTTTATTAAAAATATAAAATTGAAAATATATGTCCTTATCTCTCCTGTGCGTCTAATAAGTCTAAATTTTTAACTAGAGAAAGATCTTTCTAGAACGAATAGCTCTTTCTAAAAAGAAAATTTGATGACAGAAACTAATAGTATTCAGCAAATATTAATAGGAACGAATTTTAAAAACTTGATAGCCAAAGAAAATTAATTTATTAGTGAAATATAATGAAAAATAAGTTTTTAAAAAAGTTAAAAAACAACACAATTGATAAATAAATCTGAAAAAAAGGAAAAAAGAAATTAAAAAATATTAAATTTTTTCAAAATTATAAAATGTAGTAATTACGACGGATTTTGGAATTATTGGTCCAAAATGAAATTTGAAGAAATGAACGAGGCTGGATAGCTCACTGCACCTTTTCTTGCTTCTTTTTTCCTGTTCAAATGGCACTCACTTATAAGTTGAAACAATGATTGTTTGCCGTTCAACCACTTGCTCAGACTTTAACTTTTCAAACGGTTCAAGCCATTAACCTTCAAACATATAACCAAATATAAAAAAAACTTCATTAATTTTTTTCCTATATTGAGCTGGGCTCTCCTGGCAACTAGTTATCTTGGTAGTCAATTCAATCTAGTCTAACTCATGTATGTATGAGGCGCCTTTCAGCATTGTCTTCAAAGGCGCTCACAGATCTGCTGGCCTACCAGATAGCTAAGCCATTCTAGCATGGCGTCTGTTGTTTCCTTCAGTTGCCGCTTTTTACAATAAAAACCTGAGCCTTGCAAAACTCACCCAAGGTTGTTACGCAGACGCTTGAAGAGATTCCAAGGCAATTCAATGCATCTTCCCTGCTCCCTCTTGTTAGTTTCGCAGTTGCTTATGCACTAGACTTCAAGTTCCTATCACTTTGTTTCTATGATCAATCTTATCAGCTTTTACACTGACTATTTAAAATCTTATGGTTTTTTGTTTAACACCTCGGCGCCGCAGCTACTGATAAGCCTGTTCCGCTGAAAGTGTGATCGGGCGAGTCCGGGTTTGAGTTCTAAAAGCGGCAAGTCCGTCAAAGTACAGATGTCGTTTCAAAGTGTCCAGTCCTCTAGTAAGCCACAGCGAGTAAAACCGTTTCATGGGAGCGCCTTTGAACATAGACTAAAAGTGCTCAAAGACGCGCCAAAAATGTCTTGTTCAGATAAGATTAGCCTAGCTGGGAATTGAACCCTGAACCTCAAGCTTTACAGTGGAGCTCGCTTACCATCATGCCATAAAAGCAAATAACCCCAATCATAACCCTAACCCTAACTCTAACCCTAACCCTAACCCTTACCCTAACCCTAACCCTAACCCTAATCATCACCCTAACCCTAACCCTAACCCTAATCATCACCCTAAAGAATATATTAAACCAACCTTTTGAAGTGAATAATTTTTCTGACGATGAAAACCATAAAACATATAGATGTTGATGACGAAAAAGCTGCCAAAACTAAAACACCTGTGAAAAAATGTTCAGCATGTTAACATAATGATTAGTAACATATGGTAGCGTGGCCGAGCGGTCTAAGGCGCTGGTTTAAGGCACCAGTCTCCTCGGAGGCGTGGGTTCGAATCCCACCGCTGCCAGTTTTTTTAACTTTATTAAATTTTAACTAAATTTAAAAAAAATTTAATATTAAAAAAATTATTTAATTTCATCGCATCATTTCTTAATTTTTGAAACAATTCGGCCCAACACCGTTTAGTTTTTAATCAGTTAACAGCATTCATGGCATTAAAAGTTGAAATATTCAACTGAGGCATTTCATGAAAACTTCCAACCCAGCGAAAGAATGAAGTTGCGTAGAGACTCTTGGCTTACTGACGAAGCTGTGAGGGTTGATGACGTCATATAAATGATTTGATCAATCTAGGGTCATTTAACGCCTCATGTTGATTCATTTGTTCATTGCCAGCAAATGAGTTACCTCTCTGCCTACAATCTATCTAATCTTCCATGTCGAAGCTACGTTTGTTCTTTTTGATAAAAATAATAATAATAATAATAATAATAATAATAATAATAATAATAATAATAACAATAATAATAATAATAATAATAATAATAATAATAATAATAATAATAATAATAATAATAATAATAATAATAATAATAATAACAATAATAATAATAATAATAATAATAATAATAATAATAATAAAAATAATAATAATAATAATAATAATAATAATAATAATAACAATAATAATAATAATAAAAATAATAATAATAATAATAATAATTTAAAAGCATACTTCTGGTTACAATTATCATTGATTTCAATCGAACCAACAGGCCCATAATTGCAACAGACTTCAAGAACCTTCAAAATGCAGCTCTTCTTCATCTCTCTCCTCCTCCAAACCTTCTTCCCGAGATCCGCTGATTCTGCGACGAATTTATCATCGGATAATAATAATAAACATTTCTGTAATCATGAAACTTCATTTCATAAATATATTTTTTATTTCAATAATTTTTTATAATAAACTCAAAAATAAGAGAGGTACAAGGCGTAGCTTCGACTATAAAACTACACACGAGGTTACATGACGAAGTGAATTGGGAGCTGCTTGAAGAGGAATCTCATATATATATATATATATATATATATATATATATATATATATATATATATATATATATATATATATATATATATATATATATATATATATATATATATATATATATATATATATATATATATATATATATATATATATATATATATATATATATATATATATATATATATATATATATATATATATGAGATCTCACGCAGACTTTCATGAAACTTTCATGAATGATCAGTGCTAGCCAGTCGTCAAAAACACCATTGCAACAGCAATCAGGTAAGAACTAGGCAATTTATGACTTCATATACATATATCCATCCCTAATATGAATATATATATATATATATATATATATATATATATATATGTATGTATATATATATATATATATATATATATATATATATATATATATATATATATATATATATATATATATATATATATATATATATATATATATATATATATATATATATATATATATATATATATATATATATATATATATATATATATATATATATATATATATATATATATATATATATATATATATATATATATATATATATATATATATATATATATATATATATATATATATATAAAATTGAAGACGATACAGCAAGCAGCACAACCGTTGGAGAATGTCCAGACAGCTCCATCTCACCCCCACCCACCGCCCCTCTTCACACCGCAGCCGCCACCTGAATTGGGAGGCCTTACAGCCCATCTCCATCATCGCCCCTTCTCTTTTCACCCACCCCCCCTCCCCCGCTTCCTCGTCCTCACACCCGGTGGCTGTGGTGGGGGAGTGTTTCGAAAAGTTTTTGAATGCATTCATCCCATCTCATCCCATCTCATCCCATCTCATCCCATCTCATCCCATCTCATCCCATCTCATCCCATCTCATCCCATCTCATCCCATCTCATCCCATCTCATCCCATCTCATCCCATCTCATCCCATCTCATCCCATCTCATCCCATCTCATCCCATCTCATCCCATCTCATCCCATCTCATCCCATCTCATCCCATCTCATCCCATCTCATCCCATCTCATCCCATCTCATCCCATCTCATCCCATCTCATCCCATCTCATCCCATCTCATCCCATCTCATCCCATCTCATCCCATCTCATCCCATCTCATCCCATCTCATCCCATCTCATCCCATCTCATCCCATCTCATCCCATCTCATCCCATCTCATCCCATCTCATCCCATCTCATCCCATCTCATCCCACGCAAACAACATAATCAATTTGTTTTCAACCTCGCTCATCTTTTTTTCGAAGTTTTGTTTTCAATTTTTATAGCGCCTTTTCAGTTAAAATATCCAACAAAAAGCACCAAAGGGCATCCCAGACGAGAATGCATGCACTGGCCAGCTAGCGGCTTCTTCAACACACAGCAACTTGATGCAGGCTTCTTGTGGCAGGAGGCCTATACATAAATCCTCTCATCACCAAACCATCAACGGCTGCTTACTTTAGTAACAACATTTAAAAAAAGGTAAATACAAACAAAAAACATAAATAGTGAAAACAGTATAAGAAAACAGCAGCAACAACAACAAAAACAAAAACAAACAATAACAAAAATGAAAACAACAAAAAACAGAAACTAAAACAACAACAACAACAACAACAACAACAACAACAACAACAACAACAACAACAACAACAACAACAACCTTCAACCGTGATCAGGTAGCTACTCTTCGCCACGTCTCCGTTGTACTTCAGCATGAGAAGCAGGCGGTTGGAATGGCTGTTGTAGCTGAAAACCTGACCTGGACACAACAAGTGAAAACTTTGTTGTTGTTGCGGTTGTGGTTGTTGTTGTTGTTGTTGTGATTGTTGTTGTTTGAGGAAGATGTTGTTGTGATAGTTGTTGACGAATTTAATACTGTTGTCGTTGTTTTTGTGGAGCAGTAACTGAGGAGTCATTTGTATCGACTCTGTCGCAACGCCCTGGTACTCAAGCCAGCAAGAGTTTGAAGCAGTTTGGCTAATGTTTGAGTTATTGTTGACGTTGTTGTTATTGGTGTTGATGTTGTTGTTGTTGTTGTTCAAATTGTTGTTGTAGTTGATGTTGTTGTTGACGATGTTGTTGCCTTTTTTGCTGGTGGCAGCATTGGAGAGAGGCGGAAGGAGGGGGAACAGCTTGATGGAGATGGCCTGTCCTCGAAGGGCAGAAAAACTCCATACGAAGAAGGCCTCTCCGTGTTGTGAGGCTCTTTCTTCTTCTCTCTCTTCCTCTCCTCCATCCTCCTTCTTCTCGCTTTCATTTTTCCCACTTTCCACTTCTCCACCTTTCTTCCTTCCATCTTCCTTCCTTCCACCCTCCTCCTTTCCACCCTCCTCCCCTCCACCCTCTTCCCTTCCACCCTCCTCTCCTCCACTCTCCTTCCTTCCACCCTCCTCCCTTCCACCCTCCTTCCTTCCACCCTCCCTCCCTTCTACAACATTCCCTGAAAGCCACACTCCTCTCTGGTTCTTCCCACTCCTAGTTCTGTTTCCTCCCATTTCCCCTCCATAATCACCTTCTTGATATTTATTTTTTTTTTCTTTTATTTTTTTTTCTTCTTCTCTCGCCTTTTTCATTTCATTTTTTTCTTTTCTCACCCATAGTTGATCATATCTTCCTGTTTTTCCATAATGGACTTTCGGGCAGTGTTTTTCATGGGCAGACCTGACAAAAGAAGGTGAGGCCAAGTGGATGGCCTGGTGGCTGAGGTGGTAAGAGGCTCTGTCTGCTTGTCTGCAGTCTTTCACCGTGGTCACAAGCACTGTGGGGGAAGATGAGGAATGGGTGTTGGAGGGTGGGTGTTGGAGGGTGGGTGTTGGAGGGGTGGGTGTTGGAGGGGTGGGTGTTGGAAGGGTGGGTGTTGGAAGGGTGGGTGCTGGAAGGGTGGGTGTTGGAGGGTGGGTGTTGGAGGGGTGGGTGTTGGAGGGGTGGGTGTTGGAAGGGTGGGTGTTGGAGGGGTGGGTGTTGGAGGGGTGGGTGTTGGAGGGGTGGGTGTTGGAGGGGTGGGTGTTGGAGGGGTGGGTGTTGGAGGGTGGGTGTTGGAGGGTGGGTGTTGGAGGGGTGGGTGTTGGAGGGGTGGGTGTTGGAGGGTGGGTGTTGGAGGGGTGGGTGTTGGAGGGTGGGTGTTGGAGAGGTGGGTGTTGGAAGGGTGGGTGTTGGAGGGTGGGTGTTGGAGGGGTGGGTGTTGGAGGGGTGGGTGTTGGAGGGTGGGTGTTGAAGGGGTGGGTGTTGGAAGGGTGGGTGTTAGAGGGTGGGTGTTAGAGGGTGGGTGTTGGAAGGGTGGGTGTTGGAAGGGTGGGTGTTAGAGGGTAGGTGTTAGAGGGTGGGTGTTGGAAGGGTGGGTGTTGGAAGGGTGTGTGTCGGAAGGGTGGGTGTTGGAGGGGTGGGTGTTAGAGGGTGGGTGTTGGAAGGGTGGGTGCTGGAAGGGTGGGTGTTGGAGGGGTGGGTGCTGGAGGGGTGGGTGTTAGAGGGTGGGTGTTGGAAGGGTGGGTGTTGGAGGGGTGGGTGCTGGAGGGGTGGGTGTTGGAGGGTGGGTGTTAGAGGGTGGGTGTTAGAGGGTGGGTGTTGAAGGGGTGGGTGCTGGAAGAGTGGGTGTTGGAGGGTGGGTGTTAAAGGGGTGGGTATTAGAAGGTGGGTGTTGGAGGGGTGGGTATTGGAAGGGTGGGTGTTGGAAGGGTGGGTGTTGGAGGGGTGGGTATTGGAAGGGTGGGTGTTGGAAGGGTGGGTGTTGGAGGTTGGGTGTTGGAGGGTGGGTATTAAAGGGGTGGGTATTAGAGGGTGGGTGTTGGAGGGGTGGGTGTTGGAAGGGTGGGTGTTGGAGGGGTGGGTGTTGGAAGGGTGGGTGTTGGAAGGGTGGGTGTTGGAGGGGTGGGTGTTGGAGGGGTGGGTGTTGGAGGGGTGGGTGTTGGAAGGGTGGGTGTTGGAGGGGTGGGTGTTGGAGAGGTCTTCAAATTTGTGGAAAGCTTTCAATGAGCATGAAATTTCGAATTTTTTTGTGATTTTCGTCCCAACTTTATTTTTTTTTGTTTCATTTTCCAGCGTTTCCATCTTCACGACTTCCAAGTAACCCTTGTTTCATGCACCTCAAACTACAACCCACCATGCACCCACCATGCACCCCCCATGCACCCACCATGCACCCCCCATGCACCCACCATGCACCCACCATGCACCCACCATGCACCCACCATGCACCCACCATGCACCCACCATGCACCCACCATGCACCCACCATGCACCCACCATGCACCCACCATGCACCCACCATGCACCCACCATGCACCCACCATGCACCCACCATGCACCCACCATGCACCCACTATGCACCTCACCATAACAACCTTTGACACACGAGTGGACCACTTCGAGATGTGAGTTGAGGTCTCCATGACAAGGGGCCTCCCCCTTGAAGGTGCTGTCAGCCACGCTGAAGCCACAACTGCTTCTGCCGCCACAACGAGCTTGCAGCTCTGACGTCACCTCCTCGTAACATCCCATGAAGCCAAAGTTTTTCAGCATGCATCTGTGTGGTTGTATGTGTGTGTGTGTGTGTGTGTGTGTGTGTGTGTGTGTGTGTGTGTGTGTGTGTGTGTGTGTGTGTGTGTGTGTGTGTGTATGTATGTATGTGTGTGTGTGTGTGTGTGTGTGTGTGTGTGTGTGTG
>OX387246.1:185000-217500 GCA_947562095.1 Branchellion lobata
GATGATGATGATGATGATGATGATGATGATGATGATGATGATGATGATGATGATGATGATGATGAAGGTGGTGGTGATGATGATGGGGGTGGTGGTGGTGATGATGATGATGATGATGTTGGTGATGATGATGATGGGGGTGGTGGTGGTGATGATGATGATGTTGGTGGTGATGGTGCTTTGAAGTGGTTTCAAAAGAAGGAAATCTTTTTAATTACTTCGGAAATGATCTGAAACTGATGGAATACAAACCCTCCAAGCTGCATGCATCGTTTCCAACTGGCTTTAAACTTTTTCAAATAATGAAAAAGTAAAAATAATAAAAATCTTTTGAGACTCAATTGATTCCAACTGTTTCAAGATGTTGTTCAAATGTTTCTAAAGCCACCTTTCAAAATGCCTTTCCTATCATCCCACTCCGACTTCTTTCATTGCATTCACAGGGAGAAGTTCATTGCGGTGAAGAATCAATTTTTGCAAAGCAACACAAGTTTGCCACAGCACCTACTCCGCCACCTCAATCGTTGTTCGATCAGGGCCATTTCCAAGGGAATAGGTGTCGTATGCCACTGACAAGTCACAAGGGGGTGCAGTTACACCATGGCTCTTTCCACAATTGAACTTGCATCCTTATTCACATCCAAACCACAATCCACCAACAACTCTCATACTGTTTCTTTAAAAACGTATTTATTACTATGTGGCACTCCTGAGGTGAACTCCCATGATGATCTCTCCTCTCTTCCTCCTTTCGAATCCAACCTCACAACATATTTACTTCAAACTAGCTTATACTTCTCAACACCTTATTCTTCCTCGTTATAAGCGCCTCAGTTGCTTGCCCTGGCGCATTCCAAACTAGATTTTTTTGAATTTATTTTTTATTTTTGAATTTTTTTTTTTTAATTTTTTTTTAAATCATTTAATTACCATTTTATACCTTTTTAAAAAATCATTCTTTTTAAAATAATTTCTATAACTCTCGTCCTACGCTTACTCCAGTCCACTTCCAATTTCAACCTTATTGGTTGTCATACAAGTAATGTTTACGTGTGTACCAGTCCATATTTGTAATCCTCATCCAGGATTACAGTTGCATCTTTATTTTTGCTCACTTAAAAACCCTTTTGGTGATTTGCAGGACAGGATGTTTTTCCTGTTTTTGTCTTTCAAAGCGAAGTTGCTTGATGATTCCATTTGAAAAACACATTTAGCAACCAATCAGATTTCGTTATGTTTAAAACTCACCCGTCCAAACGTTCATTGCAGCAAATAGGCCAAAGAAATGAAAGGAGGAGAGCTCCATTTCGACAAAACGCAAGAACGCAACAATTGCAACAATTGTAACAAACGCAACAAACTCAACAATCGCAACGCAACAATCGCAACAAACGCAACAATCGCAACGCAACAATCGCAACAAACGCAACAAACGCAACAAACGCAACAGTCGCAAAAATCGCAACAAACGCAAAAAACGCAACAATTGCAACGCAACAATCGCAACAATCGCAACAAACGCAAAAAATGCAACAATTGCAATAAACTCAACAGTCGAAAGTGGGAGAGTGCGCCATTGCAGCGTACAACAGGTGTCTATATAAAGAGGTCTCGGAAAGGTATTATTGTGTCATTGGTTTCACCATGGCTTATATTTTTATGGATTTTTCACGTTTTAATTTTTATTTCGAATTTTTTTTTCTTTTTCTTTTTTAATTTTCTTAAAGGACTTATTTTATATCTCTTATATACCACTGCGCCAAGTCGTAAAGAACACAACCTCACATACATATATCCATACATCCACCCATACATCCACCCATACATCCACCCACACACATCCACACACACATCCACCCATACATCCACCCATACATCCACACACACACATCCACACACACACATACATCCACACACACATCCACCCACACACATCCACACATACATCCACACATACATCCACATATACACACATCCACACACACATCCACACATACATCCACCCATACATCCACCTATACATCCACCCATACATCCACCCACACAAATCCACACATACATCCACCCATACATCCACATATACACACATCCACACACACATCCACACATACATCCACCCATACATCCACCTATACATCCACCCATACATCCACACACAGATTCATCCGTCATAGCTACTCCTTTATTCATCCATTCCTTCAATAACTTTGAAAGTACACAAACTCGGGATTTTTTGAATTATTCCGGAACAAAATAAGTCTTCTTAATCTCTTACGTCCTCATTATTACTATTTTTTTATGTTTTTTAATAGTTTTTTCCATTTTTTTGAAATTATTTTTTTAATAATTTCAAAAAACAAAGATTTATAACACAAAAAACAATGTTTAAAGGTTCTTTGTTAATCGAATCAAAACACGGCGTAAAAAAATAAAAAAGTCTTGGAAAACGCTTTTCCGTTTTTGGCTTCGCACGCATTGTGTGGGGAAGAAAGCGAAATGATGGTGGTGATTGATGGCGTGGGAAGGTTAGGATAGAAAAAAAAACAATCCAATTAAGAAAAAAAAACGAGTTTTTATAAAAGTAAATTTATTTTTTTTGTTTCATAAAAACCAAAATGAGGAACGTTTTGATGTGGAGTTGTAGCTTCCATGCTGAGCCACTGAAAAGTGCTTTTGGTTTTTCTGAACTCCTGTGGTTCAACTTCAAATCGATGTGGCTTGTAGCAAATACTTTTACCCCTGGTTGGCCAGTCTTCTTCAACGATCTTCTCTCTATTCGACTCCAGAAAAAGATGAAAAAACTACAACAGCGTCGGATAAAGAGCAACACCAGCAGCAACAGATTAACAACAACAGCAACAGATAAACAACAACAGCAACAGATAAACAACAACAGCAACAGATAAACAACAACAGCAACAGATAAACAACAGCAGAAACAGATAAACAACAACAGCAACAGACAACCAACAACAGGAGAAACAGATAAACAACAACAGCAACAGATAAACAACAACAGCAACAGATAAACAACAACAGCAACAGAGAAACAACAACAGCAACAGATAAACAACAACAGCAACAGATAAACAACAACAGCAACAGATAAACAACAACAGCAACAGATAAACAACAGCAGCAACAGATGAACGACAACAAAAACAAAAACAAAAACAACAACAAAAACAACAACCACAAAAGTATTCAAGAACATTTCATTTGCACTCAAGGACACTGGAGAGGCCATGATTAGTGACGTCATAACAAACACCTTCAAGCAGTAGTGGTTAGTGATGAAGTTTGTGTTTTAACTAATAACGACAAGAATAATAATAATAAACAATGGATAACAACAAGAATAATAATAATAATAATAATAATAATAATAATATAAATAATAATAATAATAATAATAATAATAATAATAATAATAATAATAATAATAATAAAAATAATAATAATAATAATAAAAAAATTAAAAAAAAAAAAAAAAAAAAAAAAAAAAATAATAATAATAATAATAATAATAATAATAATAATAATAATAATAATAATAATAATAATAATAATAATAATAATAATAATAATAATAATAATAATAATAATAATAATAATAATAATAATAATAATATAAATAACAATAATAATAATAATAATAATAATAATAATAACAATAATAATAATAAAAATAATAATAATAATAATAATAATAATAATAATAATAATAAAAATAAAAATAAAAATAATAATAATAATAATAATAATAATAATAATAATAATAATAATAATAATAATAATAATAATAATAATAATAATAATAATAATAATAATAATAATAATAATAATAATAATAATAATAATAATAATAATAATAATAATAATAATAATAATAATAATAATAATAATAATAATAATAATAATAATAATAATAATAATAATAACAATAATCCTCATCATCGTCATCATCATCATCATCATCATCATCATCATCATCATCATCATCATCATCATCATCATCATCATCATCATCATCATCATCATCATCATTGAAAAAGTAAAATAAAAATAAAATAAATAATAATAATTATTATTATTATTATAAAAACAAAAAATAAGGAATATAATAAAAACAACAAAGAAAATAACAACAAAGAAGATAATAATAATAATAATAATAATAATAATAAAAAAAAAAAAAAAAAAATAATAATAATAATGATAATAATAATAATAATAATAATAATAATAATAATAATAATAATAATAATAATAATAATAATAATAATAATAATAAATGACGGATTAATATTAAGAGTCGTCAAGAAGCAGTTTATTTATAAGCTATTGAAAGTAGTGTTGTTAAAAGCCTCCGCCTCATCGTCACAATGAATCGTAAATGTAATTATAGGCATGAAGTTTGCAATAATTTGAAAATAAACAAATAAAAATAAACAAAAACGGAGTTGAAAGGAGTAAATTTCGAAAGATAACACTCCTGATGAGGGCTTTTTTCATTTTTCGCCTGTTTCCTCCCTACCCGAATATTGTTAATGCCACTATAATAATATTCGTGTTTATATTTTATTGTATTTTTATGTATTGTATTGTATTGTATTGTATTGTATTGTATTGTATTGTATTGTATTGTATTGTATTGTATTGTATTGTATTGTTTTGTTTTGTTTTGTATTGTTTTGTATTGTATTGTATTGTATTGTATTGTATTGTGTTGTATTGTATTGTATTGTATTGTATTGTAATGTATTGTATTGTATCGTATTGTATTGTATTGTATTGTATTGTATTGTATTATATTGTATTGTATTGTATTTTATTTAAGCGCCTCAGTCGCTTGCCTTGTCACTTCTTGATTCATTATCAATGGGATTTTTATGAAAATCATTATGTTCATCATGAAAATGAAACGCCAAATAAATACGCAACAATGAAACGTCAAATAAATACCCAACAATGAAACGCCAAATAAATACCCAACAATGAAACGCCAAATAAATACCCAACAATGAAACGCCAAATAAATACCCAACAATGAAACGCCAAATAAATACCCAACAATGAAACGCCAAATAAATACCCAACAATGAAACGCCAAATAAATACCCAACAATGAAACGCCAAATAAATACCCAACAATGAAACGCCAAATAAATACCCAACAATGAAACGGCAACGAGGCAAAGACATGTGACAGTTGCAAAACAACAACATAAAAGACAACACAACAACATAAAAGATAACACAACAACAAACAGGGCATTAAAGGATCTCATAATGACTTTCAAAACAGCTGATTGCCATGCAACACAATAGCAGTGAATACAACAGCTGTTGAAAACAAAAACCACCACATGTAACAACAACATCTTCACACATACCGCCATACAAGCTCTACGGGGTTAATGCCACTAACTCATGTTTGTATTTGTATACAAGAGTACACACAAGTCCATAGAAATAATCTCTACAACCCAACTACATACAACACAACGTGATATCTTACCCAACTACATACAACACAACGTGATTTCACAAAATTTTATTTGCAATGTTGACAATGTTCTATCAGCTGCTCCATCAGCTGTTCCATCAGCTGCTCCATCAGCTGCTCCATCAGCTGCTCCATCAGCTGCTCCATCAGTTTCCTCCCTCTTTTTAGTTTTTTTTCTCCATCTCTTTTTTTTTCGATTTTTTGTTTTTTCATCCCCTTTTCCTTCCTCTTCCTTCATCTTTTTTTTCTTTCTTCCGCTTTATTTTTTTATTTCTTTTTTCCGCTTTCTTTTTCTTTTTCCAAATTTTTTCTACTTCTTCTACCTTCCTCCAACCCTTTTCCTTCCACATCTTCTTCATTTCAGCTTCTTCCTCCAAAAAATTATAATGCCTCCACATTTCATTTTACTTTCTGTCATTCCAATGAATTTTCTTTTTCAAGCAGACATTCATTCACTCGGGAGACATTCCAATGAGAATGATTGAGACTACGTTGCGATAAATCAGCAGCGATGACGGCTTAAGAAGCTGTTAGTATCGCGTGCTAAAGTAACACGCCTACAACGTAAGACATGCTTCATGAGAGCAACATTGTATGCAACATGTCAGCGTCACTGACGTGTCATTGTGGCTACCTTCATGTCCCTGACTTATGGCGCTAAATAAGCGCCCGATTAGTGTGCCAGCTTTTAATGGTTGTCGAATTTTTGTTATTATTATTATTATTATTATTATTATTATTATTATTATTATTATTATTATTATTATTATTATTATTATTATTATTATTATTATTATTATTATTATTATTATTATTATTATTATTATTATTATTATTATTATTATTATTATTATTATTATTATTATTATTATTATTATTATTATTATTATTATTATTATTATTATTATTATTATTATTATTATTATTATTATTATTATTATTATTATTATTATTATTATTATTATTATTATTATTATTATTATTATTATTATTATTATTATTATTATTATTATTATTATTATTATTATTATTATTATTATTATTATTGTTATTATTATTATTCATCACCATCGTCATCATCATCATCGTCATCGTCATCATCATCATCATCATCATCATCATCATCATCATCATCATCATCATCATCATCATCATCATCATCATCATCATCATCATCCTCATCATCATTATCATCATCATCATCATCATCATCATCATCATCATCATCATCATCATCATCATCATCATCATCATCATCATCATCATCATCATCATCATCATCATCATCATCATCATCATCATCATCATCATCATCATCATCATCATCATCATCATCATCATCATCATCATCATCATCATCATCATCATCATCATCATCATCATCATCATCATCATCATCATCATCATCATCATCATCATCATCATCATCAACATCATCATCACCATCATCGTCTTCACTACTCTCGTCAGAGTCCAATTGGTTTATATTTATGTCTGTCCAAGCATTTGAGGCATTCTGTAGGAAGGTGTTTGTGAACAGTTGCCTTTGGCAGATTGACAACACTACCTTTATAGCTCGTATCATTGCATGCTTTGTTGCCTGCTCTAGTGATTACTATTGCTGATTCTTTCATTGGTTTTATTATTATTATTATTTTTCAATTTAATCATTATTTGTTTTTTTTTAATTTTTTAATTTTGGTATTATTTTTTTAAATCATTATTTCATTTCATTATTATTTTACTTTCTTATTATTATTATTTTATTATTATTATTTTATTATTATTATCATTATATTATTATTTTATTTTATTATTATTATTATTTTATTTTATTATCACTTGAGTGAATGTTTTATTGTCATATGCCTCATTTCATCTCTCACTTGTCATTCAGGACTTCTCTATTACCTTTTCATTGCTTACTTTTTGTTTTATAAGCTTTCATTGATTCAAGGATAAAAGAGCCGAGTTGTGAAGAGTTGTGTGAATTTCTTGAAATATTGTTATTTATTAATAAATGGAATAATAAAAATTAAAAAATCTTTGAATTAAACTTTTGAAAAACGTTAAAATCTTGAAATAAAAAAACTAAAATTAATTTACAACTAAAAATAGAAAGAAAACTTCAAATCGTTGCACAGCTGATTGCCTCTCAAAGTCATGGAAACTCTGTCCAGATTCCCAGGCCTTGACAAGTACAACAGAACCTCCTACAACAACAACAACAACAACAACAACAACAACAACAACATTTTTGACGACAATGACTACGACAACTGCATTCACAGCATAGACAACAACACGAACAACGTTTACAACATCAACCCTCACAACAACTACAACAACTACAACAACTCTCACGACAAGAGGGCCTGGATGCAGAGAGGCAGAAAGAAGGACTCTTCGAGTGAAATGGACGATGACGTGTTTGCACCACCCAGCTTGAGAGACACGCTGAGGGAGAAGAGAGGAGGGTGGAGAGAGAGGGAGGAAGGGTGGCAAGAGGCGCTGTGGGGCAGGAATGGCGACCTGACGACTCCCGTGCAAGACACGTACGTGTCCATCGTTGGCAGGGTTCCTGTGGATACCTCCACCGTGGTGAGGACCGTAACGAGGTCGGAAGGAAGGGGAGGAGGGAAGGAGGAACGAGAAAGGCAAGCGCTAAAGAGGAAAGTTTCGAGGGATGCGAGAGAACTTGTGGAAAGATTCTCAGGTTTCTGCGTGGACGCACAGCCCGAGGACTTGCAGGAAAGTCTGAAAAACTTCATCGCTGCGAGGTCTCCCAGAAAGTCATTCTCCAGCTACGACTATGTGGAAGTGGAACCAGTAAACCGCTTAAACGGATACAAGGAACGTTCAACGGTGGAAGAAAAACAGGCACGCAAGCAATACAAGGTGGTTTTGCCTCCCCCTCACGTGCACACCTCATCCGGCCTGGCAGTGTTTCTGGCGTGGGTGGATCTAAGTTCCTTCAAGGTGTCTCTAACCTCCATCAGGGTCTCTTTGCACCCCGACAACAACAGGTCTGAAGGGGTGTTTGGATGAGTGATTTTATTGAAAACTGGTCAGAAGGGCACCGGAGGAGTGGTTCAAGAGAGGGAGGTACATGGAATGGAGGATGACGTGGGTGAGGGTGAGAAAAGTCAAAAAAGACGGTAGTTCAATGGGAGAATAAGTTTGAGAAAAGCTTTTGAAAGTTGGAAGTTTAAGGTTGAGTGTTTGAGGTTGAGTGTTGAATGTTGAATGTTGAGTGTTGAATGTTGAATGTTGAATGTTGAGTGTTGAACGTTGAGTGTTGAATGTTGAATGTTGAGTGTTGAATGTTAAGTGTTGAGTGTTGAATGTTGAGTGTTGAATGTTGAGGGATGAATGTTGAATGTTGAGTGTTGAATGTTGATTGTTGAATGTTGAGTGTTGAATGTTGAGTGTTGAATGTTGAGTGTTGAATGTTGAATGTTAAATGTTGAATGTTGAATTATGAAGGTTGAATGTTGGAGCGAGGTGGCAAGTCTTGGTAATGAGTGTAGTGATTGTCCGAAGCATTTTCTGAAAGTTTGTAACCGCGTATCTTCCTGTGACTTTGACGTTCCCACGCTTGAATACATGAAGTAACTAGTGCTTTTCACTTCATGAATACTTCTCCAAATGTGCAGTCGACTCTCCCATCTGGAGCTTATTCAAAAAAGCCACAATTTCACTAGCCACACTCCTTCTTTCCCTCCCCATCCTTCCTCCACCCCCACTCCCCTCCACCCCTTCTTCACTCCTCCTCCACTCCTCCCCATCCTTCCTCCACCCCCCTCCTTTCCACTCCTTCTTCACTTCTCCTCAACTCCTCTTCCACTCCTTTTCCACTCCTTTTCCACTCCTCCTCCACTCCTCCTCCACTCCTCCTCCACTCCTCCTCCACTCCTCCTCCACTCCTCTTCCACTCCTCTTCCACTCCTCCTCCACTCCTCCTCCACTCCTCCTCCACTCCTCCTCCACTCCTCTTCCACTCCTCTTCCACTCCTCCTCCACTCCTCCTCCACTCCTCCTCCACTCCTCCTCCACTCCTCCTCCACTCCTCCTCCACTCCTCCTCCACTCCTCCTCCACTCCTCCTCCACTCCTCCTCCACTCCTCCTCCACTCCTCTTCCACTCCTCCTCCACTCCTCCTCCACTCCTCCTCCACTCCTCTTCCACTCCTCCTCCACTCCTCCTCCACTCCTCCTCAACTTTTCCTCCACTCCTCCTCCACTCCTTCTCCACTCCTCCGTCACTCCTCCTCCACTCTTTCAAATCCTCTTCCATTCCCTTTCACAGGCGGTTGGTGGTGGAGGCGGTGGAAAAACAGTTGGGAGGCAAGGAGGAGAGAAGACTCAGAAAGACCTTCACACTGCCTCAGTTCGCAGATCTCTTCGAGCTCAGGCACAGCACCAACGTCATGGGCATTTTGAAGATAGAGGTGGGCCTCTTCCATTTACGATCGTGTCCTTATTGTACAAGCTTCAAGCTTAAAATTGTGTTTTCAATATACGATTGTGTCTATCTTACGATACCTTTTTTGTCTTACGATACCTTTTCAGTCTCATGTTAAGTTATTCGTGAAAAGACACAATTGTGTTACATTGCTATACGAAGTGATAGAGTACAGTGTTGATAATACAATAAAACACAGATTTATCTCACCGACACATTTATCGTTTCTATCGTATGTAAGTGGTCTCGAAACTCTACGGGGTTAATGCCGCTATAATAATATTCGTCTTTGTATTGTATTGTATTGTATTGTATCGTAAAAACGGGTATGCGAACATTGCACTGTATATGGTTACCTTGAACCTAGCAACTTGACATGTTTTTTTATTATTGAATAATTGATATGATTAAATAGAGCAGAACACGTGACATTGAATCAGCTGCCATTTATTAAGCTGTCATTCGTTCCTCATCCTTTGTTTGTGCTTGCCACATCACCACTCCTAAAAAACAACAACAACTAATACCAGCAACCACCACCAACAACAAGCACCACCAACAAACACCACCACCAACAACCACCAACAACAAGCACCACCAACAAACACCACCACCAACAACCACCAACAAACGCCACCACCAACAACCATCACCAACAACCACCACCACCAACCACCAACAAACACCACCACCAACAACCACCACCAACAACCACCACTACGCCTCCACCACAAGGTTCCCCTGCTGTACTACCCAATAGAGCTCGAAGGGATAAAAAGGAAGTTAGACAGCAAGACTAACGCATACATCTACACATCCAAAAGAGGATGGAGTGAAGGAACGAACGACAAAGTGGATGGTAGGATGGATGAACTGAGCGGTGAAGGAGGTCTTGGGAAGAGGATGAGTGAAGGAACAAACTGGTGGATGAATGAAAAAGAAAAAAAGGGGTTAGGGGAGTTTGGGACGGGTGAATGGGTGAAGAGCGGGATGGACGAGAGGGCAGGTGGAGGAGGAAGGGAGTATCGGATCCTGGTGAGGCTGGCAGAGAAGCAGTCAATAGATAACTTGAAGGTGAGGATCGAAGACAACATCATCATCATCACAGAGGTTATCAAGGGAGACACGATCAAAAGGGAGGGTTATGAGGACCGCCGTCACACGTTCGATGGTGAAGATGATGATGGTGATGAGGAAGATGACGTTGGGGAAAATAAGAGAGATAATAGAATTCATGGTGGGGAAGATGAGGAAACAAGAAGTGGTTCTGTTAGTGGGTGGTTGAAGTACACACGCCGGAAGGGGGAGCTGAAGAGGCCCAACAAGATCCGCTTTGTGAAGCTCTACAAAATCCCTTTGGGTGCTTCTAGAGACAATGTCACGTGTCACAAGCTCGACCCGCAAACCCTCAAAATCATTATCCCTATGGCGGAATGATTGGTGGAAGAGGAAGAGGAAGAAGAGGATGAGAAGGAATGGGAAGAGGGAGAGAAAAATAAAAAATAAAAAGAAGGAAAAAAGGAAGAGGAAGAGGAAGAGGAAAGAAAAAAAAAAGAAAGTAAGGAAAAAGACGAGAAAGAATAGAACAGTAGAGTGGTCCAGAGTTTTGAGGATTTCTTCAAGCGGTTAACTGGCTCTTCAGGTGTTTTGGAAGTTCATGGCCGTGGTAGCTCTCTTTGAAGTTAACACACAACCCACCTTCCAAACGAAACATAGACAGAAACAGATCATTTTTGACTGAATGGGAATTAATGTTCGTTGTTTTGCTGGGCGACACGAACACGAAGCATTGTGGGCCGTGTAGTTGCCCTAAATTAATTTCCGTTACAAACGTACTTCAGCTTCCACGAGTAGTTAGCAAGGTTTTAGTTCGTCAACAAATATATTTTTTTATTAACCTCATTTCTGTTGCATTTAAGTTTGAGTTTAAAAATATTCGGAAAATGCCGGATTTTGTTTTTTTCAAAAATAAAAAAAAATCAAACAAATGGTGGTAATGTCCTCAAAAGTCATTCTGTGAAGTATCCAATTCAAACGCTTCCGTCACACAACTGAGAATTCAAAGTCGACCCCTTGAAGCTCCGACTTCTTGCCACCACGCATGAGTGGTCGTCAGGCTTGTTCGAAGCACGAACCATCGACGTATGCTGCTTCATTACTGAATCAGTTAACACAGTTCGAGCGTTGAGTCAATGAACCTCAACAACATATGTAACTTCATATACAACTTTATATACAAGAAAATTTGAAAATTTATGGATTTTCTGAATAATGTTTCAAGAGTAAAATCCCAACGAAATAATCAAATCATTAGCATAGATACAACAGTCCAAAGAACAAAAATACATTCAGTTCTGTGCCTTCTGCCTGTTATCCCTCACAAACCTCAGCATGAAAGACATGCACACGTGAGTGATAATAAAAGTAGATACAATATGGGATGATGAGGTGGCGATAATGAGGATTGTATGAAGAGATAGTTACAAGAGGAATGATGGAGGGTGATGATAATGATGCTTAACATTGAATACTCACACCCCCTTCATACCACCACCAAAACAGTAATTATTACGCTGAAAAGAATCTTCAGTACAATCACAGCGCTGATCATCACGACCTCAGTACTAACAGTATTATAATTACACCTCAAATTACCAGCATCCTATTTGTTATGTACTCTGTATGTTTATCGCTCTCGTCATTGCTAACGCCTCGACGGCGAATGAGAATGGAAGTGTGTGAGTGATTAAATATAATTATAAAATTTTTAACTTTATTCATTTTTAATTAACACCTGAAAAACAAGAAATAATAATAAAAATAAAAATAAAAATAATAATAATAATAATAATAATAATAATAATAATAATAATAATAATAATAATAATGATATGAATATGAATAAGAAGGGCAAACAGCATGAAGTATGATGTGAATTTTTCGAAAGAACGTGTCGATGAGAAATCCTTAAAAGAGCATGTGGGGGAATTCTTGAAGATTTTTTGTAAAAAGTTTGTTAAAATCTGAATTACTAGAAAATCTAATCTGATCAAATCATTTATATAGCGCCGATTGTACACGGTTTAAGAGGGCTCTTTGAGTACATACCACATTGTGACTTGGAGAGGAAGAAGGCAATGTAGAAGGACATACAACGATAACTAGCGATACTTGAGTAACTGATGCAAGACCAAGAGGAGTGGATGAGCAGAAGGATAGAGGAAGAAGCGGAAGAAGAGAAGAAGAAGAGAAAAAAAGAAAAAAAAACGACACAATTTTTGATAAAATGAGAAAGATTAAAATAATGGAAAAAAGTGAAGAAAGGAAAAAGAAGGAGATATGTGTGAAGATATGATGGTGTTTGCGGTTGAAGAATGACCATGAGTTAATATTGACGGTGATACTGTTAAGCATGTGTGGGTGAGTCTGGTGGCAATGATCATTTTGATGGAATGCCATTGGTGTTGGTGAAGAAGTTATGAATTTAAATTTCAAGAGAATGGCAATATGATCGTTTTGTCTTAATTTGAAGTAAAAGAAGGAACAATTATGGGCTGTTTAATTGGCATTTCTTCGTGAAAATTACTGAAATCCAATCAATTGGGGTCTACCATCAAACCTTTCTTGCTGGTTATCCTCAAAGCAACGAATACATGGGAAGATGGATGCATGAGTTGTGGATTGAACAAACGAATGCTTGATTGGTGAGTTTTTTTGTGGATAAATGATCAAATGAATGAATGAATGAGTGATTGGATGGATGATGGGTTGAGATTGGATGGATGACAGATTGAGATTGGATGGATGATAGGTTGAGATTGGATGGATGATAGGTTGAGATTGGATGGATGATAGGTTGAGATTGGATGGATGATAGGTTGAGATTGGATGGATGATAAGTTGAGATTGGATGGACGATAGGTTGAGATTGGACGCACTTACTGATTTTCATTGAAATACACCGACTTTGTTGTCATACCAACATTTATTCATGCAAACAAAACCCATAGTTTCACTTGCGAAAGTGATAAAGATGTAAATAACTTGAAGTATGATATAAACAATCACAATAACGACCACTCTAATTGAAACAAGGGGTGAGTCATGAGTGAATTATGGAAAATTAAAGCCTAACTAGCAATAATAATAAATATATTATTAATGTTTTAAATATGAAGAAATCAATAATAATTGAAAGCAAATTATGACCGTTGAATATTACTTGCGAGTTACCAAGCGGTGTATTTCAAAAACACGGCGCTTCAACAACTCTGGCAACAGTACGAGATGCTTGGATTGAGAGGTCTGGGGGAGTTGTACAAGGGCTTACAGGCATCTCCATTGCTGCCCACTGGAGAACTAATGATGAGTGTTTAGCAACGAGGTTTCTCACGGAGTGTCGAGTGGGTGGTATAAAACCATACAACTCAACACTTTAACCATTCACTCTTCCGTTCGTAACTGTCAACCTTTCAACCGCTCATGCTTATCCAAGCTAATCTTCATCCAGATAGCTACCTAATTACTCCAAGCGGTAATAGGTTAGTTGATAACTTGGTGGACGAGTAGGTGAGAAAGCTTATGCGACCAAGCTGCCGACCAACCAGCGACTGATCGTCATTCTCATTTACTCTTCATCCTCCGCCACTGATGAGACCAGCGGCAGCGAAGACAACAGCATTCCCTACATTCTCAAAAGTAGCGTGGTTCTATTATGGTTATTTATTTATATATATTTTTAATCAGTTAATGAATTGGCTACTCAATTGAAGCTATTCCAGTGAAATTAAAAATAAGTAAAAAAAGTTGGTTTAAATGAATTGCATCACTCTCCATCACAAAAGTGGCGTCTTTAATTTGAGATGCTTCGATGGATTGAGTGATGATTATTCAAGTAATGATTCGTGCCGACGAATGCTACAAAAGTTACGTTTTTTTCTTTTTTTATTTCACTTTACGTCTTAATTTACTCTTTTTAGGCATCTTCATAAGGTGTGGTGGTGGTGATGATGGTGATGGTGGTGTGGTGTGATGGTGGTGTGGTGTGATGGTGGCGTGGTGTGATGGTGGTGTGGTGTGAAGGTGGTGTGGTGTAATGGTGGTGTGGTGTGATGGTGGTGTGGTGTGTTGGTGGTGGCTTGGGGAGAATCTTCCAGAGAGGACTTTCTGGAAGTGAGAAAATAAATGAGTCAACGATTGGCATGCAAAAGTGAAATGAGTTTAATGGTGATGATGATGATGATGATGATGATGATGATGATGATGATGATGATGATGATGATGATGCTGATGATGGTGGTGGTGTTGATGATGGTGATGATGATGATGATGATGATGATGGTGATGATGATGATGATGATGATGGTGGTGTTGATTTCCACCTGCGTTATAAAGATTGTTTCATCTCTTCCTCACCACTCTTCAATCACCTACCCCCATCCAATTCAAATCTACCTCCACCACCTCTCACTTTCCATCTCTCTCTCCCTCCACTCCCCCCATCCACCACTTTTACCCTCTAGTCCCCCTCAACCCACCTTAGTCCCATGCGGCTTCTTGGCTTTTCTTGACGCAGTGAGCCACCTTCCGCTTGAACTCCTCCTTGCTGTCTCGCCATTCTTTCTGTTCGTTCATCTATCCAGTCATCCACCCGTTCATCCATCCAGTCATCCACCCGTTCATTCATCCAGTCATCCTCCCGTTCATCCATCCAGTCATCCATCCAGTCATCCACCCGTTCATTCATCCAGCCATCCATCCAGTCATCCATCCGTTCATCCACTCGTTCATCCACCCAATCATCTATCCATTCATCCATCCAGTCATCCACCCAGTCATCCATCCAGTCATCCACCCAGTCATCCATCCAGTCATCCACCCAGTCATCCATCCATTCATCCACTCGTTCATCCATCCAGTCATCCATCCAGTCATCCACCAAGTCTATCATCCACTCATTTATACTTCTATCCATCTATCTTATATCATCCATCCATCCACCTTATATCATCCATCCATCCATCCATCTTATATCATCCATCCATCCATCCACCTTATATCATCCATCCATCCATCCATCTTATATCATCCATCCATCTTATATCATCCATCCACCTTATATCATCCATCCATCCATCCATCTTATATCATCCATCCACCTTATATCATCCATCCATCTTATATCATCCATCCATCCATCCATCTTATATCATCCATCCACCTTATATCATCCATCCATTTTATACCATAGTTCCATTTCATCATCCATTCAAAATTCTTTCTTTCATTCTTTGACCAACCTGTCCAAGCATCCAACCACTCATTCAACCTCCAACTTTCCTCAAAGATCCTCAACCACCCAACAACCACCTAACGTCAACCCCTCTCACAGCAGCATCGATGTTGGCGGGTGACTCGTCATTGGGATCGGTGAGCATGGAGATGACACTTACCATGATTGTTTCCACCGTGTGGATCGGCAACCACCGCTCCTCCGGTCGCTCGTATCCATACTTGTCTTCCCCTGTGGGTGGAAGGATGGATGGATGAGTGTTGGAAGTGGGTGGAAGGATGGATGGATGAGTGTTGGAAGTGGGTGGAAGGATGGATGGATGAGTGTTGGAAGTGGGTGGAAGGATGGATGGATGAGTGTTGGAAGTGGGTGGAAGGATGGATGGATGAGTGTTGGAAGTGGGTGGAAGGATGGATGGATGAGTGTTGGAAGTGGGTGGAAGGATGGATGGATGAGTGTTGGAAGTGGGTGGAAGGATGGATGGATGAGTGTTGGAAGTGAGTGGAAGGATGGATGGATGAGTGTTGGAAGTGGGTGGAAGGATGGATGGATGAGTGTTGGAAGTGAGTGGAAGGATGGATGGATGAGTGTTGGAAGTGGGTGGAAGGATGGATGGATGAGTGTTGGAAGTGAGTGGAAGGATGGATGGATGAGTGTTGGAAGTGGGTGGAAGGATGGATGGATGAGCGTTGGAAGTGGGTGGAAGGATGGATGGATGAGTGTTGGAAGTGGGTGGAAGGATGGATGGATGAGTGTTGGAAGTGAGTGGAAGGATGGATGGATGAGCGTTGGAAGTGAGTGGAAGGATGGATGGATGAGTGTTGGAAGTGAGTGGAAGGATGGATGGATGAGTGTTGGAAGTGAGTGGAAGGATGGATGGATGAGTGTTGGAAGTGAGTGGAAGGATGGATGGATGAGTGTTGGAAGTGGGTGGAAGGATGGATGGATGAGCGTTGGAAGTGGGTGGAAGGATGGATGGATGAGTGTTGGAAGTAAGTGGAAGGATGGATGGATGAGCGTTGGAAGTGGGTGGAAGGATGGATGGATGAGCGTTGGAAGTGAGTGGAAGGATGGATGGATGAGTGTTGGAAGTGGGTGGAAGGATGGATGGATGAGTGTTGGAAGTGAGTGGAAGGATGGATGGATGAGTGTTGGAAGTGGGTGGAAGGATGGATGGATGAGTGTTGGAAGTGAGTGGAAGGATGGATGGATGAGTGTTGGAAGTGGGTGGAAGGATGGATGGATGAGTGTTGGAAGTGGGTGGAAGGATGGATGGATGAGTGCTAGATGGATGGATCAATGGATATCAGGTGAATGAGTTGAAGGATTGATGAATGCATAATGGGTGGGTGAGTTGAAGGATTGATGAATGCGTAATGCGTGGGTGGGGAGTTATTTATTGGATGGAGGAGTGAGTAGGTGACAGAGCCTCACAAAGTCAGTGCCAAAACAACACAAAGACCAACCGGGGTCGTGCAAAATTGAAATACACACGTCGCCCGTCTTTGAAACTGTGATGACGTTGATTAATTGATTAATCTATTTTTCAATTAAAGTTAATTATTATATCCAATTAGAGTTGATTGACCAAGTGGCGTGCAGTTGAAAAATTATTTAAAAAAAGAGATCAGAAAAAAAGTTAATAAAGTAAAAAATAAAAAAGTAAATAAAAAAAAAGAAAAAAAAAAGAAGACAAACTGTTTGGATGCCATATTTCGGATATGAACTTCATGGTAGGTGGTTTTTGGGGGTAGTCCGAGGGGAAGGTGAGGTGAGCTTTGAAAAAACCACCCTCACTGTTGATGGTGGATGTGGAAAGTGCAAGGAGGTAGTTTGTGAGTGGTTGATGGGAGGGATAGGTTGTTAGAAGGTGGTGTGTATGGCTTGATCAGGGAAGAATGAACAGAAGATGGGTGTGGTGAGGATGAATGTATTCTGTATAGGTACTGATGTTTGTATCACATCAATTAGATCTCACAAACACAGAACATATGTAAAAAAAAACAGCTCAACCTACGCATGCACGCAAACACACACAAACACACACAAAGCCACACAAATACGCACAAACACACACAAATACGTACAAACACACACAAACACACACACACACACACACACACACACACACACACACACACACACACACACACACACACACACACACACACACACACACACACACACACACACACACACACACACACACACACACACACACACACACACACACACACACACACACACACACACACACACACACACACACACACACACACACACACACACACACACACACACACACACACACACACACACACACACACACACACACACACACACACACACACACACACACACACACACACACACACACACACACACACACACACACACACACACAAGCACACACGCATACAAGTATGTGTCGGGGGGTCCAATGACAAGGACTTCCCACTTGAAGAGATCCTCATCACTGATCACTCCTGCCGAGAAGCCCTCCACTGGGTGCTTGTTCAACTCTGTGCCATGTTGTCGTTGAGTGGTAATGTTGTTGTTGTTGCATGGTGGTGTTGCCATTTGGTGTTGTTGTTGCATGGTGGTGTTGCTGTTGTGTAGTGTTTTTGTGTGGTGATATTGTTGCATGGTGGTGTTGTTTCATGATAATGTTTTTGCATTTTTTGTTATAGTCGTTGTTGTGCTGATATTTGAGAGCATTTCACCTTTTCATGAAACATCAGAGCATACAACCCAAGCATACAACACTATAAATTGTCATACACAAGTATACATAACTTTAAACAATTTTAAAAAATTAAACACCTATGAATACACATAATTTTGACTATACTTAATTCAATTAAAATTTGTAGCAAGCAATAATTCTGCAATTTTTGAGTCCTTTGCAAACTGTGGGTATTGTTGAAACTCCAGAAAGAACAAAGTTAAGAAGTATTCAGAGAAATTTGTATATGTTTGATTAGAGGTGGAAGTAGGTGGATAACATTTTATTTCAAGACAATCATTTCAAGAGTTCATTTAAATAAACTGGAAAAATTTGCTTTTGAGCAGGTGAGCAAAAACAAAAACTGCATTATGTTACTGAGCAGAATGACATAAAAAAAGAAAGTTGTTTGAGAAGAAGATTTTGAAAACATTTATTAACGACTAAAATGATATAATGCAAAATACCGGCTACCTAATGCCAAAACGCTTTTGATTGAAACTTCAAAACAAAAATTTTAAAACATAAAAAGTTTTTCAATTTTGTGGTTTTTGTAACATTAGTCGTTAATTCCATGTCGACAAATCGGTTTAAATTCAGAAAAATATATTGAAAAGCTGATAAAATCGGCCTTATCCTATTTTAATGAATTAGAATGGGATATTTATATAAAAAATTTAATTCGATAAGCAGGCGGTTGAAGATTTATATTTAGCCCATACAAATATTCAAACGGCGAACGACCAACCTAATAATTGTTTTTTGAGAAGAAGAGCTCCTTGAGAGTTTGCTGTTGTCATTTTGGATGTTTCGAGAAAGTTCTGCTCCTAAAAGATTTGCCACAAGCCGAATGTTATTATTGGTAAAATAACGTAGAAATTAAACAAATGAATGCGCATGCGATTTTAAATGTCAAAAGTGGACTTTCAGGGGATTATTTAAAAATTTAAATTTTGTTCAGGTTTTGACTTTTAATTTCGAAACAACTCAAAACCTGGTTAAGTTGTTATATGAACACTTTAAATGTAGAAATGAGCATTTGACAAACTATTCGAATAAAGAAAACTTCAAAACTGGTCAATTTAGAGTTTGGTTTCAGTCTTATATGCTATTGATGAAAAAATTGAAAAACTAAAAAAAATAGAATGAAACATTGTAGTTATGTACATTCTACATGAATGATAAAAAAAGCCCCATTTTTGTATTTGTTCTTTTTATAGTTTTTATTGAAGCAAATCCAACAAACGCTGGAAATGGCACAGAACATTATGAATGATCAAAATGAAAGGAAAAAAAATTAAAATCAACAATAACTGAATTTCATAAGAACTGTCAAGTGTCTGTTGCAAGAAATCAAAAACTGATTATAGAATCAAATTTATGGAGTTAAAAAATTTAGGATTGATTCATAGTTCATATTGAATGACTACTGATGAACGTAACATCAAAGTAATCGAAACGGCAGTGTTAAGATGTTCTAAGAAATTCAAGAGCAGAATTGTCTATTAAATCAAATAAATGAGTCTCAAAATTTGAGAACTAAATCGTATCATGAAAGAATGTCTTCTTCCACATTTGGAAGAATTCATCTTTGACTTTTTTTTCTTATACCACATATAAAGCCTGTAGCGAAATCTTCTTCCTGCTATCTTTGTCGTATCAAGCAACTGAAACTTTCCCTAAATAATCCAACCCTTAAGCTACGTGTTATTTCGCTTGCTTTGTCCCGCTTTGACTACTGTAACTTTTTATACTATGGACTCCCAGAGACCCCGCTACACGCTCTCACCAAAGCTTTCAATAGTATGGTACTATTTAGGTTCTGGTACTCACAAATTCTGGCGTTAATCTCCTGCTCTCATCTCTACCCTAGATGTTTTTTAATAACGAATAAGTTAGCAAAATATGCACTCTAACGTTTGAAATAAAAAATAATCGTCCACCTTACTATTTAACCTTCCTTTTGAGTTGCCTCCTCGTAAGGGACTGAAATCTTCTACTTATTCTCATTATTTAAGGGTACCTTCTAATAATACTTATGCTAAATCTGCACTTTCCCACTGTGGGCCCCTTCTATGGAACTTTCATTCCCCCTTATCCCACACCTTGTCTACTTTGTTTTCATAAAGTTCTTAAAACTTTGTTGTTTAAACTGTTCGTAGCTGAACGCGTTTTTGAACAGTGTTTAATCAGCGCTATAGAAATGCTTTTGCTTATATTAGAATAAATAAAAGGTTTCAGGAAAGTAAAGTTGAAATGGTCGGGGTCATATTGGGAAAAAAGAGTTTTTTAAGAGGGGAAATGCAGATTTAGCATAAGTATGGTTAATTGGTATTATTAAAAATGAAAATGAATAGACCTGAGTCCTTTGCAAAGAAGTAACTTGAAAGGACCAAACAGGTGATAAAGTGAGTGATTAAATTTCTACACGAGCGTGTAAACCTTCAAATTGATTTCTTATTCAAAAGTATTCGGTGTAAAAAGATAAGAGCAGGAGTTATACGTGGGAGCGCCAGAAACTAGGCGGGCAGCAGTATTATAAACTTTGGTGAGAGTGTAAGAGGCACCATGGTATAAAGGTGACAAAAAATAAAAGCATTATAACCTGAAGAAGAAAACTGGTAGTTAGAGGGTAAGATTGTCTAGCAATGGTTTGAGTCGTTGATACGACGAAGATAGAAAAAAGAAAATTTTGCTACAGACGTAATCTAATCAACACATTTATTTAACGCCTTGCGGGTGCTTTATGACGTTTCTGGAATAATGGTTTCACTTTCTGCTGGGCCACTGCATGGCTAAACCACTATAGCACGGTGTCTATTCTTTAATTCAGTTGCAGCTCCTCACAACCAAAACATGATTTAAACGGAAATTGAACCCTGAGATTTTTTACAACCTCACTCGATACACCGAGTAAATTACGTTCTATAAAAGCCAGCTAAATACAGTAAAAAAAAGAGGAAGAAGAAAAAGAAGAAGAGAGAGGAAGAAGAAAAAGAAGAAGAGAGAGGAAGAAGAAAAAGAAGAAGAAGAAAGAGAGAAAAAAGTCAAAAAGAAAAAGAAGAAAGAGAAAAAAAAGAAGAAAAAAAGAGAAAGAAGAAGAAAAAAATATAAAAAGAAAGAAAGAGAAGAAAAAATAAAAAAGACACCACTGGCTACAAGCGGCTGCCTACTCTTGAACCCTTAAATCAACGTTTTCACTAAGAAAAAAATTAAACTTCATACGAACTTTCACTATGAAAAATGGTATTTCAAAATAGCAAAATGAAAAACCCACAATATTCACAGTCTCCATGTTCCAATTTTTACACGCACTCCATCAGCCAATCGATGGTTTGTTTATGCAGCCACCATTGTGCGACCCTTGCTTCAAAGGATCAATTGGAAACCCTTATGTCCTCACTGGCTCACTAGTTCTTGAGGTACGTTTGCGAAATAGTTCAAATAGTTCAAAGTTCAAGGTTTAGTTTTCCACCAAACGCTTTATTCTTTTCAAGAAAATAAGGTTTCAGACGGAGAGTGGTTGGTCAAGGCAAGGCACAAACGCCCCGTGGCTAGGGTCCAAACATGGAGATCGTCTTGCATCCAAGCGATCAATTAACTGGCTAGTATTAAACAATTTATAACTGTGGAGCTGACTTTTAGGGTCATTTTCGAGTACTTTTGACTCGTTAAATGACATATCTATTTTCTAGATTGAATTTTTTCACTCAAAAACTGACTTATATATGACCTTTTGAACAGCGTATATTAACTATCTATATAAATGTTTTGAGTAGATTAGCTTAGTTAGTATAAAGATTTTTCTTTTGACGGTTTTTGCCTCCCACGTCAATAAAGCACACAAAACACTTCTTTCATCTCTCTGACGTTGAGCATTAAGTACCATGAGGGCAGTGCAATGATAACTGAAACTTTTGAAAATAAAACTGAAATTCCGAAAAATAAAAAAAACTTTCAAGTTATCCTGAAACGACCAAACAAGATTACTTTGAACTTACAAAACTCGCGTGTTTCAAAATCAAATGGAAAACCAAACAGCAACCTCTGACGTTTCCATGTGCCTTTTTCAATTCTCAAAATTCAGCACTTTAAGATTTTTGCAAAAAAGATATACAACGTTGAAGAAAGAAAGAAGCAGAAAAATGAATCAATGGGAAATCATTCATGCAGTGTTATTCACTTTTTGATTGTAAAAAAGCTAACTTTGTTTTATTGGTTTTAGCTTGACTTTTAACACGCAAGCGAAAAAGATTTTGGCAAAGTTTAATGAAAAAATCAAAAAAAATAATCGATTTTTTTTTCAGATACACCAAACGCTTCCATTAGAAGTCCATTAAACACTATTCAATTACACCTCAATACGCAGAATTATGTTTGCAACAACGGAGCTGTAATATAATTCTGAAATTTAAAAAATTCATGAAGTGTTCATCCGTTTCAGCATTTTAATCACGTCTAGTGCTTTGTAGTCATGATGCTTTTGCAAAAATGTACTGAAAAGAATTTTTGATTTAGTCCACAGAGATTCAAACAGCCAGTATTTATTGCCTCGGCCCTTATATGTGTAAATCTCAATAGCCTCTCAAAGTTTTGTTCCGTCTGATGCCCAATGTAACTTCAATGAGCGGTGTTACGAATGTAAAAGTCATATAGAAAAGCTTCACACATTCAGTTCTTTCCTACAAAAAATTGTTATATTTGTATGTAATAATGTTTATTTAACAGCAAACTTGAAAAAAAATTCAAACGGCGTCCAACATTGAATATTCATAACTGTGTAGACTGAGAAAACGCCGAAACAAGCAACCAGAAAGTTGTGAGTACTGGAGACAAAAAAGTTAATGAAACAGTTGGAGGAGTTCGAAAATGCGACGTGGCGAATTAAATCAAGCCTTTATCAACTTTCTGCTCCGTGTGTCTTGAAGATCTTGTCATTAATTATATGGAAGGTATTTTTTCAAAACAGCCATACTTCAAAGAAAATCTTCCTTGCCCACTGAGCCGTAATAACTAGATACGCATTTTGAGAAATTGTGAGTTGCCTTCTTGTGCTTCTTGCTGTAGGCCATGTAATGTTTTTTCCTCACTGAAGCTCCCAGCTGACATCGTTCAGTAAAGACCCCGTTCGAAACATTTGTGGTCTTCTTGGGTCGGGTGTCGTTAAGTGAACACAAAGGACACATCAGGCCAGTGTCCTCCAAGCAGTCAGCACAGATGCGGAGTTGGCACGAGTCGGAAGGACAGGCTCGCAAACAGCACCACGTTTCTTCGCACACAAAGCAGTACTTGAAGCAAAAGTTCCTCTCGATGCACTTGACTGCTTCTTGCATCAAAGATACCTTTGACGCTTTTGGGCTCATCGACTTTAGTTGATTCTTTATGTAGAAGTTCAGGTTCTTTGTGGCATTCTCTTTGTTCTGTGATTCTTTCCTTGTTCTTTGTTTCAATAACCTTTTGTGCAGTTCTTTGGTTCTTCGAAATTTGGCTTGAGAATAAAAAAACGCTTTGATTGTTTCTTCAAATCTACACGCGTAGGGAGCTGTAGTGGTGGTGAGAAGACTGAAGGAGAAGACTAAAGAAACAAATATGAGGTAGGAATAGGTGGGAGGATGGAGGTGAAGAGGGCAGTCTACGAAAGTCATTGAACGCTCGAAGCGAGAATGATTTTTCGTGTTTACTGTTTCGCTTTGAAGCAATCGCCACAAATCTTCCAAAAGTTCGGCAACTTTAAAACTCACTTGAGACAATGTAGAAATGAAATTTATATCATGTTGCAGAGGCTCGGATGGAATAGAAAGAAGAGGAGGTGTGGCCTTGAGGGACATGGCGAAGAAGAGAAGGAAGTTGATGGCGATGAAGACCAGGGTGAGTGATGAGTACATGCAATAGACCCCCATCTGTTTAAAAACCTCTTTTTTCTCACGCCTGCTCAGGGCCACTCTCCTTTTGTCAGTCAGCACCTTTTTTTCGAAGTTTTTAAGCGGCAGCAGCTTGGCTCTTTCGTGAGGGGACTTGCAGCAGGACTCGTCGTAGAAGCGCAACCACTTGTCAACATATGTGACCTCCTTAAACTCTAATGACACAAAGTCCTTCACTTCTTTTCTCGCTCTAAGCATCATGTTTAAAAGTACAATGGGCAAAAAAACGCATTTGATGAAGTACCTCCAAACTGCTATGAAATGACTCGAAAAATAATCAAAATTTTCAAATTTTTTTGCATTCAAAAGCTTCTTTTGTTTCAACTTTCTTTCCTGTGAGCTGCTGCCATTGCGACTCATGTTGACGAAGTGCTGGAAGCTTCGATGGTAGTGATAGCTTATGAGCACCTTATTGACCGATAGTTGTACGTCTCTCAAGAGGCGCATACTGAGATCCACCGTATCCTGCAGGGGCTTACTCAGCCAGCGCTGAGATGCACAAATACTTGAGGCATTCTTGAGAGAAGCACAAATGTGCATGGAGTCGAGTGGCTTGCAGAAATCCTTGTCTTCGTGCAGAGTCTCTGGTGTCGTGTTTGCCTCTCTGTGCTCTTGACTGATTTTGTGGTGATGGTGTGGTTTGATGATGAGTTGGTGATGGTTGTGTGGTTGATGGTTGTGTGGTTTGGTGAAGTGGCTTGGTGTGTTGATGGTTTGGTGAAGTGCCTTGGTGTGTTGATGGTTTGGTTTGGTGATGGTTTGGTAAAGAATGGTGGTTCAATCTTGGTGGTTTGATGTGGTGGTGATTTGGTGGCGTAGTGTGGGGATGGCAGTGATAATGACGTGAACGGAAGTATCTATGAAAGGTTGGACCAGTTACTGTATGTTTAAAAAATGAAAAAAGTCGTTGAAGGTTATAAATTATTTTTAATTAAGAATGCTGTCTTGTTTAGTCGTTGTAGAGCAAATAAAACTGCAACATTATGATGTTGAAGTTAAGTTTAACTACACCAGTGCTAATCTATTTAAGGGCAATCAAAACATATAAAAACTTTGCTTGAAATATTCAATGTGGTGTAAACTTACTCCTTCAACTTTTCCAGAAAAGCATATTTACTAGCGGGAGGTTTATTGGGCAAGCTATTTTGCTTGAGAGGTGAAATCTTATGCGCGAATGTCGGGAGGGTGGTCATTTTGGGTATAACGTATAGCCCATTGTGGTGTTCTTTGCTATTTAGCACTTTTCGGTGTCGTGGCTTGAGGCGATGTGGTTGTTTGGTGAGGTCTTGGTGGCGTTGTTTGCTTCGTGGCTGCTTCACCATCCACCTCTCTGGGTTTATGGTATCGAGGGTGTTTTTGGCATGTTTGTAGACCGACGACAGAGTGTCCATAACATTCATGCATCGCTGCTTCACCACGCCGATGCTGGAGATGCACGAGTGGTAGGATGACTCCGCCAGCTGCTCACACGTCTGCAGGAGGAAATGTGCGAGGCCCTGCTAGCACTTCACTGCGCACTCCCTGCAAAGTCTTTGAACAATCATTTTTCTTAATTTGATGTGTTGTCTTTCTCATCTCCCAACATAATGTTCAAACGCTATAAATTCGCCTGCCTCTTCCCTCCGGCATGTGCCGAGACATGAGAGGACTAATGCCACCTTCAGGTGTCGTAAAAATTCCTTTAAAAATTGATCTTTTTTTTTCCATGCTCGATTTTTTTAATGTTTTCTTTTTTTTTGCGATGTTTTTTTTTACTAAAAAGTGCTAACAAAATGGATTATTTTTTTATTAGGATTCCAATTTTTATTTGATTTTTTCTTCCATGTGTAGAATCAAAACAAAGGTGCAGATTTAGACAAAAACGCGAAAAATTTACATTCACACTAAAAAAACCTTTTCTCTAGAAGTTTCCGTGATGTGGGGAAAGTCCAAGGTGGATGCTAGTCTGTTTGGCCGCCGATAAAAATTCAGCAAGTCAAAGAGAGTTCGATTGAATTTTGATATGTACACCTTCTTTAGCTCGTAAAGTTCTGACTGACGGGGTGAAGAATGTGATGACTCAGAAGCGGCTTGAAAGGAGGATTGTGTGAAAGAGCGTTTCTGTGGCAAAGGTTTGGAAACAGGCGGAGTTTGAGCGAGGTGGGGTGGTTGAAGGAGATGAAAAGGTTGTGGGAGAAAAGATGATTGATGGGAAAAAAAGGGGTGAGAAAGATGGGGTAGAGGAGCAAAGGTGCGTGGAATCCTCACATTGTTACTCTGATTGGGAGGTTCGTGTTCCTTCCTACTCGTCACTAATTCAGTTTCCTCCCACTTCGATGTGCCAATCGGCCACTCGATTTGCTTGTCGACCGCTTTTACCTTAGGTCCTCTGACAGGGTGGTGTTGGCAGTCAAACCAACACGCAATGCCGTGAATGGAGGCGTGGATGTTACACAATGGCTCGTTCACCAAGAAACCTGCGTTGTTGGATGAGGGAGGCAAAAATTATTTTAGTAAAATTTTCAAGTTTTATTTAAAAAAGATGAAGTAACTTTTACCTGAAAGAAAAAGTCGCTAAAAAACAAAAAAATTCCAGAAAATATAAATAATAATAAAGAAATTTCAATAAATATGCGAATATTCATTCGATGCTGTTCAAATGCCGAGTCTATTGATTTTGTTTCATTTATAATTCCATAACATTTTTCCTTTATATGCCAAATCGAAATTAGAGCAAAGTATGGTGACGTATCAGTTTTGCACTCGCTATCCCAAACCACACCACACCACACTACACCATACCACACCACACCACACCACACCACACCACACCACACCACACCACACCACACCACACCACACCACACCACACCACACCACACCACACCACACCACACCACACCACACCACACCATACCAAACCACACCAAACCACACCAAACCACACCACACCAAACCACACCAAACCACACCAAACCGCATCAAACCACACCACACCACACCAAACCACACCAAACCACACCAAACCACACCAAACCACACCAAACCACACCAAACCACACCAAACCACACCACACCATACCAAAACAAACCACACCACAACACCTCACATCGCGTTGCAAGCAGGTAACTCAATTTTTTACATTAAAAAATTAAAATAAATTTTCTATGCTTGCCGTTTCAAAAAAAAATAAAATAAGAATAGAATTCGTTCATTGGCAATCAATAACGGCCATGCCAGTACGCTTTTCAAGTGTGATCCACATGTCTAGAATACTTCATCGCAACTTTGATTTGCCATTTTCAACGTTTTGTAACAACTTTGTGGTAGCCTCCTTTGTGACACGCTTCAAAGTGTCCAAATGCCATCCCGTTCAATACAATACAATACAATACAATACAATAAAATACAATACAATGCAATATAACACAAGAAAATACAATACGATACAATACAATACAACACAATAAAATACAATACAATACAATACAATACAATACAATACAATACAATACAATACAATACAATACAATACAATACAATACAATACAATACAATACAATACAATACAATAAAATACAATACAATAAAATAAAATAAAATACAATACAATACAACACAATACAATACAATACAATACAATACAATACAATACAATACAATACGATACAATACAATACAGTACAATACAATACAATACAATACAATAAAACACAATACAATACAGTACAATACAATACAATACAATACAATAAAACACAATACAATACAGTAAAATACAATACAATACAATACAATACAATACAATACAATACAATACAATACAATACAATACAATACAATACAATACAATACAATACAAACACGAATATATTATAGTGGCATTAACCCCGTAGAGTATCGAGGCCACAGCGATCCAAGCAAACCTAATCTAAACCACTCAAATTAAATACAATCCAATTAGGTCCAATTAAGTCAGTTTTGTTGGAATTTACAGATGAGCAAACCTCAACTTTTCTACCTATTTATCAAACAGTGTTGATATAATAAAATAATAAAAACAATTAAAATAACACTATTATTATTATTATTTTTACTACTACTACTACTACTACTACTACTACTACTACTACTACTACTACTACTACTACTACTACTACTACTACTACTACTACTACTACTACTACTACTACTACTACTACTACTACTACTACTACTACTACTACTACTACTACTACTACTACTACTACTACTACTACTACTACTACTACTACTACTACTACTACTACTACTACTACTACTACTACTACTACTACTACTACTACTACTACTACTACTACTACTACTACTACTACTACTACTACTACTACTACTACTACTACTACTACTACTACTACTACTACTACTACTACTACTACTACTACTACTACTACTACTACTACTACTACTACTACTACTACTACTACTACTACTACTACTACTACTACTACTACTACTACTACTACTACTACTACTACTACTACTACTACTACTACTACTACTACTACTACTACTACTACTACTACTACTACTACTACTACTACTACTACTACTACTACTACTACTACTACTACTACTACTACTACTACTACTACTACTACTACTACTACTACTACTACTACTACTACTACTACTACTACTACTACTACTACTACTACTACTACTACTACTACTACTAATAATAATAATAATAATAATAATAATAATAATAATAATAATTATTATTATTATTATTATTATTATTATTATTATTATTATTATTATTATTATAATTTTATATTATTTTCACTCTTAGTAAAGTCTGATTGATTTATTTATAATCAAATCAATTGTTTGGCAACTAATCAACTTCAATCAAATCCTTCCGTATCTAATTTCATCACACACGGCCCACTTGAAATACAAACCACTAACACCAGTCTTAAGACGCCCTTCGTATTCTTTTCCGCGTCACTCCATTGATTTTTTTCTCTTTTTAATTTTTCTTTTTTTATTTTTTTATAGTTTTAATTTTCTTTTTTCATCTCAACTTTTGAAAATCACTTGAAAACTTCACTTGGAGTTCGAAGCAACTTTTATTCCTACATTGAAAAATCAAAAAATTGACAACATTCTTAACTCACACAATGTCACAACTTAGTCGCCACCTCTTTTCAATGACAACCATGCAGTTTTTAATTGCTCCATTCTCGATAAACTGATATCTGAGCGCTACAGTGACACAGCTGTTGAGAAGAGCCACATTGTCACTTAAAGTCGGATAATGGGCTACATCAATGTAAAAGCAAGAATGTATTCCATTAAGCGATGCATTCGCTGGGGTGCAGAGCTTGTGAAAGACAATGCGTATATATTTAAAATGCCCTTCCGAACGCCCCAGAAGCCTTTCAAGTGGACTCTTTCATCAACAAACACAATTTCTTCTCCCACGCTACTCTCTTCAATTCTATGCTTCTTCTCCACTATCCTCATCCACCACTCCATCATCCCATCCACTACTCCGTCATCCCATCCACCACTCCGTCATCCCATCCACCACTCCATCTTCCCATCCACCACTCCGTCATCCCATCCACCACTCCATCATCCCATCCACCACTCCGTCATCCCATTCACCACTCCATCATCCCATCCACCACTCCATCATCCCATCCACCACTCCATCATCCCATCCACCACTCCATCATCCCATTCACCACTCCATCATCCCATCCACCACTCCATCATCCCATCCACCACTCCATCATCCCATCCACCACTCCATCATCCCATTCACCACTCCATCATCCCATCCACCCCTCCATCATCCCATCCACCACTCCATCATCCCATCCACCACTCCATCATCCCATTCACCACTCCATCATCCCATCCACCACTCCATCATCCCATCCACCACTCCATCATCCCATCCACCACTCCATCATCCCATCCACCACTCCATCATCCCATCCACCACTCCATCATCCCATCCACCACTCCATCATCCCATCCACCCCTCCATCATCCCATCCACCACTCCATCATCCCATTCACCCCTTCCTTTTCCATTCTCTTCATTCACTCTTTTCTTTTTTTTTCTTCACAAATAGTCTTTCAATTCAAATCATCTTTTTCTCTCTTCTTATCCACTTCCGTATCATCATCCTTTTCAACTCGAGATTCTCATTCACTCCAACCTCTTTCTTCTTTTCCTTTCATCCATTCATTACGTACCTTCTTCCATGTCAATTTCCCTACAAACATTAAAATATTTTGACCTTTTCCAATCTATTGGATGCAAAACCTTATCCACATTTATTCGGTTTCTTTATAAATTTCCAGAATAATTGTCCTTTAATAGGCGGCCTGTTTCAAAGGCAACCTCGATTATGAGAATTTTAAAACCCACAATGGAAAAGTCTTTCCTCATACATCCTCCGCCCATGTGGCGGAACGTCTTGAGCGTGCTTCTGCTTATGCATCGAGTGGTCCGTTATCCTCTCATGCATGGTGTTAACGCTTCTCAAAATTTATCTCAGCGTCGCTTTAGTCACTTTTGAAGCGAAACAAAAGTGGCATTTTCAGTTAATCTTTCAACACATCCGAGACCAGAACAGACAACACAGGTACTAACCAAGCCTCACAGCGAAAGATTCTCTGACAGCTCTTCATTCCGAAACTTCATTCAGCAGCGCACCACCACCCTCCCACTCATCAATCTATATATACACAGTCTTTCATTTAGACTTTTTATATTTTCCACTTGAGCTGTGGATCAATAAAGACGCCAAAAATTTGTTGAGTGCACGGGTCTTGTTCGCATTGAGCCCTCTTGTTTGAATAAATGCAGACGAAAGCAATAATGAAGGGACCCAGGATCGATGTGTTCTAGAGGCCTTCGATGGAGAAGCACTTTGGCGGATTGTTCCATCACAACGTCCTGCAGAAGCAAGTCCTTGACCAGCCTCACTACGAGGTGCTACACGAGACTACGTTGAAACACGAACAAAAATGAAGAGTGGTCCTATTTATATACTCTTTAAACACAAACACAGCAAATATCATTCACGCCAAGCTACGCAATGTTTGCTGCCAACTTTTGAGAAACTTGCGCAGACACACCGTTGTCAGTTGCAAATACTGTTACATCTCCGTGGTCAGTGCAGTTATTTATACATACGAATTTATTTATGAACACAGCGGTCGACTAATCTTCGCATCATATTTGCGATACCCAGGGGCAACGTAAAACGCAGCGAAAATTATTGAGGCAGAATTATTCCGAGACGCACATTGTGCCATGCCTGGGCGCCTTCGCCTCATTGTTTCAGCCTCCTTCCTTCACACCAGCACATTCTTTAATGTTCCCGAAGAAGATTATTTAATAGTTTTTGTGTTACGAAATGTTCGGAAGAACATAAAACGAGGCTAAGGTGTTGCTTTCAGTGACTCTGATTCTCCCAAACAATTGAAAATCATAGAACCACTGTCACAAATCGAAGAAAAAACGAACAATGAACTCACTTGCAGAAACGATCAGGAAGGTGAGTTGCTTGCTGTTGGTGCAGAGGCCGAAGAGGAGAAGGGC
>OX387246.1:232500-262500 GCA_947562095.1 Branchellion lobata
TCAAGGTCGAATTGCGTGCATGTATTACAGCGTAGGTTATAGAAGTTATAGCAGGAAGGATGTATGGCGTAAGCAGTGTATCAAAAAGCATGAAACGTTGTTGAGATGCTTCGAAAAGGTGGAAAAAAAAAGAATTTGAGTTGCTTTGGAAGATAATAAAATTTTTTTTAAATTAATTTTGTTCAAAATGCCCTTGATCTTACTGTGTTGTGGAGATGTTGTATTGTTTGTCAGCTGATCAATGCATTAGCATGGAAAAGCGAAAAATAAACTTCTTGAAAGACAAAAAGTTGCTCGAGGCATGCAAAGCAAACAACGTGGCTTGCATTGATGCTCTGCTAAAGGCTCCAAAGAACTTGGATTTCAACAAAGCAGACTGCTTTGGTAAAACAGCCATCTACTACGCTATCGAGAACAGGTCTCTACAGGCACTGAAACTGCTGGTTTCCAGTGGAGCGGACCTGCACAAAACCAGCCTGGTAACGATCAGAGCTTTTTCTTCCATTTCCAAAGAGGCCTTCATAAAGTACCACGAACCGCCTCTTGTCACAGCAGCTCGTACTTCCGACCTGCTATGCCTCCAGCTTCTTTTGGACAGTGGGTGTAGTGGAGGTGAGTTTGCAAGTGTGGTGGTGGATGAACACACGCCAAAAGATGGACTGGAAGAAAGTGTTCTTGGAGGTAGCAGGTGTTATGCCGTGCATCATGCAGTCATTCGCAACCAGCCTTTGCTGCTACGGGAGCTTTTAGAGAATGGAGCAAGTGCTGAGGTGAGGGATCACGACGAAAAAACTCCCATGCACTATGCTACCATGTGCAGAAAAGAATCTCCATCGTCTTGCAGCCAGCGGGTGCAGATGCTGCAACTGTTGCTGCTCCACACTGGAAACCCTCATGTGGCAGACCGTCTGTCCGTCACTCCACTGGCTTTGGCTATCAACTACGAGTGCTTGGCTTCAGTGGAGTGCCTCTTGTCTGCAGGCCCCTCTCCTCCTTACCAACTTTCCATGGTCGGCTTGGCAACTCTCAAAAACCGTTACGACATGGTGGTGAGACTAGTGAAAGCAGGCTTTGGACTAAACCTTCTCAACAGCAGGTTCCAAACACCTCTGCAAACAGATATCTTCTACCAACCAGTAGGCAAAATAGCGGGAATATTAATTTACCACGGCTGCGATGTCAACTGTTCCACAAGACCTTTACACATGGCCAGTCTGCTCTACCAAATGATGAAGTCAGTCAGACTCGACTGTGAAACTTTGGCCTTCTTCATCGTGAAGACAGGCTATAATCTCAACCAGGATCCTTGGCTATTGGAGCAAACCGTCACAGATTGCATCGAAGCCTGCGTTTCCAAGACCGATGCACCAACAGCACGCAGCTTCTTCTCTTCAAAAACTCTTATGAAGTACGGAAGCTTCAAAGCGTTTCCAATTTCTTCGAAGAGAATGTTGGTACTGATGCAGTATCTGCTTCAGCAGCTTTGCAAACCAATGAAACTTGTGGAGCTTTGCAGAGTAGCAATCAGAAAGCGTATAAGCTTTTGCAACGGGGGCCTCAGTGTGGTGAAGTCACTGCAAGGCCTGCCATTGCCAACACCCCTCGTCTCATTCCTCCTCTTTGCAGACATCGCCACTGAACTTTCCGACGGTAGCATTGTGCTTCAGTATCCTCTTTGAAAGCCTTCCGAGCCTACTTCACTCCTTCAAGCCACTTGATCTCGAAACCGATGTATCGACATTTTATCTATGTTTATATATATATATATATATATATATATATATATATATATATATATATATATATATATATATATATATATATATATATATATATATATATATATATATATATATATATATATATATATATATATATATATATATATATATATATATATATATATATATATATATATATATATATATATATATATATATATATATATATATAAACATAGATAAAATGTCGATACATCGGTTTCGAGATCAATATATATCGATATATATATATATATAGTTATTCAGAGTTATTTTCTTATTCAGTTTTTGTTCAACATACGTGAAGCTTGAAGTTTCAAGGAAGTTATCATTTCAAACCATGGTCACGCTGCGATTCTTCCACTTTATCACGTGATCAATGAAGGTAGCTCTAGGGAGTTATTTACCCGTGAAATAATTCTGAAAAATAACCAAGTTGGGTATTTTTGTATTTATTTGAGTGGTATGCTTTGTTTTGTTTCATCTGAAGTCTTCAAATGTGGCCTCGAAGCTCTGCGGGGTTAATGCCACTATAATAATATTCGTTTTTGTATTGTATTGTATTGTATTGTATTGTATTGTATTGTATTGTATTGTATTGTATTGTATTGTATTGTATTGTATTCACAGTTCCTTTTCAAATTACCTCCCAATTTTACTCTCGCATTAAGTTCACCCTATCAACCGGTCAACTGGTTGACTTTTCATCATTTGAGCAAGCTTCGCCGCTTTCAGCTTTTGGTCATCTTTTTGTTAAAAACTCTTTTTCATTATCACAAGCGAACAATATATCACCTATCCATCTTTCCTCTTCTTATCTAATACAACCTAATCCAATTCACCTCTTGCTTGACTAAACTAATCAAGTCACCACCCTGTGAAGAGTTTTCCTATGCATTTTCGTTTTCAAATTTTGCCTATTAGGCGTGTTAATCCTGTTGATTTTTTCCTGCATGGCTTTCCTATGGTCTTCCAGTTGTATTTTTATAATCTTTATTAGATCAAGTCTACACATACCCTGGAAACGTTACAAAAACACGGCAAATAGTCGAACTAAAAGAGAAAACATTGAAATATACGAGAACAGAATGTTATCAGTCGTATACATCGGCATTGAACCTACGAAGTGAACAAATCGCGAGAGAAAAAGTCGAAAAAATATTAAACACGATGAAATATTAATTTAAAGCAATAAATCAATTAAAATTTTTTTAAAAATTTTTTGAACCTATTAGGAAACCCTTGAAAGGTTTGGCTTTACGTTGTTTCGATGAAGCGCTACAGGTTAGTGCTGATAACGCCATTGAAAAACATGATCAGCATATGGCTTGTGCTGCAAATCGATAATTGTTTTTGTTTGATGTTTCTCATCATGGTTTTTTTATCTATTTTTTACCACTATTTTTTCATTTTGTTTCGTTTTAATTTATATATTTTTGAAAGATTATTTAGGGCTTGTGTGTTTTGTTCTATATCATCTGTATATCATCTGTTTTTATCAATATTGCAGACTCCAAATTACCTCCATGCTTTTCAACTTTTACTTGCATTCAGGTACCTGGTGTAGTATAATCAGATCTTATCAATTTATGCATAGATCTAATTCAAAAAACCGCTCGGTTAACATTAAATTCAAAAGTTGCCGTTATTTCATTAGCCCCCTCTCAAAGGCATAAGAGATAGACACACTGTAGTTTCCGTAAGTAATCCTTTCAATTTTTTTTATTTATTTTAAGCTGTTCTTGATTTTTTGTAATTTTTTGAATGAAATTTGAAAATGTTTTGTACAGCTTCTAATGAAATACTGCTGAGCTAAACTATTAGAACCTCATCAAGACATCCTCATAGAGTGGCTTAAGCTCCATTCATAAGCGTTCGGCTACGAACTGTTCAAACAATAATATTTCAAATATCTTGCAAAAACCAAGTGAAGCTGGAAAACAAAGGTTCCATTAGGATGTGAAAAAGCAGCTTCAGCACAAGTGGCTAAGTGGTACCATGAAAAAGTGAGAATGAATCGAATGAATATCTGAGCCCCTTGCGAGGAATTAACTTGATAAAGTCTTTTAGGTGATAAGGTGAGTGATTATTTTTTGTTTCATACATGAGAGTGCAATCTTTTTCTATTTAGCTTTATTTCAAAAGTTACCAGTTTAAAAGATCAAAATCATGAGTTAGACGTAAAAGCGCAAAAGTACTAAAGACCAAGAGGACCTCATTTATCGAAGCTTTGGTGAAAGGGTGTGGCGTAGCCCCAGGAGTTCATAATATAAAGAGATACAATCATCGAGGCTGGATGTACGGAGCAAGGAAACTAGTAGTTTAGAGGTGAGATTGTCTATAAATAGTTTCAGTTGTTTGATACAACGAAGAGGAAAGAACGGAGGTTTAGCCATACATTTTAGTTGTGGTATGAGTACAAAGAGAAAGTAGAAAAAAGCCTAAAACATGGATAGTGAGAGAAAAAATGAATAATTTGATGAAAATCAAGTGAGGAAAAAAGATCAAAAAGACGAAAAGACTCGCTAAAGTATATGAGATCAAATTTAAAAAGATTGACTTTGAAAAATACTGAATCACTCCGGGAGCTTATTCTTCAATACATGAAGAACTATCAAAAAGGGTAGGTGATGCAGGATATTTAAGAAATGAAGTGAAGATGTAAGTCATCAGCATAAAGTTGAATCTGAAGAGAAAATGATGAAATAATTCTTGGGAGTTCAGAAGTATAGAAGTAAAAAGAAAACCACGAACAGAACCTTGAGCAACACCAAATGAGATAAAAGAAAGAGAAGATAAAAAATTGTCTATAGAAACTACAGAACCCTTGTTGAAAAGACTTATTTTAAAAAATTAAAATCAAAATCCAAAGACACCAAAAAAATTTTCAAGTTGCTGAAGTGTGAAGAGTGTTCAACAGTGTCGAAAACAGACAAAAAAATTGAGCAAAGAAGAGGGGAGATATTATTTTTTGAAAGAAAGTATACTAGTAATGGCATTTTAAGAGACGTCTCGAAACGTAAGATCACTAAAATGTAAAATGGAGGTGTGTTAGAATTAATGAAAAAACTATAAAATGGATTTGAGGTTCAAAGCAGAAACATGGCATGACCCGGAGTCAATCAGCACAAGTAAGATGCGAAGTCGGGGTCTGGTGGTCTTCGAGAAAACACGACCAATCTAATCTAATCTAATCAGAAAATTCATATCACGCTGATTCCGCACTGCTCAAAAGCGCTCTGCTACTAGCTGTTCCAACAACAAAGTTTTAAGAGCTTTACGAAATGAAAGAAGTGAAGTAACCGAGGTGAGATTGGGGGGATGAATGTTCCATAGAAAGGGCCCACAGAAAGAAAGGGCAGATTCAACATGAGTACTATCACAGGATATCTTGAAAAATGAGAATAAGTAAAAGATATCAGTCCCTCACGAGGAGGCAACTTAAAAAAGTCAGCTAAGTAGTTGGGTGAGTGATATTTTTTATTTTAAACATGAGAGTGCAGATTTTGAAAACTGATCTTTTTTAAAGAGGCGACCAGTGTGAAGTGATAAGGGTAGGAGTTAGACGAGAGAATTTATGAGTGCCAGAAATTAAGTGGGCAGCGCTATTGAAAGCTTTGGTGAGAGGGTGTAGCGTGGTCTGTGGAAGTCCATAGTATAAATAGTTACAATAGTCAAAGCGGGACAAAAGAAGCGAAGAAACTAGTAGTTTGAGGGTTGGATTGTCTAGGAAAAGTTTCAGTTGCTTGATACGAAGAAGATGAAAAAAAGATGAGAAGGTTGACTACTCCTTACTAATTCAGCAACTTGAAACTTCTTTTGGAATTTCTGGTTCTTGTCTCAAATGGATTTCCTCTTGCCTCTCTAACGAGAGTTCTGTAGTTTCTATAAACAACTTCTATTCTACTCCTTCTTCTTTCCCATCTGGTGTTTTTCAGGGTTCTGTTCTTGGTCCTTTTCTTTTTATTCTTTATACTTCTGAACTCCCAAGAATTATTTCGTCATTTTTCTTTAATCAATTTTCTGCTGATGACTCTTACTTATTTACTTTATTCCTTGACTATGACTCATCTTCTACTATCTCTAAAATTTCTTTTTGTATTGTTAAAATAATCTTTGAGTGATTCCATGTTCCTCAAATTCGATCCCTCGAAATTTGATCTTATATATTTTAGCAAGTGTTTTTTACTTATTGAATTTCTTCTCTCAATTAATATTCCATCAAACCTTCCACTTCTTCCACCATTGATTGTTTAGGTTTCACCTTTTCAACATTTCCAGCGTAAAAAAAGACATGAGACCTTTAACTCTTCACTTTCTCTCATAAATTAAATCTGAAGCTAAATCATCTTCTTTCTATACATACGCTGGAAATGTTACAAAAACACGGAGAATTGTCGAACTAAAATAGAAAAAATTGAAATATATGAAAACAGAATGTTATCAGTCATAAAAGTCGGCACTGAACCTACAAAATGAACAAATCGCGATAGAAAAATTTGAAAAAATATTAAACACAATGAAATATTAATTTAAAACAATAAATCAATTGAAAAATTGCAAAAAATGATTGAAATAGTTAAATTTGAAGAATGAAAACTCAGCTGCAATTTCTGGCATCACGTTGGCAATGCATACATAGAAACTTTCTATATGTACTTATGCCAAACCTGCACTTTCCTACTGAGGCCCCCTTTAATGGAACTCTCCCCCAATCTTACCCTCTGTTTTCTTTGTTTTCGTAAAGCTTTTAAAACTTTGTTGTTTGAACAGTTCGTAACAGAACGCTCTTGAACAATGTGATCAGCGCTATACAAATGATTTGATTAGATTAGATCAGATAGATCTTTTGTTTTTTAAACAGTAGCATGTTTTAATGCTTTTTTATACATTTTGAGTTTCCAACGTTTGTCTGGATTTGTTCCAATAAAAACTATTAAACAAATAGACGTTAGTTCATTAAATAAATTAACTTCATTAAGTATCCATAAGCTGTTGTAACAAAACTCAAAAAATTATACTTCTAGTTATAGATTTATCTATTTTGACAATCAAAAGCATCAATTTTCTTTTTCAAAAGAATTTTGTTTTTATTAAAATGGTGAATAAATTTCAAACGTGATTCTTAATTGGATAGTGTTTGCTAATTGGCTTGAGTACTTAGGCCATATTTGATAATAAACAAAATTGAAAAAAATCATCGGTATTTTCATCAACTTTCAATAAAATTTATAAAATAGTAAACAACTTATAATATTTGACATTTTACTTTTAACCTATTTTCCCATTTGGTTTTTTCATTTTGCTTCGAAGACATGAGAAAGTAATTATAAAAAAGGTTATAAAAGGTTCATATTGTTTAAAAGATAATATGGAGTGTAATAATGGTTCTTTGACTGAATGGCCTGAAAAATTTAACCATATAAGAAAAATTTTGGGGCGTTCTGGACCCTTATCACCCTCAGAATTTCAGCCTGGAGTTGAAGTAAAAATGTTTTGAATTCATAACCCTACTAATTTGATGAATGCAAAAATTTTCCTATTCATCTATAATTGATAATTGTTAGTTATGTATTTTAAATTATTAATTTTATTTATATTATTCAAATTATGTTTTAATTTTGTGTCACGTTATTTTATGTTTTAATTAATTAAATGATAATAGTTCTTCATTAATTTGTTATATCTCAGAACTTGGACTTCCTTCAGAATACATGTAAAGTGTTGGTAATTGGCGCTGGTGGCTTAGGCTGTGAGCTTCTGAAAAATCTGGTTCTTTTTTTTTATTGCTGTTTATAATTTTTTTTGTTCAAAAAATTAACTAAATAATTTTAAATAGAAAAAAATTATATTTCGAGTATTAATCCTGAATAGGCACTGATGGGATTCCAGAACATGCATGTCATTGACATGGACACAATAGATTTATCAAATCTCAATAGACAATTTCTATTCAGGTTTCAATAATAACTTTACTTTGATTAACTAGAAACCTATATTGAATACACTAAAGATATAATTTGTGTCACAAAATACACAAACTTCAAGCAACTTAATCTCATGAACAATGTTACAAATTAACTTTTACACAAAATTTAAAAAATTGGTTTTTTGTTCCGTTCAATGATTTTGGCTACAGACAATCAGACATTGGCAAGTCGAAGGCAGAAGTAGCTGCAGCCTTTGTGAACAAGAGAGTGCCAGGATGCACAGTTATCCCGTTGGTGATTATGAAGTGACTTTGTTGAAGGATGCTGCTGTTTTATTAATCTCATTCATCTTATTTCCTTTTAAACATTTTACAAACCTTATTGAATATTATTGGGAATGTTATTTTTATTCAAATTATTAATTTTTTTCAGACATTTTTGCAAGATCCAAGATTTTGATTCTAGTTTCTATAGAGGTACTTTTTTGTACACAAAATCAAATAGTAAGATTCTGCGGGCTTTATATATGTATTTATATTGTATAGAAATACTCAATAGATTTGACTTGCTTAAAATGTCAACATACTCAATTTGGCTTGCGAGTTGCTTCATCACCTTGACAGGTTTCCACTTGGTTGTGTGTGGACTGGACTCCATCATAGCTCGCAGATGGATCAATGGATTGTTGGTAGGTATTGAGGGTATAGATCACATTTTTATTTTACAATAATTAAAAATTACAATTAAAATGACACCAAAACAATTTACTCCTCCTACCAACCCAGAACATTCCTCCCTCGTCTTCTCAATACTCAATGAGCTCATAATACTCATTGTTCATCGTTTTTAATTCGAACCTTTTTTCTTACTATTTTTTTTGCCGTTTGTTGCAAGTTCAATGCTGACTTTTATGACTGATAACATTCTGTTCTCAAATAATTTTAATTTTCACTTTTTTAGATTGATTGTTCGTTGTGTTTTGGAGCATTTCCAGCATAGCTTTGAACTTGATCTAATAGAGACTAAAAAAATATAGGAAAATAATCAGTTAGTGACATTATCATTCCTACATATCACCACCCTTATCAACAAATAACCAACCGACTCACCACCACTACAACCCATTTTTAACCAATATCTATCCTGCCCACCATTCCTATCCAACCACCACAGGTGAGCTTGTTGGTGTACAATGATGATGGCGAGTTGGATCAGAGTTCGGTGATTCCTCTGGTGGACGGCGGCACAGAAGGCACCAAGGGAAATGCCAGGGTAATTTTACCTGGTCTCACTGCCTGTGTCGAATGCACCCTCGACTACTACCCACCACAGGTCGCGTCGCTTCTTTTTTGCTCATTTTAGTGTTTGTGTGCGTGTGTGTTTGTGTGTGTGTGTGTGTGTGTGTGTGTGTGTGTGTGTGTGTGTGTGTGTGTGTGTGTGTGTGTGTGTGTGTGTGTGTGTCCGTGCGTGTGTGTTTGTTTATTATTCATCTTGCCTCATAAAAATGTTTTTTCTCGCAATTTTTTGATTAATTGTGCTTCCACCCTTATTTCAACTTTTACACTTTTACCTAATTTTGAATACTACACTACATCAGATCACATTCCACTACACAACCATGTAACACCCCACCTAGATTTATCAAGCCACATTACATAAACTTCATCACATTTTACAAACCCTACCACACCATCCACCCCTAACTGCACTATACCACGCCAAACCAGCTTCTGAACATCATACTCATCCATACTAAACGAACTTAACACACTTCAAACAACACGCCAACCACACCTTGAACACCGCAACAACCCCAAAATATCATCACACAAACCTCACTACACCAGCCACACAAACCCAACCACACTACATCACACGAACCTCACTACACCAGCCACACAAACCCAACCACACTACATTGAACAAACCCCAACACATCACATTACACAAACCACATCCCACCACACCATCCCACACAAACTACACCACACACTTCACCACAACTCACCACACCACACAAAACAAAGCCACACGCACATCTCAACACACCGTAAAAACCACACCTACACACATAAAAATCTCACCACACCATAAAAACCACACCAACACAGCTAAAAATCTCACCACACCACACACACCAATTTCACTTTCTCCACACCTCATCACACCACACCTCACCACTTCACACACACCAGCTTCACCATTCACACCTCACCACCCACACCTCACCACCCACACCTCACCACCCACACCTCACCACCCACACCTCACCACCCACACCTCACCACCCACAGGTTAACTTCCCACTCTGCACCATAGCACACACTCCTCGCTTGGCTGAGCATTGCATTGAGTACGTCCGCTTGCTCCTCTGGCCCAAGGAAAACCCTTTCAACGGTCGCTGAACCGCATCATTTTCATACTTTCAGAAATCCTTTGTTATAGTTTTTTTCAAGTAGTGTTTTTTTTTGTTTGGGCTTTGTTTTTAGTTCAAATTTTAATCTTTTGTTTGTTTATTTTTTATATTTTTAATAAATCGTTTTTGTTTATTAATTACACTATGCAATAGTTCACCTGCACATTCATTAAACTATTTCTCCACCATTCACTCCAGCATTCCATCAGATCGTCTACCCACCTATTCGTCAATCCATCAGAGTCCATAGATGGGGACAATCCGGATCACATATTGTGGATCCTACAAAAGTCTCAGGAGAGAGCCAAACAGTTCAACATCACAGGAGTTGATTACAGACTCACCCAGGGTTTGTAGGCGAGAGATGATGACAGAAGTCACGTGTTTATTTTATTTTCATAGACTCTGTTCGATCAAATCATAAAATCCTATTCATTAGTTTTGTTCAATCAAATATATAGGGAATCTCAAGTATTCTTGGACATTTTATAATAATTATTTTTTTGATTATTCTTCGAATAAACCAGAAATATTTTTAAATATTTCATAAATATATCATTATTGTTTTTGGTTCACGACAGGAGTGGTGAAGAACATAATTCCTGCAGTCGCCTCCACCAACGCAGTCATTGCCGCTATCTGCGCCACCGAGGTCTTCAAGATCGCTGTCAGGTGGTTGTGGTGGTCTTTGTGGTTATTGTAAGTGGTGTGGTCGTGTGGTTGAGTAGTTGCGGTGTAGTTGTGGTCGTTGTAGTGGTGTGTCGTGGTTGGGGTGGAAGTGTGTTGTGGTTGTTGTAGTGGTGTGTCGTGGTTGGGGTGGAAGTGTGTTGTGGTTGTTGTAGTGGTGTGTCGTGGTTGGGGTGGAAGTGTGTTGTGGTTGTTGTAGTGGTGTGTCGTGGTTGGGGTGGAAGTGTGTTGTGGTTGTTGTAGTGGTGTGTCGTGGTTGGGGTAGAAGTGTGTTGTGGTTGTTGTAGTGGTGTGTTGTGGTTGGGGTGGAAGTGTGTTGTGGTTGTTGTGGTGTGTCGTGGTTGGGGTGGAAGTGGGTTGTGGTTGTTGTAGTGGTGTGTCGTGGTTGGGGTGGAAGTGTGTTGTGGTTGTTGTAGTGGTGTGTCGTGGTTGGGGTGGAAGTGTGTTGTGGTTGTTGTAGTGGTGTGTCGTGGTTGGGGTGGAAGTGTGTTGTGGTTGTTGTAGTGGTGTGTTGTGGTTGGGGTGGAAGTGTGTTGTGGTTGTTGTAGTGGTGTGTCGTGGTTGGGGTGGAAGTGTGTTGTGGTTGTTGTAGTGGTGTGTCGTGGTTGGGGTGGAAGTGTGGTTTGGTGAGTAAAAGAAATGGTTTTAGTGATGATGATGCTGGTGGTTATAATGATGCCAAGGGAAAAGGTTGTTGGTGGTACGCATAATTTGGATATTGAATTTCAGCCTTCAAGGTGATGAGAATGGGTAGTGTTGTGGTAGCAGTTATGCAAAAATTAAAATATTCAATTCTGCGGATTTTTTTTGAAATAAAATTTTAGAAACTCTATTGGAGTTTTCATAACCTTCAGTTGCTACCAACCCCTGAACAACTATATTAACTTCAACAACACTGACGGAGTTTACACTTACACTTTTGAAGCGGAAAAAAAGGTTTCAAGTTATAATTACAATAATCTGTGATTAAATAAAAACTTTCAGAGTTTTTTTATTTTTCAATTTTTTTTCTCTAAAATTTGAATTTAACAAAATAATAATCTCACACAATTCAACTTACATGATTTTGCACCAATAGGCAAACAATCACCTTCATGCTTTGTGATTTCCACATGCAACCACTCACCTGTTGCATCAAACATTTGTAATCAGTACAACCATCTTTAAAAACACATCCCATCACGACTTTCCTAATTAAACATCAAAAACAACTCCAACACACCTAACCCATAAAACCACTGGAAACATATATATATATATATATATATATATATATATATATATATATATATATATATATATATATATATATATATATATATATATATATATATATATATATCCACGACAATGACACGTTTTTCACATCGGTCCCAGTCCAACTGCGTCACACAGACCGATCTTTATCGATTTCATCACACCTACCATTTTACATCAATTTCACCACACCAACCACTCCGCATCTACTCCATCCCAACCACCATTTTACACGCATTCCACCACACCCTCCACAGGAGGACTGCGCAGTGTGTAGTATCAAGCCGCAGTGCTTGAGTTTCAAGCGACAAAACACTCTGAAGGACATTGTGGACTTTTTGCAAAACAACAGGCTCTAGTGCGTCAACGCATATAGATTATTCAATACAACCTAACAAAAAAGCATAAAATCAAACGGTATCCACGAAACAGATCCAGTAATTAGTTTTTTAAATCTTCAAATTATTGCTTATTTGACTTCTCAACAATTCTCAGCCCATATTTTTAAGTACTGCAATGACGACAATACTACTGATACACAACAGTCAGCTGAAGTCTCCAGGCCTGATCACAGAGGTGAACGGCAAACCAAAGACTCTCTTCATGTCCACAGTGAAGTCCCTGCATGAGGCCACCAAGGCCAACCTGAAGATGTCCTTGCAAGGTTTTCATCAACAATTATATAATTATTTCTTGTATTTGATTTGATGTTTTCGCTTTTTTAATGTTTTTTAATTCAAAAAAATTATTTCTAAAATATGAATGATAAAAAATGTCAGAGTTTCATCGAGGTGTGATTATTTCAGACTTGAAGCTTGAAGACGGACAAGTCATTTATGTGGCAGATCAAACCACTCCAAATAACCTCATTTTCAAACTTAATATTTTAGATTAAGCTAAGAAATAATTTTTATCCAATAAAATTGAAAATAATTGAAATCTATAAATAATTTTGTTTCAGCTACTTACCTATTTAACAGTGGTTTCTAATATAAATTCCAGAATGGTGATTTTCAGTTCCATGTTTAGTCTATGTTGCTTGTTTCGAGGCTTTTGAACGATATTAGAGTTGAGGTAAATTGTAAAACTTTTTAATGTCTATTGCGTTCTAGTTTTTTGTAAAATTAAATTTACGTAGTTTTTTATTAAAGTTCAGTTTTCATAAAATGTCTCAACAAACGGGTGGAAAAATTTTGCCGCAATCGAAAGAAGCGCAATTAAAAGCTTATCAAAAAAGACTGAAGGACGATATAAAATCGATGTTTGATAATTTTGGTGAAATTTTCAAACTCATCAAAATTGACGATGAACCAGTCTTGGGTAGGGCTTCACAGGCAGAACAAGATAGGCTGGAGATTGAAGTAAGATCGGCTAACATGGTCAGGTCTTCAGAATCCCTAATGAAGCTCGTTTCAGAACTTAAACAGTTTTTAATTCTAAATGATTTTGCTCAAGTGAACGAATCTATTCGAGCCGCTGTGGACTATAACAACAAATTGCAAACGAAAATTGACAGCCATATCATCTCAATACGCGATGAGATGATTTCCGAACTTTTTGATCTTGAAGAAGAATTTTATTCATCTGAATATAAATAAATTGAAAAACTTAACAATAAACAAATTTACAATGTTGATTTATTATTTAACAGTCTATTTGAATGTCCAATTGAATGCAGATTGCAACAATTTTAAAAAAATTCAGTTAAACGGATTCAATAAATGCCTTAATCAAATTTTTGTCTTTTCTAGAACCTTCAACTGGAAAATGATGCTGGAACAATAGTTATCTCCGAACTGATCAGCTGGATGAAAACAACTTACTTTTATAAAAAGTCTTACACAATGGATAAAGTTTTGTCGGCCATTATAGTTTTGGTTTTGTCTTTTTTCATCCATTATGCCTACCAGCACTATAAGATTTGGACATTGGAGGAGTATCTCTTCGACATGGATGAAAGCTATGAGAATACTGTCAAAGAACCCGACAATATATTCATTGAAAATTGAAAAATAAAAATTCACTAAGGCACCTTCATTTCCGTATTCTTCTATTTGCTTATTTCAGAGAATTCAAGTGAATAATCGTTGATGAAATGAAGTGCGTATTTTTTTTTGATTATTACTTTATATTTTAGTTTTTTGTTCGTCTGCTTACTAAACTTTAAAATATTATCGGATGTTTCTTTCGACATTATAGCTTCATGGATTTTGGAGTCATGTTCGCCTTTAAAAATCATATTGAAATGTTCTTTTAAAAATTGCTGCATCAAAGTAATTTTTTTTAAATAAGTTTTCATGAAAACGCCTTTAAACAGGCGCTTTACAAATGCTTAGATTAGATTAGATTAGCTTAAATTAGATCAGATTAGATTATCAAACTGAATAAAAGTCTATATTAATTTCGTGAGTTGTACTAGTGAAATAAATCTGGTTGAGATTTTTACATAAAGCCAGTTGAGTCGATCGAGGACGCTTATGAGGCATGTTTCAGCTTCAATAAATCAAACGCAGTAAACCAAAAATTTAAATACGAAAAAATGTTTATTTTTATAGTAAACAAAAATAAAAATAATTAAAAATGAAATACTTTGAAGGTCCTTGAAAAGGAAGGATATAACCATCCAGTGAATTGTTAAGGTATGCTGCCTAAAGAGGTGAAGGAAAGTTGACACAAAGAACGGGCTATGGAGTGAATTTGCAACAGGTTTTATAAGCAGTTTCTGAGGTAGAAAGTATTGAGTTGTTTGTGGAGTGAAGAGAAATCGAATAATTAACAATGGGAGGCTTGTTGGGTTAGAGTTGTTTTCGTTGTTAGCCTTACACACAGAGTACAGACTCGCTGGGACAAGTGACTAATTATTGTAGAAGCTAAAAGCTACTGCAGCGAGCTTTTGAATTATTTAAAGAGGTTTGTGATAAAAAAAACGCGTGAAATGTATTGTAACGACCAAAACCTATGGTTATGAAATATGTTTACGTTGAAATATGTATGAAGTAAGTTTCATTTCAATTCAACTTCCCATTCAGGCTATCACTACACATACCTGAATTATTATTTATGTGCTAGCTCTTGAAGGTTCAACTGGAATGATAAAACCGTATCAAAGTGATCAAAGAAGTTTCACGCGTATTACACAACCACATAAAAAAACAACACAACAAGAAAACATTACAACAACGTGTCCAAGAACTTTGTTTTAATGAAAGCCACCATGCACCTGCCTGATGAGACCAAACTGCCGAATCATACCATTAGCTACTAATACTAGATGCAGAATTGATATATCAATAAACGCAAAAATAACAACAAAAAATAAGAAATACTTAAAAGCTATCATCTGAGGTGTTACTTTGTTGCGAATGTTCAAAATACTAAAAGTATATAGTTTCAATGCGTGTATTACATGCGTTGGTTCTAGTCAAACTTTCTCTTTATTTCCATTTTCGATTTTTCTCAAAATTTATCGTTAATTTGACCCTTTCTTCTTGTTTTACTTTTTGTTATGTTTTGTTACAGCGTTGAGCTGGACTTGCTTCGTAAAAGACTTTGAAAGAAATGAACTATCCGTCACTAGCTTCACTTCACAATAATTATTTTTTACTGTTCAGTATGAACTTTTACTTAACAAAAATTAAAGTTTTGCAACGCCAGAGGGGCATTTCTCAGCATAATTAGCAACAAACCTCACCACACACTCCATCAAAGCATCAAGTAACACAAAGGCTTGATGATATGAGCTTTTACCACTGAAACATTTTCTTTTTACCAGTACAAAATAATCCAAATGAAACTATCTTTTTATAAGCTATTTTTTCTTTCAAATTCTGTTATTTTTATATTTATTCAAAAGTTGTTTTCGATTTTTGACTATTTCGACATTGATTTATCCTATTATTATGACTCTCAAACAGTAGATCTGTTTTTTTAATGTTTCACAGTCATCCAATATGTCTGTGTCATTTTACCAGTGTTCAGAATTTTAGTGAAAACTTTTATTCAGAATTATAAACTAAACTTCAAAAGTTAAAAACGATGTCTTGAACTCGAATCTTTTAATGATTTTTAAGGGCTCGATGGAAGGGAAAAACGAGGAGTAACATGAGTAGAAAGGAATTATACAAAAAAACGGAAATTTAATAAATAATCTGTTTTTTAACCAAAAAGTAAGTACACAGGATTCGCTGGCGAAACTTTTCAAAAATATGGTTAATAAAAATGTATAGGTTAATACAATATTGAATTGAGTGGGAGATCAATTCAGAGGAGTCTAATTGAATTAGTCAAACGTTGATTTATTGTTCATTTTAAACATTACAATGTGGAACAAACGATAGTTAATATAACAAGTGATTGAGCTACCGTTAATTTGTTAATGATTGTTTCACGTCAAGAAGTTTGTGGAAAGGAGAATTTTTTGAAGGTTTCATTGAAGGTAAAAAAAAGTTGATAAGATTATATGTAGATTGGAAAAGAAAACAATCAAGAAAACATTAATTTGAAAAAAAAAATTAAATCTCAAGCAAAAACGATTTTTGATTAATTTTTTAGAAATCATTTCTTTAATAAGTCTTTTAATTGTCATTTCAATAAAACACGTTCTCGTGTGGCTATAAAGGTGCACACCCACCTCGCAGAGCGTCATAAAGCTATCATTTAAGACTCTCTCATTCATCGAAGCTACAAATTGCAAAATCGGATGTTTTATTGAAAGCTAAATTCAGTTACCTACTCGAAAGTTATCATAGAAAAAAAGATTTATTCAGTGCACCAATCGGAGAACACTGAGCGGGAAGAAAGATAAAGGGTGACTCGTGTAACATGACGTCTGGTGCACTCATTGAAGTGTCTAATCCTTCTAAGTTATTATTAATAGCTTAAAAAGACAATGCTTGTGCACTGCCTTCCTCTTTATTGGCGGAGCAGAAGATCGGAGCGCAATGGTAGGTGGCTGCAGTTTCTTTCCTGATCGTTGGAGGCGGAACAATGCACCTGCAGTCTTTCAATCAGAATGCCAAAAGGCCTTGCTCATTTGCATGCGATTCAAATATTTAAAAATGACTTCATCAGCTCATATCCGTCTGTATTTCTCATTTTCTTGTTCTTACTATCATTATTTTATTATTTTATCATTATAATAATAATAATAATAATAATAATAATAATAATAATAATAATAAAAAAAATAATAATAATAATAAAAATAAAAATAAAAAGAATAAAAATAATAATAATAATAATAATAATAAAAAAAATAATAATATTATTATTATTATTATTATTTTATTATATTATTATTATTATTATTATTATTATTATTATTGTTATTATTATTATTATTATTATTATTATTATTATTATTATTATTATTATTATTATTATTATTATTATTATTATTATTATTATTATTATTATTATTATTATTATTATTATTATTATTATTATTATTATTATTATTATTATTATTATTATTTCTATTGTTATTATTATTATTATTATTATTATTATTATTATTATTATTATTATTATTATTATTATTATTATTATTATTATTATTATTATTATTATTATTATTATTATTATTATTATTATTATTATTATTATTATTATTATTATTATTATTATTATTATTATTATTATTATTATTATTATTATTATTATTATTATTATTATTATTTCAATCATTATTGTTATTTATATATTTCTTTCTCGCTAATCCATTCACAAATTCCGTGACTTTCTCACAAAGCGCTAAATTTTGAGGTTCCGGCTTTATATCCTTCGTTTTGTGAAACGCCTTCACCGCCTTTATGTGAGATTCACGAGTGCAGAAATGTTAATGGTTTGTGGCTGGTGCCTGTGCAAATGTCCCTTCGAAAACACAAATCTTCATTTCTGTGCTGACATTCACAGCCACTCCATGGACCCGTTATAGGAGAAGGGGGGGGGGGGGAGGGGGGGAGGGGAGTTAAAAGGGTTAAAAAGATAAAAGCAATTCTAAATCCACGAAGCTTTGGAAATATTTTGCAATGCACTGTAAGATTTGTTTTATCAGATTAGATTAGGAAAGATTAGGAAATGATTATATTAGATTAGATAAGATTAGATTAGAAAAAAATAGAGTAAATTAGGTTAAATCAGAAAAGATTAAAAAGGATAAGATTAGATGAGATTTGATTGGAGTAGAAAAAAACAAATAAAAAACGCAACAAGGCTTTGTTCCTTCATTAGACTTTATGTTTTAATTAGTATCCGTTGTATGTGTTTATGGCAATATCGATTCGGCTTCATTAGGCTGTTGTTGAGTTCCTTTTCAGCGTCTGTATACATACAAACGGCATTGTTTGAATAATCACGTGCTGTTGTTGTTCACGTGTTGTTGTTTTTGTTGTTCACGTGTTGTTGTTGTTCACGTGTTGTTGTTTTTGGTGTTCACGTGTTGTTGTTGTTCACGTGTTGTTGTTGTTCACGTGTTGTTTTTGTTCACGTGTTGTTGTTGTTCACGTGTTGTTGTTTTTCACGTGTTGTTGTTTTTCACACGTTGTTGTTATTCCCGTTTTGCTGAGCGTACACATGTGAGACGGTTAATGAGACTCACATTGAGATTCGCTTAATCCTTTCAAGGATGTTTTTCTTTGTGGATTGTTTGTGGTCCTCATACTCACTATTGAGCCACTTCTTAACTCGAAATTCCCACAAACGTGGCAAGCTTCATCCCATCAGGTTCACTTATTTCGTTTGAAGAGTTTCGGAAATTTTGAAATCTTAATTTTACTTGATCTATTTGCTTCAATTTGCCACACTGAAATGCAATGTTGTTACAGATTCATCACCTGCTGTGTCGAAGCCTTATTTTGTATAGTTACCTTTTTTTTTTTTCAGTATTACATCTAACTCATAATCACATAAAGGAGGTCAAAAGAAAAAAAACAATAACAGAAACAAAAGTGTTTCTCACGTAAATGGTTGCTTCAAAACATGATTTTCTATTATAGGTACTCGTACAAAAACATGAGCCAGATTGACGATAAGTCTGAATTATTGTAACAATGTTGTGGTGTTTGGGAGATCAGAACGTTTGTTTTATTGGTCCGTCATTGCACGTTCGAGAAAGAAACGAAAGCTTCATTAAAATGTTTTATTTACGAAAACGAAGTCACAGGTTGAACGCATTTTCAATGAAGAACCCCGAATAAATGAAAAATCTTATTGCAGCCTTTCAACAGCTTCAAAAAGTGAATTAAATAGCGCAAATCGAACAATGGCTCATTGAAGTGCGCAAGGGTATAATGCAGTTTGCTTCCCTGGAGTTATTTCGGTGCAGGTTGGAAATCAAAAAACTGTGGTATATACTGCTCCAAGAGTGGAGAAGTGATAAAGCGGTAGAGTTATAAAGATTACAAAATAATAGTCTCAGAAGTTTACTTTTTACTCCAGGCTCATTAATATTTGTGGTTCTTGAAAAGGTCTTTCAGTGTAGCCATAATCAGGAAACAAAATCAGTAAATCCAAAAAGTATAAAAATATATGATATTCATGCACAGTAAGTGTGCCTAATTCAGTTTGATAAGTCAATATAATCTTCACAAGAACGTTTATGACAGATAATGGAAAGTCAGCAAAGGTCAATGTAATGAATTTCAAAGAACAGAGATGCTTAATGCTGGGTTTGAACCGGAACATTTATGGTTATTTAGATCTTTTTAGTTGATTCATGAAGCCTTGTTTGTAAAGGCGATTGAGTATAGAGGATTTTTTACCTATCGACTTGAGCCTCAGGCTTCCTAGGCCGTTCCTCCTGCGAGAAAGGCGGTCGTAGTTCGATTTGACTTGTGGCTTGCAAGGACCGTACTCTAAAAAGAGGGGGCTATCGGGTGGCAGGCTTTTGTGCGCCTCTGTGGCGCTGCCGCTGGAGCTTTGGGAAGACGAGCAAAACAGGGCTGAAGTGGTTTGAGTGGCCTCTCTGTCCTTTCTGTTCAGCACCTCGTCCTTCAGCCTCTCAGACAACGTTTTGCGTGGCTTGACGTGTTGGTATTGAACGCTTTGTCGAGAGAAACAGAACTCGTCCGGTTGTGGTCGCTTTGACAACAGACTCCGCAGAAGAGCTCTACTTTCAAGATCACTGTCTTCTTCCTCATACACCTCTTCACCTTCATTCCCACCCACTCCTCTTTTCTCCTTGGCAGTCCCGCCGCTTTTCAAGTCAGGGATGTGCTGTAAGCACTTGAACTTTCGCTCTGTGGAGTTGAGTTCGTTGAGTCGAAAGAGTGTTTGGCTGAAGGTTTGAAGGTCTGGGCAACTAGAGGCTTGTTTTTCAAATGAAGGTATATAATTAGAGTCAATCTCGTCATCGCTGTTGTGGCTATTCTTGAAACGATTATCACAGTTTGATGTCACTTTTATTAACGAAGCAAACTTGTCCTCGTGTGATTTCGCGTGGAGAACTGCTGGGTGTTTTGAAGTGTTTTGAAGGCCTCCACTCATCATAGACCTTTCTAAATATTCCAGTTTATACAGAGCAATTTCGTACAGAAGTTTGTAACAGAAGTTGTAATCTCTAGCTGCTTCCATACCTTTCTCTCTATTATTGTTTAAATTATTAGAGGTGTGTTTGTCGTTACGTTTATTATCAGTATTGTCTGTTCTTGTTGCTTCTATCCCACAATCAGATTCTTCCGTTGACGTTGCGCCCAAGTCCACTTGTTGTCGCTTGCATTCACTTTTAACCTTGCGATACTTCTTCTTCCACCTTTCCAGCCTACCTTCCCACTTCCTGCGGTCATTTTGAAAGCACCTTTGGTTCTGTCCATTCTCAGCTTCCCGTCGTAACAATTCTTGGTGCAGTTCATGAATTTTATCTCTTTTTGATTTCAATTTTTCATTAGTCACTTTAACAACTTCTTTGAACACCTCGACCAGCTGATCCCTTTCCAATTCTTCGCAATTTTTGCCATCCTTCGAACACTCCAAACCTTTCTCATCGTCACCGCTCTCCTCTAAACTATCTTCTTTCCACACAATTCTCAAAACTTTACTCCTCATACTGCCATTATCTGCATCACCAAAAACCTCATCTTCTTTATCGTTTTCATCATTATCTTCATCATTACCTTCATCATCAACCATTTCTTTGATATCTTCATTAACCTCTCCATTAATCTCACCATTGGCCTTCCCATCTCCTTCTTCCTCATCCTCCACACCAGTAACATCAATCTCTTCATCGTCTGTAAAACTCAAGCCATAGCTGTAACTCCGATCGACGTGTGCCTTGAAGTTGAAGGGATTTCTGACACCTTCCGCCTCAGTGTTCCGACAATTATTGCGCCTGGTATTGCTGTTATTGTTGTTTTTGTTATTACTGTTACTGTTGTTGTTATGGTTACTAGTGTTGTTATGGTTACTAGGGTTGTTATGGTTACTAGTGTTGTTGTTTTTATTGATTTTATTGTTATTATTGGTTTTGTTTTTGTTTGTGTTATGGTTGTAGGAACTATTGTAAGGGCTGCAGACGGGAGAGACAGAAAATCCCGATTTAGTTAGCAAAACTGGACTGAGGGTTTTGATGGACACAAAGGAGTTTCGTTTCTTGATGTTCTTCGGAATGCTGTTTTCATTGTTCTCACTGAACCAAGTTGTGTGTTCGCTGTGTTCTTTGTATGTATTACCACAATCGTTTGTGTTTTTGTTGTTGCTGTTTGAGTGTTTGTTGTCAGTTTTTGAGTGTTTTTTGTCGATGTTTGTGTTTAGTTGTTCGATTTGTGAGTTGGTCTTTTTGTTGTTGTTGTCGATGTTGGTGTTGTAATCTTTAATGTAGATGTTGTTGTTGTTGCTAGTGTTGATTTCAGCACCTGCGCTATATACAAAATGTTCATCAACTGTTGCTACTAGCGATGTATTTTTGATAATACTATAATTAATTTTGTTGTCATTATCATTACTAGTGCCACTTTTATTTCTACTATTATTATTATTACTGTTTTTGTGATTATTTTCATTGCTGCTGTTGTTGTTGTTGTTGTTGTTGTTTACACCTGAGGCCTTTCTAGCATCCATATGTTGAGTGCAATTAATATTGGGGGTGGTGTCCATATGAGGCGAGCGCCTGCATTTGCCTCCATCCGCGCATGAGTCAGTTCTCATAATGAAAAATGATTTTCCACTATTTTTATCATCATTAATGTTATTATTTTTAATATTATAATTATTAAAATTATTACTATTATTATTATGGTCTTTATTATTTGTTGATTTTTCTTCGTCTATTTCTTCATTACTTTCGTGACAAAAAAGTACTTCGTGCGTTCTATCTTTTTTACTGACTGCTCCATAATCCATTGAAAAACTGTCATTTCTTCCATTTCCACCTTCTCCACCTCCACTCCCTTCAGTGCGGTGGCTTGAGTGATCAGCACAACAAGACATCATTGTACTTGTAGGCTTGCAAGGCACCTCAATGAGACCATTGTTGGAGTTGAATTTATTTGCAGGTCTCGACGAGTTGGTGGGAAATAATCCTGTTGGATCGTCACTCAATGAGCGCTCTGTTCTCTTGTTAAGAAACTTTTTAGCCTCGTCGCTGCTTATATATATGGTTACATTATTGTTGAGGCTCGCTTCTCTAAACCTTTCGTTAAAATTTTTGTTGTTGTTGAGGTTTTTATTGTTGGTAGTGATGCTGTTATTGCTGTTGTTGGTATTGATATCGGTGTTGTTGTTGTTGTTGTTGTTGTTGTTGTTGTTGTTGTTGTTGTTGTTGTTGTTGTTGAGCACCCTCCGGTGGTAGGCCATTGTTTTATTCAAAGTACGCAAAACTCTGTAATGGATTAAGCTTTAAATGTACTTTTACCTAAACTTCAATTCTCACTCTTCGCATATGATAACCACAAAATGTGCATACAACCAGTCGAATTTAGAAAACACACTACACGATACCTTTGAAACTTTTTGTATCTTTAGTTTTTGTTTATCTAATAATTAAACCGAAAGCTGCTCGAAACACTCATAACGGGACTCATTCACGACCACTCGAAAACATCAATGCCTATTGATTCAGCTTTTACAATGTGGGGTGTCCACATTTGAAATGCATAGTTGAAATGTGTGTTAACAATTCAAATTATATTTAAAAAAATATATGTTATAACAAAAATTCACCTTTCATCGATCTTCAATTCATCCACCAAACCCAATATGTTTTAGTATCCGAATGTTTGGTTACAGCTCAACTTTCGAATGAAACTCAACCATTTTACCAAATTATTTTCAAATTACCCCTTCAAAAGTTATTTAATTGCATTTTCGAAATACAAAATAAATATACGAAACTGTGCTGTTTGTTTAAATCTCAAGCTCGTTTTAGCATTAGATTAGCCAATTTGTTGGTTATAAATAGGCTGATCAATGCCTGTATCTCACCACCATATACTGCTTCTTACTATGTATGTAGTTGAGAATAACTTTATTTGCGGTGTTTCAATGCTTTTCGCAAACGTATCTATACCATTTATTTCGGTACAAGTATTTTCAATAAATAATTTAAATATAAACATTTTTTTTCATTGAGCCGCCAGTTACGAAGTCATGTTTGACTACAGACGATTAACGATTGGATTTCAACTTTTTTTTGAAAGCCTCGGCATGAGGCTGGATTGCCAACGTGTCAAGTTTCCCTTATAATTGGAAAAAGCTTTCCATACGGATGGATATTCGTTTCAGTGTTTAAACTTAAGCTACCCTCATGCTCAGATCAGTTGTTCAATGTATCAAACACACTTTCCCTTCTGTGGCGACCACTACCCTTGTGACTCATGCGGAAATTGAAAAAATTGAAAGCAACAGAAATTGAGAAGCTTAAACCAATAAGCTTCCAGAAAATCAAAATAAATCATTTAAAATGAATCCATTAAATTCAAGACTCATTAATTTGGTTTAATAGACAATTCTGCTTTTGAATTTCTTAGCACCTTTCAACATTCCAGTTTTGGTTAATTTGATGAAACATTCTTCAATAGTCATTCAATATAAACTATGACTCAATTATAAATTTTGATTTTTATAAATTTGATTCTATAGTCAGTTTTTGATTTCTTACAACATACAATTGACAGTTCTCATGACATTCAGTTATTGTCGATTTTTTTAATTTTTTCTTTCATTTGATAATGCTATTTCAGCGTTTGTCTGAATTTGCTTCAACAAAGACTATAGGATTGTTCTCCTTATTTTAAATGGGTGTTGGAAAAAAAGAGAAAAGAGAACGTTTTGGAGAAGTTTCTTTGAAAGGTGCGTTGTTATGCAAAGGGGTATGTGCTAGCAACCGAAGGCGTTGACTCATAAATCAGCGCAGTGTCATAGACATGTTTGTAATGGGCATTCTTCGAAATCAACACCAACCACCGCGCATAAAAGCTTTTATTGTTTGAAAACTCCCATGGTGGTTTGTGAAAGTAAAGTTAATTTATTCCAGCTTATACAAAACTCATTTTCGCACGTTGTTTTTCAAATTTATTTTCGTTGTTTTTTGAGTAAAAATCCCAGGAAGACATTTTTACCTTCATATCCGCTTAGATTAGGGAATATTTCATAAACTTCCAAACAAAAGTTTGTGTTTAATGTTCATGACTGAAGTATCAATGTAAATAATTCAAATATGACCGACAATGTGAACACGTCAAAAATGTTATCAGCAGCTCTGCTAATTTCAATCTATGCACTCAGAAGGTATTTCAATAAGTCAGTCAAAGTTCAACTATGTGAAAGATTCTCGTTGAAATGATGGATTGTTCCTTCGATGATGAACCGAATATTTTAGTAGCAGTCATCTTCCGGCAACCAAGTCGAACGTTGTTCTTCATTTTTATTCATGAAATGCCATTTTCAATACGTTGACTTACAAACTTAGGTAAATAAAAGTTACAACACAAAGAGCGGGTGAAGAACAAGATTCATAATGCATTTTGTTTTACATTTGATGATAAAAAAAATTTTTTATTAAAAAAAAACGAAAAAATATTCTTTTGAAACTACTGAATTGTTCAAACTATTCAACTTGGCAACGAAAATAAATGGTTGGAGGGTGACATGGAGAAGGTAAGTCTTGTGAAGTCGGTTTTATTCGATTATGTACAAAGTGGCTTTTCCATTTGATGCCAAAACTAATAATATTTACATTCGATCAACGACCAGACGCAAAAGACTACACTCACACGCGATTCCTTGTTTCTCTTATCCGAGCCAAGAATGTAAACCCAATTTGCGCAATCAATGGAGAGAATTAATCTTAGTCACTTTCTCAAAACTTCGGGAAACTTGTGTTACTCCCCTCAGAGTCAAAAGCAAGATTGACCGAAGATACTTGAGTACCATGAACATCACCTCTCACATCGCCCTTCAAGCCCCCTTTCAAGCCCCCTTTCAAGCCCCCTTTCAAGCCCCCTTTCAAACCCCCTTTCAAGCCCCCTTTCAAACCCCCTCTCAAACCTCCTTTCAAGCCCCCTTTCAAACCCCCTTTCAAACCCCCTTTCAAACCCCCTTTCAAACCCCCTTTCAAACCCCCTTTCAAACCCCCTTTCAAACCCCCTCTCAAACCCCCTTTCAAACCTCGTTCCAACTTTTTTTCAAAATCTTCTTCCAAACTTCCTGACTCAATTTCTGACCTAATTGTTGACCCAAACCCTCTTCCAACTCTTGATCTTGTGCTGATCCTCTCATGCACCTTCTTTGGCGGCTTCCAACGAGGATCGTGTGGGAGGTGCCTTTCGAAGTAAGAATGTAACCTCTTTGATAAGTCTTCCACAAACTTGTCGTCCGATGAATCAAACGTGAGCTTTGAAGCTAGGTCGTTATTAGTCCGTCCATCTTCGTCCTCCTCTTCGTCTTTCTCTTCGTCCTCCTCTTCGTCTTTCTCTTCGTCCTCCTCTTCGTCCTCCTCTTCGTCTTCCTCTTCGTCCTCCTCAATCCCGTCAACACTGACGCCATTATGCTTGGGATTATGCGTGGCCACATACTCAAGCTTCAGATACACAACAAAGACGCTTTTGAAAATAATTCGCTGCTTTATCTCCTTGTAAAAGGACTCAGGCAGGTTGAAATTAGGGAGACGGAAGAAATCGCTAGGTCCAGGTGATGTTGTCAGATACCTCCTCTGAACACTAGGTGCTTTAGTTATCAAAATCCACAGGTCGAACTTTACCAAGTCTTGCAACCTTTCGGCGGATAAATTGTGATTAATGTTTTCGCTCTTGACGCGCATGCGCTCATCGCTTTCCAGGTGGATCCCTATTCGTTCCACCAAAGCCTCCAGTGCCTCGTCGTTCGCGCTGTCATCCATACAACCTTGGCTGCTTTGTGTATTATTGTAGTTGTTTACATCATTGTTTGTTTTGTTGTTTTTTGTTTTTTTTATATTGTTTATTTTATTTTCTTTGTTCGAACGCTTGACTCTTTGGGTGTTTTCCTTGTTTCCATGGGAACACTTGAGTCTCTTCATACCTTCCACTTTTCCCTCTTTTGTTTCATCTTTGAAGATACTCATAATCAAACAACTAGGCCTGGTGTCGTCTTTGTTCTCGACGTTCCTCCACAGCCCGCAGAAGTTGGCGTTTTGTTTGAGAGCATCCACCACGATGGGAAGCACAGTCCGATGGCTTACGGAGCCTTTGTTTCTGAAGCTGTGAGTCACAAACATAAGGAAAACCACCACTGCAGACGCCAGCAAAAAAAGCACAAGCACCACCACCACGTAACCTCGACCAGTTTCCCGCACTAATGCACTTCTCCGACACGCCATTTCACTTCCGTTTCGAGCTCTCTCTACCGACCATAAATACCGACCCAAAGACACAAAATTGGATTTTTCAGCCATTATATTGACTGGATCTGCCGTTATTTGATCGAGTTGACATGTGACCTTATCTAAATTTTGAGTCACGTGTCTCAACTTTTGTCCTTGAAGGAGGATGGCGAGGTGGTTGTTTTGTTGCCTCAAATGTGGCAGACACGGGCATAACAGCGGGTTTCCAATCAGACTCAAAAACCTTAACTTGTGAAGCGCTTGCAAATGAACCATCGAGCTCAATTCTCTAATTCTGTTGTTGTGGAGATGCAATCCAATTAACCCTGTCATTTCCTCCAACACTTCCAGATCATCTCCTTCCAGCAGATTGTCTGACAAATCTAGGAAGATAATAGACGCGTAGTCGAGAGTGGGCTCATTACTTCGATTGATTGCGTAATAATTTCCAGCTCTACCATCAGTATCTAAACCATCAGCTTTTCCACTTTTTCCATCTCCGCTAGGACTACTTTCAACTCTCGCCTCTTCCTTGTCACTTTCTTCAGAAGTGCTCTGAGCCTTGTTGCGTTTCCAAGTCACTCGAAAGACGTGCCTCAGAGTGGTGAGGTGATTGCTGGACAAGTCGAGCATTACCAATCTCTTCGCCACGGGCACCAAGTTAATGGAGTGCGAATTTGTTCGAGAACAATTGACCATGTAGAATATATCTTTCTTTTTAGATATCTTTCGATTGTTACTTGAATTATCGCTTGTCTTGTCACGTTCTTCGTTATTTCCGAAAGTCATATCGTTATGTAATTCATCCTTGTCGTCAGAATCATTACCACCGTCGTCATTGTTGTCAGAATCATCACCACCGTCGTCATTGTCGTCAGAATCATCACCACCGTCGTCATCGTCGTCATAACCACTGTCGTAATTTACGTATTCGTCATCATCAGCAGCACCATCTTTATAATCATCTTCACCATCAGCATCCTCCTCTTCATCATCATATTCAATATCATAAGCACTATCATCCCCATGGTCATAACCAACATCGACATCACCATGGTCATAACCAACATCGACATCACCATGGTCATAACCAACATCGACATCACCAGAATGATCGTATTTTTCTTTATACTCACCAATTTTTACCTTTCTTACAACTCGCTCCCCCTCCTCCCCCTCCTTCCACTCCTCCCCCTCCTCCCCCTCCTTCCACTCCTCCCCCTCCTCCCCCTCCTTCCCCTCCTCCCCCTCCTCCCCCTCCTGCCCTTCTCCATGACTCATTCTTCTGTCACTCTTTTTTCTGAAAACCTTCAAAGTCCGCATCAACAACATGCGCTTGTCTGCGGGAAGTGGGTAATTTCTCACGTGTTGTGAGCATGCGCACGCGGCAGGACAGTAAAAATCATATAGCGGACACTTGTTTACTTCATTTTCGATCAAGTTACTACCACTTCTCTGCTTGTTTCTTGACTTACTGGTGTTGTAATGGTTATACTTAATCCGATTGCTGAGAAGTTTGTCATAGTCTTCAAGTTTTCCATTTAAGCTGGCCTTGGTTGTGGCACCTTTGTTTACCTCCACGTGGTGACCTTCTTCGTTTGAGGCTTCTTCAGACACACAACCCTCCTCAAACCACCTCTTTATGTTCCTTTTAAAGTGAGTCCCATCGAAGTAGACGTCATCCAAAAACTTTAAATAAGCCATTTGTTTACGAAATGAACAAGAAGAACACGTGATTTTTGCGTCAACTATGACGTCAACGAGGTTCCAATTGCGATACCTGTCTGCCACGTCGTTGTACTTTTCAACCACTCGAGCTATCGAAACTGATTGCTTTACTCTTATCATTTTTTTTGTGGTCTGCATACTGCTGACGTCATTGTTGTTGTTTAAGTACCTCTGGTTGTTGTTGGAGTTATTGTTGTTTAAGTACCTCTGGTTGTTGTTGGAGTTGTTGTTGTTTAAGTACCTCTGGTTGTTGTTGGAGTTGTTGTTTTCATATAAGTTATTGTTATTATATAAATATTTGTAGTTATATTTGTTATTGGCACTATTGCGGGCGTTATAGTCTTTGCCAGCAGTGGTCTGCTTGCTCTTTAAATTGTCGTTGTTTGCTATTTCGTTATTTAATCCATGGTGGGCGTGTCCATGGTAACTTCCACCTTTCTCACTCCTTCCTGTTCCCTCTCCAACAGCTGACTCTTTTGTCTGAGTAGCGAACGTGTAACTGCCGTCTGGGATGAAATCGTAAAAGCCATTGGCACTTTTTTCATTCCCTCGTAAGTCTATAACGGCCCGACAAAGAGGTATTTGATTTCGTCTTCGGCTGGTCATTCCCTCCTTTCGATAGATTTTTTTTTTCTTCTTATCTTTCTTTATGGACCTTTTTTTAGAGGTTATGTTGACATTGACAAGGAATTCATGCATTTTTTCATCAGTGCTTTTCAATCGCCCCTTTCGCTCTTCGTACTTCATTGCATAACTCCCATCATCACCTTCACCATCTCCTCTTGTGTTGTCTTTTTCTCTCACTCCTTCCTCTTTTTCTTTCTTTTCTTCGTCATCTTCAGCAATCTCATTGTCAACTTCACCTTCCACAATTTTCTGCTTTCCATCTTTTTCTTCTTCTTCTTCTTCATCCTCTTCTTTTTCCTCTTCATCATCTTCTTCTTCTTCCTCTTCCTCGTCCTTTCCAGGGATGGTGATCCAAGGAACATCCTGATGTTGTAGTATAGAAAGGGCCTTCTGCACCATCGACTCGTCAAGTCTGTTGCTTTTCAACGATATTCTGATTACCTTGGTGCCAGCTAAATCGTTGTTTTTATTATAATTGTTGTTGTTGTTGTTGTTCTTATTATGGTTGTTGCTGTTGTTGTTGTTTTCATGAACGCTGTTGTCATGGTTTTTGTTATTGTACTGATTTTGTATGGTGTTTCTTTTATGATGCTTAGAGTTTTCATGATACGTTCCTTTGTCAATGTTGTCATGGTTGCTTTCGTTTTGAATCTTATCAGTTTTTTTGTCGTCATCATTGTTGCTGGTTTCAAAAGCCGTGTCCGAAGCGTCGTTATGTTGGTCTAAAGCACCATAGCTGGAACCGTTGTGTTTTCTGGAAAGGTACTCAGCAGAAGAAGTGTCATTTCTGTTCAAGTGCTC
>OX387246.1:270000-325000 GCA_947562095.1 Branchellion lobata
CCAAGCACAAGGTTCACAGTTTGTCTTTCAAGTTCACAAAGGAGGAAACAAAAAAGTAATGCAAAACCATAATGATACTGATTCTTTTGGTTTTCTGTACGAGTCATACAAATAGTAAATCATTCGGTTGTGAAAAATATATTTCAAAAGCGATCTTTCAAAAATAATCTTTTTAGAATCAAACAACATAAAATAACCATTCAACAACCCTTACGACTGATATAGCTCTACACAATAGCTTTTGTAGCAGCCACAAAGTTCTTACAACTGCCAAAATAACTTCCACAAAGCCACAATGACAACCATCTAGCAAGAACTGAAAATTTGAAAACACCCAGACGTCACAGCACAACGAGCTCCAAGGGGCCTTCTAATCTACTACGCCGTCCCCCACGTGCCTTCTCCTCCACTTTATTTATCACTTCAGCCTTTCTCTTCCTTGTTCCTCAACCTCCAGCCAATCCTACGGGGCCTCATTAAGTTCTTCACGAAGGAATTTTGAAAATAAATTTAGGTAACAAATTAGGCTATTAATATTTACCCGCTTTTCTGATCAATATTCAAAATGAATTTAATTTGATGAAATCAGTCATACGACCATCACTTTGAAAGACATTGTGCCCAGAACATTCTCTCAGTAGCTATTTAATGAAACAAAAGGTGTCTGAAAGAAGGAAGAAAGGTTGGTAGAAAGAATAGAAGCTTGGAACTCCTATAAAAAGTTTCATTGCATTGAGACAATTGCTTTTATTAGGGGTCACCCAATTACAGGTTTTATTGCGTCTGATCCAGTCGCCACATTACACTATGTTAATCAAGTCGACATAAAACATTAGCATCAATTTTTGGATAGTTAAATCACTCAGAGTGGCTTTCAGACGTTGTTTTATCAATCGCAAAAGAAGATTTATCGTTTTATTCTGGATTAAAAACAAAATTAATCTAATGTGTAATTACTGTGAAAAAAACTTTAAATATATATTATTTTAAAGAATATTCAGTCTGAAAACTGGTTAAACAAACATTTTTTTACAGGGAAATATCGCTATATAAAAGAAGAAAACAGAAATATTGTGGAAAAATTTTCGAATGCCACAAAATTACAAAAAGGTGCTTTTCAAAGCTTTGTGGAGTTTTTTAACGTGGAAAAAGACAGCTTTTTAAGGACTTAAATTTTCGTCAGCTGTTTTTATTTTTTAAGAGGTTATTTTTATATAAAAAATATAACTTTCACATGTTTTAAATTTTTTTTGAAACCACGTCTGGGCAGTTTTTTCCCCTCTGGTCGTTTGTATGTTGGTCTTTCATCACAACCCCAAGGCATCTTGCTTCTCTTGAGGCTAGTCATGATGTTTTTAGTATGATTTCTCGTATGTTTTTTTATTGTATTTCATTTTTTGTATTCCGTTTTGTATTTTTCCTTTTATTTATTTTGTATGTTTTTCACACTGTATTATTTATTGTATTCCCATTTATTTCATGTTTTGTATTAGATCTCAAAGTACTCCATTGTATGTTACTAAGTTGTTAGTTTGTTTTGTTTTTTCAACTTTTTTTTTTTCAAAGCATCATATTTTTCGTCTTTTAAAACATTTGAATGCATTGTGTTCTTTTCAATCCATACTCTCAAGCTGAGACTGTCGTTAAGGAAGATGACCAAGAAGCTTATACTCATGCTGTAAGTGAATTCTGAAATGAATCAGGTGCTAATTACAAACCAGATTCTACCGATCCAAACCGACATAAGTTAAATTTATTGGTTTTTAAATTTAAAAACGTGTAGTGTGGTGTGGTGTGGTGTGGTGAAATGTAGCAAGATGAAGTATGGTATGAAGTGGTGAGTTATGGTGTGGTTTGGTAAACTGAATAAGGATTTTGGTGAGGAAAACGGAGCAAAACAGTATAGAAAAGTGTGGTAGGCTGGAATAGTCAGGTTTGATGGTTATGTCGACTTAGTTGGAAATAATGAAATATTTCAGTGATAAATGGTGGTGTTATGAAATGAAGGAGTGGACTGGAAGGGTGAGGTAGTGAGGTGGAAAAGCATAGCATAGAAGAGTAGTGGAGTGGAGTGGCGTGGTGTGGTGAGAAAAAGATTAATGCAAAACTGATGCAAATGAAACGTGTTAAAGGTCCCTGTCTCAAATATGCGGAAACATTTTTCCTTGCAAAAAAACTCTGTTTTGTTTATGTGCATGTTTTTTTAAGTGTTTTTTTTATACACTGCAAGTTTTTTTAAATAAAATTCAGAGTTTTTTTATATAAAAATCAGCCTTTTCTATACAAATCAGCGCTTTTTATATACAAATCAGTTTTTTGTAAACAAAGCAGTTTTTCTATACAAATCAGAGCTTTTTGTATACAAATCAGAGCTTTTTGTATACAAATCAGAGCTTTTTGTATACAAATCAGAGCTTTTTGTATACAAATCAGAGCTTTTTGCATACAAATCAGAGCTTTTTGTATACAAATCAGAGCTTTTTGTATACAAATCAGAGCTTTTTGTATACAAATCAGAGCTTTTTGTATACAAATCAGAGCTTTTTGTATACAAATCAGAGCTTTTTGTATATAACTCAACATTTCTAAATGAAATTATTTTTATAAAATTAGAAAAAAAGTTGTTTTTATTGCTTTTAAAATCAATATAAACACGGTTAGGAATTTCAAGTGTTTTTAATTTATATAGCGGAAGATAGAAAAGTTGAAAAAGAAAAAAATTATTTATGATAAGATTCATAGCGCGTGCTATGAAATTTTGTGGAATAAAGTACGAGATGAGGTACGTAGTGTTTCACAAAAAATATTTTTCGTTCAAATCCTTTTTTCATGAGTTACAATGCAGTCCACTATTGAAATCAAATCAAATTTTTCAGGGTAAAACGTTCACAGAACTGCATTTAGTTCGAAGCGCCGTGAAGATGTCCCGAGAAAGCAAACGAACAAAATTTAGGCGCGAACTACCCTTATAAAGTTTTTCTAAGAACCACGATGCCTTACCCTTCACTAAGGTCTCTCGTGGTGGGACTCTTCAAAGCAGCACCGAGATAGGAGAGCTTTTTGGAAGTGAGGAACATGAGAAACTCATGTATCAAAGCAGTTGTGTGTTTGTTGAATACAAGTGTGTGGAGGTTCATATTATTTGCTGCCCTTGTGGTCCTTTGCTTCTCACCTCTCCTCTCCTCCAATTATTTTATTTAAAATATTCACAAACATGTGGTATAAACTTTTCATTTTGAAATCTTTTGAAGTGCTTTTAAAACGTTTGAAATTTTTTATGGAATTATTTTGAAACTGAAACATGATCCTAAACTTTTCCATTAAGAGCTCAACTAGAAACATCATTTTCCACACTAAATAATCACATTATCGACCAACATAAGAATATTTATTATCCATATCGATGAGTTATCATCATTATAGGCTTATAATAGAAGCTTCCATTGAAAGTCGCAGATGATCGTCTGCTTTCAAATAAAATAATCCCACCACTGGTGTGGTCCATCAAAGAAGATTCATCAACCGCAGGAAGCACACCAAGTTCGTTGGGTGCAGTAAAGACTCACATGAATAAATATAATTTCAAATAACTTTTGAGAAATTTTTTTCAATTGAGAAAATTAAAAAAAATAAACTTTGAAATTTATAGAAAAAAGTGAGAAGCAAGTAGCAAGGCAGTGATCATCTCCTTATAATCCAGCGCAATAACAAGGACGCAGAGATGTTCAAACGACGTTGTACGCATGCGTGTCACGCCTTCGAATGAAGACTGACGCAGGATGCTGGCTGAGCAAATTTTCCTGTTTTCTCTTATTTTCTTGATTTTTTGAAAATATTTTTTAATGGAATTGTTTGAAAATTATAAAATAATTTTTTTTAATAAAATCTATTATCTTTTTATGATCTTATTTCTCACTAAAAAATCAAAAAGTCACTAACTACATGAACCATTCAGAGCTTTCAAACTATTTTCTACCACTATGGAAGTTAAAATTCATCCATACGTTTATTAATATTTATTTGAGGTGATACAAACCATTAACTTATTTCAGGTTATTAGTAACGATGCCCAATTCTTCACAAACCTGTAAAATATTTGAAAAATCATTTTCTTCTCTTCCCTAAAATCCAATTAGACGGCTTTTTAAAATATTCACAGAACGATTCTCCAAGTTTTCATTGTTTTCCTGCTGGAAACTGCTAATCTCTCTTTTCTTTTTCATTTCCAAAACATTTTTATGTTCCTTTAATGCCATGTGAAAAGGATTTTCTTAAAGTGATTTTTTTCCGAAAACTTTTGACATTTTTTTAATATCCAGATATCCTTTCATCCTTGAAATAATCTTGCGACGCCATATTTCAACTTTTTACTTTTATCATTCAAAACTCACATATGTAGAAAAGTGATTCAGAAAAATCAATTGTTATTCGGTTTTATCACTTTTAGCTTGGTGACGTCATATTAATTTATAAAAACCTTTGTTTAGCTATTGAACTGGAAAGCTAAAATCAAACATTTGAGGTTTGAAAAGATTAATTATAAGCATTCACTGCCAAGCTTCGCTGAAACCTTTCAAGTTAATATTTCTAGCGGCAATTTTGGCGTGAAAAAACAAATTTGAGAAAATCCTGTCAAAGTTGAAGTTTTGGGGTTTGTTTGTTCTTTGTACTTTTCTTGAAATTCCTTTTATTAGAATTTTTTTTCAACAAAAACAATTTTTTTCATCTCTCTCCGGTGAGCCTTTGAGTGTAATTGCGAAATGTGATATGAAACATCATGGCTGGTGTGATAGTGGCCAGTGGAGGATGGTGGGAGAATCTTTTAGAAAGCTAATATTAAAATATTTAATTAAATAAAATAAATAAAAATACAAAAAAAGAAATTGTTTTTAAATAATTTTAAAATGAAAAAAATTCTACACAATAACAAACTTCCAAACAGCAACAAAAGAAATCAGTTTTGTGTGGCTCTAATTTGAAACGGCAAAATCACTAGGCATCCATTATCAATTGTAATGTTGAGTAGTTTTGAGTGTCCAGCAGAGGGCAAATAGAATTGTGATGGAAAATTTCCGAGTTATTTTCATATGAATTATTTTTGCACGTCGTCATTTTAATTTCAATTAATATTTCTGACATTTGAATGAATGTAAAATTTTTTATAGCGCAGTTTGCAAACTAGCTTGCATCAGAGGCGCAACAAATTAAAAAAATATATTGGGAATGGATTAATCAAAACTCTTCACTAGGCATTTCAAGAACCTGTCATGAAAATAAGAGGTTTTTACAACTGTTTGAAAAATTTTGTGTAATAACTCGCTCGTTGACTGTTGTGTCACTTCTCATCATATTAGGCTGGGAAGGGATCATTAGCAAGTAACTGGAATGTACCGTGATTTCTAATAAAAGATAATCACAAACCTTCAAAGACTTTTGAAATTTCACGGGAACTTTAATTTAAATTTCTTAAAAGTAATTCAAAGCCGTTTTAAATTCATTAAAATCCATATTTGTTCATATTTGCTCTTTGATAAAACTGATTAAATACAGAGGTTGCATCTCCAATGAAATCTGCTGCTCAAAAAGACAACGCGATCAAAGATTTTTTTCTTATGCCATGATGCTTGAGAGTAATCAAAAATTCCCAAAGTTTCGAAAAACTTTGAAAAAAATCAGTAAAAATAATTTTTGTGTTTAATAAAGTTTTTAACAGAATTTAAACTTACCAAATGTTTTTATCTAACTTCCATCGTTTCAGTAAGTTGAATTAAATTTTGAAAAATGGTTCCTAATTGAAAATTGACGACGTTTTCTTCGTTCATCTAATTTAAATTCATAAATTAAATAATCAGCAGTTTTATAGATTTCAAAAATCGAAAAGATTACACGAGTTGAAATCGTATTCAAGCACATTTCTTCACAACTTTGTGATCGTTTGAAAAAGTGATGTTTTTATCAAAAATGAAAATTCCTTCAGGCATGCAAGCCTTTCTTTCATACATTTTCATTGTCACAAGGATTTGAAATTAATGAGAGAATGGATGGAGGGATGAAAGGATGGAGAGCTGGATGAGAGGATGGATGGAGGGATGAGAGGATGGATAGAGTGAAGAGAGAATGGATGGAGGGATGGAGGGATGAGAGGATGGAAGGAGGAATGGAGGGATGAGAGGATGGATGGAGGGATGAGAGGATGGATGGAGGATGGAGGAATGAGAGGATGGTTGGAGGAATGGAGGGATGAGAAGATGGATGAAGGGATGGAGGGATGAGAGGATGGATGAAGGGATGGAGGGATGAGAGGATGGATGGATGGGTATGTATACTTTTCCATATTTTAAAAAAATGAAAGAATCTGAAAATACACGATAATTTTGTAAAAACTCTTTTCAGTTGGCTAAAAATACATGCTGACTCAATAAAGCCTGTCATCATGCAAACCTTCAGAGCAAATACTATGTAGGAGGTGCAAATGTTGTGTGGAAGGTTTTCTCGTCACAGTATCCTTGTACGAAAAAAATATTCGTCAACTAAATATTTTTCAGTGAAAAAAAAACTTTAAAAAAATAGTTTTTTTTTGTTACTAGACTTTCAGATGAAGCATGAAAAAATTAAAAACATTTTTTTGGGCAAAAACAAAATAAAATTCAATACAGGTGTTTGAAGGCTACATTAACTTTTGTCCCATCACATTTTCCATCACCCAAAATCTTTCAACAAAACGGTAAAACCGGTCCAAGCAGCAATTTCAGCCTCTCAGCCAATATCAAAACTCCGATTAAGAGAAGAGACTAGTTTGATTTGGATCACGTCATTAGCTCCTTGCATTAATAACCGAGGCAATCGTTCACAAAATTAAACGATGTGTAGGTAAATTAACGGAAACGAATGGACTCTTAAGCCTTTCCACTCTCCTCCCTGCCTTCCTGTCCTCGTCAAGGGTTGTTTATGGCTCTACCGGCTTCGAGGCCACGCGATCTTTTTTTTGGTCGTTACCACCATTATGCTCCTCTAAATTGGATAGGCGCTCTTGTGGGAAAAAAACCATTTGAAGTCCAGGTTAGGGTAGAAACTTTTGAAAAAAAAACTATCGAAAAGTGTGTGAAATAGTTTTTATGACAAAAAAAAAACATTTTTGGAAACAAAATGCAAGGAAATTATTTTATAGCGAATCGAATTGTTTCTAAAAAAACTATTTCGGCTTGAAATTGAAACTTTTGGCAAAACAACTTTGTGAAAATTTCTTTAAAAAGTTTTTATGGAAAAAATAATTTTGGGAAACGAACTTCAGAAAAACTGTTTTTTTGTAAAAATTTTCATATTCTTGAAAACACACATACCATGCGGTATATAAGCCAGTAAAATAACCAGGGCCACTGAATCATACTTGAAATTCATATTGAAACAAGCTTTTTGAAGTGTAAGAACAAAATAGGTTTAAGTTGGTGAGTTTTCTTTTTTTCTTTTCATTTCATTGTCGTTGGATACTTGTACCTAAGTATCTAGACATCTTAGTAAGCATGCGCGTACCAAGACATCGATCACCAAAGAAAAAACTCAAGTTCATAATTGATGAAGTAATTAAAAAAAAACTTTTCATTTGAACTGTGACCACTTTAACCATCGTTTTCAAGCTTTTTAAAAATGTTTCAGTCAAACCAACGGTTAGCACGTGCCTTCTAGTAGCTCATACATTTGAAAAAATATTTTTAAAGTTTTCTTATACAAAAAAATAAGGAATTGAGCTCGAATGAAAAAATTTTTTGTTCCAGCAATGTGAGTTTAACTTTTTTTATTTTTATTATTTTTTTTTATTTTGAGCAAAACAGAAAGGTGTTTCGTGTGATGAAAAATTATCATCAAAATTTGAAAAATAAACGGAATTTGCAACTCGTTGTTGTAAAATGACTGTTCATATGAAATAATTTTTGAGAGTCAAGCAATGCAAAAGATAAATATGTTTTTTTTAAATTGAAAAAGGAAAAATCTTAGAACATCCATAAACTCCCTAATTCGATTATAACTTCCATGAAGTGAGTAACAAGTTTGGAAGGAAAGTGGTAGATTCATAAGGCGCATAAATTTAAATCACTCTTCAAAAGGAATATTTGTGATTGCTGGATTGGGTGATCCTGCAAAATTTCAATTTTTCTTTATTTCTTTTTTTTGAACTTTCAAAAATCTATTTTTTATAAACTTTTTAAACCTTTAAAAATTAAAACTATGCGATCAGTTTGCGATGGTGGGGTTAGATTATTCCATAAATGTTCTCACAACCTCAACAAACTGAACCCTGGGTGTTTCCCAAATTCAAAAAACAAACTCATCAAAGCTACACAACCTTTATTTTATGTTCTCGTAATAGAAATTTAAAACAATAACTTGGCAATTATGAAAGAAACAGCTTGATTTCATCCGTGAATAATTAAAACCATTAACTTTTAATTAGCTAAAAATACTACATGAACTTCCAGACTGCTTTGAATCGCAGCGACATTTCAATATATGTCTGAAATGCATAGCATTCGATGTCAAGGCACCTTGATCGACTGAGCGTTCGAAGAGCTCTTCAAATTCATTTCAATTTATTACAAAATTCTAACATTTTGTTAAATACACAATGGATTATCGAAAAAAAGACTAAATTAAAAGAGTAATTTGCAGGTCTCAAGCCACGTGGATGCGGCGTAGTGACAAAGAGTGATTAAGGTCCCGAGGTTGAGGGCCTCTCTCGATTGCAATTGCTGTGCCTCGCAAGAAACTCAATAATCCCGCTCGAACCGACGATTTATCCAATGACTAGACCCTTCTACGCTCAGCACTGTCTCTTCAACACCTACACCACAACGTAATAACGTTTTTATGATGTTTTAGTCGTTTACTTTGCAGGGCTGAGAGGTAGGCTGAGTGCTTCAGTCGAGAAGTTCAGTAAGGCTCATATTTTGTTTTAGATAATAGCGAAAAAAAAGTAGAAGTACTTTGTGAAGTCAAAAAATATTGAGGGATTATATAAATGGTGAAAATATCGTGAAAATGTTCAAAATCTGCGATTGAAAAAGAAAGTTTGAAATTAGTTCGAGAGAAGCGAGACAGGACGGTTTGGAAGGAGGATCAGCGTTGGCAGTGTGTCAACGAGTGGCTCTAGTGATGGCAAGATACTCACTATTCTCAATCAAATGAGTGCTTTCGACCATTTGAATGAAAAATAAAGAATTTTTGTCATAAAGAGCAAAATCTGAAATGACAGTTGAAACTCTTTCTTCTAAATAAAACATAGAGCAAGATTTCCCACTGCTAATTAAAAAAAAATTTGATAAAAATGATAAAACGTTCGTATGAAAGTGAAACGCGGTGATTTATTTGACAAACTTTGCATAATTAATATCACTTAGTTACGACGTATTGATGACCGTCATCTTGATGAATTGGCAACTTAAATATAACATTCGTTTCAAAGAATATTTTCCATCAAAATATTTTTTGGATATTTTTAATTTCGAAAAAAACTGAAGTTGCAGTTTCTACATTTTTTTCCGATCATTTTCGTTTCTAGTTTTTTTTTAAGCTTCAAATTAAAAAAAAATGTTCGTTCGTTTCTTCAATGCTTCCTGTATTTTAACCAAAAAACTGATTTGAGATATAAAAAAAAGTGAAAAATAAATTTACTAAAGTTTTTTGCAAAGTTAACTAAGGATTTTTAACTTTTTATTCAAAATACCTCTGCCCTTGAGTGGGCTGATGCAAACAGTGAAATAAGCAATCCAATATAACGACAAATGTGTTGAACAACATAATTTCATTTAAAAATAGAAAATTTAATAAAAAGATTTTTTCCAGAGATGCGTAAATAATGAGCTTCAAAGGAATTTCTTGCCACAGAGTTATATATATACAACCACACCACACCCAATCACCCTTTATATCTGCCTCCATGTGTACAAAAAGTTGAAACCAAATGTACAACTTTTAACGTATTAGTTATTTCGAAGGTTTTCGAGAAAAACAGTTCTAGGATTTAAAAAATGATTTTTTTAATTTCCAAACACGATATTAGGAAATATGTTTGAAAAAAAAATGGAAAAACAAGGAAAGTGGAGGTTTGAACTTAAATTGAAAAAGGTTTCGAATAAAATTCGGTGCAAAACATTTTTGTAACTTTCAAAACATAAAAATCCGCACTCTGGAACCTTTTACAGCCCTTTTAAGATTATTCTCAAAAACACAAATTCTAAATCGTCATTCGTTATGAAGAATTTAAAAAAAAACTAAGCTTGTTTGAGCAAAAAACGTGTATAGCGCAAAATAATGAAAAAAAATCAAGCTGATTTGTTTTTGTCAACATCAAGAGCAAGCGACTTCATGGCAGCAAAAAGCTTCAAAGAAGCCTATAAAACTTTTTGATTTAAGTCACTCTGTTGAGGAATGTTTGTGATTCGTTGTTTTATCGAGGAATTCATTTGGACATTTATTCTTGAAAAAACGCATGAAACATTCTCGTAGCCTCTACAAAACTATCCTTATGTGATTCTGATGTGAAATAGAGACAAGCTATTAAATATGATTTTCCGTCAAAGTGCGTGTTACCAGCTTTTTGAAGATGTCTTGTCTACATAAAGCAGTGAATTTTTTTAAAAATTAGCATACTGATGTACCTTGATTCTTTCTGTACACTTTTTGATAGACAGCTAGTGACGGGTGACTGAAAGAATAAATCGATTTTGTTTCATAAAAAATAAAAGCAACCCGTCTTAGAGTTGACGTATTAGGCTTTTAAGGATTATTAAGCTTAAGCTTTCAAGTCCCCATCAGCTTTTTATCATCACTTTTTTTCATAAAAACCTAGATGTCACACTGTCTAAGCCCTGTTTACTTTGGAACCTTTTCATGCTTGTCCTCGAACGACAGGTTTTGTATATCCATGCAAGAATGTGAAGCTTCCAACAAACCTCAATTCCAAAAAAAACTCAAACCACCTTTCACCTCCTTCCCAGCGTCGACAAACTCAAGCACCGAAGTCTTTATGACTTGTTACACAAGCCCAAAAAGGATGCAATTTGACAGCTTCAAAAGTCACATCACATTTGGACTCACAACACTTAATATCTACTTCCACACTATTGACCTCCAGGAACACGGGTCAAGTCAAGTAAACTTCCGGATCCTCTCGTGTCGCAAGGATGTGACGTGGATGCCTTCAATCCACTTCTGAGTGTCATTCCTAGCAACGCCTTTCACTGATTTCTAATTTATGAGCCAAACTCAGAGAAATCGCGAGTCGGTATTTCTTCGTACTTCCTGCAAAAAAAACTTTCAAGCTTCTTAAGTCATGCTTGATGCTGGAACAAAACCCCTTCAATCATTTAATTTGTAATATATTATTTTTAATTTCGTAACCGATTTTTCTCAATCATGAAGATTTATAGAATGATCAAAAATGCTGGGAAGATTTGAACGATAATGTGCGAAAAGGAGTCTTTCCTGTTTAGTCGTTGCTAACATCTTTCTAAACGCAAATGATGGCTTCGAAACTCTACGGGGTTAATGCCACTATAATAATATTCGTTTTTGTATTGTATTGTATTGTATTGTATTGTATTGTATTGTATTGTATTGTATTGTATTGTATTGTATTGTATTGTAATGTATTGTATTGTATTGTATTGTATTGTATTGTATTGTATTGTAAATGATGAGGGAAACGCTAACGAAAACAAGCAGGCGTCAGTGTAGAAGAGAAAATTCAATGTCAACGAGTTATTTAAGACGAATGTTGCATTGGATTAACTTTATCGTGAATATCCAATAAATCTACAAATGGGAAAAAAGAATAGACTACGATGATAGGATCTATGGAGTGTTATGGAGCATTAAACGAAGAGATGGCAAGTGATAAAAGGGATTTTTCAACGAGAAAAAGTTAATTCAATTGATTCCAGCCATAAACAATGCATCTTTATGCTTTCATGATGGATGAAATTCTTTCCAATAACCATCAAAGTAAAAGTGCTAATTTACAGTGAAAGCTTTATTACCTTTTCAAAGAAAACAAGTGCAAGGAAATGAAAAAGGCGTCGAATCAATTGAACCCCTGGTGGTGTGGTTGTCGTCATCTTTGAAATTCATTAAACTTCATCTCTTTACTTTTTCCTCCAATTAACCAACCAGCATGTTTTCAGTCTGTTAACATCAAAGATAGCTTTTCCAATCTTAGCTAATCATTTTTATAGCGCTGATCACACTGTTCAAAAGCGCTCTGCTACGAACTGGTTGAACAACAAAGTATTGAGAGCTTTACGAAATGAAAGAAGAGAATCAATAGAAGTAGGATAAGAGGGAGAAAAGGTCCCTAGAAGGGGATCACAGTAGGAAAGTGCAGATTTAGCATAAGTACTATTGGAAGGTGTCTTAAAAAAGTGAGAATAAGTAGAAGATCTCAGTCCCTTACTAGGAGGCAACTTAAAAAGGGCAGCTAAGTAGTCAGGTGAGTGATTATTTTTTATTTTAAACGTGAGAGTGCAGACTTTAAAAACTGATATTTTTTAAGAAACAAAAGTGTAACGAAATAAGGGTAGGAGTAAGACGAAAAAATTTATGAATGCCAGAAACTAAGCGGGCAGCGCTATTAAAAGCTTTGGTGAGAGGGTGAATTTCCAGTTTCGCGAAAGCGTGTATGACCGTTACTTTACTTTTGTTTAATAAGCGAAGAAACTAGTAATTTGAGGGTGGGATTTTCTAAGGAAAGTTTCTTGATACGACAAAGATGGAAAAAAGATGGTACAGATTTTAATTTTGGTATAAGAGAAAGTGAAGAGTCAAAGGTGAAGTTTAATTTATTAATAGTAGAAGAAAGATTTTATGAAATATTAATTGAGGGAAAAAACACACTAAGTCGAAAAGACTAGCTTAAATGAATAGAATAAAATTTAGATGGATCCAGTTTGAGAAACATAGAATCCCTCCAAGAGGTTATTTTACCAAGGCAAGAATGAATATAAGGGATAGTAGAAGGAAAATCATGTTCAGGAGATGAAGTGTATATGTGAGAGTCATCAGCATAAAGTTGACTCCGAACAGAAAATGATAAATTAATTTCTGGGATTTCAGGAGCATGAAAAATAAACTCTGTAATTCTTGTTTCGCGAAGGCGTGTATGGCCGTTACTTTGCTTTATTTAAACTATTTTTACTAACAATTTGAAATTTAAAGTTTCAAATATTAGTTATAAATAAGTTAATTTATTTGAAAGTTACAGTTTTTGCTGATTGCGAAGATTTTGAAGATGTAGTTTTAAAATTTTTTTCAAAATAATAATTCTCACAAAAAACCTAAAAAACCTTTTATTTTAAACTATTTTTAATAACTTTTTGAAAGTTTGAGTTCAAAGTATCAGTTTTAAGTATTTAACTCTGGTATAGTGTCAGTTTTTGTCTGTTTCGAACACTTTATCAGATTAACAAATTGTTCGCCTGATTTTCGAGTGAAAAATGCAATACAATACAATACAATACAATATAGTACAATACAATACGATACAATACAATACAATACAATACGATACAATACAATACAATACAATACAATACAATACAATACAATACAATACAATACAATACAATACAGTACAATACAATACAATACAATACAATACAATACAATACAATACAATACAATACAATACAATACAATACAATACAATACAATACAATACAATACAATACAATACAATACAATACAATACAATACAATACAATACAATACAATACAATACAACACAATACAATACAATACAATACAATACAATACAATACAATACAGTACAGTACAATACATTACAATACAATACAATACAATACAAAACAATACAGTGCAATACAATACACTACAGTACAGTAAAATACAATACAAAACAAACACGAATATTATTATAGTGGCACTAACCCCGTAGAGTTTCGAGGCCACACTATTGGAGTGAGAGTGAACCAACGGCAGCATTTGCTCTTTCAATTGCTACATGAAAACCGCATAAAACCTAAAGAACAACATTTCGAAAAGTGGAACCTAATTTCATTTTTCAGAAAAGTGATCAAAGAACAAAATTATGAAAGACGAATAGAATTTCATGAACTGACAAATGAAAAGTATGCCGATGATGGAAGGCATGTAAATTTTTTTTCAAACAAACATCTTTGTGATACAAAGTTTAAAAAGAAAGGAAAAAAAAATCCCTTGACACCTACAACATGCTAATGAAACATTCTGAAATGTTATGTGATCCAATCAGCATTCAGATCTCATTTCTCATAACTCATAAAATTGATTCTACAGTTAATTTAACTTGTTTTGATTACAACTCATACTATCACTTGGAAAATGTCAAAGTATCTCATTTTTTACTTCAAATTCAAAACGACGCATTGACAATTATATTATCTTGTGACAATTCAACCGTTTTAAATTATTCTTTTCTGTTTCCCGCGTTTTTTGGATTTACCTCAATGACGCGTGAGAAAATGAATTCTCAGATCGATTCAAACTTTGTTGGTGATGCTTTCCAATGGCGTTTGTTAATGGAAAAAAACTTTTTTGGTGTTTTTATTTCAAAATATTCAAGCGGAAATTCCAACAAAATAAATTGAAACTTATATTCGGTATAAAATATTTATTAAAAAAATAAAGCAGGATAAACATTAGTCGATTTCGTTTAGAAAAAACCCTTCAAATATATCGGCGGAATGATGGAACAAGCTATAACTGAAGAATTATTTTTGAATGGCTTCATAACAAGCCGTTAAGTTAAATACACCAACTCAAAATAATGTTCTTGATATTCAGATTCATAAATCGAATTAAGCATTTCTTTGGACATCAAATTTATTGGTAACACGTGGAGGAGTCAATGGCTTCAAGAGACTAATGCAAAACTGCTTGAAAGCCGTGTCGTTTACAGCTTAAGCGAGCGTCATGGTAGCTATGATGTTGTATTCAAATATATAAGTTTGCGCTGGAACTGATAAATACAGAAACTGATAAATACAGGAACTGATAAATACAGGAACTGATAAATACAGGGATGCTTTTAATTTCAAAATTTTTTGTTGATAAGGAAAAAGATTAAAAAACAGAAATGGATCAACAAAGAAAGCCCGTCAGTGCGAATAAATTTTTGAATGAAGAGGATATTTCTCGTGCTGCCGTGAAACCCATGCATCCTTGTGGCCATGCATCCTTGTGGCCATGCATCCTTGTGGCCATGCATCTTTGTGGCCATGCATCCTTGTGGCCATGCATCCTTGTGGCCATGCATCCTTGTGGCCATGCATCCTTGTGGCCATGCATCTTTGTGGCCATGCATCCTTGTGGCCATGCATCCTTGTGGCCATGCATCCTTGTGGCCATGCATCCTTGTGGCCATGCATCCTTGTGGCCATGCATCCTTGTGGCCATGCATCCTTGTGGCCATGCATCCTTGTGGCCATGCATCCTTGTGGCCATGCATCCTTGTGGCCATGCATCCTTGTGGCCATGCACCCTTGTGGCCATGCATCCTTGTGGCCATGCATCCTTGTGGCCATGCATCCTTGTGGCCATGCATCCTTGTGGCCATGCATCCTTGTGGCCATGCATCCTTGTGGCCATGCATCCTTGTGGCCATGCATCCTTGTGGCCATGCATCCTTGTGGCCATGCATCCTTGTGGCCATGCATCCTTGTGGCCATGCATCCTTGTGGCCATGCATCCTTGTGGCCATGCATCCTTGTGGCCATGCATCCTTGTGGCCATGCATCCTTGTGGCCATGCATCCTTGTGGCCATGCATCCTTGTGGTCATGCATCCTTGTGGCCATGCATCCTTGTGGCCATGCATCCTTGTGGCCATGCATCCTTGTGGCCATGCATCCTTGTGGCCATGCATCCTTGTGGCCATGCATCCTTGTGGCCATGCATCCTTGTGGCCATGCATCCTTGTGGCCATGCACCCTTGTGGCCATGCATCCTTGTGGCCATGCATCCTTGTGGCCATGCATCCTTGTGGCCATGCATCCTTGTGGCCATGCATCCTTGTGGCCATGCATCCTTGTGGCCATGCATCCTTGTGGCCATGCATCTTTGTGGCCATGCATCCTTGTGGCCATGCATCCTTGTGGCCATGCATCCTTGTGGCCATGCATCCTTGTGGCCATGCATCCTTATGGCCATGCATCCTTGTGGCCATGCATCCTTGTGGCCATGCATCCTTGTGGCCATGCATCCTTGTGGCCATGCATCCTTGTGGCCATGCATCCTTGTGGCCATGCATCCTTGTGGCCATGCATCCTTATGGCCATGCGTTCGTCATGCATTTAAAAAATCATCCCTTTGAACCTTTTAGTTAAAGAAACTTTAAATTATCTAAAATTGATTTGAACTCATATTTTCAGCTGGGAACTGTGTTCTGTGAGAGGCTTGTATTGTCGAGTTGGTGGAGAACATCGGAGAACAATCCATCCTAATGTACTTTGTCACACGACCAATTTTATTCATTTTCCCACTAGTTCATTTTTCTCCGTTCTAGTACTTTTTAGACAAAGTCAAAGGTTGATTGAGTGTGAGTGCATTAAGATACATTACGAACAGATGATTCAAATTTATATCTCCATATACTTGCGAGGGATACATTAATTATAACAAATGCATTGATCAAACCTTCAAAAACACCACTAACGAGTTTATGCATTTTGAATTGGAAAATGATAAAAAATAACACTGTGAAATATTATAACCCAAACAACACAGTACTGACTTCCCACCTCTCGCTAGGCTCTTGAATTTAACAGAGAAACTGAACACTTTAAAGTGCTTACATTCCATAATAAAGTCAAGAAGATTATTCAGTGACTTGTTTCTTGAGACCATGGCATGTGAAGCTAATGGGAAATAAGCAATAGAAAATAATATGATTTAAAGTTTTCATTTATTGAATATGCAGTTAACAATCTTTTGTTGAACATCATTTGTCATAATTGTAGAAAAATAAACAAGGGTGAAGTTGTGTGGGAGAATGCAATTGAGTACAATCGACGCTAGGGAAATTGATTGGCTAACTTTGATATAATCTCACTACCGAAATAACACTTCAATTTCGCAACTAACCACTTTTGAATACAAAGAACAACTGATATTTCAACGACACCTTAACGACACAGCTGGGCCTCCGTACAAGGTACATTTTAAAAAATGTCTTCGAACGAACAAAGTGCTGATTGGAAAAATAATTTGAAAAAATTGAAAATAAGTTTAAAAGGAAAATTAACATTTGAAAACTTTACTGTGAGATTCTACAGAGAACCACAGATATACCTCAGAATCAAGTGCGCTGATTCTTTTCAGATGAAGATATCCCGAAAATAGAAATGGACTTGAAACTTGCTACTTTCTTGGTGGCTGTGACTGAGTGGTGTGTGATCGTCGCCTCTTGTGAGCAACCAGGTTCAAAATGATGAATCAAATTCATCGTACACTGTGAAGATTAACCGAATGGGAATGTGTGTCGAAATAATTAAAAATAAATTGGGTTTTGGTTTTTAAAAATGTTAAATATAGGAAAGAATTTTCGAAAAAGCGAACTAAATGGTGTTGCTTAGATTAGATTGAATAGATTGAATCTAAAAAATCAAAATGCTAAAATGCAAAAAAGAACGGAAAAATAATCAAAAACGAGCATTCGTGCGAGATTTATATTTTCTCAAATTGAAAAATAACATTTGAAATATAAATTTACACAAGATTTTATGCCGACAAAAATAGATTAGCGAGATTAGCAAAATAAACGGAGCAGCAAGAGATAAAAACCTTGAAATTAATGTTTTACCAGAAATTCTAAAATTAAATTGAATTTTATTTTTAATTAAAACGTCAAACAATGCATTTGCAAGGGTAAGTAATGCAGTTTTGATTCATTCGCTAGAGGTACCATCTGCTTGCCTTGGAGTCAATCTGGATTTTCAATTTACAAAAGTTCAATTGGTTTTCATAATTTGCAATTTCGGCATGACGAGATAAAAGCTGTACTCTCAAATTGAAGTTCATAACTACAGTTGAATTTCCATAAGCTATTACCTCTGCTTGTCGAGTTCTGGTTCGCCTAAATTTTTAAACAAAAGTGAAACAAATTCACCAAGTACCGGAATTTAATAAAGAGTAACCATTAGTTTAGATTACACCTATTAAAAAACTCCCACGATGGATGAGCAGAGCTTGAATTTAAAATAATAACAATAATAATTCGGACGAGTTACACAATGCAGATACGTGAAAAGGTTGTGTGGAGCGTTTCGGCAGCAAAAGGTTGTTAGAGTGAGAAAGGAGAGAAACCTGAATGTAATTCGCTACGAGAGGTGACATTACGAGCGTCCTGTTGGAAGGATCGAGAGAAGAAAAGTGAAGCAATTGGAAAATGCACGTAGGCTGATGGAAGAAAAAAAAACTTTATTGAAACAACGACGACAAAAAAAAATTAAAAAAGTATCGAAACTGAAATGCGCAAGGTGGTGGGGGGTGGGAGCTGCGGTGATGCAAGAAATTATAAAGGAGTTTTTATAACAGATGGGAATTTGCATGGAGAGGGCCAAGAGGGTGATTATTATTGTTGCATTTGTCGCCTTGAAGCTTCTCGTAATTCCCTTCAACGATCCTATCGGTGGACTGACGTTGTTCTTTGTGTAAAAATAAGGATTCGGATGTTTCGGTTGGCTGTATTCGTGGTGATAATGGCTGTTATTGTGGCTGTACTTGTGGTTGTAGTGGCTATACTCGTGGTGGTAATGGCTGTTATTGTGGCTGTACTCGTGGGTGTAGTGGCTGTACTTGTGGTTGTAGTGGCTGTACTCGTGCTTGTAGTGGCTGTACTCGTGGTGGTAATGGCTGTTATTGTGGTTGTACTCGTGGTGGTAGTAGCTGTTGTAGTGAAAGTACAAGTTGCAGCCGTAGTGTTTGAAGTAGTAAAAGTAGTCAGTTGTGAAATTAATAGTGAAGTAATAATAGAAATAACAAATGAAAAATTTGTATTGGGTGAGTACAAGATTGGAGCATGTGGGTTGAGGTTTGATGGCATGTTGAGAGTTGCAGTGGTGGATTTCCACATGAAGTTTGTGTTGATTGTTAGCAATCTCCAGCTGCTGGTTTGTTGGAAGTTTGCGTCCGAGAGTTGCACTTTTTAGTAGGTTCCTGATGCAACAGGCACACTCAAGCGACTCGAAAGAGGTTTCTGTGTGTTCGAAATAACTCAATCGACTCTGGAGGCAACAAGTCTTGAAGCGGTCCTTCGAATATGGTCGAATGAACAAGCACCTCACATAACAATCAGTTTGATCAAGTCCAGACGGCTCTATATATGTTCTATGTCTAACAACACTGCTACTTTTGCAATCTCTATTGCATGGAAAATGATGACTATTAATGGTACTTATATTGGCGCGTAAGTATCGAAATATAATGATTTCCAGAACATTAATTTGTCTTTTTAATTTGGCGCCACAGCCTGTATTTTTAGATTCTCTTTTATGCCTGATCATATGCTTACAACAAGCAATTTTTGCGGCATTACAGCGTTTTTCATCGTTCATTTTATGGCCGCAGCTTGTGGCAGAGACCGAAACGAAAGTGCAGAGAAGTCTTTTGAACCACTGCAAGAGGTTTGTGAGCACGTGGAGGAAGGGGAGAAGAGTGATGGCAGCGTCCATATCCGCCCTTAAGACCGTCTTAGATAAATAATTTTTCATTTTTCCGATGTACCCTTCTAATGTTTGTGGCTGCTGTGTATAGAACTGGTGTGTGTGAGACTGTTGGTGGTTGTAATTGTTGTTTCGGTGGTAGAGGTGGTAGTGGTAGCTTATGTTTTGGCCTTTTTTATTGCAGTTGTGGCTTGGTTCTTTGAAGGTTATATTCGCATTGTTCTCACAGTTGTTGAGGATTTTTATGTGACCGGTGTTGGTATTATCTTCGGGGCGATTATTGCTGTACTTTTCGGGATGAGCTTGATGCCGAGAATTTTGTGAAAAGTTTCGGAGAAAAAATTGAACAAACAAATTTAGCAAACAATCCTGGGCATTTATAAAAGAAACTTTGTTGGAAAGATCAAATTTATTGTCAGACTGTTGGCCTGATCGGCTTTTCTGTTTGTTTCCATGATGAAGAAGGGAATTTAACTTTTGCCTTTCGTCATAAAACCTCTTAGCGTCGACCTGGGGTTGTTGGCGAGAATAAAGGAACCAAAAGGACGACGTGAAAAGAGATAATAAGTAGTAGAAAAATGAAAAAAGTGGCAGATAGAAGAGAGAAAAAGATGAAGACGAGGAAGCGCCAGACGATGCTGCTAGTAAAAAGTAGTTGAGGTTGGAAGGGGATAGGGAGGTGCAGTGAGTGAGTACGGTGGTTCTATGGTTCCTCGCCAGAGGGTGGATGTAGCGCTGTATGAAGACTGAAGCCACGTCATCGTTGCAGCGGGACGACAGTTCCTTCTTGATGCCCGTGAAACAGTTCATGGTGGCTCCTATCACCCTAGTGGTGGTGGTGGTGATAGTGGTGGTAGTGGTGATAGTGGTGGTAGTGGTGGTGGTGGTGGTAGTGGTGGTGGTGGTGGTGGTGGGGGTAGTGGTGATGGCGGTGGTGGTGGTGGTGGTGGTAGTGGTGGTGGTGGTCATGGTGGTAGTGGTGGTGGTGGTGGTGGTGGCCATGGTGGTGGTAGTGGTGGTGGTGGTGGTCATGGTGGTAGTGGTGATGGCGGTGGTGGTGGTGGTGGTGGTCATGGTGGTGGTGGTGGTGATGGTGGTGGTGTTGGTGGTAATGGAGAATTGCCTAGAAGTGTGTAGTAACAAGCACTAGTTTAAGAGCAGATGAATTTGAGTATTGGATTCAGAAAAAATATACTTTTTTCAATAATAAAAATAATGAAAATAAAAAATAATGACAATATTTTGGATTTGGAGTGTCAAAACAAACAACAAATGCACTTTGAAATAATTTCAAGAAGGGCTACGGAAGCCTGTTTGAAAAAGAACAGAGCACATGTCTCGAAAAGAATGGAATCTGGTGGTTCAAGGGTGAAACAGTGAATTAGCGGTGAATAATTCTGTGAGTTTAAATAACTGAAAAGGTGATGTCTCATGCATTTCAATCTTTTCAAACTCTTGAAAATCTGCAAAAAGTTTTGATGCGATATATAATTGAAGTTAGACACTGCATAAAAGCACAAGTTGCAAACTTTCAAAACATTTGTCTGCAAGAATTGTTGCTTAAAGTAACTATAAAAAAACTACTAACAAAGAAGCCAAAACTTGATTGAAAGATTGAGCTACTATTATGGAAAGATAATCTTTATTATGGGACCTGCTTATTCAATTAGGCACGGAAAACACCACGTCACCAAGGTATGAAGGCATCATCCTTTGGCTCATCACCTATGAAGGATTCAATGGTTGTGAGTTGTTTTTAGAGGATAGGAGCATTCCAAGAAGATGCGTGAATGAAGGAACTTCAACGCTTGTGCCTTGTTGTAGTTTTGCATTGTTGGTTGCTACAGACAACAGCTTTCAAAGGTTTCCTTTTAAAAAATATTTTGCAAAATGGATGAAAAACTATAGAAGATTGTTTGTATTATTGTTCGGCTGTGAATTGTAAAATGTCAAATATATAAAAAAAATTTTAACGGTGTTTTGAAAATAAAATAATTCTTTATTTTTTTGATTTACATCAGAATTCCATGTACCCAATTCTACGAATATAATCGGAAAGACAGGAAAACATTAAAAAAACAATAAAAATATTTCATAAAAACAACAAAAGCGAAAGAAATTTTTAAAATTATTTTATCTTTGTGGTCGATTCGTTTCAATTTTCAAAAGTTATGTACACTAAACGTTCTGTACGCGCATTATTCCTGGAAGCAAGAAGCCATTGGGTTTTTGTAATCAATCATACCACCACACACAATCAACCAGGGAGACTACTATCAATCAAACTCCTTCTTCAATCAGTCAATCCATCACTCAAAGCTGTTCTCATCTCATCACATTTTTACATACAAAGTGAAAACTCCAACACGAAGGATTACAATGTATCTTCAGTAGACCCTCCCTGTTGTACTTGAGAGTTTATTTGTTTGGAAATATTAATAATATTGCCTAGAAAAGGTTCAAACAGAATAAGCAAACCCCAGAAAGGCATTCTGATTCGACTAGTTGAGTAGGTATAGAATCGGAATGAAGAGAACAATAACGGTATACTAATACAATCACTCGCCTACAAAACAACCAAACAGACAAATCATTCTCTAGCCAATCCAACCAATCATCCAGCCAACCATCCAGCCAACCATCCAACCAACCATCCAACCAACCATCCAACCAACCATCCAACCAACCATCCAACCAACTATCCAACCAACAATCCATCTAACCAACCATCCAACCAACCATCCAACCAACCATCCAACCAACCAACCATCCAACCATTCATCAAACCATTCATCCAACCATTCATCCAACCATTCATCCAACCATTCATCCAACCATTCATCCAACCATTCATCCAACCATTCATCCAACCATTCATCCAACCATTCATCCAACCATTCATCCAACCATTCATCCAACCATTCATCCAACCATTCATCCAGCCATTAATCCAACCATTCATCCAACCATTAATCCAACCATTCATCCAACCATTCATCCAACCATTCATCCAACCATTCATCCAACCATTCATCCAACCATTCATCCAACCATTCATCCAACCATTCATCCAACCATTCATCCAACCATTCATCCAACCATTCATCCAACCATTCATCCAACCATTCATCCAACCATTCATCCAGCCATTCATCCAACCATTCATCCAGCCATTAATCCAACCATTCATCCAACCATTCCTCCAACCATTTATCCAACCATTCATCTAAACAACCAACCGGCATGCGTTCCTGAACTGTTTTTCTTCAACTGATGCTTCGAATTTGCTGTCAAACGCGTCCAAACATGTTCTGATGGAACGCATTTGAGGTATGAAACAGTCCAGTATGTGACGATTATCTGTGAGATTGAATCTTTGAAGTAGGGAAGTTTAAACGTCTGGAAATGAATATTTGGAGAGTAATTATTTATAAAATGAAGTCATCACTAACTGGATAAATATCCAAATAGACAATGAAACCAATTCATATTCGTATGTCTATACAACCACCAACTTAAATGTTTTTTTAGGAATCACACTGTAAATAGGCTTCTTAGGAAACTTCAATGGATTTATTGATTAACAGTTTTCAAATAAAATGAATATTTATAAAATTATTATAAAATATTTCCAAATAATTTAAAATTAGTAGATTAAAAGTGACTTAGACTTTGCAGTTTTGGTAAATTCCAAAACCCTCATTGAGCCACTAGAATCTTTGCTAGGGTTTTATTCATTTTCAAAATACAAAGTTGAAAAATACAAAAAAATCGTTGAAAGAAACGGAAATTGGAACCCTTCGCGAAGAGCGTTTTTTGATAAAAGTTACTTTTCAGAACGTCATGAAATGTGTTTTGGGTGTATAATGATGGTGTTGGAAACAGAGGTTTTGAAAACTCCCAAAGAGACTGATATGTATGTATTTTTATTATTATTTTTTTGTTTTGTTTTTATTATTAGTATACTTTGATGTTTGAAATATTTTGAAATATTCCACAAATAATTTTGTTTCTTTTGCGGTAAATTAATTTTAGATTTTTTATGAAAATATGGGCAAGAGAAAGGGTGTTGAAAGTTGTATGAAGTAAATAAGATACCCAGTGTTGGGTTGTTTGGTGGAGGATTTTTTCAAAATAATAAATACTTTAAATTAAAAAAAAAAACAAACAAAAAAACATTATGAAAATGTACAAATTCCAGACACGCTAATGAGACAGATGAGAGAAATGAGCATGAATGACAAGATGAAATAAGAAAAGATGTAGATAAACGCAGCAAAATGGATGTATTGACGGGCACGCGAAAGAGAAAAAAATTTACATTTGTGTGACAGTAAATAGAGTGAACATGTCACTTGGATTTGCTCAACACTGCTTAATACATATATATCCATTATGAAGTGGGCAAAGATTGATAGAGTGGCACGAGAAACAATTGTGGTGTTAATCCTTCAAGGCTTCCATCCACGTACTCGTCATCAATCCTTGTTGAACCTTCAGTCCCAGTTGACTCCACATGCTTCAGTGTTTGTTTGTGCCAAACAACTGCAATCTTTTTGAAGCGCGTCTCTACAGATTCCAGTTTAGCACAGAACGCAAAGCAACTGCAAGAAGAAGTCCATGATGGAGACATACTAGCCACATCTCAAACTCCTCCACGAACACACCGTTGTTTTATTGCTTATTGAATTTCACTTTTAAATTTTTTTTTCTTTCTTAAAGCGGTAACTTCAAGGTGTCTCAAGTCAAGTTCACTTCGCAGTCTCATGCCTCCATGGACCTTCCATGGGTGGCGTGGATGGGCCGTTGGAGGCTCCAGGCAAGGACTCGAGTGAGAATGAATGTGAATAGACCTCTTTCAACTTCAAAGTCGTCCAAGGCAGAAGGGGGTTTTAAGCACTTTGTGCAGTTGTATGCGCTTCCAGAGGCTTCTCATTCTTTGGGAAGAGTCCTTTAGGATATATTTTTAAAATAATTTTTAAAAGGGACTGCAAACCAGTGGAACTTGATTGACACTCTCAAATGCACTGGATTGAATTGAATTTTCTTGTATTTTAATGATTTGCATTGTTTTTTTATGAATAATAGAAAAATTGCTTTGTTGCCTGGTATTGTAGAGGCTGTATTATAATGTATTTTCACTTGTAAGCCCTTGTAACGTTCTTGTTTCAAGGCATTGTAATGTTTCTTTGATTGTGCTGTAGTGGGATGATGAGGCCTTTGCGACGCTCTAGCTTGATAGTCCATTCTGGTTTCTTTGAAAGCTTCATATGAGATGCCTCGAAGGAACAGGGCTAGACTCTTTTTAATGAAATTGTTGTGGCGAATATTTTCATATCATTTTGAATAGAAAAAAAACACAAATGAAACAAGAGTAAATAATTTCTTCTCCTTACTCCATCAATTTGAACTGATGGAGGAGAAAAAAGTAATATTGAAATAAGAGAACAAAAGAAAATATAAGGAAGAAGAAAAAAAAAATTAAAAAATAAAAATATTAAAAATAATAAAAATAAAATAATAAAAAAAATGAGAAGAACAAACGGGTAGAGATATCTTGACTTGACGTTGAGCAAGGACCCACAACGAGAAGCAAAAAACACAAAATCATGGCGTTATCTTTCAAAAAAAAAGTCAACAAAAAAATTAATATAAAAATTCATTCGAACCAGAGATTGAATTTTGAATTAAATGAAAAAAACATTCGTCATAGCTTGCAGCTTGTATTATGACCAATAATATGAATAATATGAGCTGCTTCACTCCGATATAAATTTTTGGCATTTTTCGTTGGAAGCTGAGCTGTTGTTGAAAGTTTTTTTCAACCGTTGAAAACCATATTTTTGAAAGTTCTCAATATGAAAGACAAATGGGGGTTTCGCTGCTCAAACACAAAAAGATAGTAAATGTTAATGATAAATATAATAAAGTTAACTATTTATTAATAAATAATAACTCAATATGCATTGTAGAAACTTCAATACGAAATAACAATCATTTTGTTAGCGCCTAACTCTATTTTGATTTTTATAACTGATTAAGTTTTTTCAAATCATCATTTTTTGGCATAAAACCTTTTTTTGCGCCTTCTAATAAGTTGCTCCTGTGTAGCGAATGATGCAGTGGGGCGGATTCAATGACAACGGACAGACTAGTCTTCCTTTATTTCCATCCGTGGAAGAAACAAATTTATTTTTGCTTGTTTTTTTTAGTTTTTATTTCCATTTTCTTCTATTTACGTCTTTTTTTTTATGTATTTGTTTTTTTCTTAGATCTTTTTTATTTTTCTTCCCCAGTTTTGTTTATATATTTTATGTTTTTTTTACTAATGTGTTTCAGATTCCCGCTGATTGGTTTTGCAAGTATCACCCTCTTTTTCTTCACTAAAACGACAACAGAATTAATTACTCACTCGTCGCCATCAAAATAACAAAACTAATACGCGAAAAAAAATTATTTTGAATATTCAACTGATTAAAAAATGATAATGAATGCGAAATTTCAACTTCAAATCAGTTTCAACGAATATTTTTTTCAAAGTAAGCATTTTATAGGATTTCTAAGTCAGGCCAGTACATAAGTTGAAACACAACAGAAGGGTTAGAGTACGGGAGGATGTCATGTGAGTTTTTGAGTTTCGAGAAGACACTTTTTTTCGCTCTCAACTCATAATGTTAGTTTCAGTCAGTTTGAATTGTAGAAGTGCAAATAGAAAAAGAATGAAGGAATAAAAATAAAATTGAATAATTCCGGAGAAAGAATTGCTTCAAACTGCAGTCCAATTAAAAGGTGGGTTTGATTTGAAAAATGAACTTTCCAATAATTTTAAATAAATTGAACTAACTTCAAACAACTTGAAATTAAAAAAAAATTAAACAGCGCTACATGATGCGTGGTGTTATGTATTCGCTATGCTGGAAACAAGAGAGCTAATAAAGGCAAAGGCGTATTAAAGTTTAAGTCTTGTCTTGAAGTTGAAAACGCCAGAACAGTTATTTATAACAAAACATACCTTAATCTAATCTAACCGGTTGTTTGGTTGAATGGTTATTAACTATTAAGCTTTGATGAAACAAAAAAATGTGATTTGAAACTCAAAAAGGAAATAGCTTGGAACTAGCCTATAAAATATAATTGAAAGAACCGAGCATTCATGCAGCCATAGCTTATGAAAATATTAAATAAGTATTTATTTCAGTATGCAGTTTATGAATGGTTTATTTATTTGTAAATCAAGATTTTATAAATAAATGAAAAAAAATCATAACGAGATGAGTATACAATGGAGATAAACACACATTTTTCCTTCTTTTGTCGTGTACGGCATTCCCAAGAAGCTCCTTTGGTGAGACTGTTTAACGTCCTTTCATGTATTTGATCGGCCCGAGATCTCCTTCGACTCCACCACTTTGTTCATCAGTTGCTCTCTCTTTTACTTCATCCTACTCATCATCCTCTTACGTGTGTACTTCGAATCCTCCTTTGCAGCTCCCATGCCTTCTGCTTACTCAAGCGACGAGATGGACAAACATTTTTTGTTTCAGAAACTCAAAATAAAGTTGATGGAAGGGGGGGTTTGACGAAGAGGGTGGTATGATGACTTCTAAAAATGATTCGTATCAGAACAGCAAGTGGTGGGTTGTTACATATATCAGAACGACCTTCGTGTGGGAACAGATATTGTTTGCGAGATCACTGCAACGCTATGTATTTCAGACGACAATGGCAAAAACTCTGAAGCTCTAAATTACCCATATGCGCTTCAAGTCTCCTGAGCAGTGTGTTAACATATGCAAAAGCTGCGATTAGATTGAAAACAAACTTAATATACGACCTTTGAAGTCGCTAACTTTCCAAATCTAATACTCGGAACCTAAAATTGATAAAAATAACTACAATTCCGGCAAGACTGATGGATGGGAAGTTCATACACACGTGGAAGCAGGCAGGCAAAGCTCCTGAAAGAGGCATCGAGAACTAAAAGGGGACCGCTCGATTGGCTGCGCAATGGCAATGACTTTCCTTTGCGTGACTCCATATAGTGTGTATCTAAACGTGTATGTGCAATTATTTGTACGTGTGTGTTTTTTGTGTTTATGTATATGAGAATTTACGTATGTACGTGTGCATGTATTTGTTCATGTACGTGTGCATGTACGTGTGCATGTACGTGTGCATGTACGTGTGCATGTACGTGTGCATGTACGTGTGCATGTACGTGGGCATATACGTGTGCATGTACTTGTGTATGCGCGTGTCATGTGAGTGTGTATTCTGTTAGGTGTTTAGATATGTGTGTGTAGGTGTCCATATTTCATGAGTGGGTGTCTGCTGGCGGGTGTGCTGCTTTATTGAGTGCAAAGAATAAAATTTAATTCATGTCGCCCACGTTGTCATATGTCACTCGCTATACGTACGTAGTTCCATATAAAGTGAGTATGTGAGTATGTATTTGTTTTTGTATGTGTGTGTTTGTGTGTGTGTGTTTTTGTTTGTGTGTGTGTGTTTGTGTGTGTGGGTGAGCGTTTATGTGTGTGTTTTTGTTTGTGTGTGTGTGTTTGTGTGTGTGTGTGTGTGTGTGTGTGTGTGTGTGTGTGTGTGTGTGTGTGTGTGTGTGTGTGTGTGTGTGTGTGTGTGTGTGTGTGTGCATGTGCATGTGTTTATGCAACTTCCATTTGTATAGTTTTTAAAGGTCTTTATCCTTCTTTTATGCAATATAGTCCGAACCCATCGTCTTTTTGAATGGGAATGTACGTGTGAATGTACGTGTGAATGCACGTGTAAATGCACGTGTGAATGCACGTGTGAATGCACGTGTGACTGCACGTGTAAATGCACGTGTGAATGTGTTGCTGCTTGTAATTTTGAGTAGATCTTATAATTAATAAGCATGGTCGCGGTGTACAACACACATTTTGAAGTGGCATTCTGTGCTTTTCCTCATAAATAATTCAGCTCTTTTCCTTCTATATTTTTTCCATTCATCTTTCCAGTTCCCTATTTTTCTGTCCATTCATTAGTTTGGAGTTTTTGTTCACATCATTTCGTTTTCTTTTTCTTTTTTCATTCATTTATTTTCTGCTTCCATCCTTTTACTTGCTTATTCCTATTTCCTTCCTTAAAGTTTTTTTTTCTTTTCCTTCTTTTTTTTCATTCCCATGCATAACACAAGGCCACACAACCGCAGACTCATGCACCACTCTCACATTCGGGCCACTTGAACAGCGTCTTCCGTAGCGTGGTACGCTATAAAAAGACGAGAGATGAATGAAATTGAAAAATGTAACCTAATAATTTTTAAAAAAGATTTTTTTTAATGAATGCCTATCAATTATTTATGTTTCCAGGCTTTATTTCTTTAATTGCGTCTCTTCATTCAAAATTTTATCACATTAGACGCCTTTTCAAGTTACTCCTTCTGCTTCTGTTGGCTTCACTGCAACAAAAAATACAAATAAAAAATAAACAAAACAACTTCAGTTTTGTTTTGACATTTTTAGTTTCCATTTTTGCCAATAAAAATAACACACAGTTTTTTCGTCCGAATTAATGAACGAAAAACTCAGCCTGACTGCAAAAAGGTTTCCACTATTTTTCGAGCCCTTTTCTCCATGGCTTAACGCAATGAGGTCTTCACGACTCCCTCAAAAGTAATTTTGCTGTTGTTTTTTTTTCTTGAAATTCCCTAACGTGCAAAGAAAAACAGTAAAAGCAAGTTTTTGTTCAATAAATTATATTTTTTTATTATTTTTAATACTTTTTATCAATTTTTCATATAAAAACTTTCCCGAATACAATAAAATAAACACTTCCAAACATACAATTGTATATAAACATCTGTTATGCAGCTGTTTATATGCCACTAAATTGTAGAGTTTTGAAGTTTCAGAAATAATTAGCTTGCGAAGGTGCTACAACAGTTGGTTGATATTTGATGATGGTTGTGAAAGCATCTAGCTCTGAATACCAATGCTGAAACTTTTTGATGTCTTATGAAAGAAAAAAAAGTTCTAGGGAAAATGAATTTGGTTGATGGAACGAAAAAAAAATTGTGGAAGGAGGATGAATGAGAGATAAAATTTGGAGAGAAATGAACAAAAAACTGATAAAACTTGGAATTGCATTGAATTGAATGGAACAGCCGATTGATATACACGCAGGAAATATGATAACAAGAAGAAATTTTGATAGATTTGAGTTAAAAAGACGAAAAACAGTTATAAAGAGTTGAGGAGACGTTAGACATTTTTTAATTTGCCAATGAAAATGGCAAGAGAATGCACTGAAAAGAATGAAAGGCATTAAATAACTTTATAAACCAGCTTGAAATGTAAATTGAATATAAGTAAAAAATATAACAAAAATTTTCTCTGATAATTTTAATTAACAAGAAAAAGTTGAAAAAAGCGTTTAAGAGGGATTGAAGGAAGAATTCGTCAACCAATCGACTTCGTAAATACGGAACGAAATCGAAAAACAATCCAATGCAACGTTTTTATGTAATAATAAAAAGAATAAAATGTCGGACTGCATATAAAAATTTAAAAAAATTTTTGGCTGAAAATATGAACAGATCTTTTTTAAATCGAAAAAGAAAATTGAAAAAAAATATAATAAAAAAAACTAAAAAAAAACTATTTTAAAAATAAATACTAAAATATGATGAAAGTTATAAAGGGCAAAAAAAAATAAATTAAACTGAAAGTTGTAGAATAATTCTTAAGTTTAAATAATCGAAGTTGAATGGAATGAAAAAGGACGAACAAAACTGATGGAAAACTCAACGTAAGAACCCATTGGTACGAAATATGAAGTGATGAAAAAAATGACTACAAAAGAAAAAAATGTGTGAAAAAAAAACAAGAAAAAAAAAGAAAAAGTTGACAAAAAAACTGATAGGCGTCAACACCCACGTCTTTTGAACAAACGCCAAAGATCACACGTGCAAGAATAAACCACACCGCAAGATTCGCGACGCAGGCGATTAAAAAGGGTATAGAAATAAAGTGCCCATGTAGACGTGCGCATTTTTGCGTTTTTACCATGCTATTTTTCCTGCATCGCCATGCGCTCTTTTATGAGGCTCTTCTTACACCCCCATGAAACCTCTCATGCAACTAATCACACACCACCACACACCTCCATACATTTCCTTTCAACTCAACACACTTCTCCAGATAACTTCTCTCACATCAAGTTACAACTTTTCAAAAAAGAGCCTTAAGTCAAATAGAAACTTTCCATACTGTGGATATTCCAACTGCAGTGTGTTGCACTGCATTGTGGTACAAACAAGGCACGGGTATATACAAGCGCATCAAACTCAGTGCCAAAACAATGATTGCTTTCCAAAGTGATGAGTTTGGACTTATGGTTTTCGTTTTACAATTTAAAAAATGTTTTTTTTTTAATTTAAAACTCTTTTTTCATAAATCTAAACTGATTTTTCAAGATTTAAACTCCTTTTTCATAAATTTGAGCTGCTTTTCAAGGTTTGAAACTGTTTCTTTATGTTTAAGTTCCTTTGGTTCAAAAACTGTTTTATGTCTTTGCAAAATTTCCAGAAAACACTGAAATGTTTCATTTATGTGCTGAAATTATAGATTCCATATTTTAGTTCATTTTGATTTCACATTTTTCGATTTTCTCAGTTCTATCGCGTCCACCTGTTTAATTGCTTGCAGCTTTGAATTTATAGAAAAACCGATCCTTGTTCCCACAATTTTCTTCTCATTTTCACCGCCTTCTTTGTTATAGTTATCAGTGATTTCATTTTCATAATCTTCCTTCTCTTATCACACTTCTCTCCTCCTTAAACAATTTCTCCTTCTTTCTTACTTTAACTTCTTAACTTCTTACTCGTTGCCACCGCTTGTTAGTCATCAATAAAACACCACCTCTCTGATCGACAACATAACTTCAAATCGCTGTTGATTGCGCGCCATCAGAGCAACCACCGCTATAAAGCAGTGAGCGAAGAAGATCGAGAAGTGTGTAATCAGCGCTCAGATTAGATAAAGTTTGGAAGAGATTTTAACGTAGTGTGGCTTCACCCCCGTGAAACACACGCCTTTAAAACACAAGGAGAAAAGAGGTTAGAGTTGTCCTGCTGTTGAAAACCCTGTTCCTAAAAAATGGACACGCCAACATCGCAAAAAAAGATCAATAGAGACATGGATTAAAATAAAAAAACCGTTAACATTATGACCAACGCACCAGTGTGGCTTTGAGACCACTAAATTCGAGTTAAGAAATAATAATATCTCGGGGTGCTAAATCATACTAAACAGCCATTTGCCCTTAATAACTACCCCTCATGATCTGGGCATTATTAAATGTGAATCACTAGACGAGCTTGTGTGTACTTGTGTGTTGCTTACTTTTTGTATGTGTGTGTGTACGTTTGTGCATTTTGATGTATAACTGGTTTTTAGTCGAGATTTTTATCATTTATTCACGTTTTTGCAGTTTTTAAAAGTAGAAAATGATAAATAATAAAAAAAACTAATTAAAAATTAAGATAAAAGATCAAATTAAGAGTATAAAATATGAAAAAACCGAATTATAACAACACTTCCGACTTTTTGTTTTATTTATTACTGCTTTTGTGCGAAATGAAACAAATTTTTTTATGTAATAAAAGGAAAGTGGTTGGTTTTGTGAAAATTTTTTTTTTTAAATCCCATAAAAATGAAAGAAAGCAGTGCCATAACAATCATCTTCCCCAGGGAATCCTCCAACTCAACCACTTGTGGCAAAAAATTTACTTTTGACTTTTTACTGCCATCACCCATTCTTCAACTGTTCACTTCTTCCTGTCATCCTCTCGTTCTTTACTAATACTTCTACTTCACGTATAGTTGTACTACTTAGTGCAATATGCTAATGCGTGTAATCCAAACTCATCAGCAGCATTAGATCCACATGTGTTACTACCATGGAGATAGCCCACACCGACTTTAATTATAGAGTCCTCACGTACCTACTCGGTGCATGCAGTGCGATATGATCTGTCATGGCGTAGCAACTCTCAAATGCAACTGCCCTTCTTTCATAGCGCAATGTTCCATCATCAAATTACAGTCATTGAAAAGAAGATGAGCGCCTGTGGCATGTCTGTGCCTGTAACAGCAAGCACGCTTCAAAAGCTTAAAACTTAGGTTGTGATTTCCAGCTGAGCTCAGGCTTGAGTTGTGAAAAATGTCAAAAAAGAAAAAACCCGGTTCTAGATAGCCCACAGCAAAAAACACGTTTCCATGGAAGCGTCTTTTAACAAAATTCTAGAAGACTAATGATTTATAAAAAAGATAAAAACTCGGTGTTTTTATACGTGATTATTTCAGTAACAGAAAGGTTTTTAGTGAGCAGACCTATACAGCTAATGCATAGATGGGTGTGTATTTCCTTACGCCAAAAAAATGATGTAAAAGTAGTCTTACAACTTATCTGGACACTGCCAAGCCGGACTCTCCAAATGGTTTTTATTCGCTCATCTTGCCATCCATATGCGGGCAGCTGTTTCAATTTAGTTGCTTCGCAGTTCTTTCTTCCAATGCTTCAAATAATAACTTTCCATGAAACACTGTAGATTTTGTTTTTGTTATTTTTTTGTTATTTTTTTGTTATTTTTTTGTTATTTTTTTGTTATTTTTTTGTTATTTTTTTGTTATTTTTTTGTTATTTTTTTGTTATTTTTTTGTTTTTTTTTTCAATTCTTGCTACAGACGCTGAAGTATCTTAACAATTTCAATAGATATAATAGCCTTTCAGAATTTATAAAAATAAAAAGACTAAGATTTGAAAAATAAGAAAAAACTTTTTGGCGATTGAGACTGAGTTGCACGCTAGATAATTTCGAATAACATGTCCGAGTGAATGCAGGTGTGAAAAAGCTCGTTAGTTTCAAAGATTTCGATTTTTCGGAGACAATTAACTCAATATATACTTGAAGGTCGCCAAGAAGATTTTATTTCAGAAAAAATTAAAAAAATCTGGATAATGGAATTAATTTTGGATATTTTTTTCTTTTTTTTTGTTTTTGGGATATAGTTCAGAAGTCATAAAAAAATTATCAGATTTTATTTACTCATTTGCTACTGAATGAAAATAAATGCCGGAAGATTTGGAGTTGGACTTTTATCTTTTAGTTTTATTTATTTTTTATTATTTTTATCTTTTATTGTTATTTATTTGTTATTATTATATCTTTTATTTTTATTTATTTGTTATTATTATATCTTTTATTTATTTTTTTAAATTTTCATTAAATGAATTATTTTTTATTTTTTATTTTTATGAAATGTTTTAATCCTCCAAAAAAAACATCAACATATATATATGAATAATTTTATTTGAAAAATCAAAAAACCTCCACTCACGACTTTTTTCATCACGAAGCCACAAAAAGCAATGACCCTGATCATTCATGATGCTTTTAATTCTACAAAACATCTCTCGTACACTTTTCTCACATACACTGTATTAGGAACACATTTCATCCACACCAAGCAGCATACATACGTTACTGTTGAACTAAGTGGCAAACAGCTCCGCTTCAATCAAAGGCACTCACGATCGGAGGGCTGGTCAGTGCACGCCATGGAGAAGACCCAAACACGAAACCTCAAAGCTCTCAACTCGTCAGATGGCTTCTCCTTTCCTTTGCAACGCGTCATCAAGTCTTCGAAGCATTCTTCACTCCGTTGCCACGCTCTGTGGTGACGTGATGGTCGGGTAATAGGGCGGTGTGATAGGTGGTGGTAGAAGGGTGTTTTGTGGTGTGTTGGTGGTAGTTTACTAATGGAAATGTACTGATAGCTTGATACGAAAGTTTGCTGGTGGAGGTGTGATGAATATGGTGTGATGGTTTGGTGTGTTGTGGTTGAAATAGCGGAAGCTAAGTAAAATAAATTTTATAGTTAAAGTGGAAAATATAGCTTTTCAGTCAGCTTGTCTTCATGGTTAAGAAAGTTGGATTAGTGTGGTTGTGCTAGGTGTGATAAGATTGCGTTAGGAGGGACTTGAACTGGGAAAAAAAGAAATCATTACTGAAGGCTAAATCAATTTTTCGCAGTACGCCAATTTTAATGATACGAAGCAATTCTGGAACACACCACTTTTGTAGTTCGCGGTTAAAATATTTTCCCAACTCACAGCTATACGTCCATGCTCATAAGCAAATCATTGGTTACCTATTAAATCTGCTGCCAGTTTTGCAGTTAATTTTTCATTTTTCATGTTTCACTGTTTTAAAAAATTTTTTTTTTGTTTTTTTTTTTTAAATCAAAATAATCTCTCTGTTTTTATTTGTGTACTTATCAAATTCTCATCATATGACACAATTTTTCTTTTATTTTCAGTTTTTTTTTTTTGACTACTCACCATTTTCAAAATTAATTTCCCAGCGTTTGTCTGGATTCAATTTAATAAAAACTAATGAAGAATTTTCTGCTTCTAATCAAATAAATTTATTAACGCTCGTCTTTTTGATTGAAACATACATTATGGATCAGATAAACGGTGAAAAAAAATTTTAAAAAACTTTCGGTTAAAGGAATATTCCAATGGAATTTGTGGAAACCTTTTTTATTTTTCATTTAAGGTTTTTTTTCCATCAAAAGTGAAAAGCAAAAAATAGCTTTTGAAGTTTTTATTTGTTCTTTGAGCGTTTCCATCGATTAAGACGTCGTGCAAATGGATCTTTGGCAATTAATGGACACATACACCTTGTACGCACATGCCACACACTCTTTCAAACTTCCACATTTAATCTTTGAAAAACAATAACGTATGAAAACTAAATGATATACGATGTAGTTGCATCAAAGTGCTTTTTAAATGTTCAATGGCTTTAAAGTTTGTTCACCATTGTCAATCCAAGTTAAAATCTTATTAAAATCGCCGAGGAAGATGGTGTGGGGATTCCAAATGTTGTTGTATTAAATCAACTTCTCTCCAACCAATAAATAGAAAAGCTTTTTTTAGAAAATTTCAGTTTTTAGAATTCATTGTGAGCTGTTGAACTTGTTAAATAACGGAGTATTCAGTAATCTTTTTAAATCTTCTTGACAAGGTAGAATGAAGTCGTTGGCTGATGCTTCAAATCTTTTGAATTCTAGTGAATTTAACACGTTGGTCAAGTGTTAAATGGTTTAGTGTTTGTAGCTGGTTGATGATTTCACTTCAATTTTACATTTTTCAAAAAAAAAAACAGACGATATTGTTATTTTTCATAGTCTGCTAAACAAGAAAAAACGCTAATTGAAAATTTGAATATTCAAAACTAATGTTTTGGACTTGGAAACTCAAATATTTTGAATAAATAAATAAATAAATAAATAAAGTAACTTCTCAATAATTAAAAATATTTCATGGTTTCTATTATTAGTATCATTTTTTCATCAGTTTTCGAGAAATAATTTCCAATGATTAAATGGCATGAACTGTTTGACACGGCAGACTTGATTATGAAATGTATTTTTCAAGTTCGTCATTTCCATATTGTTGTTTGTTTTAACTAACGAGATATCTTTTGACCGTGGCTCATGCACCAACCAGTCTGGCAGTTTTATAGGTGCGCTATTCAAACCTCACGGGCGACAAGGAACTCGTGAACTTGCAACAGAGGTTTTTAACTTTTTCAAACTGAAAATTTATTAATTCTTCAGATTAAAATTCAATAGTTATTCCAGAGAAAAATAAAAGCGAGAAGAAATATTTCCATGGAATGAGAAGTATTCTGGAGGAAATAAAAAAATAATTTGTCTACCAAATCAAAGATGCGTCGAGGCTTTAAAAATTCTGCGCAAGAGTTAATATGCGCAAGAAGAGCGCTAATATCAACTCAACGAAGCCAATTGGGACATTCAATGAGAAGGGTGGAGACTACATAACGGGTCCCGATTGTCATTAATTCTATAAATGGCTGAGAAGCTTATAATATTTATTCTCAATATGGTACGCTATTTCCACAACACAACAGCAGCTTGCACAGATTCAACAGTGCAGTAGAATTCAATGTAACTTGAAGTTTAAAGCCAACAAAATGTTCAATTGTAAATTTTCGATCATGTAAAAATTGTTTCAAAAAGTTGATTGAAGAATGAAGGTTAGAGGGGAAAAAGTTGGTGACTTGGTAACTCTTCACTTTTAACTAACTGAATAACAACGTGACCAAAACATGCATCTTGCAAAGTGAGACTTGATAGATTCAGTAATATAGAAATGGAAAAAAAACAACCGTCATGGAGCTTGAAAAGCATGACATTTCATGCTACCTCATTTTGAAATCAAGCTCTCAGAACTAATCTACTCAAACTAATCTAATCCAAGTTAAACTCTTCGCTTATCTTGTCCCGCTTTGACCATTGTAACTCTTCATACTATGGACTCCCAGAGACCACGCTACAACCTCTCACCAATAATAGAGCTGCCCACTTAGTTTCTGGTACTCATAAATTTTTTCGTCTTACTCCTACCCTTATCTCTTTACACCGGTTGCTTTTTAAAAAAAGATCAGTTTTCAAAATCTGCACTCTCATTTTAAAAATAAACTATAATCACCCCCCTAACTACTTAGCTGACCTTTTTAAGTTGTCTTCTCGTAAGGGACTAAGATCTACTTATTCTCATTTTTCGGATACCTTCCAATAGAACTTATGCTGAATATGCACTTTCCTACTGTGGCCTCCTTTCGTGGAACTCTCTTACTCCTAATCCTCCACTTCTTTCTTTTCATTTTTTGAAGTCCTCAAAACACTTGTTTAAACAGTTCGAGGCTAAGCGCTCTTGAACAATGTTTAATCAGCGCTATACAAATGATTAGATTAGATTAGATTAGGTTTGATAAGAACATAATTTTATCTTATCTAATTTAAATCTAATCTAATCCAACTTAATCTAACCCAATCGGAACTAATCTAATCTAATCTAATCTAAACTAAGCTAATCCAATCTGGACTAAACTTATCAACCCTTTTTCGGTTTTTTTTCGGTTTCGCGGAAGGGTGTATAGCCGTTACTTAAATTTGCTTTATTCAAACTATTTTTAAAAACTATTTTAAATTCGAAGTATTAGTTTTAAAAAGTTGATTCATCTGAACTTTATAGTTTTTTCCGATTGCGAAGATTTTAAATATCTGAATCCGCCATTTCCTCCTTTGATATACAGTTATTGCAATGAAATCGTCAACCAACGCCTACATAAATACCGTTTGCCAAATTACTTAACAAGAAAGTAAACAAGTGTTGAAAGGCATTGCAGAGAATTGTGGTATCCAGACAGACTTCGCTGCGAATATGAGAAATGGCTGAAAAGGAAAATAAAAGAAGAAATGAAACGACTTAATATGAGTCAATTGTCAATTTTTAGGACTCATAAACTTGATTTAATAGACAATTCTGCTTTTGAATTTCTTAGAACCTCTTAACATTCCAGTTTTGGTTAATTTGATGAAACATTTTCCAATAGTCATTCAATATAAACTATGACTCAATTCTAAATTTTTGAGATTTATAAATTTGATTCTATAGTCAGTTTTTGATCTCTTGCAACAGACACTTGACAGTTCTTATGACATTCAGTTTTTGTTGTTTTTCATTTTTTATTCATTTTGGTTGTTCACCATTTTGTGCCATTCCTAGCGTTTGTCTGGATTTGCTTCAATAAAGACTAAAAATTTTTTTAAAAATAAGTTAATCTAATCTTAATTAATATAATCTCATCTAATCTTTTTCAATCTAATCTGGTCAAAACTTGAGTTTCAGAAGATAATGACCTAGAGTTAATTAAAATTTCAAATTTTAGTTTTCAGTTTTGATTATACCAAAAGTGAACTGCTAGAAAAACCTTATTTTAAATTTTCAATAGCAAATCTTTTTGAACTATTGAAATTTTGAGAAATAAAAAAAAAGATTTTTCTATATTTCTATAGTTGGAAAGAATGGAATGTTCTGAAAGATACAAAAGAACAAATCAATCAACGCCAAAAGTTTTTTGAGAAAATAAACTCAAAAAAAGTATTTTCATTGAAACTGAAAACGCAAATAAATGAAAAATAACTCTGAGAGCAACATTTGAAGTTTTAACTATTTTTGTCCATAATGCCTGAAGCACCTCAAACTTCCTCAGTGCCGTCCTATAAAAGGGCTCATAACGTCTAGTGAGTTTCTCTACGAATGAAATACGTTGTTACCTCGTAAGAGCATAAATATTAAATTTTAATCAACATTTAAATATCACTTTCATTTTCGAACTTTCAGAAAAAGTTAACGACTGGAAAGAGAATGGATAGTACATGAGGTGGGCGAACAACCTTAGCAGTTTATCCACTTCAGCTCTTCACTCATTTTAAATTGACAAACATTAGTTTAAGTTTCAACGAAAGTACAAGGTTAAAAGGCACACCTTTTTATCTAAATTCCCTCTAAAAACACTTCGCCACGATAGTGACGTTGTAGTGAGGTGCAGGCAAAAAGGGAGTTGTGAGAAAGCTGATGCAAAGATAACTATATTTCATTTGGATTCTTCTTTAAATAACAAGTCCATGAAAAGTTCCCATAGCTCGTGAACGGTTGTGGAATTAAAACGAAACCGTTGTGAAGATGAAGTTTCGAAGGAGCAATCCCAAACACAACCACGGCCTGCTTCATCGCTCATTGCTCCGGAAGCGCTGAACCTTCTAGAACATAACTTGAAGTGACCATTCATTACGGCTGTATCTGCCACTACAGTTTGTGTACATACATTTATACAACCGTTAAAAAATCGAATTTCTTGGAAATAAGATTTAACTGGATTTATTTAAGATTCAAAGTTATTGGATAACAATTTATATAAAATTATTTCGAAATCCGAAAAAAAAAAAAAAAAAAAATGTTAATTCGAGTTTTTATAAACCAAAACATCCATGACGTTGCCACGTAGGGAACATGAGCAAAAGCTTCCAAAGCAGATTAATAGCACCAAAAATTTGAGTTTAATTAAAGCGATTATGGAATTTTTGTAGCTCTAAAGAAAATAACGTTGATATGATGAGACACTATTGTCCTTTTGATTGTTTCAATGCCTTAAACACAAGTTCTGTTGCTAAACAGAAAATAACGTGTGCGTAACAAACTTTATTTTTTCATTAAGTCGATCCAAAGCAGAACCATTTTCGTAGATTAATTTTTTTCTCTTAGAAAATATATTAAAACAATTCTAACCTCAGAGCCATAAAGGAAGGGTTTTAAAAGTTAAAAGCAATGTATGGAGCATCATGACTTTAAGCGTTCATTGCTTTTTGTGCATTCAAACTTTATGTAGGCTCTTAGCATGTATTTTTATTTCGAGCAAAGGTTTTAGAGAGAAGAATGAAGTGATTAAGCATGATTTATTGCAACTTTAATCGGAACGAAGTACGCTAGAAGATTCCTTTGATAACAAACACTTCATCATTTTGAAGAAAACTTATACGCAACTACACGTAAAAAAATTTCCGGTTTCGCGAAAGCGTGTAGGGCCGCTACTTTTATTAACTTTATTTAAACTATTTGAAATTTCAAATTTTAAATATCAGTTATAAATGAGTTAATTCATCGAAGAGCTTTTGTGGATTTTGAAGATTTTGCTAAGATTTTCAAGTGATTGCCGAATCCGTCATTTTCTCGGTTGAAATAGAGACATTGCAGTGAAATCGTCAACCAACGCCTACATGAATACTGTCTGCCAAATTACTCGACAAGAAAGTAAACAAGTGTTGGAAGGCATTGCAAAAAATTGTGGTATCCAGACAGACTTATCTGTGAATTTGAGAAATGGCTGAAAAAGAAAAGGACATTGCTGTGAAATCGTCAACCAATCGGCTACAAGAATATTCTTTGCCAACTCAAAAAAAAAGAAAGTGAGCGAGCGTTGAAAGCATTGCAAGGAATTTTGGTATCCAGACAGACTTCCTTATGATTATGAGAAATGGTTGAGAAGGAAAATAAAGGAAAAGATGAAGTAACTTGAAATAACTCTGAAATAGTTATGTTACGTGGTTTTAAGATATGATTCAATTTTCAAATTTTAAGACTCATTAACTTAAATTAATAGACAATGCTTTTGAATTTCTTAGAACCTTTTAACATTTCAGTTTTGGTTGATTTGATGAAACATTCTTCAATAGTCATTCAATATAAACTATGACTCGATTCTTTATTTTTGAGATTCATAAATTTGATTCTATAGTCAGTTTTGCAAAAGACAATTGACAGTTCTTATGACATTCCGTTATTTTTTATTTGTATTTTTCTATATTTTGATTGTTCACCGTGTTCTGTGTCATTTCCAGTGTTTGTAGGGATTTGCTTCAATGAAGATGATGAAAAAAAACGTAAAAACAATGGGAAAAACAATTTGGAACAAGTTTTTATGCTTCAAGTTGAGCTGCTGAACTCCTCCAATTGAAGTCCAGGAAAGCGTTCCCTATGATTAGTTCAAATTTCGGTTCTTATCCACAAATATATAAATTTGTACTGGCAAAAAAACCCAAATTAATTGTGAAAATAAGACTATCACAAAGGAATTCACAAGAGCAAGGAGGCCTTATCTAGCAGCATCATGAAATGTTGAAAACGTGAAGAAAATTTGAATTCAAAGCTTTTGAATTTTTGTACTGAAAATTTTGATAAAAATCAAAGTAATTTAATGAGGATGGAGGGGACTATAATGAGAGCAGGGAAGTTTTCAGGAGAGGACGTGCAAGTAATTAGGAAGATGAATGATTGTCGAAAGTCATAATTAATTAAAACCCCCGACCTTTCCCCATCATACACTCCCACGTCGTTTGTCACGAGCCCATCATTTAATCTCCGCCTTCATTACTTTCCCATCAATTGTAAAGTCATCTACACTGCCCTTTCTTCCATCCTCCTTACAAACAGCACCCCTGTAGCTGCGTCTTCAAATGCTTAAGTTTCAATCTTGCAAGAACACGTTACTGTTGCCACCGCTAACCATTTTTTTTCCGTTTCAAATTTTTCAATTTTTCCGTGAAGTCTCAAAAACGCTTTTACTTTGGAACTTTTCTTTCAAAGTTTGAAATAATATTTTGAAAAAAATATTTTCTGGGCGTATTTTTGATTTTATATCTTCACAATACCATCAACACAAAAAGCACTTGTTATTACGGTCTATTATCTTTTTATTTGCTTTCTTATTTTAAATTCTATGAAAAAACTTTCTTATAATGTGATTTGATGTGGAAATGCTGTCACATCTTTTTGAAGCCAACGTATGGCTTTGATTAAAAGTAATTTTCTCTTTCGTTTCCAGTGAAATTTCACTCCAAAAATCTCACAGTTCTTCATTGCTCAAATACTTAAAAAATCATTAAAAAGACAAAAAAAATACACAAAAAGTCATGACACCATGGAAGGCAAATGGATCGGCGCAGTTGTGCAGGGTATTAGAGTACAGTTACATTTTTCGAGAGAGACTATGAAGAAAGATGAGTACTCAGGCGCCAACATACCACTGTTTTGGCAATAAATACCCAAGAAAATTTCTGTTAACATCTGAAGAAAATAACGGTTCACTGCTTGACACTAAGGCCAAGGATGGTGATGTAATAGATGCATGCATCTGGCAGTTCTTGTGCAGTGCTGAACGTGCGCGAGACACGCTGTGAGCACAATGATGGCTTTTTCTGGTCGTTAAACACATCTCGTGTTCCAAATATCTCACTCCTCATTAATAAACATTAATAAGCAGTCGCATTATCTGCCACACTGCTTAATTCGTTTTCTTCGTAATTCGACGCTGAGTAGAAAATAACTAGTAATGCAAAAAGTTGTCCGAAAGTTTTCAATTAGGGCTGTACAAATGTTGCGATTAGATTAGAGTGTTGTGGAAACTAGAAAACTCATTCGACTGCATGAACTTCATCAAAAATACAGACTTGAGGGTGTGGTGGTTTTAATAAAAAGATAAAAAGAGGCTGGTGTTCGAACACATCCTGGACAACAAAACCAAGATCAAAAAACTGAAAAAGCGAACTAAAAAAGGTAAAAATACAATCAATAATACGCCTTCAATTGGAAACTTTGCGACATAAAAGCTGCTGCCAAGGTTTGAGAGAAACATAAAAGAGGAAGCTTTGGAGACTGTTCAAAGTAGATAAATGTGTGAGTGGACGAGATATGCAAGTGAGTTTTAGTTGAATTAAAAACTGAAATGAAGGATAGAATGAAGAAAATTGATAAATGAAGTGATAAACGATGAGAGATAGATAAGTTGGTATTTCAGTTAAAATAAGGTTTTTAGCCTCTAAGTGGGTCATTAAATGATGATTATAAAATTAATTGTTTGATTATTGAATAAGTTTTAAGTCAATGGATTCAGCTTTTTTTAATTGGAAACAATATTGATTTTTATAAACTTATGTTTTGATGATATTTTTAGAAAGTGCCAGAATGAGTTTGATTTGAGTTTGATAAGTTGTGATTAATAGAAAATTTTTTGGTTGATGGAGAGGTGGGCTGAAAGATAATCTCATGACCGTTGAAATAATTTTAAAAATGTTTAACGCCTACAAATCTTTGTTAAAAACTCAAAAGATATATTCAAAAAAAATTTTTGAGTCATAAATTGAGTAGTAAATAGAATGGAGATTTGAAGAGAGAAATTATTTTTGTAGACGAGCAAGTGGATGGACAGCAAGTGAGAAGGAACAAGCGTAAATCAACAAAGTCGTGTTGGGAATAAATGAATAGATTACATTGATGATGGCACTTGCAACGCAAACACGATTTCAAATATTCATACGAACACAAGAGCTGCTCATTTGAAAATATCACCCAAAAACACTATGCCTCAAACTCTTTTTGATTATTTTTGGGATTTTTTCTCCGAAGCGACAAAAGTGCTGGTGAACCGATGAGAAAAGGCAAAATCTTATGTTCGTTTTGATTCTATTACCAAAATCCATTCCCAATAAGTTTATCTACCCACAAGATAGTGGTTAAACCTTTGAATTGGTTATGATTTGATCAAATTTTCTTATCAAAAACATGTTTATAAACTTCAAACTTTTTTTTGTTGCTCAAAGTGAACTCTTTAAAAGGTGTTTGTTCTTTATTGCTTCTTTCTCTCGCTGAGCAAGCTGCCGTTGCCACAAATATACTTCGTCACCCTGAGACCATTTTTCTCTCCAGGATCGTTCGTATTAAACAAAAGAGTTTTTAACTTATAGTTAAATTCCAAACATTTATAAAAAGTTGAAGGGTTCCATGGATTAGTTTCTTTTGCTTCATAAGTCAATTTTAGAGTTTCTTTTGTTTCAACTTACAAAGCAATTACTGAAGCTTCATCAGTGACTTGCCAACCGAGGGGTCCTGGCGTAATGATCTTGGTTCTTTTATTCTTCTTCTCCCATTGTTTCCATTGATTACATGGCCATGTATTATTTTTGTACACTATACCACATACTCACAATCTAAAAATACATTAATTCATACGGAAATGCACTGGATAGTCTCAGTTTTGCCTACCATCATATGGTGTATGGTTTTTTCCTATAAATAACTGCATACAAATGTTTCAAATTGATTTGTGACTTTCAAATATCATAGAACTTATATCATAATTAGACGTAAAACCCACACCACAACGCTTGCGTGCGTGTGTTGGAGAATGGCTTTGTTGGAATTCCACACTCAACCTCAATGTGGTTCTGCCACTAACGCTCGCCATTTGAATTTCATTAAAGTGGCCTCAAGCCATGGGAGTTTAATCTATATAACCAAAACGTAATTGGGTTTACTCTATATTCGTATAACTATTTTCACTTTTTTGTATCATTTTTTAATTTTTTTTTTTAAATATTCCAAAAAAATTGAACTATAATTGGTTTTTTAATTGAATTATTAGTGAAAATCAACAAAATCCAAAATTAATTAAAGTTTTCGACGACTCAAAAATGTCAATACCACCAAAAAACCATTTGAAAACACCTGAAAGTATGAAACTCGTCGTCTCGAAACTCTACGGGGCTAATGCCACTATAATAATATTCGTGTTTGTATTGTATTGTATTGTATTGTATTGTATTGTATTGTATTGTATTGTATTGTATTGTATTGTATTGTATTGTATTGTATTGTATTGTGTTGTATTGTATTCTATTTTATTGTATTGTATTGTATTGTATTGTATTGTATTGTATTGTATTGTATTGTATTGTATTGTATTGTATTGTATTGTATTGTATTGTATTGTATTGTATTGTATTGTATTGTATTGTATTGTATTGTATTGTATTGTATTGTATTGTATTGTATTGTATTGTATTGTATTGTATTGTGTTGTTTTGTATTGTATTGTATTGTATTGTATTGTATTGTATTGTATTGTATTGTATTGTATTGTATTGTATTGTATTGTATTGTATTGTATTGTATTGTATTGTATTGTATTGTATTGTATTGTATTGTATTGTATTGTATTGTATTGTATTGTATTGTATTGTATTGTATTGTATTGTATGAAAGGACAGGAAAGGCGACACCACGTAATAAATAGGAGTATCTTATACCGGTACGAAGCATATGTTTGTGTCAGTGGCGCCTTGGAATGGTTTTATTGGAATATATAGCCTACTCAAAGGTTTTGCATGACTCATTGCGTAAACAAGGTAATTAGTATTGATCTTGTCAACTTACCTTCTCTGTGCAAACCTCCAGCCAACTGGAACAATGCTGTGATGGACACGTTACCCCTCTCAATGCCTTTGCCACTCCTACTCTTTCCAGCCCTATCTCCATTCTTCTGCTGTTTCAACTTCCAACCTTTATATCTCTGCCTCCCTCGTTACCTTTTTCCAAACACAACCTCTTCCATCACTCCTATGACTTATTATGCACTTTTGTCACTATAGCTTTGTTCCTATCAAACACCACGGCACCATTGGTGGGTGGTAGGAAGGTAACCATGATCAATAGGTAACTGAAAGGTTCCGTCTCATACTTCAACTTATTAGAGACCTATGCAAGAAGATAATGCAAGAACAAAGTTTTCAGTGGTTGCTGTTGTGTCATTGAGAAGGAAGATGAAGAAGGAAATCTCTGCTAAGGAATATGACTCTATTTTAGGTTTAAAAAATTCATTTTTTTAAATGTTTAGTGATAATATTTTTAATTTTTGTTTTATTCCGATCTAGAAAGATAAACATGATTTTAATCTGGAATATCGTCAATAATTCGAACGATAGATAAAAGACTACGACACGGAAAGAATTTTAATCAAACTAAAATAAGAAGACAAAAATAATTGAAACAAAAGACTCAGTTGAAAAATAATAATAACCTTTTCTCGATAAATGATTTTATTCATTCGAGAGATTGCATGGACGATGCATAAGAAATTTTTGAAAAAATGAGGCTATGCGCCCTTCAGATTTATTTTTGAAAATAAAAAATGCAAAAAATAAAAACTAAAAACAAACTAAAGTGAATAATAAAAACATTTGAATGATGGTACCAGAGGTGGTCAGGTGTTTTCTGCCAGATGGTGCCCAGCAGATGAAGTGCTTGACACTTATTAAGAACCAAGAAGCTCCATGTGGTCTTGAAACTCTGGGTTAATGCCACTTTGAACTAAATCTCTTTGTATTTTATTTGCATTTATAATGGTTTTTAATAGTAATTTATTGCTTTATGTATTTTGTTTGGTTTTCTTTCGTAATTTTATATTTTTTTCTCCTTAATCTTATTTTCCTTTTGCTACTACACCTGTTGACTTTTTTGTATTGTATTGATGTGTGTATTGTATTCGTTTTTCTATTGTATTTTCTCATACTTCATTATTTTTAGTACTCGTTTTTAATCACGTGATTTGCTTAACAACCACTGTGAGCATTTCAAACAGTCTTTAATCTAATCTAATCAAATCATTTATATAGCGCTGATTCCACACTGTTCGAGAGCGCCCTGCTACGAACTGTTTGAACAACAAAGTTTTAAGGGTTTATGAAATGTAAGTAGAGAAGTAATAGAAGTGAGATTGGGGGGAAGAGAGTTCCATAGAAGGGGCCCACAGTAGGAAAGTGCTGATTTAGTATAAGTACTGTTGGAAGGAGAATAAGTAGATCTCAGTCTCTTACGAGGAGGCAACAAAAAAGTCAGATGAGTAGTTAGGTAAGTGATTGTTTTTTTAACATGAAAGTGCAGATTTTGAAAACTGCTCTTTTTAAGAGGCAACCAGTGTGAAGTGGTAAAAGTAGGAGTTTGAAGAAAACGCAATCTACGTTGAGAATGTAGCAAGTTTAGATAACAAATTCCTCGTTTAACAGGGCGAGGTGGGCGAAAGGGAACAGAAGAAAAATTTCGAAAAAAGTCAGGAGAATAATTCATTGAAAATTTTAATAAAAAATAGCTCTCTTAAGCCTGTACTTGAAGCTGAAAATGATAAAATATAAAATAAATGTAACATACAGTTTTCTTCCAAAGTGCAAGTTTTAAAAAAGTCCGTAGTAAAAACAGGCGTTTGTCACGCTGCTAAGCAACGACTCGCAAGAGAATCCTCCAAGGCACCGCAAAACTTGATCAATTCAATCTTGGACACTTACTTTCAAAGTTCTAAAATGAAGTTCGAAGTTCAGTTGTTATCTGGCGTATGTTAGCTTGCAAGTAAGGCCAGGTGAGTTGCAGAAAATAAACTAAAGCTACCTAAAAGATTGTTCACTATGCATACCGTCTTTATAACTCCTCTATTATGTTTTTCTTAAATAAATTTCATATTTACCTGTTAAGTAAACAAACATTAAATCGTTTCAAAATACACACCTTAACTTTTATTATATTTAAACGTGTTTATGAAAGAAACCAGAAGTATCGAAGACTATAAACGATGACGCAAGGTTGGATGCGATACCTAAACATTGTGAGGATGGGAGCCTCACTAGTGGTGTGAGGCTTTAAGACCACTAGAGCCGTGTGTTTTGAAGGTAGGTGATTGAACTTTTTGAGAAATTCGTGCTTTGAAAATGATTGATTTGGATGTGTGTGTTCTAGGCACGTCTGTAGATGTGTGAGGCTTGGTAATCGTATGCATGGTGGCTGTTTTGGTTTAAGTTGGAGGCTTTGATATGAACCAAACTAGTCCATATTTGTTTCAAACAACTCATTAGATCAATCAAACTCTTTTTAAAGCTTAATCTGCTTTTTTACCCCCCAGTTTAACTCCACCCCCAGTTTTACTTTGTTTTTTCTCGTAAGAGTTGGACGTTTTAGTTGATGACAGTCGGCTCCGTAATGACATGACGAGTCGTAAAAATCCATAAAATGTGTTTTAAAAATGTCATAAAAAAGAGATAAAAGAAAAACAAAAAAAGTTGTGCACTGATAAAACTTGAGTCCACACATGAAAAGGTCAACTTTGGAACTGAAAGTTTGTTTACGAACACTTGTGGATGTCAACTATCAGTTCATCTTTGACGCTAAAAAGTGCCTTTAAAAATCTATCCTATATGAAGATATCAACCGTCTGAAGAAACCTCCATTGGCCAAGTACCTTTCGCGATTCGAGTGGGAACTTGAGAGAGTTGGAATGTTGTTGGATGATACGATATGAATAATGATACATTGTTGGTATATTGGCGTGCACACCATTCACCGCTGCGCCATAACAAACAAGAAGACACCTGAAGAGCTTTGAATGGGTTTGTGATCCAGTTCTTTAGATCTCTTATCTACACCTTCCCATGTCACCATCTTATCTGCGACTTGTCGTGCCATCTTTCACAACGACTATTTTTGCTGATTTTATCACAGGATTTCGGAATTACTTAGAAAAACACTTTTTTTTATTTTCAACAAAAGATTTTATTTCACATTTACAAAATATAAAAACTTATTTAAAGATTTTTAAAGTTTATTTTATAAATTTTTGAAATAATTCGCAGTCGCAAATTTGATATGACGTTCAGAGCTTGAGGTTGTCATATCGAGGCTCCTTCCTAACTTATTTGTGTCAAATTCCTTCACCCAAACGTCAGGACGGATTTGGAAATTAATATTTTTTCAACATTTCTCGGCAAAATGTTTTTATCGTTGTTGTTTTTCCGGTCTGGAAATATGATGAATCTTAATTAGGAGAATCGATTTGTCATTAATAAGTAAATTTATTTTGGTCGCTTTATCGACTTGGTCTCATTTGCGACACAGTGAAGCTTTAGCGTTTACTACACAACACTTAGCGCATTCAATGCCTTGTTATTGTCCCCCTCAAGCAAATTATTTTTTACAATAATTTCATAACTCAACATTTTTTGTACAAAACTTTCATAGCTTTTCCCCCAAAGGTACAACCGTTCTGATTCAAGCCAAAGACCACACTTTTATAACGCTGATGACGTTCTTTAAAAGCACTTCCGACTCAAGATCGTTGTAAGAATATCAATCAACGTTGTTGAGTGGGATTTATTGACGATTGAAAATCAAATCCTTGGTTTATGTTGGATGTTGGATGTGGTTGTGAAAATATTTCTCCTTCTTGCTTTTCCCAACTCGCTCATTTTAAGAAGTTATCAAATGTCATGCAATTTATAACTCTTTGATGCTGCTTTACTTTTGCGCTTTCTCTTCCAAATGTTGAAATATTTGAGCAAACTGCTCAACAAATTTTTTTTTAAATTTTTTTAAAAAAGATAAACATTAAAAGTTCCAGTTGTTTGGGTGTTTATAAACGATTCCAGCAGAAACAACAAAGACGGTAAATAATGGAAGTTTTATGTTAATGACGCCGTTTATCATTCTTCCCATATAAATCATTCCATCGTGAATTCTATTCCATCATTATCACCATCACCACCTTCAACACCACCACTTCCTTTTTTTTTTCTTCTTTTTCTAATGTTTTTTCTCCCTCATTCTTCACCTCGAGCTCTGTTTTTTTTCTTTTTTTTTCTTTCGTCATTTTCATCTTTTTTTCTTTTTTTTTTCTTTTTTTACTTTTTTATTGATTCTCCTCTTCCTCTTCTTGTTGCTTCTTCAGGCTCTTCCTCTTTCTCATCTTCATCATCAACACCACAATCACCAACACTTTTTTTTTCCTTGTTCGTTTGTTTTCAAACATTTCATCTGCATTTTTTTACCATCTTCGTCATAACCCTCCTCTTTTGATCATTTTTGGTAGTTTTTTTTGACGACTGCCTTTATGATTAACTCATCAAAGGCACTTTCATAGCAATCATGCGCAATCGAAAGGTTTTTTTGATAGTTTTTAAAATATTTCAATCATATTTCGAAAATATTTTCAAAAAAAATTTTAATCGCAAAATTTTTTTTGTAAAAATAAAAACGAAACTCCAAAATTTTTGGCAACAACTTAAATTATCAAAATACACAACATCAAAGAAGCTCCCAGAAAAAGGTTTCACTGGCTGCTGAGCTATGTTATTGATTATTATGCTTCAGTGATTATCTTTTCAAATTTCAAACTTTCATCCAGATTTATTTCTTCTTTGTTTTTGTAAAACAAAGCGGAAGTGAGATGGTCCATCTCAAAGGCGAATGAGCCAAAGGGCTGGAGGTTTCAGGCAGATTTGTGTGATGAATTAAATGTCAAAAACTCACAAAATCTCCCACTGTCAACTTGAAACTACAAGCTTGGAACGATAGCTAAAAAAAATTTAAAACGCCGAAATAATATTTTTATTCCGAATCTTTGAAAAAAACTTGAAAAGTTGGAAGGAAGTTTTGAATGCAAAAGGACAAGTCACGAGGAGAAAAAAACTTCAAAGATGGAACGGAAAAACGACAAAATATGTTAAGAATAATAAATTTGAAGTTTCAAACGTAATTAAGAAATATAAAAAAGCAATGGAGCATGAGGAGTGGTGATTGATTGGCTGGCGGCAATGCGAGACCGGAAGGTTTAAAAAAAATTTAAAAAATTTTTTATCTTTTAATTTCATTATTATTTTTTTTTTAATATGTTTTTGCTACTTTTTTTTTTTTTTTATATTTAATATTTTATTGTCGTCATTTTACTTATTGGAGCACATCCGATTGTTCTCAATCTCTCGCTCCCCGGAATCTTCCACAGATTACGGCAATTAACTTCAAGAGAGGAAATTCCTTGTTCAAACTCCAGTTGCTTGTGAACAACAAAAACGATTTCAAGTGCTTCTATGGAGTAAATTGTGATTTTTTTTTCGAAATCTAAGACGGAAACGGAAGTTGAAACAACGCCAAACATATAAAAGTTAATTTTTTGTGAGGATATTTTGAAAGACGAAGCCTTATTAAAAATATTTCAAAAAAGGCTGAAAACTTGAAAACAAAAACTGAAATCAGTGAAATAAGAAACTAGTTGAGGGAGATAGATGGAAGAGCTTCTAGATTCGGTTACGCACTGAATAAATTGGCAGCGAGCGAGTAGTCACGTTTGAATGGAAATGAAATTGAATGATTAACTTAAAGTTTATGAAATTAAGTTAAAAATTACGTCTGATTCACTTCAATTCACTTTTCGCATACTTCGCCTTCATTGTCTTCGATTTGAAGCTTTTCCGTGCTGTTCACTTCACCGTCGTCATGACAACCTTCAGACGAACTTTTGCATGCGCGAAAATATTGAAAAGATTCTATTGAACTCCACCAGCTTGAAAAATTAAATAATGAAATGATTTCATGAAAAAAAACACACACGCACACACACGCACACCCACACGCATACACACACACACACACACACACACACACACACACACACACACACACACACACACACACACACACACACACACACACACACACACACACACACACACACACACACACACACACACACAAACACACGTCAATAACGACAACGACAAGCAATCGTAAAGGCGGTCGCTTCAACGGAGCGAGAAAATTCAGCAACGCTTTGTCGCTCGAGCGTGCCTGGAAGGTTAAGTTATTTATGCAAGGCCAGTGTGGAAGCTTTTTAATTTTACAACTTAATTTCCGGCACTGCGTTTCCGACGTTTGTAGCCTCATCGTCGAATCAGTCACGCCGGCGTGGAACCGGGCGTCGAGTCACGTAGGGGCGATCATTCGCAGTTGAAGAGGCCGTTTGGTGTGCCTAATGAACGCACCCCATCAGTGTACTCATCAACCAACTCATCAACCAACTCATCAACCAACCTATCAACTAATAGCATGAACCAGGCCATCAACCATCGGCAACAATCAAACTCCATCAACCAACCCCCATAAACTAACCACCCCCAACCAACCACCACCAACCAATCACCACCAACCAGCCACCACCGACCTACCATCACCAACCAACCACCACCGACCTACCATCACCAACCAACCACCACCAACCAGCCATCACCAACCAACCACCACCAACCAACCACCACCAACCAACCACCACCAACCAGCCACCACCAACCAACCACCACCAACCAACCACCACCAACCAACCACCACCAACCAACCACCGCCAACCAGCCACCACCAACCAACCACCACCAACCAACCACCACCAACCAACCACCACCTACCTACCATCACCAACCAACCACCACCAACCAACCACCACCAACCAACCACCACCAACCAACCACCACCGACCAACCACCAACCAACCACCATCAATCATCACAACAACCACCAACCATCACAACCGCAACCACCTCCAGCCTCTTGAGGTCCAAAGGCATTATTGATGAGTGACGTGTGAGGGCTCGTGAGGCGTAGTTGTTCGGAAATCAGGGGAAAGCATTTTTATTTTAGTATTTTGGTACAGTATTTCAATCTTTAAAAATCATTTTAATGAAAAATTTAATTTTCGAAACATAAATCATAATTAATAATAAATTTCTTTAATCATAATTAATTTATTTAATCATAATTAATTTATTTAATCATAATTAATTTATTTAATCATAATTAATTAGTTTAATCATAATTAATTTATTTAATCATAATTAATTTATTTAATCATAATTAATTAGTTTAATCATAATTAATTTATTTAATCATAATTAATTTATTTAATCATAATTAATTGGTTTAATCCTGATTAATTAATTTCCCATAATTCTCAATATTTTCGTATTTTTATTATTTCTATTATTTTTTTTTATACCTCTTGTAGTTTTTTTATTTTTTATTTTTCGAAATCTCAACCTTAATTAATGACAACCCAGACGGGCCTAACGATTGGCGTGTGGTTCGAATGAATTTTTTTTTGACTCCGAGAATGGTGTATGAGTTTAACTTATATTAAAGGCATTAACCCCGTAGAGTTTTGATTGTTTCAACTTTTGAATATATTAATAGAGTTTTTAATCTTTAAATTGCATGCGTCACAAGAACCCTTAAGCTTTCAAAAGGAAAGATTTAAAATTCGTATGAAAACCTAAAAGATTTTCAGCTTTTCAAGTTTAAAAAGTGTTTTTTGAAGAGTATAACTATGAATATACATTCCAACTGAACATGGGGTGGAAAATAAAAATAACTAGTCGGGACTGGAACAATAACGGATGAATTGACAAAAAATCCAAAGAAAAAAATTCATTTGATGTCAATGAAGACATCAAACATTTAAATTCCTCACACGCGTGTGAGAGAGTAGTTTCTAAGAGAGCAATCAACGGACAATGAAACAGACAGTTTCATTTAGATTAACTTCTCCTTGTTTTATTTAAAGACTCATTTTCAACTTTTTCAATCTCAAAGTGAGTTAATGAATTTTAAAATCGAAAACAATGCGGGAAGCTTGAATTTCATGAAGTTGAGGTTTTTGAACTTCAATCAGTCAGCTAAACTTGAACATAAACCTATCAAACCAACTAATATTTCTATTTTTCTATTTTTAATATAGAATCAATGTTCACAAAATCTTTTTCAGCAAAATAAAAAATAGAAAGATCGTGTAGTTTTGCGAGAAGATTGTGAAAATTATTCGAAAGTTGAATACTTAAAACCCCGAAAATGTGCCTTTGATGCCCTCTGAAATTTGAAATAAGTTTTTAATATCTTAATATTGCAAATTCAAAAATAGTCTGTCGTTTTATAGCACATGCCAACGCAAGCATAAACACACACACACACACAGTCACACACACACACACACACACACACACACACACACACACACACACACACACACACACACACACACACACACACACACACACACACACACACACACACACACACACACACACACACACACACACACACACACTCACACACACACACACACACACACACACACACACACACAGCAAAATCATATGTCTTCTTGGACACGAGGGGGATATTGTTTCTTGTGAGTTTTTTGGATGTCTCAGAAGCTTGTGCTTCATAAGTTTAAGGCTGCTGCAACTGTAAAGATGGAACCTTTTGAGACAATCTCTTGCAGTTTTGGTTTTTTAAGTTTCACTTTTAGTTTTTTTATACCCCATATCACATATTTGACTATAACTGATAAAATAGCTCTCCTAATGACACAGAAGAAAACTTTCCGTGTTGTCAATTTCACCCATTCTTTTTGGTACTCGATTATTTCGGGCCAAAAAATTTTTAGATTCAGAAAATAGACACAACGTGATATAACTTATCGGTTTAAGCTGGTACACTGGCCTCTTGGTGTTTTATTAAGATATAAAAAACACAAAAAAAAATTATTAAAAAGAATATATATTCAAACAATAATGAAAAAAAAACTAAAAAAAACAGATTAGAGCGAAACTACCAAAAACTGAGCTGATTAAAACAACAACAACAACAACAAAAACAACAACAACAACAACAACAACAACAACAACAACAAAATAAATGTCATTAACAGTAAACAGCATGAATAATACTGATAACTATAACTGTCCTACCACGCCGAACAGGAAACGCTCTAATGCCAAGTTGGTCTGATGGATGGCTTTTTGGGTGTGCTTAATCGAAAAAAGATTGTTTGAACAAAATGGTGGTGTTCAAATATCCGTCAGTCTTATCTGCCAGATCGTCCAGTTCAGTGCTAACCACAAGGCAGCTACAGTGTGTGAGATGGTATTTTCAAAATACATTATATAGAAATTTTAAAAAATTATTCAAAAAGACAGGTTTGATACATAAATTGAAGTTTATAAATTTGAATACAAACATTCAAACATACACTAGGAAATAAAATACAAACACTACGTATAAAGATATACATAAATAAATTCTCATACCCAAACAATTATATCCACATACCTACACGCATAGGTCTACATAAGCTAATGAACACATGGTGATTGCTCCATTTTGTCAGACGATAGCCGTTCCTTC
>OX387246.1:327500-462500 GCA_947562095.1 Branchellion lobata
TTTTTGATTTTTTTAAATTTTTTTATATGCCTAAATGCCGTGTTTATCATATTTTTTTTATTTCTAAATTATTTCATCGTTATACTCCGGGGGCCTAACGAACTAATCAACCTCTTTTGGTGCCTTTTTGTGGCTTCGAAACTCTACGGGGTTAATGCCACTATAATAATATTCGTTTTTGTATTGTATTGTATTGTATTGTATTGTATTGTATTGTATTGTATTGTATTGTATTGTATTGTATTGTATTGTATTGTATTGTATTGTATTGTATTGTATTGTATTGTATTGTATTGTATTGTATTGTATTGTATTGTATTGTATTGTATTGTATTGTATTGTATTGTATTGTATTGTATTGTATTGTATTGTATTGTATTGTATTGTATTGTATTGTATTGTATTGTATTGTATTGTATTGTATTGTATTGTATTGTATTGTATTGTATTGTATTGTATTTTATTGTATTGTATTGTATTGTATTGTATTGTATTGTATTGTATTGTATTGTATTGTATTGTATTGTATTGTATTGTATTGTATTGTATTGTATTGTATTGTATTGTATTGTATTGTATTGTATTGTATTGTATTGTATTGTATTGTATTGTATTGTATTGTTTTGTATTGTATTGTATTGTATTGTATTGTATTGTATTGTATTGTATTGTATTGTATTGTATTGTATTGTATTGTATTGTATTGTATTGTATTGTATTGTATTGTATTGTATTGTATTGTATTGTATTGTATTGTATTGTATTGTATTCGCGGAACTTTTGTCACTTTGAACCTCTATTAACTTTCCTAACTTTTGAACAGTCGAAATCTTATTGAGATTTGCAAGATTATTCGAGAATTATGAAAATTTAATTTTTAATTTCAGTCCTTGCATTCCTCCCTTGCTTCCCACGTTATACTTGAGTTTCTAGTTAATATTTCATTGGTGGTTACTCCAGCAAACATTGCTATGTCACCACTGCGTTTAAAACTACAACCCCAACTGAAATCACCACTACACTCACCATCACCACATTCACCAATACGACCCTTACAACTTGCCTCTTCCAAAGTCTTCAGAGCTCTGCTAGCTTAATGCCACTATATTGATTGTTGTGTTTGTAATCAGTTTTCTTCTTGTTTGTTCTATTTACTTCTAATCATTTCTGACACCACCACTGTTAAAACCACTATTATTCCCATCATCACCATTACTATCACCGTCACCACCGTCACCACCATCACCACCATCATCATTATCTCCATCATCACCACCATCATCATTATGTCCAGCATCAGCATCATTATCCATTTTCCCGTCTTTTTTACTACCACCACAACAACCAGCACAACAGCTGTCACCCCTATCATCACAACAACCAGCACCACCACTCACAGACAAGTGGACGAGAGGAGATCATGAGAGACCCAGATGTCAACTCCAGGCTTCAGTGAGTCCACCGTACTGATGAGGCTTTTAGGGCATTCTTGTGCCTTCTGTCGCCACATCGACTCGCCACCACACGAACTCACCTCTTGCTGGTTAGAGCTGGGATATTCGTTGTGGTGGTGGTCTATGTGGTTGTGGATGTTGTGGTTGTGGTGGTGGTCAAGATGGCTGTTGTGGCTGTGGTAGTGGCTGGCGTCGTTGGGTGTGATGTCGTCCAGGAGGCTGTCTTTATTGTACAAGTGGAAGTTTTTATTGCGTATTTTTGACGTTTTATGCTTTTGTCTGTAGTACGTTCTTCGGCTGTTTTGGTCGCTGTGAACTTGTAAGGCCGCTGGTGTAAATTGGGGGTGATGATAGTGGCAGGGGTAATAGGTGTAGTGGTGATAATAATTGGGGTGAAAGTGGTGAAGATAGTGGTGGTGGTGGTGGTGGTGATAGTGGTTGTGCTAAATTCAAATTTTGTTTCAATTGCAAATTGAAATGCTTGTAACAAAGACGAGTCTGGTTGAATCTCCAACGGGTTTGTAAATTAGAAATCAAATCGTGAGACAGTGATGACAGAGATAAGAACACGAAGGAATAAATCTAAAGTTGAAACTTTAAAACAAATTTGCAAGAAAAAGTCATGATAATATCACAAAGTATAATACGTAGAAAGAAATTAGTCACCAAGTCGAGAGTTAAAGTTATATCTGCTGAAGAATATATGGAATATTACAGTATATTTTTTAAAAATTTGAAAACCGAATGGTTTTTTTTATTAACTTTCGCAGTTTTGCTCAAGATTCGCACACTCAGATTAAAAACCAATTTCCAGTGGGGCATTTGATTTTCACAGCTGAAATGAGGCTCTAAAATGAAAAGGTTTCACGAAAGTGGACCTTGTGTCTCCAGCAGCCACTTGAAACTCTATTGATTCCACGCCATTACAACATACCTCCCAACTTTCCCACTGAAACTTGCCGCTAGAGGGAGTGAGAAGATAAAGAAGAAGTTTATAGTGACTTTAAGTCAGCATTGAGGGTTTTTATCTCATACCTTCCTTTTCATCACCTTCTTTATTTGGCGTTTTTATGCCTTTGTTTTTTGACTTGTGACGTGAAGACTTTTTAGTTTCATGGATATTTTTTTTATTTTCCATTCTTCCATCCATCCTCCTTGTCATCCATTCCATCATTGACATCGATCCATCTCTTCCACCCATCGTTTCATTCACCTAGCTAACCATCCGTTTCTCAATCCATCTCCCCATCTGTCCATCCATCCATCTTCCAATCTATCCATTTATCCATCTACCCATCTATCCATCCATCATTCTTCTAATTTTTGCGTATTGAACTGACCGTCTGTGTGAAAACCGATTACTCCCTTATCAATCCATTGCCGAACCTCCTCCCCCTCTAATTCCTTATCCTGAAAAAATCTTCCCAAGTCTCTTATGTTTGATAGGCATTCCCCTATCAAACATTTTTATCAACAATTATCAATAATACATATTCGTTTAATTTCTAACCCATTTATCAAACTCACATATTTACCTCCAATATTCCTGTCTAGTGAAATTTCTCCAGAAGGGTAGTTTTGATAAAAGATTCTTATTGAGTGAATAGCAATAATAAAAACAATCTCAAACGATGAAATTCTCATTGTTTTATTTAAAACAACCCTTCACAAAAGTCTGAAAGATTTCACTTTCATCGGTCTTTCCCTCCAGCAATCTATTGCCCAAACCTTCTATTTACTTGCTTGGAAATATCAATGAAAACGCTGGCCTCAATCAATTATTCCGCTGGAAAGCGGCTGTTTCCCTCCCATTCAAAAAACCAAATGAAATTAATTTTATGGCCAGATGATGTGTTGAAGATGGATGAAAATTCGATTTTTTTTACTTTTGGCGAGAAAGCATTGTGGACCATTACATCGCCATCCGTTTGAGAGGATTGATGGATTGAAATGCACGATTCATTCAATAAATGTCGGCGATTTATTTATTAAAAGTACAGATAGATTGTTGGGAAAAAAATAACAATCTATTGGGGATTTTGTGATCTTTTGATGGCGAACAAAGAACACCGCTTGTGGATCTCATGCTCTAAACGTCGGTCATTTCGTGCCAAAACAATATATACGTCAAGAGAATTTTTTATTAAAACAAGTCTGCACCAACTTATTTTGAATTAAAAATCATTTTTAATTTATTTTTATAAACATGTTTATTTTAAAACTGTTTTTGAATTTAAAAAAAATGTTTTTTTAAACTATTCTTTATTTATTTATTTTATTTATTTTATTTTTATTTTTATTTATTTATTTCTTTCTTTCTTTCTTTCTTTCTTTCTTTCTTCCTTTCTTTCTTTCTTTCTTTCTTTCTTTCTTTCTTTCTTTCTTTCTTTCTTTCTTTATTTCTTTCTTTCTTTCTTTCTTTCTTTCTTTCTTTCTTTCTTTCTTTCTTTCTTTCTTTCTTTCTTTCTTTCTTTCTTTCTTTTTTTCTTTCTTTCTTTCTTTCTTTCTTTCTTTCTTTCTTTCTTTCTTTCTTTCTTTCTTTATTTATTTCTTTATTTCTTTATTTTTAATTTATTTTTATTTTATTTTTAAATTTATTTCGAGCTTATTCTTATTTTAAGCCTTTTTTCGGCTTCAAAATACCTTTTTGGGTTTTTTTTGGCATTTATCTCATATGACAAAGATTTGTTTTTCGGAAAATAAATAAAAAATGTAAAAAATACTTTGGAGAGTTTTGCTTTCTAGATTAAAAAAAACATTTTTAATCTTGAATATTCAACTATTAGGCACGAAACCGTTAGGATTTTTTTTTAATTCAAAAAAATTTTTTTAGAGCGAAATCCATCGAAGAAATTCAAGAAGCTTTTGATAGTAAGCGTGTGATGTTTTTGAAAAAAACAAAGCAAACACACACACGAGGGTAGTGTTTGCTCGGAGAGCAGCTAAAAGCTTTTTGAATGATTTGGAATTGAAAAAATTGAAATAAAAATATTTCGAAATAAACCACTAAGTCGCTTGTGAAAGTTTCTTCGAAAAAGTGGTGAAATAATCACTCAAGAGAGGCTTCTGCAGTTTCATCCTCGAGAAGGTTAAGACAAAAGGCCTCGAGGAACCAAGGATTCGGCACTTAGAGGGAATGCCTTCGAGACAAACTTTTCGGAGGGTGATAAATAACGTTTGACTTTGTGAGAGGTTATCGAAATGATTCATTCTTTCTTTTGCTTCATAATCTCCGCCAATCCTATGTATGCCTTGATTCTATGTATGCGTTGCCAACGTGATGGCAGTTATTGCCGCTGAGTTTTCATTCCTCAAAGTTCATTATGTTAATCACTTTTCATTTAATTTTTTAATTGATTTATTGTTTTAAATTAATTTACCATTGTGTTTAATATTTTTTCAACTTTTTCTTTCGCGATTTGTTTATTTCGATTCGTATTCTCATCAAATTATCTATTCAAATTCATTATACTCACATCAATATGATCAAATATTCCATTGATGATTTCAAAAAATTCCAATTCGGAGGTAAGTTAAGTCGGGAGAGAAGGAAAATATTGTTTAAAAATAATATCTGGAATCCGGATCATCCGAGGCATTCCAACAATTAATCGTAGTCAAAATTCCTTTGTTAAACCAATCAATAGAAACACTATTGATAAAAATAGTATCAATAGAAATAGTATCAATAGAAACAGTATCAATGGAAATAGTATTAATAGAAATAGTATCAATAAAAATAGTATCAATGGAAATAGTATCAATAGAAATAGTATCAATTGAAATAGTATCATTAGAAATAGTCTTCATCCATTTCTCCAACCAACTTCATCCCTCACTATCCTGGGAGTCTCATTCACTGAAACTCTCAAAAGTACACCTCACATTGACAATATTATTACTAAATACTACCAAAAGTTTCATGCGCTTAAAATAATTAGGGCTCATGGACTTTATGGTCTTAAATTATATGATATAACAGAATCTCTAATTATATTTCGCATAAAACATGCAGCACCTTCATGGTGTGGATTTGCCAATAATGAACATATAAAACAACTCCAATCTTCACTTAATAAACTTATAAGGCTTAACTACCTTCCTCCTAACTATCCTAAAATAAAATCAATATTTGCATCTCCTGATGAACGCTTGTTCTCAAGAGATACCAATAACCCGCACCATGTACTCCATCAGATCCTCCCACCTGTCAAGTCTACATCTCATGATATGCGAAGACGAACGCACAATTACACCAAAACAATTTACTCCTCTTACCAAGACAAAACATTCCTCCCTCGTCTTCTCAATACTCAATAAGCTCATAATACTCATTGTTCATCGTTTTTAATTTGAACCTTTCTTCTTACTATTTTTTCTTGCCGTTTGTTGTAAGTTCAATGCTGACTTTTATGACTGATAATATTTTGTTCTCGTATATTTCAATGTTTTCTATTTTAGTTTGATTGTTCGCCGTGTTTTTGTAACATTTCCAGCGTATGTCTGGACTTTATCTAATAAAGACTACAAAAAAAATCCACCAAACCGCACCATTACACTGTCTTTTTCTTCGTCGTTTTTTCAGTCATTTTCAGACCTTTTTGTTTTTTTTTTCATTATTATTTTTCTAGTTTTTTTCTTTCAACCGACTTTGTCGCATTGCAAATGTAACTCATGCTGTCACAAAGCAATACATTAGGGCGTGTTGTTACACGTTTTCACCATTGTCTTTTGACAACACATTCATAACAAAAGGACCACGCATTTTGAATTCCTGGTGAAATTTTTTTTTTTTGAGAAAAAAACTTAATGAAAAAAAAAAGATGATTTCATTAATAATAGTTTCAATAGCCATGAAATACTGCTGCGCCTTCGTAAAATTAGGTTAGATTGGTTTTAAGAAAGGCCCATCACATGGAAGAAGAATTTGCTAATATACCAAAATACCTTGAGAATCCAATTCAAGATCACAAAAAGTAACTGAAAAAACAGAAACTTTTCCATTTAGTCTTATGAAAATAAGAAGAAAACAGGCAAAAATGTTAAAGAATTGCAAAAGAAAAATAAATCAACATTTTATGTGATGCGTATAAAAGTATTCTACGTGTGTTTATGCAAATGCACACACACACAATCAATATTTCAGGTTTGTTTGGGAGATACCTCCATATATCATTTTAGTCCTGATAGTGAGATAATCCGGTGATACATTGCGGCTTTTCACAAGTAAACACACACGCACACACACACACACACACACACACACACACACACACACACACACACACACACACACACACACACACACAAACACACACACATACAAATACATAAATAAACAAAAACGCCAACGTCCGAAAGTACTTGGTTAGATTTAAATAAGAGATTGCAATCGCATGTTCGATCTTTCAAAAAGCAAGTATCTTTGTGAAAAGTTGAAGTCGAGTATTTGCAATGGAGGCTTCGTACCCAAAGTGAGATTTTCAAAAGCGGGAGATTTCAAAAAATTGATTACACGAAAGTTCAAATGTGAGAGTTATTTTCAAGATAAAAAACCCTCCCTCCAAGAGAGGAGTAAATCTGAATGATGCTGATGAAAGGATGTAATGGTGAGATTAAAATTTAAATTATGTTTTTGCTGAAAATTGGACACGAAATACCAAAAAGGACACAAAAACGAAAATTAACATTAACAAAAACCAAAAATAAGCTATAAAAACAAAAAAATAAACTATGAAATCTACAAAAAAACCATAAAGCAAAACAAAAGTGAAAAAAAAACAATGAAAAAAGATGAGACATACGACTTTTCTTTCTAAAAAAATTGAATTTTTAAACAAAAAAACGTTCGTTTTTTTACTTCTTCCCACCAAAAAAAATACATAAACTATTGAAAGTGTTAGAAGCAGTTTTAGAAGGTCAAAATTAACTATGCGTTAACAAAAACTTTGAAAAAATTACAAAACAGCAAAATAGAGGGCGTTCTAAAGGCATGGCAAGCATAGTGAGGTGGAAGTGGATCACAGATGCTTTGGAGGTGTCTTTAAGCATGGCTTGAAGCTTCTGATTCATCTAGTCCTTCTGCGCACTGTCCACAACCCTCCTTCCTTCCAGCAAAACGGTTCTTTCTATCATTTTGACCGAATGAACTGCGATTCAGTCGATATGGAAGTTATAATCAACCGGCAAACAGTACAACACATAACACTTCGATGCAATACAGTATACACAATGAAAGAGATAGCAATTCAATACAGCATAATAGAATGCAATACAAGAAATACAATACAATACAATGCAATACAATACAAACACGAATATTACTATAGTGGCATTAACCCCGTAGAGTTTCGAGGCCCCAATATAAAACACAATACGATACAATACAATACAATACAATGCAATACTATGCAGTATAATACAATAAAACAAAGTAAAATGCAATAACTTATAAAAAAATACAAAGAAATAATAATTTGATACAATAAAAAATAAAAATAAAATACAATAAAAAATAAAAATAAAATAAAATAAAAACATAATAATAAAACGCGATAAAAAAACAAAGTATAAAAAATACCACGTGACTTAGGAAAGTTAATAAATATTTAAATACGGTGTGAATCAACACAAGACAATACAAATACAAACGTTCCCATAGCGACATACAGTCGAACCTCAGACTTGATGTCTCAACTACATGGTCACACGATGCTCCTCTTGTCCTCCTCCTCTCCTCGTCTTTCTCCATCTTTCGCACTGCAGCTTCGAGTTCATACTTGGACTATCCCCGTGTTAAATTAATTGCCTAGCCGGGAATCGAACCCCGCATCTGAAGATTAATCGTTCTAATAGCGTAGCATGCTAGCCATTAAGCTAACGGCAACAGTTCATTTGATAAAAACAAAATTAATCGCAGCTATTTACCTATTCTTTCTGCACAGTTGACAGTATTTTTTTTGCTGTTTTTTATTTTATTTTTCATAAAAACTTTCATGGGTTATTTCTGTAACTGGAAAACATGAAACACCTTCTCATCTTTCTGTCTCTGCCATAATTTTGGGTTTTTTTTCCGTTTTGCTTCGAATTCAGATTCAACTCAAATGTTGAATACTTGGAACCACAACAACAACACAAGACATCTCTTCAACGGCCTGAGTACTTAGCTTAATTTTCCTTCAAAAATCTTTTCTCAAGTTATAAAAACTAAAGAGAATTTCAAAGATAACTGAGATTCTCATAACATTGTTTCACTGATGACATCACAAACGTCACTTGCCTCTGTGGCGCCCACACGAGCGTTCCAATGGCTCGTCCAGTGCTGACTCAAAGGTCATTGTGCGGTAAATAACTGCACAGTTGATTGAGAGTGTACCAGAGGGTTATTGAATGGAAGGGTTAATAAAGAGGTTAATAAGGAATTGATGGATGAGTGGGAGGTGTGCTAAGGACGCCTGGATTGACGGGATAGTTAATTGGCTGATGAAGTGATGGATAGATGATGGGGTATTGAAGATGATGAATAAAACATAGAAATATGAAAAACACGCAATGTTTTAAAGTGTTTTTCTGTAAAATAAATTCATTTCAGTTCGAAAAATGCTGAAAATTTAAAAAAAATAAACTTTTGATGAGACACGCGATCGAACATGTGAGTTTTAAAAGGATTTGGATAAAGATGGGGAGGAGGAGGAAGAGGAGGATGGGGAGGAGGAGGAGAAGAGGATGGGGAGGAGGATGGGGAGGAGGATGGAGAGGAGGATGGGGAGGAGGATGGGGAGGAGGATGGGGAGGAGGATGGGGAGGAGGATGGGGAGGAGGATGGGGAGGAGGATGGGGAGGAGGATGAGAAGGAGGATGGGAAGGAGGATGGGAAGGAGGGTGGAAAGGAGGATGGGGAAAAGGATGGAGGGAGGATGGGGAGGAGGGTGGAGAGGAGGATGGAGAGAAAGATAAAAATATGTATGAAAAAATATAGAAGGACTGGAAGTGTTATATGGAAAAAAAACGAGGTGTGATTGGAAATGGCGGGAAAGTTGAAAATTGTGCGGAGAATGTATGAAAAAGTATGTGATTGAGAATATGGTTCCCTTTCAAAAGCTCAAGTTTGGAATTTTTCATTCCATGGGTAATTTTTATGCTTTCATGTGTTTTTCCGAAGATAAACGCTGTCATTTATGTATTTTTAGGACTGAAAAATGTTTATTTTCATTAAATTTAATAAAACCATTCAACCCGCTAGAAAATCCATTGTGTATTTAGTTCAAAATGGTGGGTGGTATCTTAAATAAGTTTGAAAATTATTCCAAAGGTACTCAATATCAAAGGTTCTTAACAAAACCAAATAAGAAACTAAACAATAGATATTTTGAACAACTGGTCTCAAAACTGCACGGTTCAACGCCCCTTGAATGAATCCTCCAGCGCCTTGAGTTTTTCTTATCAAACTCCACAAAGTGACGACCACTTTTGTAAATTGTAACAAAATCACTTCATGGCTTTAGTTGAGTCTGAAATATTTTTTAAAACCTACTTTTTTTTAATTTTTTCAAGTGAGATGTTTTACGCATCAAACCAAAGTCTGTGTGTCAGGAGATTATGAATCTGTCAATTTACATTCTTTTTATTTATTTTTTGTGGCCTCGAAACTCTACGGGGTTAATGCCACTATAATAATATTCGTGTTTGTTTTGTTTTTTATTGTATTTATTTAAAAAACCGTGATTATTATCACCAATGGCCTACCACTAGCACTATCATCTCATGTCATGGTGATGATTGTGTGGTGTTTTTTGACTTCCACATGACTGAAAAATTTGCACTCAAATCTTCCACCACCCAAAGAGCCGGTCATTGAAGGCTTCCGACGGTATTCTCCTTGAAAGCCTTCTACAGTCAAAGGCATGGTTTTCAATAGAGTATGGTGTAGATGCGCCTTTAAACAGTGCCAAAGAGGGCGCTACAGATTTCCTGATTAGATAGGATTAGGATATGAGTACACAACTAGTTATACAGAAATAACCGTACACTCATCCCTCCTCCGTGAGATGTTTCAACCCACTTGTTCAACGTTTTAAAAACCATTATTTTATTTTCAAATTTATTTTAGAAATTTATTTTCAAATTTATTATTGTCGATTGTCATTGTGACTATTTTGATGATAATTCACTTTATCAGTTTCACGTTGTTGTAATCTTAACGCCAAACTGAATCAATCTTATTATGTTTATGAATTAGTGTACATTTTGTTATAGAAACAGTTTGCAAACCAGGTTTGCCTCAGAGACACTTGACTTTGTGCTTTTATAGTGCACGTTCTATATTAATTGTTTCCAGCCTTTTCTGAATTTTTATTGGTAAAATACACATTAAGTTACATTTTTCTCATTCCCTCTCACCCGCCTCCACTCCCAGGTTTACCCTCTCATCCTTCATTCCTTTCTTCCAGCTCCTTTTCTCCATTCAACCCCCCCCCCCTCCCCTTCCCCCCCTTCTCCCCCCTCCCATCCAGCTTCTCTCTCGTCACTCCAAATCCATCTGGACCCACCTTTATTGAAGGTTACGATCATGACTTTGATTGAGATGAGGTAGATGAGGAGGTGGCTGATAGTCCTCATCTGCTTGACATCCTCTCACCTGGAGTAGTTTGTCTCATTAGCGTGTGGCTTTTCCACTTACACACCTTGTCACACTGTCACATGATATGTTAAATGCTGTGCTTTCAGAGGTTTTTGCTGTTAGTTTTTGGTGTTTGATTCTGAAGGAATGATTTGTTGATAGTTAGTTTGGCTTCGGTTTTGGGTTTCAGAGCAACTCTCCGACGGTTGGTGTTATATTCGAGTTTCATTTTCTACCACGAACATCTTCTGCAGATTTGAAAAAAAAAAACGTTAGAGTAATTCAATATAAAATTGCATACATTTGAACTTAAAATTTTTTTCTATTATGGAAAAAGTTTGAAGTTCTGTCTTCAAACCATCACACAACAAGTTTCAATTTTTTTTTATAGATATCTGAAAATAAAATTACACTAATAAATTTAAATTGATTTGATTAACTTTAATTTAAATAAATTGTCTCCAATTAACGCGTCTGATTTACGTTGGATTAATTTGTCCTAAACCATAAAACTAAAATCCACAGAGAAAAAAATAAATTTTGTAGCTTTTGAATTACTATGAAGAATGCTTTGGAGGTTTCAAAGTGCATTAGGTTAATGATTGATAAAGCTTGAAAGATAATCTTATTTGCATTTAAATGCACGCCATTTGATAGCGACTTGCGTCATTTGTCAAAACATCTTCGGCCTTTTCTTACATTTTCCGTTTATTTTAAAGTTTAAAAATTCAGATTAAAGCAATTTTAAAGCAAAGTATGAATTTCAGTTATAATTTGTTAAAAGGTTTTACGGCGTTTTAAAAGTTACATTCATTCAAAACGCATTCCTTTCATTCTGTAAGTCTTCTAACTCTGTGATGCTTCTCTTAATATCTTTCCCCCAATAACCCTCTCTGAAGTAACCACTATAATCAATTCAATGTCCTCTTCCACATGTTCTCTTGACCTCATACCAACTCATATTTTTAAAGAACTTTCTTCCTTTTTCCATCCAAAAATTCTTGAGCTAATTAATCCCTCTCCAACTACAGCAATCTTCCTTTCTACCTTAAAAAATCTATTATTACACCAATAATTTAAAAATTCTTTCTAGATCCTTCCCTACCATCAAACTATAAGCCTCTATCTTATTTTTCTTTTATTCCGAAATTTCTGGAGAGCTTGTCTATTCTCAGTTCTTCCCTTTTTTGAGGCTCACAATCTGCTGCATTCTTCTCAGTCTAGATTTCGTTCTTTCCACAGTACTGAGACCTCACTTTTGAAAATATATAATGATTTTTTACTTTCCTGTGACAAGGGTAATATCTCCCTCCTTCTTTGCTTGTATTTCTCTCCTGCTTTTGACACTGTCGACCACTCCTTACTAGTTCTGCAAATTGAAACCTCTTTTGGAATTTCTGGCTCTTGTATTGAATGGATTTTTCTTACCTCTCCAAGGGGAGCTCTGTAGTTTCTATATACAACTTTTAGTTCACTCCTTCCTCTTTCCCATTTGGTGTCCGCTTAGTTTCTGGCACTCATAAACTCTCTCGTCTAACTTCTATTCTTATCTCATTCCACTGGTGTTTCTTGAAAAAAGATCAGTTTTCAAAGTCTGCACTCGCATGTTCAAAATAACAAATAATCACTCACCTAACCACTTAGCTGGCCTTTTTAAGTTGCCTCCTCGTAAGGGACTGAGATCTACTTATTCTCGTTTTTTAAAATACCTTTCAATAGTACTTATGCTAAATCTGCACTTTCCTACTGTGGGCCCCTTCTATGGAACTCTCTTCCCCCAATCTCACCTCTATTACTTCTCTACTTTCATTTCGTAAAGCTCTTAAAACTTTTTTGTTTAAACAGTTCGTAGCAGAGCGCTCTTGAACAGTGTGGAATCGGCGCTATATAAATGATTTGATCAGATTAGATTACTTTTTCTTCTCGAGAAGAAGCGATCTGGCAGCGAACAAAGATACTCATTTGTCAGCCTGCCGCGGCTGCTGCAAAGTTCGCAGAATTTTTCCAAAGACTTTTGTTCCAAACAGATTCAATAAGGTCAGCAAAACGTGACAGTCGTGAAGCATTTTTATTTTCAAATACTGATATAAAAAATATATATTTAATCAGCCGTAACCTTATTTTATACAATTCACACTGTTTCTGTATTTATTTATACTCACTCAATTGTATTTTTCATGAATAATTCATGATCATCCACAAAAAATTTTAGATTCTATACATTTTCTCGGAGACTAACTTTATTTACAAAACGAAATCCATGAAGGATTGTAAAAAAATATTTTTCGTGACTTCTATAAGCCATATTCCGTATCGAGTGGACGTATCTGTAGTTAAAGGAATATTTTTGTGGTATTACGTCTTCAAGATGAATGGCAAACGGTTCAGTGTTTGTTAAATGAAAAAGATGTCGCCATCAAGATGAACATCGAAAGTTGCCAGTCAAAAGTCAGTCGGTAGTTCTGATAGTCGTGTGCAGGGGCTGGGCTGCTTTGAACTTGGTGGCGAAAACCCCATGCGCAAGAGGTACAAATACCCATTTGGAAACAGTAATTATTTCGTCGTTTATCTATCGTTTCAGCCTAATGCGTAGCGTGTTGAAACTTTCAAACACGAGAATCAATGTTGAAAATTTAGCCGAGCAAAAAGACGGCTTTTAGAATTGAAAAGAAAAGTTGAAAGCAAAAATGGGAGGTTTGCCGAAGTAAGCAGAGCTGCAAGTTCAATTCTTATCCACCTGCCTATGTTATCAAATCCAAATCACCACAGCAACCTATCCTGCAACAGCTGGGCTCTCAGCAAGGTGCCTCTACCACTAGATAGATGTCTGAGTCGGGTGGAAGTTGTTTGTTGAGTGAAGAATTTCAATTGGTTTGTTGAAAGTGGGTTAGAAGGGACTGTGAAGGGGAGGGTGTGTTTTGCGGATGAGATGCACGCATGAAAAACGTGATGTTTCCAGAATGGTGCTGTTGATAGAGTCGTTAAAAGGTTGGTTTGTTGTGATGTGCATTGAAATTGGAAATAGTTTTGTTTTATTGTTGTAGTTGAAACGATGCAGAGGGCGTATGTGTTATGCTGCGCAAGTATTGGTGACTCTGTTTAGACGACTTAAAATAAATTTTTTCAAAGGTTTTAATGTTTTAAAATATGGTTTTTAAATGAGCAAATAAAAGTATCTTTGCTGTTTGTAAGTTGAACAAAGATCAAAGAACAAAGGCCATGGTGAACAAGAAAAATAAAATCAGTTTTCAAATGAGCTTGAAAGATATGGGCACCCAAACATCAATGGTTAAGACATATGGAAAGTATATTTTGTCCATAAAAAACAGATGAGACTCGTTGCAGGAATCTTGGAAAATGTTTAATAGCGAAATAACACTCAACAGACAATGAAAGCTTCAAAAAAGCAATTAATGCAACTGAAGATCGCTTTTGTTCATTTGTTTTTGTCTTTTTTTGTTTTATTTTTTTGCATGAAAAACAATAAAAAATAGTAAACTTCAAATTGAAGGATTGCAAAGTTGATTTTTAAAATATTTTTATTTGAAACTTAAATTGAAAATTTTCGTTCAAACGAATTTGAAAGTCGTGACTCTAAATCAACGCCGAGTCTTCACACATGACGTGTCTGCTCATACAAATCATATTTCGGAAGGTATTTTTGCTTTAATGGTTTTGAAAAAAAATAATTTTCTGTTTTTAAAAGGTTTTATTCTTAAAAACTTAACTTTAAAAAAATTCGAGTTTTTTTTTGTTAAAACGTCTGCTTTTCGAGTCTTTGTTTTAGTAGCTTCAGTTCAAATGTTCCAATTGTGAAGTGAACTCCATCACAATTAACAAAACTGACCTTTATTGGAATTAATAAATTATTCTGGTAGTGCGCATGCGTGTATGGCCGTTTTGTCCGCTCATTTACCTTCATATTCTATTCCATTCTTCTGACTATGTCTTTGCTCTTCCACTATTTAGTATAAAATATTTCACTTTCACGTAGTTTTAGCTTGTTTCGAAAATTTTAAAAGTTTACCGACTTTTCAGCTTATTGGAAAATGCAAACTTGAAGTGAAATCGTCAACCAACGACAATTTTCGGTTCTTCAACTTGCTGAACAAAAGTTCCAAAGTTGGAAAACGGTTTCATTTGTCGAACGAACATAGTGAAACGACATATACGTGCAATAGAATTTGATTTTAAATGTTTGTAAGAAAATGGTAAACATTGTCAAGGAAGAAATAAAAGACGAAAATCACTGGGAAGATTGATAGAATTTCTCGATTTCACAAACTGACAAATAAAAAGCAAGCAAACTGTGCAAAGAATGGAAAGGAGTTTGGAGTGGTTTTTTCGAAAAATAAGTTTTTGCAATTAAAGTTAAAGTGTCAGGGGAGTAAAAGCACTTTTGAACTTATACAGCGTACTAACGAGTTTTCTTCATTGGTGATTATAACTCATGAGTCAATTGAAAACTTCTTGATGATCATTAGTCAATTCTAGAGTTGGTTTTTTCTGTTTTGATTACAATTAAAACTATCACCCTCTTGGTGAATATTACCTTATTTAATTATTTTTTTATATAGTCTTTGTTGAAGACAAACGCTGGGAATGGCACAGAACGTGGTGAACAATCAAAATATTAAAAAACTAAAACCAACAATAATTGAAAGTCATAAGAAATGTCAGTTGTCTGTTGCAAGAGATCAAGTACTGACTGTAGAATCAAATTTATGAATCTCAAAAATTTAGAATTGAGTTACAGTTTACATTGAATGGCTATTGACGAATGTTTCATCAAATTAACCAAAACTGGAATGTTTAAAGGTTTTAAAAAACTCAAAAGCTGAATTTTATATTAAATCAAATAAATGAGTCTTAAAATACAATACAATACAAACACAAATATTATTATAGTGGCATTAACCCCATAGAGTTTCGAGGCCTTAAAAGTTGAGAATGGAATCATATCTCAAAACCACATCACATAACTATTGCAGAGTTATTTCAAGTTATTTCTTTTTTCCTTCTCAGCCATTTCTCAGATTCACGGGTAAATCCGTCTGGATACCACAATTTTTTGCAATGCCTTTCAAAACTTGTTTACTTTCTTGTTGAGTAATTTGGCAAACAGTATTTATGTAGGCGTTGGTTGACGATTTCACTGCAATGTCTGTATTTCAAACGAGAAAATGGCGGAGTCGGCAATCTTTTGAAATTATTTTTAAAATCTGCGCAATCAACAAAGACTACAACTCTCAGACAACTAAACTTATTCATAACTAATATTTGAAACTTTAAATTTCAAACTGTCAATAAAAATAGTTTAAATAAGGTAAATTGAAGTAACCGCTATACACGCTTTCGCGAAACCGGAAACCAAAAAATATGCAGTCAACGCTGCTGCATCTCTTGATTTAAAATCAGAAATGACGTCCAGCATTCATTCCGTTTCGTTTCTCTCTAACTCTTTTCATGGGCTTGTGACGTTTTAAACGTCAGTCTGAAGTTTCTTCATTCAAATCTATAAAATTATTATTTTTTTTAATTTATGAAATCTCCAAAACATTTTTTCTTGTTACAAAAATTGAAAAATAATTTTTCTATTGCGAAAAATATTCAAAATCTGTTCAATACCTTTTGCTTATTACGAATAATGGTTAACTATTTTTAGAATAAGGCTAATAATAATGATTATAATATTAATATAAATAATAATAATAATAATAATAATAATAATAATAATAATAATAATAATAATAATAATAATAATAATAATAATAATAATAATAATAATAATAATAATAATAATAATAATAATAATAATAATAATAATAATAATAATAATAATAATATTCTTTTGATTAATACTACTACTACAAATAATAATTTTCTTACATATTGTTGAAAAGTTTTCCAGTATTTTTCCTAAATTATTGACGCCAGGGGACTGGAGGAGTCAAACGTTTGTACGACATAGAAATTCACTTTCATAATCTGCTGTTTCTGGAGTGGTGGCCGTAAACTGGAGGTTAGCGGAAATGCGTGTGTGAAGCTATATGGACGAACTTTCAAGAGAAATTTCAACAAAGAAACTTTCGATTCTTGTTCTTTTATGCTTGAAAATGTTTTTGTGTAGTTATTTTGAATTTCAAAAGACAATGCATTATTCAAAGAAAAAAGTCCGGAAGCACACACGACAACTGCAACAATAAGCAACTTAAGACTGACTGAGTATTTGTATAGAGACCAATACCGAGTCATAAATTACAGCTTAGAATAAACAAGGAGTCTGAGTTATGTCAACAGAGCTACCATGGAGCTACCATGGAGCTACCATGGAGCTACCATGGAGCTACCATGGAGCTACCATGGAGCTACCATGGAGCCACACATGGAGCCACACATGGAGCTACCATGGAGCTACCATGGAGCTACCATGGAGCCACCATGGAGCCACCATGGAGCTACCATGGAGCTACCATGGAGCCACCATGGAGCTACCATGGAGCCACCATGGAGCTACCATGGAGCTACACATGGAGCCACACATGGAGCCACACATGGAGCCACACATGGAGCCACACATGGAGCCACATATGGAGCCACACATGGAGCTACCATGGAGCTACCATGGAGCTACCATGGAGCTACCATGGAGCTACCATGGAGCTACCATGGAGCTACCATGGAGCTACCATGGAGCCACACATGGAGCCACACATGGAGCTACCATGGAGCTACCATGGAGCTACCATGGAGCCACCATGGAGCCACCATGGAGCTACCATGGAGCTACCATGGAGCCACCATGGAGCTACCATGGAGCCACCATGGAGCTACCATGGAGCTACACATGGAGCCACACATGGAGCCACACATGGAGCCACACATGGAGCCACACATGGAGCCACATATGGAGCCACACATGGAGCTACCATGGAGCTACCATGGAGCTACCATGGAGCCACCATGGAGCTACCATGGAGCTACCATGGAGCCACCATGGAGCTACCATGGAGCTACCATGGAGCTACCATGGAGCCACCATGGAGCTACCATGGAGCTACCATGGAGCTACCATGGAGCTACCATGGAGCTACCATGGAGCTACCATGGAGCTACCATGGAGCTACCATGGAGCTACCCTGGAGCCACACATGGAGCCACACATGGAGCCACACATGGAGCCACATATGGAGCCACACATGGAGCCACACATGGAGCTACCATGGAGCCACACATGGAGCCACATATGGAGCTACCATGGAGCTACCATGGAGCTACCATGGAGCTACCATGGAGCTACCATGGAGCTACCATGGAGCTACCATGGAGCCACACATGGAGCCACACATGGAGCCACACATGGAGCCACATATGGAGCCACACATGGAGCCACACATGGAGCTACCATGGAGCCACACATGGAGCCACATATGGAGCCACACATGGAGCTACCATGGAGCTACCATGGAGCCACACATGGAGCTACCATGGAGCTACCATGGAGCTACCATGGAGCTACCATGGAGCCACACATGGAGCTACCATGGAGCCACACATGGAGCCACACATGGAGCTACCATGGAGCCACACATGGAGCTACCATGGAGCTACCATGGAGCTACCATGGAGCTACCATGGAGCTACCATGGAGCTACCATGGAGCTACCATGGAGCTACCATGGAGCTACCATGGAGCTACCATGGAGCTACCATGGAGCTACCATGGAGCTACCCTGGAGCCACACATGGAGCCACACATGGAGCCACACATGGAGCCACATATGGAGCCACACATGGAGCCACATATGGAGCCACACATGGAGCTACCATGGAGCTACCATGGAGCCACACATGGAGCCACACATGGAGCTACCATGGAGCTACCATGGAGCTACCATGGAGCCACACATGGAGCTACCATGGAGCTACCATGGAGCCACACATGGAGCTACCATGGAGCTACCATGGAGCTACCATGGAGCTACACATGGCGCTTTTGTTGCGTCGATGCTAGGAGATACGCTTGCCAGCTATATAGCACGTGATATACAATGAGCAATCTGATGCAAAATAATACATAATTATATACAAAGTCTTCACTACAAAATACCAAGGTATACTACAATAAACAAAAATACATCACAATACACCACAATAAACAAAAATACTCCAAAATGCACCACAATATTCCAAAATGCACCACAATGCACCAAAATGCACCACAATGCACCACAATGCACCACAATGCACCAAACTGCACCACAACACACCACACTTATCGGAATCCTTCCATCTGGGAGAGACATGGTGTAGCTGCAGTAAAACTACAGCGTGGTTGATTATGGATTATAAATCCTCACCACACAATGCACCACAATACGCCACAATACGCCACAATACGCCACAATACACCACAATACCCCACAATACACCACAATACACCACAATACACCACAATACACCACAATATACAACAATACACCACAATACACCACAATACACCACAATACACCACAATACACCACAATGAACCACAATACACCACAATACCCCACAATACCCCACAATACCCCACAATACACCACATTACACCACAATACACCACAATACGCCACAATACACCACAATACACCACAATACACCACAATACGCCACAATACACCACAATACACCACAATACACCACAATACGCCACAATACACCACAATACACCACAATACACCACAATACACCACAATATACAACAATACGCCACAATACCCCACAATACCCCACAATACACCACAATACACCACAATACGCCACAGTATAAAATTATAATCTACAAAGTCGTTAGAAGTATTCAAGATACCCATTGTTATTTATAATGGTTATATGTTATTTCTGATGGAACTCGCTATATGCGAAGAGAGGACCCACTTTGGCTCAGTCATTTTGGGTCTTTGGTTACGTATGGCCGTTTTTGTCTTCACTTTTTAACCACTAATAAACCGATTTTATTAAAATGTTTAAGTTTTGAGTTTTAAATATCAGTTATAAATAATATAAATTGGTTGTGAAACATTTGTTTCTTCGAGAGTTGTAGTTTATTTGGCAGTCACGGAAAATCCTCCTCTATTTTCTATTTGAAATGAGACACAGTGGGCTGGAATCTTTTGCCGAAAGCATTTCTGTGGCTGTGGAGTATGGCTGAAAGAAAATAGAAAAAGAAGAAATATTTTTCAACTCCAACGTCAGGCTCATCTCACAAGAACGGAAGATTCTTATGTTATCATTGGGTGTGATTGTAGACAATTATTATATTTTAACTTTTTTTTTAATGTTCATATTTTGACTGCATTCAATGTTGCTCTCAACTGTCGACCTGGACTTCTTGTGACAACAGTTTCAGTTGCTTTGCCTTTGTTTTTGAAGATTGGTCTTTGCTATTTTTTTATAGTCTCAAGTCCAGACATACGCTGAAAATGTTACAAAAACACGGCGAATAGTCAAACTAAAAAAGAAAACATTGAAATATACGAGAACAGAATGTTATCAGTCATAAAAGTCTGCATTGAACCTACGAAATGAACAAATCGCGAGAGAAAAAGTTGAAAAAATATTAAACACAATGAAATATTAGTTTAAAACAATAAATCAATTTTAAAAAAAATTGATTAAAATAGTTAAATTTGAAGAATGAAAAATCAGCGGCAATAACTGGCATCACGTTGGCAACGCATACATAGAAAAAAAATAAAAATAAAGAAATAAAAATATATTAAAAAGTAAAATTAGAAAAATAAAAATTTTGTGGCGTTTCTGACAACGTCAAAGATTGTTCAATAGTTTTTCATGTGATTATGAGCTATGCTAAATTCAAAGATGCTTAGGCACATTGATTTGATTGTATGGTAACATGTGCTTCTGATTCTCTTCTTGGCTCTCTTTTAACTACAGTTTTTGTACGTTTGACTTTGTTTCTTTCGTTTTTTACCATTTCTTGTTACACGAAACATTCTTCAGTAGTTATCTGGTGTGAATATGAGCTGTTATGAACTTCTAAAGCTTGTTAATTTGGTTTTTAGTTGGTTTTGTTTTTCTAATCCATACTTCAGCTTCTCATTACATCGCAGATTTGGCTAATTTTTCCTTGTTTTTATGTTTCACAGTTTTTTCTTTGTAACATTTTTTGTAACATGAAAGATTTCTCAATAGTTATTTGATATGATTGTAAACTATTTTATATACCTCAGTATTCCCTTGATTCAACTCAGACTAATTCATACTCTGAACTTTTGAGGTTTCATCAGTTTGTTTCTATTGTTTATTGCCAATTTTATCCTTCTTCTACACTGATTACTCGTAACTTATGGTTTTTTGTTTAACATTTCTGCGCCTGCGGCATAATGATCGGCCTGTTCCGCTGTGAGGTGTGATCGGGTGAGCCCAGTTCTGAGTTCTAAAAGCGGCAACTCAATTAAAGTATAGATACCGTCCTAGAGTGTCCAGTCATTTTGTAGCCGCATCGAGTAAAACCGTTTTTATAGGAGCGCCTTTGAATATAGTGCTGAAGGGCGCGTTACAAATGTCTTGATTAGATTAGATTAGGTTAGATTAGCCATGGCTGCAATCAGCCCATTGTCGTAGCAGCAAAATAATCGCTGAACGATTGCCATAGAAATTCTGGGAATTTAAATTACCAAACGTCGAAAATTATTATTATTATTCGAAAATAATAGAAACCTTTATATATACAAGCACTAAAAAATATAGAGATCTGAAACAAGTCGACTTATTGTAATCTCGCGAAACAACTTTCTGGCCTCTTCGATATTATTTTCGTCAGCAAATTATCATTGTGATGTGAATTGTAATTAAAAAATATAAGCTTCCTTTTCGTCAGTCACGATTCGTTCGAAATTTTGTTTCAAAAAATTAATTCAACGCGGGCTTATATAAAATGTCTGGCAACATAATGCACAAAATGTCATTTAAAAATACTTTTTTTGGGAAAATTTAAGATAAAAATACTCCTAAGAAAAAAGCCTTTTTTTTATTTTTTTTTATTATAAAATAGCAAAATTACAGAAATGTCAAAATGTCAGTTTCCAATTAAAAATTTTTTTTCTTTTTAAATTTTTTGCTACGGAGTTTTAAGCTCGGCATCAGATGTACTGATCGTTCTCGTTTTTCAGCGTTCGCTTTAAGCTGCAAAAGACCCACAAGCTTCTAAGTAATAATAAACGTTAGACCTTCTTAATAGTTATGAATGCATCGAGATATTAAAAAAATATATTCTGATTTACTAGGTGCGCTCTGAACTAAACCAAATTAAGAAATCCGATAGATCATATAAATCATTTTTCAAATCGCCATAAATAACCACATTGTTGCTTCTTAAACACACACAAGCGTTCCACCACTGCACCTTCTGCAACAAGGCACAAGACTCGATGAGACTGACGGCACCTGCAAGCCAATACGTCTGCTTTGCTTAAACGTCTGATTCATTTGTATGCCGTCCAGGCAAGATTTACAAAACAGATGTGCATTGAATTTATTCACTGCCAACTTCCGCGGTACAGCATCCCGTTTGCGGCTTTGTGAAGTTTATAGTTTGCTAGATAATTCTTTAGTTATTGAGACATACTAATCTAGAAACGGACTACAATTAAAGAGAGAACATAAAGTCGACTCGCAAGGTTTATTCAAAGCCATCCAGCTCCTTGTTTTCTCTTCCACTTTGCCTTTTTCGGCAGCAATTTAACTCGTCCGGTCATAGCTTATGTGCTTATTTCAGCATGGCAACCTGGCCTCTGTCCCTTGGAGTTTATTGTCCGCTGAGATAATGTCGACGCTGCGCTCCTTGTACTTAATTAAAGGCTCCCTCTTCGCTTGCTGCTGCTGCCACGCGCTTGCTTGAACGAGTATTTATATTATTTTTGAAATTTATTGAACTCGCTTTTAAGTCATTCAAAAGGTTATTTTCTTGTATCTATTTTTCAAAATTCTTGTAGCTTTTCTGAAAAAATATCTTACGTATTTTTTTTTAATTGAAAAAGCAGTCGCTTACCGAGACTCGAAGCTAGTCAGTGGAGTTTGTAGCGTGTCTTCGAACAAGAATGCATGACTATGAGAACGCTTTTGGTCACAGAAAGTCTGCTTTGAGTTCCAGAAGGTGGCGCGGCAAAACACAAAGTGCGTGCTTGTACCAACTTGATCTTCTTTCAAGTCTCCATCTCTCAAGGAAACGTCTTTTTAATTCATAAAATCAAAAATCTTTCGATCAGAATAATTTTTTAATTAAATCAATCAAATGTTTGTTTTGAAAAATTAAGTCAAAGTCGTTATCTTTCATTTTCACCATTTTCATCAATTGACGTCAGACTTTTCAAAAAGAGTTTTTTTATTTTCTAGATTCCATTTTCAAAATTCGGAAGTGGTTTTTTGAATAAACTTCAATTTTTTAACAAAATTTAAAATGACCCTTGAAATCTAATGATGACATTTGCCTGTTCGCTCTCTATAATTGTTTCAGCAACCTGATGAGGCGTTATTCACTGCAATATCAGCATCAGATTTCCTTCTTTTGATAAAATTGACAAATAATCACCTATTCCTTTGAATCGATGACAGCTTATAGAATTTAAGTGTTGCAGTAACTTCTTCGTGGTCACATGATCGTTTGAACGTTTTTTTTCGTGAATAATTTTATTTTTTTAAAAGCTGGAGGTTTTTAGCAATTATTTTCGTCAAAAACGTTTCATCAGCCATTCCGCAAAATTCTGCCGCCATGGGTTTTACTCTACCTTTAATAAAATAATTTTCTTACAATAAGAAAAATTAACTTTTTTAATAAATTTATTCTTGAATTGAACCACAATTGATTTTTCAAGGTTTTTTGCACGAATTTTGAAATTTATCCACGTTTAGCTTCAAGTAAAAAAAGTCCCAGTGAGCAAGCAGTGTAACAAAATGTTAACTTTATGTTAGAACTCGCAAACGCCGTTTTCAAACTCCCTCGCCGAGGTTGACTTTATTTTTAAAAAAACTTCGGAACCTCGCAACATTTCAAAAAAGCCTACGAGAGCTTCCAACACGTTCCAATGGCTATTATGTATGGAGAAATTATAAACAAAAAAATCCAAGGTGTATATATATAAATAGATAGCTAGATACATGCGTATGAACATACTGTTTAGAGACATATGTAGGTATGCATATACACATTTGTATGTGAAATACACAAACCTGTCTTTCAATGAAAATATGTTGGAGTCATTGAGCTTCAAACATATATCAGCGACGAATGTATGTCTTTCGACTTATTTCATATCATACAAGACATCTTCCAAAATACTTACACGGATGTAGGAACATTTTGCTTGCATACGGACACTTTTTGGTGTGTGTCATATGATGAATGCAGAAGAATGTGCACAATATTGAACGTGCTGCAAACACCACATTTAAGAAGTAAAAAGTTGCTCTGAGAACTTAAATAAGCGTTTGAAGCGTATTTGCTCTTGCACGTACAATGTTGGTGCACGTGCATGAAAAATATATTCACAAATCTCAGCTGGATGTGAATGGATGTGCTGTGAATTCGTGTGTGTGTGTGTGTGTGTGTGTGTGTGTTTGTGTGTGTGTGTGTGTGTGTGTGTGTGTGTGTGTGTGTGTGTGTGTGTGTGTGTGTGTGTGTGTGTGTGTGTGTGTGTGTGTGTGTGTGTGTGTGTGTGTGTGTGTGTGTGTGTGTGTGTGTGTGTGTGTGTGTGTGTGTGTGTGTGTGTGTGTGTGTGTGTGTGTGTGTGTGTGTGTGTGTGTGTGTGTGTGTGTGTGTGTGTGTGTGTGTGTGTGTGTGTGTGTGTGTGTGTGTGTGTGTGTGTGTGTGTGTGTGTGTGTGTGTGTGTGTGTGTGTGTGTGTGTGTGTGTGTGTGTGTGTGTGTGTGTGTGTGTGTGTGTGTGTGTGTGTGTGTGTGTGTGTGTGTGTGTGTGTGTGTGTGTGTGTGTGTGTGTGTGTGTGTGTGTGTGTGTGTGTGTGTGTGTGTGTGTGTGTGTGTGTGTGTGTGTGTGTGTGTGTGTGTGTGTGTGTGTGTGTGTGTGTGTGTGTGTGTGTGTGTGTGTGTGTGTGTGTGTGTGTGTGTGTGTGTGTGTGTGTGTGTGTGTGTGTGTGTGTGTGTGTGTGTGTGTGTGTGTGTGTGTGTGTGTGTGTGTGTGTGTGTGTGTGTGTGTGTGTGTGTGTGTGTGTGTGTGTGTGTGTGTGTGTGTGTGTGTGTGTGTGTGTGTGTGTGTGTGTGTGTGTCTGCATAGGCGTAACACAAGTTTCTAGGTGGTAATACCAAATGGCAATTGATGGTCAGCGAAGGCGCTGTCACGACACGTTCTCAAATTTGAGTTAAAGTGCCTTTTATTGGAGACTCATTGAATGCCACTTTAAAAATTAACATGGAGCTCTTTGAAAGTGAGGCTGTCTCTGACACTCGCCACGTCTGCTTGCCTCCGCAACACGGTGAGCCTCATGCAGAGAAGACTTAACTCTGCAGCAGTCTGCACGTGCGTTGAGGCGCGGTCGTCTTTGACTAATTCACGCAGTCTTTCAATTTGCGTCCACGATGCCAGCATCTTGTGACTTTGTACCTTGTTTTTCATGTCAAGCAACGCAACGTTCCTATAATTGGAGATTAGTGCGAAATGATTGGTGGTGTGGTCTGAAAGTGCGTGCAAAAATTATTTCTAAAAATTAATTTTCGGCTTCTTCAAATTTTTTGCATTAGCGACGTCTGATAAACGTGACTCGAAAAAAACTCAAAATTTTTCAATTTTTGCTTCTACAAAAACTGATCCTTGTGTCTTTTTTTATTTTTTTTTCTAAATGTAAGATTTTCTTTAAAAAATTTCCTCACAGTCTTCAATAATCAAATCCACTCCGACCTATCTTCCAAATAGTTCCTATTTGAGTTAAAAAGAAAAAGACAGTTTTATCTTTCAAAATTGTTCAGAAGCTTGATATTATAAGTCTATTTACTAATTTTAGTTTTGAAATTCTATAATTGGAGTAAATGTGGTTAGTACGCCATTTGTATGCTTGTAATGTGATTTTTCTCTCGAATTAAGTCACCTCATAAGTTTATAACAAGCAATAATTCAGAGAGAGAACGGTATAAAGAATGGTCTGAGAAATTAATGGACGATTTATAGTCCCTTCTGCACAAACTCACTTAGTTGTGGGTAATTGTGAACTGTGCTTTAATTAAAATTTTAATCAGAGCTCGCTTATGAATTTTTGATGTCCTCCACTCAATTATAACTTTGAAACTGGCCTGTTTCACCCAGGACCACTCAAAAAAGTCCCTAATAATAGACATGATGCATTGCTTTTGTCAATAATTTAACTCTTCAAATTTATCAAGCGCTACAATCTTTGCTTTCTGCCTTGTAACCTTGAAAAAGTTCCCTTTCCAAAAAGAGATTTGAGTCTTTTCAAAACTACTTCAAACGTTTTTCGAAAGATTTACATATTTTTTAAATGGTTAAAAGTACTTAAATAATTAATAAAAAATAACGTCACTCCGCCAAGAGTGGTTTCTATGTCCTTGAAAGTTACACTTGCAAGCAACAGACCACATAATCATAACCCTTGTGACGTGCTCATCCCATTGCTTTGTATGAGCAGCTATGCCCACAATAGGGCTTGTGAGAAGAGCTGGAAGAGAGAAGAGAAGAAGAGGAGGAAGAAAAGGCGGAAAAGAAAAAGAAATAAAAAGAGGGGAAAAGAGGAGGAGAGGGTAAGAGGGGAAATGAGAGGAAGAGGAAGATAAAAGATAGGAGGATAAAAAAGAGAGGAAAAGAAAAAAAAGGAAGAAGAAAAAGGAGGAAAAGAAAACGGAGGAAGAAGAGCAAAAAGGAAGGGGAGAGAAGAAAAAAGGAAAGAGAGAATGAGAAGAAAAAGAAAAAAAAGGAAGATTAGGAGGAAGAGAAGGAAGAGGAGGATGAAGAAACAAGGTAGGAGGCACCAGTAATTACCAATTAACGTTAATCGATGTCGTAGCACTCAACAGGGGCCACAGCGCCTCTGAAGACAGGCGTCTTCAATCAGTGAGGAAATAGACTCGAAGATCTATTGGTGGTCGTTACAAACCTTTGGAATGAATGCTCTTCTGCATGTTTGCACTGGTCCAGTTTTGCTGCTGAGTAGCCAACCTTTGATGAAGAATGATTAAATAAATAAAAATCTTTTGTACAGAAAACTTTTTTTTTTATTTCTTTGCCTTTTTAACTTGTTCGAATTGACTTTGTTTTCAACGTTTTCCGTGTTTTAGAATTATTTTGGGTAGCTCCAGAAAGCATTCAGTTGCTAGTAAGGATCTGAAGCAAGAACTGATTAAGTTGAAAAGGTTGTAATATCTTTTTTACTTTTCGACTTCGCAAATATAAAATATTATTTTCAATTTGTAAGTTTTTATGCTTGGAATCTTCTCCATACCAATTTGGTAGCGAAGGTTGATTGAAGCAAATGGAGTCCATCAAAAATGCATCACAAGCGTTTCTTCTTGCTGACTCAAACAGATCACTCATCATTAGAACTATTTTTAAAATTAAAAATTAATTTTTCGAAAAGAAATATCGGTCGGAAGAACGTTAATTCATTAGTGCTCTTCAGAAGCTTAATGAGCTCCAAAGAGGCATTACCTTGTTCCTTGTGGGAGCAGGTCTGGTGATGATTGGGAGGCTGGAGTTTGAAGTTGTTGTAATGTGGATGATTTAACGATTGCTTTGATTGTAGTTGGGGTTGTGTGTTTTGTGTTGCTTACAGTGGTAGCTGTGATCGTGGTATTGTTTATAATAGGGCACCGGGTGGATTCTTTATAGCTGTTGTTTGTAGGTGTTATACCGGTTAGAGCAGTGGTTCTAGTTGTTATGCTGTTGTTTATGGCTTCAATATTGGTTTAGACGGTGGATTTGGTTGTGGTTGTTGTAGTATTTTTTCTACTTTTACTTTTTTATTATTATGTTATTGAACGTTGTGTGGTTGGACCATGTCGGTATATCTTGGTAGTTTTTGTGTTGTTGTGGTTGATGAGTTGTTGTTGTAGTTTTTGTTGTGTTGTTGTGGTTGATGATGTGTCGTTTTGTTTGATGTTGTGTTGGTAGTTTTATAAACCATGATGGTAGCTGTGTAGAATGGGTTGAGAGCTGTAATAGTGGAAGGATGTGATAAAAGCTGGAGTTTGAACAGTGGTTGTGATAGATGTGATGGAAGATAAGGAACTTATTAGCTAATGTTTCTTTTACTGTGATAATTCATTGTGGTTGTTGTTGTTGTTGTTGTTGTTGTTGTTGTTTTTGTTGTTGTTGTTGTTGGCACTTTGTTTCTTGTTGGCGTTCGTGGTGATAAGAGCGGTCTCCACAAATTTGGTTATATTGGCGTTTGCTGTAGTGATGAAAATTGTACCGATCGTTATATTGGGAGGAGCAGTCGTCATGAAATTCAAAATTAACTATTTGCGTCTTTTCGCCTTCACCCCAATCCGCCAAATGTCAAAATAACTTGTTCGTTTTCTAATTAGACAACCTCCATTTGAACACTATCACGATTGGATTCGGGCCAATTAGAGATTTTGGTTGAAAAATATAGAATAATTAACTGAAAAAGTAGTAAAAAATGATAAAAAATTTGAGAAAATCGTTTTCAGGGTGTAGTTGCGACAACAATGGAAGGTTCCTGTCAACAGAATGCTATGTTGTCAAAGAAATCAGATTGTGGAACGCTATACAGAAAGATGATTTGGTTTTAGTTTAATTCAATAATACAATAGTTCTTCGCATAATATTAAACGTTTTAACTTTTTTTTTCATTTTTTCAAAATAGATTTGTGCCTGCCTTTCCATGTCATTTCCATTAGGGTGTAATGTTTTATAAATAGCATTGTCACTATGATTATACAAAGACATACACATTGGCATTCATCACAATTACTTTTGAATGCGAAACATTAAATGATGACAGAAGCGACCAATTCAGACATGCTCCGCCGTACATTCTGCCACAGCAATTTTGGCATCAGCAACAGGTAAGAATTTATTGATTGTGTCTTCTCATTCATTACCACCTGGCCCAAGTGTTTAGCGAATAAGTGGTGTGATGAGGATTTTAGTGGTCAAGAGTCGCAAAGGAACGCTTAAAGAAAATAAAGCATCGTCTTTAATGTTGCTAATAAAGTTCCTTTGTGCTAATGTCACAAATGCCGCTTGGTTCTTGCTGGTGCGGCAATGGGCCGATAAATCATGCAGCAAGACGATATTGATGGCACGCTAGGCGCCTCCAAGACGCTCTACTCACCTCCCTTCAAAATTCTCTGCTTTCATGTTTCTTTCCGTTCTCTTTACTCAAAAAACGTTCAAAACCTCTCGATGCTTCCGCTTTGGGAAGCATTTGCGTTGCTTGAGTAGAAAGATTTGTAAGTATTTATTCAAAATGTGAGAGCAATGGGGCTGTAGAAAAGTGTTTAAAGCGACTGCTTGCCGTGTACAGAGACACTGTTTTATAAACATCGCTGTTTTTGTCGCCATTTGACCGTTGCTGCGGCTGCTGCTGGTGGTGCTAGCGGTGGTGGTGGTGGTGGTGATGGTGGTTGTGGAGATGGTGGTGGGGGTGGTGGGGGTGGTTATATTGGTGGGGTTGGTGATAGTGGTGGTGGTGTTGGGGGTAGTGGTGCTAGTGGTGATAATGATTGTGGTGTGTTGTGTTGGTAGTGCTGGTGGAGGTGGTGTGAATGTTTTGTGGTGGGCTTTATTATACGCTAAGACCTCTCCTACATGGGAGTGATTATTTTCGCTTCCGCCAGAAGAAGCAGAAGCACTGTGAAGGAGGGTGTTCATCGAAACATAAAAAGTTAGGCGCTAAAAAACACTTAGAATGGAAAATGTAAAAATCATTCCCACAAAAGTTTTTTTCTATTAGAGCAAAGCTCATAAAATGGATCTTGAAAAATTGAATGGTAGTTTTTATGAAAATTAAAACGAAAAAAAACAGAAGCAGTCTCGGAGTTATTTTCTAGAACACGTTTTGGCAGCCTTGTGGTTAGGTAGATCAGATTTCTCTTACTTCTGTCTTTTCTCATGTTTTTCTGTCATTTCACAACCAACTTCCAGTACTAAAGTATACTTTTTGATTATTTTTCCAGCAGTATGAAAAAAAAATCAGATTTATTTTTTTCTTTTTTAATTTTTCCGTTACTTCACTTCAAGCATGTGTACCCATGGCTGCTGAATAACAACGCTCAAGCACTACGTTCCTTCCTTAAATTTAAGAATAAAAAAAAACTCAATTTTTGAAGCTTAAAAAGCCATTTTTCCACACCAGTCTTTCTAAAATCAGCCATCACTCATCGCTCCAAGCAATCAACTCCGCCCGGCAATCTTTATTCATCATCCTCTTGTGTAAACTGAACACTTTATCAACTTTTTTCCTTCCTTGCTCACGTTTGACATTTCCAAAAAACATATTTTATCACTTTTGTGCTCGATTCTTCAAACAGTTGCTTTATCAGTCACGTTTGTCAGCTTCTTATTTTTCACCATTGCTATCTCATCTACGTCATTTTTCTATCGCTTAATTCTCTCAGTCGTAAAAGATAAATATTTTATATCTTTGGTAGATAGACCAGGCTCAGAGGCCACCCGCTCTTGAACAGCATGCCAACTTGTTTTTCATTTTTAATATTTTGATTTTAAATTGAAGACAAATTTGTGTTTACTTTTCACCACTCCCCTTTCAAAGTTGATCCGGCAACTGCAGATGTAGTACAACCCATGCGACAACCACAAAACACCTTCAATGAACTTTTAAAACTTCAACTAGGAACGTCATGAAGGCCTGCTTAGAGGCTATTAGAGATTGCAAATGGTGCTGGCAAGAAATTCAAAGTGGTAATAGCTCATAAGACATGTGAGACAGAAGAAAGGACAGAGAGATGTTATCAAAGGAGTCTTGAATAAAATATGAAAGCTCCATTACATATGCATAACAAACTGTCTTTTGTGTGTGTCTACTTGAATGAATGGAGGAGTTATTTTATTAAGAACCCGTATGTTTAATTAAGAGTCGTCTGATTATTTCACATAAGGCCGTGTCAGCGATCGTGAAGGTCACCAGCTTGGTGTGGAGGGTGGCTGGCGGTCGCATCGACGCCCTAAGCGTTGTGGTGGTGATGGTGGTGGTGGTGGTGGTGGTGGTGGTGGTGGTGGTGGTGGTGGTGGTGGTGGTGGTGGTGGTGGTGGTGGTGGTGGTAGTGGTGGTGGTGGTGGTGGTGGTGGTGGTGGTGGTGGTGGTGGTGGTGGTGGTGGTGGTGGTGGTGGTGGTGGTGGTGGTGGTGGTGGTGGGGGTGGTGGTGGTGGTGGTGGGGGTGGTGGTGGTGGTGGTGGTGGTGGTGGTGGTGGTGGTGGTGGTGTCAGTGGCGGTGGTGGTGGTGGTGTCAGTGGCGGTGGTGGTGGTGGTGTTAGTGGTGGTGGTGGTGGTGGTGTCAGTGGCGGTGGAAGAATTAATGCATTAGAACAACACTAGAAGGATGAAAAAAGGTTTTTTTTCTTGTCAGCAGCAGAGCCAACAATTTTGGACCAACCATAGTGCTCGTATTTTTATTTATGAAAGCATCAACAGTTTTTTCTGGTCTTTTTGGAAATCGGGTTTAGTGTCCGAAAAGCGAACAAAGGCCGCTCATTACACACATAAATAACAACTTTCATATTTCTTCCCACTTTATCGGCCGATTTAATCAATTTTCATTATAGGATTCAATCTCAATAGCTTCAGCCCTCCCTCTGAATCAATTTTCTCTTTTTTGTCTCTATTTGTGAACCTAAATGGCGAAATCCTTCGAAGGTTGAAGTACTCTATCCAAAAGGACAGTTGTTCACGAGGTTTTAGAGTTTAACTTTCATGGACGGATACTTTGAAGAAGGTTGAAATGAGGGTTCGAGGTAACGAACAGTGTGGAATAGGACTAACAAAATAGGAAGAATATTTGTATTAAAGTTAATGACCGTTGTGCAGTGGATTCAATAAAGATTAACTTTGCGTTAAACTGAATGTGCATTCGACTGGGCCATTGTGAGGTCCATTGGTCTTCATAATCGACACAACAGGCAAAACAGTCAAAAGAGGCGAGCAAAGAATTACAAAACATTGATAAAAAATCTTTTTATGACAAAGAAAAGTCAACAAAAATGCATTAGGTATTCTATGGAATCAATTTTCGTAACAAGTTCCGTAAATAATGATAGTGGGTGTTATGGGGGATCGGTGATAACCATGGGAGATGATAAAGATGATAAGCTATCAATTTGCACGAATTAATTAAATTTTGAGTAATGGTCGATAAAGTGTAACGGATTCGTTAATTTTGTCATCCTGCAATCAATCTTGTGTATAGCATCGGAGTTATACACAATATATCAAATATATATATATATATATTAGTTATATATCAATGTATCCTTATTTCTCTCTTCCTCTTTGAAACACCACTGAAGCCTGTTACGAACACTTTTTGTAGGTTCGCTGTTTTCAATGCAGTGGGGGACTTTCAAATGATAGGTCAAACATAACTTTGGACTGTTTATTTGTTCTTAAAAATCCATAAACTCCTCCATCTATGACTCATTTTGAGCTCCAAACAAACAGTGCTCACTCACAATCAACTTCCTGTTTGTGAATGATACATTGACACAATACAAACACGAATATTAGTATAGTGGCGTTAACCCCGTAGAGTTTCAAGGCCATTGGTTATGAGCAGTACACGGAACACGGCATTACACCAAGCACGAATATTCAACGAAGTACAAACATTAAATTAAGTACAAACATTACATTAAGTACAAACATTACATTAAGTACAAACATTACATTAAGTACAAACATTACATTAAGTACAAACATTACATTAAGTACAAACATTACATTAAGTACAAACATTACATTAAGTACAAACATTACATCAATTAACAACCTTGCACAAACACAACCAGTATATTGTGGCCTCGAAACTCTACGGGGTTAATGCCACTAAAATAATATTCGTGTTTGTATTGTATTGTATTGTATATTAATACAAACGTTACATTACTACAAACAATACTTCAAAAAAAATATTAAACAAGAAAAGTATTACATTACACAACACATTCTTACAAACGCCAAATGACGTTAACACACACAAGGCTTAACAAGAATAGAATTCTTTACAAAAATAATCTTTCTTACAAACGTTACAAACGTTACAAACGTTACAAACATTACGAACGTTACGAACGTTACAAACGTTACAAACGTTACGAACGTTACGAACGTTACGAACGTTACAAACGTTACGAACGTTACGAACGTTACGAACGTTACGAACGTTACGAACGTTACGAACGTTACAAACGTTACGAACGTTACAAACGTTACGAACGTTACGAACGTTACAAACGTTACGAACGTTACGAACGTTACGAGGGTAACGAGGGCAACAAAAACTAAAAAGTCGGAACGTCACAAGGCTGTGGACATATATGGGAACATCACAATAAACGAATGTCAAGGCCGTCGTGTAGAGATGTTGAGTGGATCTGGAGTCCCTTATGCGGGTGACAATCATGGATGTGTTTGTGCAAGCAGCAGGGCTTGTTAACGCAACACAAAACGCCAATCTTAACTTAACTCATGTATTAATCTAGTCTAATCTAATCAGAATATTTCTGGGGTGCTTTCAGCACTTTGTTCAAAGGTGGTCAATCTTGCATTGAGAAATGCAACGTTTTGTTGCTTCTTCATTCAAGATAAGGAAAGTTGTATTTTTGTTTTCAAAGCTAGGAATTCTGTTCTAACGCCCAAGGTAACGAGTTTCTGTTTGAGAACACTGCCTTCTCATGTTGTCCTCTCAAACTCATTGAGCCTCATTGCATCAGAGGCAAGTGGGTGGGTGTTGGAGGAGTAAACTACAGTCCGACATCTCCGAAATATCCATGCCACTTTATCATTAAAAGTTATTAGCGTGTATGTGCAAAAACATACATAAGCATGTGAGCAGACATACATAATTATGCATACATACACAGAGACATACATAATTATGCATACATACACAGAGACATACATAATTATGCATACATACACAGAAACATACATAAATATGCATACATACACAGAGACATACATAAATATGCATACATACACAGAGACATACATAAATATGCATACATATACATAAACATACAAATGTACACACGTGTGAACAATAATTCTATTTACATATCTTTTTCTCTGTGTTGGGCTGGATTCTTATGGGACTTAATTAATTATATATATATATATATATATATATATATATATATATATATATATATATATATATCCACGCGACAAATAGTTCAGCTTTAAATTTATAAGTAAAGGGTGTGAGTGTAACCTTATGTGACTTTGACGTCAAAGACATTTTGTTAACAGGAATTCTTGCATTACACACGCACACACGAGGCTTAGGGATGTGTAATGTGAAACTGACAACAAGCATTGAAGTTAATTACACGATGTCGAATACAATGAGCTGCCTTAGAGGATAAAAAAAAGAAAGAGGCAAAGAAGAAGGAGGAAAAAGAAAAGAAGGAGGAGGAGGAGGAGGAAGAGGAAGAGGAAGGGTAGAAGAAAGAAAAAGAAGAGGAAGAGGAAAAGGAAGATGTTTATGTGGTATTATGGAGTTTGCAGAAGTGGTGATATTACTATTGCACAAATTTTGTTTATAGAGCGTGAAATAGCCTCAGTAAACTTAAAATAATGGATTATTAAATAACTGAAATCATATTCTTTCAGACAAATAACAAAAAAAACTGCAAACAACTAAGCAATCATGCAAGCGCCTGCTCAAAAGAGTCAGACGCTACAGCTCCGCTCTTTCCATGGACACGATGAAGCAAATGGAGCAAGCAAGGGCTATAGACCTAGCAATAGTCACATAAGAAACTCACACTACCTTCACAACACACGTTCAATAGAACAACACTCCAGAAACCTCGTCTCAAACACCACTTTACTCCACTCCTCTCTTCTTCCACTCCACTCCTCTCTTCTTCCACTCCACTCCTCTCTTCTTCCACTCCACTCCTCTCTTCTTCCACTCCACTCCTCTCTTCTTCCACTCCACTCCTCTCTTCTTCCACTCCACTCCTCTCTTCTTCCACTCCACTCCTCTCTTCTTCCACTTCACTCCTCTCTTCTTCCACTCCACTCCTCTCTTCTTCCACTCCACTCCTCTCTTCTTCCACTCCACTCCTCTCTTCTTCCACTCCACTCCTCTCTTCTTCCACTCCACTCCTCTCTTCTTCCACTCCACTCCTCTCTTCTTCCACTCCACTCCTCTCTTCTTCCACTCCACTCCTCTCTTCTTCCACTCCACTCCTCTCTTCTTCCACTCCACTCCACTCCTCTCTTCTTCCACTCCACTCCTCTCTTCTTCCACTCCACTCCTCTCTTCTTCCACTCCACTTCACTGCCTCTCTCTTCTAACTCCACCTTCTTATCTCTTCCTCCTTTTCCACTCGCGTATGTCGTCTCTTCTTCCCAAACAAAGCAGCATTTAAGTCCTTATCAAACACAAGCATGTACAGACACGTCATCCGCTCTCATCTTCTACAATAGTTCTTTTTGAATATGAATTTAATAGATTTTTTTATCATATATATATATATATATATATATATGATAAAATATACACATATGGATATTGTAATTTATATATATATATATATATATATATAAATTACAATATCCATATGTGTACATAAAAATTGTACCATTAAGTGGTCTTGGAAGTCCTTGTGTTTAATTCAACTGTAATAATATTAACAATTTTATAATGTGATTTTGCATCGTATTGTTCCTTATTTCAGTGTATTGTGTTGTAAAAAATAGCATTCATTGCATTTCTTTGTATCTTGAAATAATGCATTATTATTTTATCCTTTATTTTATAATGCGTTGCATTGTATTGTATTGTATTGTATTATAGTGTGATGTATTTTACATTTTGCATTTTATTGTTTTGTATTGTAGTGTATTTTTTTGTATTGTATGGTGTTGTATTATAGTATGCTTCATTGTGTATAACTGCATTGCATTGTATTGTAATGTATGGATGGACGTGGTATTTAGGTGTGCATACAAAGATGACGCTTGGGCGGTGTATATAAATATGGAGGCATACAAATTGCGTACGTCACGACACCCATGTGAGAACGTGCTCGATGCAATAATCCGCTTTTATGAAAAATAGAAAAATAAGGAATGAGAGAGACGGAGAAGGAGGAGGAGGAGGAGGAGGAGGAGGAGGAGGAGGAGGAGGAGGAGGAGGAGGAGGAGGAGGAGGAGGAGGAGGAGGAGGAGGAGGAGGAGGAGGAGGAGGAGGAGGAGGAGGAGGAGGAGGAGGAGGAGGAGGAGGAGGAGGAGGAGGAGGAGGAGGAGGAGGAGGAGGAGGAGGAGGAGGAGGAGGAGGAGGAGGAGGAGGAGGAGGAGGAGGAGGAGGAGGAGGAGGAGGAGGAGGAGGAGGAGGAGGAGGAGGAGGAGGAGGAGGAGGAGGAGGAGGAGGAGGAGGAGGAGGAGGAGGAGGAGGAGGAGGAGGAGGAGGAGGAGGAGGAGGAGGAGGAGGAGGAGGAGGAGGAGGAGGAGGAGGAGGAGGAGGAGGAGGAGGAGGAGGAGGAGGAGGAGGAGGAGGAGGAGGAGGAGGAGGAGGAGGAGGAGGAGGAGGAGGAGGAGGAGGAGGAGGAGGAGGAGGAGGAGGAGGAGGAGGAGGAGGAGGAGGAGGAGGAGGAGGAGGAGGAGGAGGAGGAGGAGGAGGAGGAGGAGGAGGAGGAGGAGGAGGAGGAGGAGGAGGAGGAGGAGGAGGAGGAGGAGGAGGAGGAGGAGGAGGAGGAGGAGGAGGAGGAGGAGGAGGAGGAGGAGGAGGAGGAGGAGGAGGAGGAGGAGGAGGAGGAGGAGGAGGAGGAGGAGGAGGAGGAGGAGGAGGAGGAGGAGGAGGAGGAGGAGGAGGAGGAGGAGGAGGAGGAGAAGGAGGAGGAGGAGGAGGAGGAGGAGGAGGAGGAGGAGGAGGAGGAGGAGGAGGAGGAGAAGGAGGAGGAGGAGGAGGAGGAGAGGTCGATCCATCGCGAAGGTATCTAATCGCTCCGTTAACTCTCTTTCTTCTTCGAGTTTTTTACCACTTGTGTTTGAGTTTTCGGGGTTGGTTGAATTGAAAAGGAAGGAGCATTCCATTGAAATATTTTCTCACATCTTTCAGTCTGATGCAGTCAAACATTTTTAAAAGTTCTTATGATATTCTCCTATTGTTTTCTCACTTCATTTCATTTCGACTTCCAGTTTTTTTAACTATAGACACATACTTGCCCACTAAACGCTGTGTGGGCCGCTTTGGACACTGATAATGTGGAATCCTATTCAGGCTGCAACTGTGAATCACCAGAAGCGTCTATAAATAAGATTCATGGCGAATAAATCATTCCAAGGCCTTCGGAAAGACATTAAACTTGCTACAAAAGGCATTAAATAAACCATTTTTTACAAAAGACATGAAATATTTTCGCAGGGTGACTTGAAGTTTATAAACTTGAGACTACGCACTCGAATGGACATGCTTCCTTGCTCCATCAATCATCATCCCGAGCAGTGAGGCTGATGCCAGAATATTTTTTCGGTTCAATTTCATGCTTATTTCAATTTTTTTATCTTGGAGTCAGCTTAGGATCTCCGCTTGGACTTTGTCTCCACGTCTTCGTGGGTCTCCACAATTACATGCGCATAGCACTGCTGACGGTGTCACACGAGTGCTGTAGTCATAGCTATTACAAAAGCACCAAAGGTATACAAAATTTGAAAGGTATACAAAATTTGAAAGGTATACAAAATTTGAAAGGTATACAAAATTTAATTCAAGGTTTCAATGTATACAAAACTCAAAACGTGGTTCTTCTATTACATAAAATTGTTCGTAGCGGCAGTTTCAATTTTGACTTTTCCATCAACAATTGAAAACCATATATGTATGTCCCGGCTTCTCCAAGCCAACAATACCACGAAAGTTAAGCTAATGTAACTTCCGAATCTCAGGGAAGGAATGCAAAGAATCAAGAGGGCCTGAATCATGAATTCACGCATGAATTAAACATTGCGCTACAAAAATAAAACCTTTTAACCTTTTTCTACTCGCCTCTCATTTGTTTTTTTACTGAGTATTTTCAATGTATTTTCAAAACGTTAAAGGATGCCTTCTCATCTCCATGAAGCCAACTTTTGCTTGGATTTTAAATATTGCCTTCTTGTTCGCCAATGTGTGTGCTTGTATGAGTAATTCACATGTTGTTGTCTTTATGACAGTTGTTGTTGTTATTGTTTTTGTTGTTGTTGTTGTTGTTGCTGTTTCATGCTTGTTGTTTGTTGTTTGTTGTTCGTTGTTTTTCCTATGTATGTTTTTGCCACCTTTTTTATGTTTATTCGATAATTTTGTTGTTTTTTTCATTTTTGTTCGTTATAGCTTATAGTAGATGTACTAATAGTTTCTTCAACTTACGGTTCAGTGCAACACCCAACACTGTTGATGATTGTGCTTACGTTTGGAGCTCCACTGTGGAGGTTTGCATAGGCTAAGCCTCAAGTATTCAATGGTGATTGAAATATTTCATCTCTTCATTGTTTTTCATGAAAGGAGATTATAAATCAGGAAATTTGCTGGAGGTTTCTGCACACTCCTTAAGCCAGTGACTCAGTGGGGCTATTATTGAAGTTTCAATACAAATAACAGAATGAGTAAAGAATATTTATATTATTTATAAAATTCAAAATAAATTCGTTTTTCGTTTCAATGAATTATCTCTCCAAAAATCTGGATTTTCATTAGAAGGAGGATGTTTCAAAAAGCTTTTCGACTTGAGCTGACAGAGGTTTTGGTGTCATCAAGGGTGTCCATTAAGACAAATGAACCACTCAGTCAGGCAACAGTGGCCCAAGTTTTGTTCCTTTTATTGACCTGGCGAGGATTCCTTGGAGGCACAAGTTCCAGAGAAGACACCGCCAGCAGGGGCAAGTGGACACACTGCGTGTCATCCTGCCTGCACCTCCCACCTCGTCAGCTGCGGAATGAATGATGACGTTAGGTAAACTCTTAGCTCATTCTTTACAAACTTTTTGCAGCATATTTGGAAGTGCTCCGTTTGATTGTCTGCTTGTTTGTGGTTTCAGAAACCGACAAGCTACCAGAGGAGTCCACTAGATAATTACAAGACGAATCAGCGCTCTGAAATATTCAGCTTGAATCAAGAATTATAATGCGCATTCTTGATTTCATTTCGAAACAACGCTGGGAAATTTTAAATTGGGAGCATTGTGTTTGCCTAGTGACGCCGAAAAAAAATTAAAAGAGACTTTGCTTGGAAACAACTTTCGACGAGGTAGCTGTCGTTTGGCATTGGAATGTTTTGTGAAGGTGGATCTTGTATATGGAAAACAGTAGAGTTTTTACTTGTATGAACCTTTCCAAGTCAATCTTTCAAATGAAGTTGGAACTACTGCACAAAACTGTTTCGTCAGAACTCACAACTGGATCAATAAAGCTTTTGCAGCCAGTAAATGCCGAGATAAGTCCGTGAAAAGAGACATTAAAAAACATTTTTTTTTAAATTTCAATAAATAAACAAAAAAAATAAATTAATTAATTTTAAAAAATCAAAAGAAACCAATAGTACTATCGCAACACGTGTTGAAGGAGCCATCACAGCGAGATGCGGTTTCAGGTTCCACTGAGCTAGAAAATTTTGCAAAACCCAATGTTATTTGTAGAAAAGCTTCCAGTTGTTTTCGTTTTGACAAGTTGTTTTGAATTTATTTGTCAATAATTAGTTTTTTTTGTTTTTTTTTTTTGCATTTTGCTGTAGAGATACGATCACTAATTTCTTTTTTTTTTAATTTAAAAAAACTTTCAAGATCGCTTGCCCCTTCGAAAGTTGCCTCGAGTGCTACTAAAACCCATCAGCAATTTTCAACTCTATTCCAAAATTCTATTTGGTAACGGAATTCTATTCAACTTTTCTAATTTGAAAAAATTAAAAAAAAACCGTTGAAGGCTGAGACAATTTGAAAAAAAAACTGTTGAGCAATGTGGATGTTGAAACGAATTTTTTTTAAAAATGCGCTTCAGATTAAGGTGTAAATTTCTTTTCCGTCTGATTTTTCAACTCTAATATAAAGTTCCCATAATTAACCTTTACAAAAATCTGTTTTTTTTTTTAATTTTTTTTTGTAAATAAAAAATGTGTTTGCTAATGAAAGAAGAATTGTCTTTTGAATAAAAATGCAAATGCAAACATGCCTTCGGAAACAAGCGCACCCCACGAGGGAGGCAGTAATTGATAGAAACATCTTTCCACGTCTGACATATCCGTCGTAAACTTCCATTTTTTATTTTTTGAAACAAAAATTCAACATTTGTTTCATTCATTGTCAGTTTCTTTTCTAAAATAAAATTTTTTTTTTTGTTTTTTTTTAATTTTTTTTCTAAACTTAAATATTTTTTTTTTGTTTTTTTTTAAATTTCTTTTCTAAACTTTTATTTTTTTTATTTTTTTCAATTTCAACGTTTGCAAAATTATTTTTTTCAAACTTTATTTTTTCGTTTTAATTAATTTTTTTTCCTCAACTTTCCTCTTTTTTCCGTCATAACCAACTCCCGAAAGCTTCTTGCATACGGTTCTGTGGGATTTTAATATACATTAGGCGGAGGTGTTTAATTTGGGAGTTAGGTGGCAAATAATGTCACACAGGGGAAGCTTAGCTTGTCCACCGCAGAGAGGCTGTTGGCTGAAGGCTGAGACAGGATTGAAGAATTAAATACTCTTAAGCGGTTCAAATGGCGGTGCCACCTCATCGCAGTACGCATTCAGTGGTGCTTGCACTAAAAATCATCATTGCAATGATCAATCTCATTCCCAGTGCTCCACTACTCCGCTGCTCCGCTTGCCACTCTTCACCAGTGTCCTTGCAGACAAAACAGCTTTGAAAGCGATCGTCATGAAGCCTTACCTTCTAGGCTTCACTTTTGGTTTTGATGACGGGATAAAATAGAGACGCACTTGAGATAGGGAGGTTTGAGGGATGCTCATGTTTTAACGTCACGTCAAGAAGCAAGTGTGCGAGCGACAAGTCATGACGGCGCGTAATTGTTTCAGCAGCTGCGTACAAGCAACTGCAAAAGAGCCATTAGAGCTCCAACCACTTTCATCCTCAAATGTTGCAAGACGATGTTTTATCTTTGGTAGTTTGAATTTGTGCCTTGATAACGAAAAGGGTATGAGGTTTGTAATTAAAAGAAAAAGTCTTTTGAAGTGTTTCCTTTGAAGATGGATGCGCGGAGGTAATTCGTGTTTTTTTTTCTTTTTTATCATGGAAGTCATTATTTTGGTTATTATTATATTAATAATAAAAATATCAATAACAATAATAATAATAATAAAATGTTTGTGAGAAAGCTAACGGCAATGAAGGTTGCTGTGGTTGAAAAATATTGAAAAAATAATATTAAGAGTAGGAAAAAAGAAAATTTAAAGAAAATTTAAAGAAAATTTTTTTTTAAATTTTTTAAGAAAATTCTGAGATGATCACAGGAAGATTGCTTGTAGCAGTAGTAAGGCTAGGCTTAAACTAGTGGAAAACTTTTGTGGCTTCGAAACTCTACGGGGTTAATGCCACTATAATGATATTCGTGTTTGTGTTGTGTTTTGATGTTGATGGTTGGATCCGCAGGACCAATAATCGAAGTGTTTGACCGTTTTATCTTATGGACGAGCTTCTCGAACGATATTTCGACGACACCAGGCTGAGTAGTGATGCTTATTGATATTAAAATTCACTTTTGACTACAGAATTTTTTGTTTTTTGAATAATTTTCAATTTTTTTAAATAATTTATTTTTTTTAATGTATTTTGATAAATAATAATTTTATTAGTACTTATAAGAATAATAATAATAATAATAATAATAATAATAATAATAATAATAATAATAATATAAATAATAATACTAATAATAATGATAATAATAATAATAATAATAATAATAATAATAATAATAATAATAATAATAATAATAATAATAATAATAATAATAATAATAATAATAATAATAATAATAATAATAATAATAATAATAATAATAATAATAATAATAATAATAATAATAATAATAATAATAATAATAATAATAATAATAATAATAATAATAATAATAATAATAATAATAATAATAATAATAATAATAATAATAATAATAATAATAATAATAATAATAATAATAATAATAATAATAATAATAATAATAATAATAATAATAATAATAATAATAATAATAATAATAATAATAATAATAATAATAATAATAATAATAATAAAAATAATAATAATAATAATAATAATAATAATAATAATAATAATAATAATAATAATAATAATAATAATAATAATAATAATAATAATAATAATAATAATAATAATAATGACGATAATAGTAATAAAAATAATAATAATTATAATAACAAAGACGAAGATAGTTTCTTCAAGTTATTTTATGTAGTGGCTAGGCCTTTAGAGCTGCGAGGCAACTCACGTCCCAGTGATGGGGAAACGCCATTAGTTCGGTTGCTTCATCGCAGTGGACGAGAACACTTTGGTTTTTCGACGAACGATGAACTTTCAAGCATATTGAGTCTCTTTTGAACTTTAAGTTTGGAGAATAAGTTTTTTTTAGAGGATTCAAGGTTGACATCCTTCTGGCATCTCAGAATACAGAGATTCAGTGTGTGAGGCATTATAAGTCAATGGAATGTTTCGTCACACCGTTTGAATTCCCTTGCGCAAAAGTTTTTATTAATAAATATAAAGGTTTTATTCGCTAAAAATGAGACATTTTATCAATAAAACATAAAAGTCCTGTTTAGTAATAAATAAATAAATAAATAAATAAATAAATAAATAAATAGATAATGGCTTCTATTGTGGCCTCGAAACTCTACGGGGTTGATGCCACTATAATAATATTCGTGTTTGTATTGTATTGTATTGTATTGTATTGTATTGTATTGTGTTGTATTGTATTGTATTGTATTGTATTGTATTGTATTGTATTGTATTGTATTGTATTGTATTGTATTGTATTGTATTGTATTGTATTGTATTGTATTGTATTGTATTGTATTGTATTGTATTGTATTGTATTGTATTGTATTGTATTGTATTGTATTGTATTGTATTGTATTGTATTGTATTGTATTGTATTGTATTGTATTGTATTGTATTGTATTGTATTGTATTGTATTGTATTGTATTGTATTGTATTGTATTGTATTGTATTGTATTGTATTGTATTGTATTGTATTGTATTGTATTGTATTGTATTGTATTGTATTGTATTGTATTGTATTGTATTGTATTGTATTGTATTGTATTGTATTGTATTGTATTGTATTGTATTGTATTGTATTGTATTGTATTGTATTGTATTGTATTGTATTGTATTGTATTGTATTGTATTGTATTCAATTTGCCATTCTTTTCCCCCTCCCAGTCCGTTTACTCTGCCACAATAAGCCATAATCTTGCCAGTTTTTTTTCAGTATTAGAAGCTTCAGAATCCTTTTATATCACACGGAAGAAACAAACTCAAATTCCTGTTTTTAAATGTTTCTATGGTCTTCTGCAAAACAACCATTTTGAATATTACAGTATGTATTATTTTTATGGAATTGCCTGTTTAACTTTCATTTATTGATTTATTTGCATGTTTTTTTTGTGTCTTTGTTTTTTGTTTTTTTTTTTTTTTTTTTTTTGTTCGTTTGTTTGTACGTGTTCTTTTGTTATTTCCGTTTATAGCTGTCCATTTTGTTCACGTTTGAGACAACGCTAATTAGCAAAATGAATATTCAAGAGCGTTAAAGAAAAATTTTTTAACGTCTCCAAATGAAAAATACTCAACGAATTAACAAACCAGTTATTTCAAATGTCTTTAATGTTCGTTGTTGAGTGAGTGTCGATAAGAGGCCCTTTTGCCAAAAACCTGAACTTTCAACTTACTCTCGACCCTCATGCCGCCTCTAAGCCAGATTCAATATTCCTACGCTCGCTATCATCTCGTTTTATCCCTAATTATAATTTTTAAAATTTTCAATTTTAATTTTTTTTTTGACTCAGAACTTTCGGCGAAATTATTTTCACACGTTTCAGTCGGTTTGTTGTAGGTATTCTTTCAGGGAAGCATAATTAAGGTTAATCAAGCAGTTTTTTTGGTTTTACGTATAGATTTTTATACACGGAATAAAATTCCGAGATGTAATTTGGCCAAGACAAATAGATCCCTCGACTTTGACATTTTCTTTAATTTATAACTTGAATAAAGCCTCAAATAATAATTCTGGCGTAAATTGTGATTTGTCGTTGATATATTTCGCTCTAACCATCTGATTTTTGTTACCTTTTCATTCGTCAAAATATTTTCAATTACTAACCTCCCACTTCAAGCATCAATTCTTCCGCACTCCGTGGGGCCCAACGGGCGACTTGAATAGAATTCTATTTGAAACTTCACGATATGCGGCAAAACATTGCTTTACTAAATTTTAGCTTCAATAAAATGTTGGTGATGGAACCCCTAGAAAGTAAGGAAGTTTCTGTGGAAATAGTTCGGAGTTATTTCAGTAATTTTCTTTTTATTGATCGTTTATTTCCCCAATTATTCTCAAATTCCATATCTGCCTTTAACACGGCCTTTAAACTTTAATTTTCAAACGAATTCAAGATAATTTAACATGAAAATTTATGGAATATGTGAGTAAGGTTTATATTTGGTATTCAAATTTGTAAAATTAAAATATTATCTTTTTTCAAACAAACTGCAATGGTTCTGTTTTCTTTTCTTTTTTTCTCGATTTCAACGATAGTGTTTCGAGTGTAACAAAATTCAACCATTGATAACCACTAGATCTGTTATGTTTTTTACTTTCAGGTCTACAAATCTTTTATTTATTACACATTGATTCTCTACTTTCATTTCGTAAAGCCTTTAAAACTTTTTTGTTTAAACAGTTCGTATCCGAGCGCTCTTGAACAGTGTGGATCAGCGCTATATAAATGATTTGATTAGATCAGATTAGATCATCAATTTTTATAAAATTTTGAAATTATGTCAAACTAGACCAATGAAGATTTGAAGTGTGTATGATTACAAAACAGAAATAGGCCGCTTAAGAGTTTTTTTACGGGAAATTTGCTGCCAAATTATAATTCATGAAAGTATTCGTGAAAGTAAATAACATCGTTTTGAATTACTTCATACGTAACTTCAATCTTTCTGTATTTATTTTTGTACGAAAAAAGTTTAAGATCGTATAGTTTAGAAAGTATACTCGGCGATATATGATTTTTGGTGAGCTGAAACCAGTACTTTTAAATCGCACAAAACCATCAATCAATCAAGGGAACCAATCACTCAATTAGGAAATCAATTAATTATCGTAAAGTTATAAAATTTGTGTTTTTCGAAAAAACTTAAATCTTTGTTTTTCAAATAAAACTGCCGAAATTCTATAAAGTTTATTTTCAAAGATCGTTTTATAAAAAGCATTCCAGTTTTAAAGTAGTTCCAACGCATGGAACAGTGAATGATTCGTTTTTTTCTTTTTGAAAAAAATTAATTTTAGTTTTTTTACACATCTGAAATGGGGTCTCGAAACTTTTCGGGGTTAATTCTACTCTAACGATTTTCGTACTTGCTTTGTATTGTAATTGAAATTTTTAATGAAAGTTTAATATTTTGTGAAAATATCATTTCATTAAAAATTAATTTTTTTTTCATTGTCTCACTATTTTACTTTGTTACTGAATTGAAACTTGTCTTGTCTTGGCTGTTTTACTTTAAATATGTTTCTCCTATATATACCTCAAAGTATGAATTAATTTTTTTTATTTTCGAATTAAATGGATTTTTTTTTTAATTGACATTTCAAAATTTCAACTACTCAAATATATTTTGATTTACCAGTCAATAGGCACTAAGGAATTAGGCTCTACAACGTTTAAAAGTACATTCTCGTTTCAACACGTGCGGAATCTGTTTGTCATTGAGGTTGTCGAAGATCCCTCGACTAAGTCATCATGTTCAAAAACGTTTGTCAGGGACTTTTTACGAAGTCGTTAGTTTTCAAAAATGCATCGATTAAAAGTCCAAAAAACTTTTCTCGGATGACGAAAGTTCTTTCTAGAAATTCATGCTTCAATCAGACCGCTTCTTTGAAAAAGGTTTCACCTGGTTGCGCACAAATCACCAGTGTGAGATTCAGTCAGAGTGAAGGTTATTATGTTTGGATTTTCATTTATTTTTCATTTTAAATTCATTTAAAAATAACGCAAGGTTTGAGGCAATAACGTTATATTCCCTTCTCATTATGAAGTCGAGAAAAAACTTGAGGAATATTTGAAAGACGAGATTGTTTTGGAAGAGGGTGAAAAAAAATCATTTGGTAAAAAAGTTGGCAGTTTTGATGTGCAGAAAACTGAAGGACCTAATGTTGAACTTGTGAGGAGCATTGATGGACAAACGTGAGTTTATAAATTTTGCTTTTCTAATTGTTCATTTGTCTGTTCGTTGTTTCATCTTCACGTTCATATTTATTAATCCTATATTGTTAGTATAGATTATTATATTGATTAGATTAGTATACTAATGATTTTAATAATATATTTCTAAACTTATCGAATACTAAAATACAATCATTTGAATTTTGAAGAGTGAGAGTAAAGTTTAGTGTGAACCATAGTGTGAGTGACATCCACAATGATGAAAATGAGGAGGTCAACCAACAACCGGAGTCTGAGGAGCCATTCTCAGTACACAACTTTCTATCCTCATTCCAGCTTTTCATACCATTTCTTGTTTTCAAATCACCACAAATTCATTAAAAATCAACAAAATGATTTTTCATTTCATATAATTATCATCACAACAAGCTGATTCTAATCTAAATCACTTAATGTTACTCAACAGCCTGTCTCGAGGCCTCACTTTGTGGTGGAGTTGGACAAGGGTGGAGAAGAAGTATTGGCCATCCAGTGTGTGCCTTCCATGGAAGCCTCTGAGGGCACTCCTGAGGATGCCCATGATGGCTTTGAGATACAGGATGTGGCTCTGTTGAAGGCCTCTCAGGAGTGGACCGATGACACCTACTCTCTCTCTTCCATGATCATGGACGGGGTGTGGGCTTGCTTTTGTTTCTTTCCATACCTCAAACCATCTGGTGTTTTTATTTGAAATATTTTTATACGTTTCACTTTTTTTTTTCATTAAATTATTCAAATTAAACTTTAATTTAATTTAGTTTCATCACCATTCACTATCTAACACTCCAAACCATACGCGCCAGGACATGTACGACAAGTTAATGGACTTGTTGGCGGAGAAGGGCATTGATGACGCCTTCGCTCAAGACCTCATTGAGTGGGCCACCGCCTACGAACACCACTCATACATCAGTCTTCTCAACTCCATCAAAGCATTCGTCGCTAAATAAACGTACTATCATGTTATTTATTATTATTATCAATATTATTTGTTCTTTGGACTACGGTATCATTACTCCAAGAGAACCTTTTTATTTTGTTATTTAGTGTGTCGTGTATCAAAAATTGAAAATTTTTCTTCTTCTTTCATCAACATAGGCGTTCTTCTTCCCAATCATTTTATGGCGTTCTTCCCCACCTCCTCAAGTGTTAGTGTCAAAAAAATCATTTTCTACGTAAGTCATAGCTTGCTGTCAATTGAGGTGATTCGTATTGAAGCGTAGCATTACCTTATCGTCACTTCTTGTTCCAACAAATCTATCATTATTTTTAAGTATATACTTTCTAAATTGTTGGTACGAATTTTTTTACTTTTTTGTGATTTTTTGAACCATCGACGAATTCATCAAAAACAAGGTTTACTGAAACGAATGCACCGGTAACAATAGCAACAGAGGCAAGCCATGATATAGCGTAAGACTTCATCTGGGTAGCAACATTACAGGCAAGAGGTTTTAAATCATGACAAACAACGTGCACTGAAAGCAAGAAGAGTAGACAAACCTATGAACAAAGTTTTAATTCTGCCGCGAGTTAACTGCCCCTCTGCCGCTGCAGGTTAGTTTGTAGACTTCAAAGTATAAAATCACCCGATCGGGAGAACGAGCTGACAAACGAATCTTCAAAGGTTTCTTTATAGATTTTTTTGTTCAACGTTATATTTTAGATAAAAAAACTTATATTAATATCACAACGGCTGGAAATGCTTCAGTTAATTTCAAATACGCAATCCATCATTGGTGTTCAAAATAAGCGCTGAGGGCGCCAGGATTCACTTATTTTGAGCGTCAACAGAAGGTGGATTTTGTTGGGGTGAATGATGGTGGCGTTTTTGAGGGCGGTGGTGGTGATTTTGAGGATGGTGGTGGTGATTTTGAGAATGGTGGTAGGGGGCAGAGAAGTGGTTCCACATAGAAGGAACATCTAGAAAGTATTTGCGCATCGATTCCAGAAACCTTGTCCTGTAAACCTCAGGGTCCTGCACAGTGGGCATTTTCTCTGGAGTGGGATGGGAGTGAAATAGTCAGTTGGTAGGTTGGAAAATTACAAATGTGATGAAAAATGAAAAAATAATTGAAAAATTTGAAAAAAAAGGAGGATTGAAGGAAATCAAAGGTAGTGGGGGCTGAAAGTATTTTTCAAATTGAAGGCATAACTGACAGAAAACTGGAAAATCAAGTGTTTTGAAGTTCTGAAACAAAACTTGAGCACTTGTGCGAAAAAAATAATAAAAATCGATATATGAGCTTCAAAAGTTTTGAAATCACACACTTCCATAAGTGGTCTTGAAAATCATCTCCATGCGTTTCTCCCACGTGAATGTTCGAACGTAGTCTTTAAAAGGAAGAAAGTTTGAGGTGAAAATGAAATTTAAAGCTATATTGAGAACTTAATCTCAAAATTGAATTAAATTACAGGTTTCCACTTAAAAGTTACAGTTTTAGCATGAAAATTATTCAAAAAACCTGAAAGCTATCCTTCTCCTCCTCCTTCTCCTCCTCCTCCTCCTTCTCCTCCTCCTTCTCCTCCTCCTCCTCCTCCTCCTCCTCCTCCTCCTCCTCCTCCTCCTCCTTCTCCTCCTCCTTCTCCTCCTTCTCCTCCTCCTCCTCCTCCTCCTCCTCCTCCTCCTCCTCCTTCTTCTTCTCTTCCCCACCTCACCCCCACAAGGACCACTCACCAATAATACCCACCACCAGCCGCTTGTTGGTTTCATCTACCCCCAGCAGCAGGGAATAATCCATGACAGAGTGTTGCGAGAGGAAGTGGGTGTCTGAAGAGAGCGCCTCCATCAGACGTACCTTGGCACTCACCTTTGTGTACAAGGGACTCTCCAGCATGCCTTAGTGGTGGTGGTGGTGGTGGTGGTGGTGGTGGTGGTGGTGGTGGTGGTGGTGGTGGTGGTGGTGGTGGTGGTGGTGGTGGTGGTGGTGGTGGTGGTGTTGAGTGGTTATGTGAAGCGGTGGTTGGTAGGTGGTGTTTGTGTAGAGTGGCGTGTGAGGTGGTTGTGAGGCAGTTTATGTAAAGTCGTGGAATGGTTTTGGTTAGTGGAAATTGTGGTGGGGTTGTGGAAGGTTTGGGTACGATGGTTGTGGTAAAGTAGTGGTGGTTGTGAAAAATGATTGTTTTTGTAACAGTGAAGCATTGGTCCTTTCTACTCAATCGTCTTAACTCAGCTCTTCTCAACGTTGCATCAAACAGTGATCAGTAGAGTCGAAAATAGCAAAGAATAAACAACAACAACAACAACATAGCATCAAACAACAACAACAACAACATAGCATCAAACAACAACAACAACAACAACAACAACATAGCATCAAAAAAACATCAGCACTGGATTAAAAATGACTTGAAACAAAGAAAACATGGAACAATTACCACAATAGAATAAACAACACGGGAGAGAAAAAACAAACAACAACAACAACAATCTAGCTAAGACAACAAAAAAGGAAACAAAGCATAACATAAACAACAGTAGGGGAAAACAAAGACAAGAACAGCAATCAATAAAAAAACAAAAAATCGAACAAAACAATCAATAAACAAAAACAGCAAAATAAAAAAAAAACAGACAAACAATAAAACAAACAACAGGAAAACAAACAAGACCAACAACACAAAATAAGCAGCAACAGCAGTTTAAGGTACTTCTGACAAGGTTCTCATCAAGCATCACGTTGTTCTCGGACGCTCCCACGCACGCGTCTGCAAGCCTGTTGCGCATGGAACCCTTCAAGTCGTAGATCTTTAGAGGGAGGCATGGTGAATGAATGGGTGCATGGTGAATGGATGGGATGATGTATGGGTGCATGGTGAATGGATGGAATGATGAATGGGTGCATGGTAGAAGATCAAGAATAGAAGGCGTAACTGAAAGTTATCACCAATGAAGACTGCTTCAACGCTGACACACTGAGTTGCATCTTGCACGCACTCTCAACGTTCACAACGTGTCTGTCTTGTCATCCATCCAGTGTTCTCTTTCATTTTGTTGCTTTACCATCTTTGTCTTGTTTAGGCTTTCTTCTCTTTTTTTAGATACCCTTTTCTACCTCATTCCACAGTAACCTCTCCTTTCCTCACATTCCTTCCTCATCCTTTTCCTTCCTTTTCCTTCCTCTACATCTCTTCCTCTCTTCACCCTCTCATCCCCTATCACCCCTCCTCACCCAATCCTGCCTTCTCCTACCCCACCCTTCTAACTCACACCCTACCTGGCTCAAATTCTGACCATAGAAGAGGTTCTCAATCACCAGCAGATCTTCACTGATTGAACCTGGAGCCTTGCCAGTGCTGCTCTTGTCGTACTCAACCCTGTATACCCCCACGATCTTCGCTAAAGTGATTTGTTTCTGGGTTGTGTTTTGGTATGTGTGTGTGTGTGTGTGTGTGTGTTTGTGTGTGTGTGTGTGTGTGTGTGTGTGTGTGTGTGTGTGTGTGTGTGTGTGTGTGTGTGTGTGTGTGTGTGTGTGTGTGTGTGTGTGTGTGTGTGTGTGTGTGTGTGTGTGTTTCGTGTGTAGGTGGGTGGAGGTACACGTTTGAGTGGTTAGTTATATTGAATAGAATAATTGATATATGCCAAATTGAATGGTTTAGTTCGAGTTGAATGGCAATTTTGGAAGATTAAAATCAGAGCTAATTCAATAGAAGTAGGCATAAATGAATTTGGTTGAATTAATTCAGACTGATAGAATTCAACTCTCTCAGATCAAATAGGTCCAGGCCCTCAATAGATCCATAGAAGACAAACATTATGGAGATGGCAGTTGGTGATGTAGTCGATGTAATGGGGGGCGAATTCAGTGAAGGATTGCACTTCTCTGGGAGACATCTGCTTCAAGAAGAAGCGGTTGTCTGTGGTGTGGTGTGGTGAGGTGAGGTGTGGTGGTGTGGTGAGGTGTGGTGTGGTGTAGTGAAGTGGTGTAGTGTGGTGTGGTGTGGTGGGGTGGTGTAGTGTGGTGTGGTGTGGTGTGGTGAGGTGTGGTGTGGTGAGGTGTGGTGAGGTGGTGTAGTGTGGTGTGGTGTGTGGTGTGGTGGTGTGGTGTGGTGTGGTGAGGTGGTATAGTGTGGTGTGGTGTGGTGGGGTGGTGTAGTGTGGTGTGGTGTGGTGTGGTGAGGTGTGGTGTGGTGTGGTGAGGTGTGGTGTGGTGTGGTGAGGTGAGGTGTGGTGTGGTGTGGTGTGGTGTGGTGTGGTGTGGTGTGGTGTGGTGAGGTGTGGTGTGGTGTGGTGAGGTGAGGTGTGGTGTGGTGTGGTGTGGTGTGGTGTGGTGTGGTGAGGTGTGGTGAGGTGTGGTGTGGTGTGGTGTGGTGAGGTGTGGTGAGGTGTGGTGTGGTGTGGTGTGGTGTGGTGAGGTGTGGTGTGGTGTGGTGTGGTGTGGTGAGGTGTGGTGTGGTGTGGTGTGGTGAGGTGTGGTGTGGTGTGGTGAGGTGTGGTGTGGTGTGGTGTGGTGTGGTGAGGTGAGGTGTGGTGTGGTGTGGTGTGGTGAGGTGTGTGGTGGCAAAAAGAATTTGGAAGTCCTGAACAAGTTAAAAAATAAAAAAAGAAATAAATTATTATATAAAACAGAATGGCGAAATGATGGAGTGATGAAGCAAATATAGAAATTCGGGAAATATGAAACAACATCGAATGAGGTTCGATGAAAATAACAAAGCAAAATTGAGAAAAAATTCAAAACAGACGCCTCGGTTGCTTGGCGCTATACAAATCGAATTTATTATTACTACTACTACCATTATTTTATTTTTTTAAATAGTTATAGTAATATTAATAAAAATAATAATATAAACTATTATTATTATTACCATTACTATAATAATTATTATTAGATCGCAACAAGGAAGCCTTGGGACCTCGGGTCTTGGAGAAACTCGAACCAGACTTGCCTCCACTGACCCTCCACGAGATGGATCGACTGAGCGAGTGGATGAAGCTGCAAGGAATGAAAGCAGATGAGAGAAAAAGCATCACACGGAGGCGGAGGTAGTAGCTGGAAAACAACAACACGCGGAGGCGGAGGTAGTAGCTGGAAAACAACAACACACGGAGGCGGAGGTAGTAGCTGGAAAACAACAACACACGGAGGCGGAGGTAGTAGCTGGAAAACAACAACACACGGAGGCGGAGGTAGTAGCTGGAAAACAACAACACACGGAGGCGGAGGTAGTAGCTGGAAAACAACAACACACGGAGGCGGAGGTAGTAACTGGAAAACAACAACACACGGAGGCGGAGGTAGTAGCTGGAAAACAACAACACACGGAGGCGGAGGTAGTAGCTGGAAAACAACAACACACGGAGGCGGAGGTAGTAGCTGGAAAACAACAACACACGGAGGCGGAGGTAGTAGCTGGAAAACAACAACACACGGAGGCGGAGGTAGTAGCTGGAAAACAACAACACACGGAGGCGGAGGTAGTAGCTGGAAAACAACAACACACGGAGGCGGAGGTAGTAGCTGGAAAACAACAACACACGGAGGCGGAGGTAGTAGCTGGAAAACAACTACTCACTTTGGAAGTCCCATTTTTTGGTGCACTTGAACATTTTATTATGGTTTTTAGTCCTTTTAAATAACAACACTCATTCACTCCTTCCCCCCACTCATCAATGCCCCTTCCGCACCACTCATTCACCCCCCTTTCCCACTCTCCCCCTCATTCCCTCCCCCCTCCCCTCCCCCCTCATTCACCCCCTCCCCCCTCCCCCCCCCCCCATTCTTTCGTTCCACCTAACCTCTCATCTCCACCAAGCACCAGCTTCCTCAGCTCTGAAAACTTCTGAGCATGGAATATCTTGCAAGTAAATTTTGTGGTTGAGTCGGAAAAATCTGCGAATTTTTAAAAATAATTATGAAACGCGAAAAAAAAATAAAAAACCGAGAAATTTAATGAGAGCTTTGCTAGATTTTGTGGCCAAATAAATGAATGAAACAATGGATGTGATTGTGGTTGAACGTGTGAGGACATTCTCCAAGGGCTAGTCATAATACAATCCTATCTCGAGGTGATGGGGTTGAAATACTGTCTGCATTGGGCGAAAGTGCCATGATAATATGGTGAAGAAACAGTGCAAACACACGTATTTCGATGTGTTCCGATGAGTTTTGGTTACTTTTGGAGGTGTGTTGCTTCTGTTTCAATTCTGAAATTCAACGTTGCAAATGAATAGACGATAAAAACTCATGAAAAATGCCAATAAATGCAAGTTGTAGAGCGCCAACATATATCCATGGTGTTGATGGCATTCTTATTGATTCGAGTTGCAACGAAGAATGTTGACAAATATGTTGATAATGATAATCAGTATAACTGAATACTAAATGGATTTTGATAAGAAGATGGGTGTTGTGATACACTGACAAAAGATTGCCAAGAGAACCATTAGCGGACCATTGCCACCTACTCCCCCCCCCCTCCCCCCTCCCCCTTCCCCCCTCCCCCTTCCTCCCTGACCAAACCATGCAGTACCTTCTTTGGGCACTACTACTATCATTACTTCTTCATCATCTTCTTCTTCCTCCTCGTTAGGCGTGTACTTGACTATTTCGACGCTTTCGAACTGATGTTCGACGTTGAATGAAGATGAAGAAGATGCAGACACCGAAGGCTGTTTTGGTGCTGTTGCTGCTGCTGATGATGACGATGATGATGATGATGGTGATGATGATGATGATGATGATGATGATGATGATGGTGATGATGATGATGATGATGATGATGATGATGATGATGATGATGATGATGATAATGGTGATGATGACGATGATGATGATGATGGTGATGATGATGGTGATGATGATGATGATGGTGATGATGATGGTGATGATGATGGTGATGATGATGGTGATGATGATGATGATGATGATGATGGTGATGATGATGATGGTGATGATGATGATGGTGATGATGATGATGATGATGGTGATGGGTGGTCTTTATTGGGTTTTTGCTTTAAATGAAAGAAAAAGATTTCTCTGAAAGGTGAAAATAGACAATAACAACAATAACAATAACAATAATTATTTTTTCAAAGTGAAAATTATTCAAAATACTACGAAAACTATGCAAAATGAAAAAAAACTCACGCAAAACTTACAGCGAAAAAATAAGAGTAAACATTTTTTTATAAAAAGTGAATAAAAAAAACAAATAGAAAAAAATGAAATAATAATAAAGAATAAAGAAAAATTATTTGAAAAAACAAAAAATATGAATAAATATAAAAATAATAAAAATGAAACAAATAATAAAAACAATATAAAAAAATACAAAAATAATACAAAAAAAATACAAAAAAACCTTGGGGATGTTCGTTGGGAGTGGTTTGCCGAGGTACGTTTTGGTGCCTGGTCAACTTGTCGTGGTACTTGCTGCAGCTGTATCAGTGCAGTTTTAATATAAAATTAAAAAATAATTTAATTAATTAATATTAATAATACAAATAAATAATTAATTAATATTAATAATAAAAAATAAATAATTAGTTAATATTAATAATAAAAATAATTAATTAATTAATATTAAAAATAAAAATAATTAATTAATTAATATTAAAAATAAAAATAATTAATTAATTAATATTAATAATAAAAATAATTTATATACATTATTGAAAATAATAATCAGGTAATCAAATTGATAATCTATTTTTAGCCATGCACTGAACTGTGGAAGAGGGGGATATTTGTATCGCATGTAGTTTCATATAGTGCTGATGATCATGAATTGGAAGAAATATATAGAATCAGGAAATAAGGAATAAATTTATTATTAAAATTATTATTATTATTAAAAAATGGAATAATAATGAATATAATTTCAAATAATGCTTTGGTGCAGTGAACCTCAATGCGTAAGCGATGATTGATGAGAGTTCACTTTCGTACACTACTATCTTGCTGGTGCCTTCTATCTGACAGTGCTCGTCCGTGGGACTGTACGTGTGTGTGTGTTTGTGTTTGTGTGTCTGGATGTTTTGTGTGTGTGTGTGTGTGTGTGTGTGTGTGTGTGTGTGTGTGTGTGCGTGTGTGTGTGTGTGTGTGTGTGTGTGTGTGTGTGTGTGTGTGTGTGTGTGTGTGTGTGTGTGTGTGTGTGTGTGTGTGTGTGTGTGTGTGTGTGTGCGTGTGTGAGCGTGCATGCTCGTAGTTTTTTTATACGTATTTGTTTATATTTGCAAAAAAATTATTCAAAACACAAAAAAGCACAATTAATTGAAAATGATAACAAAAACATAAACCAAATGTTGAAATAAAAATAAAAATAATTCTGCTCATTATTGTTATTAATATTATTTTTACCCTTATTTTTCCAAAATACTTTGTATTGCTATTATTGTCTGTATAGTTATTAATATTCGTATTATTATTATGGTTATTATTATTATTATTGGTCACGTGGGGTCGTGGAGGGTGTAGGAGGAAGCGGGTGATAGGAGGTTGGAGATGAGCTGCTTCACCTTCGCTGTCGTCTCCGAAAGACTGTCGTTCACTTCTGTGGCGTGGTGTGGCGTGGTGTGGTGTGGTGTGGCGTGGTGTGGCGTGGTGTAGCGTGGTGTGGTGTGGTGTGGTGTGGCGTGGTGTGGCTTGGTGTGGCGTGGTGTAGCGTGGTGTAGCGCGGTGTGGCGTGGTGTGGTGTGCTATGGTGTGATTGGCGTGGTGTGGTGTGGTTGGCGTGGTTGGTGTGATTGGCGTGGTTAGTGCGGTATGGTGGTTGGTGTACCGTAGTGTAATCAAATAAAAATGTCCATCTCAATTAAAATAATCCAATTTAACTAATTAGTCCCCTTAATCAAAGTGAAACAAAAAACTCAAACTGGATTTGCTTTTCGTTTCCATGTCAACAGATCCTGATTCTACGGTGGTGGCCGAAGTGTTGTCTTCTGATTCGACGGTGAAGGCAGGTTTGGAGGAAGAGGGGGCTAGGATGGATGATGGTTGTAGCGATGGTGGAGGATGGAAAGAGGGGTTGGATTGAGGCTTGGTCGGAAAGATTATGGAAGAAGTGGGTGGAGAGATGGAGGAAGAGATGGATGGATGGGTGTTGAGAGCTGTTGAGTTGACTGATTGATTATTTTGAGATTGAACTTTGCTGGGGAGGGTGGTGATGACAGGGGGTGGGATGGGGAGGTGATGATTTTGTAGCGCTTTGTTGCATTGTTGTTTGTTTGTGTCACTCGGCATCTCACCTACGCTTGCGTCTGGACGGAGTGAACAAATCAGAGAAATATCATTTAAAAAAAGGAATAAAATGAATATTGAGAAAAAAAAATTTAATAATTAAAACTCCAAAAAAATAAAAAAATATAAAAAATATAAACAAATTCTATGACGTGAAGAAAAGCAGAACCTTGGATTAAATTTACACCTTAAAATGAATCAGAAAGTTGAAAAAATCAAAATAAAATTGAACACGTGGTCTGGAGTTCAAGTGCGGTGACATACTTTCAGAGGTGGTATTGGAGGGGGGGAGGTTGGTGGAGTGTGTGGGAAGAGGTAGGTTTTTGGTGGTGATCAACCTGGCCTTCTTCAGCTCCTGCTCTTTGGCGTTGAGTCTGTTGGGTGGGTGCGTATGAGATGGTTTCATCTTCATTTTTTAAGTTGAAGTTGCTTTATGTAGTTTCACGTTGGAATTATTTCAAAATGTGCCTTCAAGCAATACCGTAGTGAAAAATAGATGGCTTCATAAGATAAATACATAAAATAAGTAACACACCCTTCACACCACCATAGCATCCACACAGCACCCACACCACCACAGCACTAATACACAACATCCTTATATACCACCACCTACACCACCACGCCACACCACCATGCAACACCACCACGCAACACCACCATGCAACACCACCATGCAACACCACCATGCAACACCACCATGCAACACCACCATGCAACACCACCATGCAACACCACCATGCCACACCACCACGCAACACCACCACGCAACACCACCATGCAACACCACCATGCAACACCACCATGCAACACCACCATGCAACACCATCATGCAACACCACCATGCAACACCATCATGCAACACCACCACGCAACACCATCATGCAACACCACCATGCAACACCACCATGCAACACCACCATGCAACACCACCATGCAACACCACCATGCAACACCACCATGCAACACCATCATGCAACACCACCATGCAACACCATCATGCAACACCACCACGCAACACCACCATGCAACACCACCATGCAACACCATCATGCAACACCACCATGCAACACCACCATGCAACACCACCATGCAACACCACCATGCAACACCACCAGGCAACACCACCATGCAACACCACCACGCAACACCACCACGCCACACCACCATGCAACACCACCACGCAACACCACCACGCCACACCACCATGCAACACCACCACGCAACACCACCACGCCACACCACCATGCAACACCACCATGCAACACCACCAGGCAACACCACCATGCAACACCACCATGCAACACCACCATGCAACACCACCATGCAACACCACCATGCAACACCACCACGCAACACCACCATGCAACACCACCATGCAACACCACCATGCAACACCACCATGCAACACCACCATGCAACACCACCACGCAACACCACCATGCAACACCACCATGCAACACCACCATGCAACACCACCACGTCACTTTTCAGTCCAGCTTTTGACGGCCCCTATCACCCTCCTCCTCAGGTCCATTTGTGCCTGCAACAACACACCGTACCTGACCTTCCTGTCTGTGGTGATGCAGTGGTTTGGAAGAATACTTTTACTGTACGTGCAAAAACGTGCGTGCGAATGAAAACTGAGCATAAATTGAAACAATTAAAATAATAATAATAATAATAAAATATTAGTCTTATTAAGCTAATAATTAACTAATAATGAAACCATTTAAAAACAGAAAAAAACAAAAAGTAAAAAATTAAAAATAAATATTATAACTACTGAATACGTCGTGTGGAACAAACAACTGTGAAAGCAACCTTCCGTCTGGCGAGTAGCTTGCAGTTTTTGCACCAGTGAGTCCATGAGATCCAGGCTTTCTATAAAGGTCCCCTTGACCGTCTGGTGGTTGTAAATTGATCACTTGAGTGGCTAAGTGAATAAGGAGGTAATTAAATAACTAATTAATGTTTTTGTGCTACAATTATAAAAATAATAACAATAAACTTTTAGTGGCCTCGAAATTCTACAGGGTTATTGGAACTATATTAATACTCGTATTTGTATTGTATTCTATCGTATTTGTATTGTACTGTATCTTATTTGTATTGTATTGTATCATATTTTCATTGTATTTTATCGTGTTTGTATTGTACTGTATCTTATTTGTATTGTATTGTATCATATTTTCATTGTATTGTATCGTGTTTGTATTGTACTGTATCTTATTTGTATTGTAGTGTATCATATTTTCATTATATTGTATCGTATTTGTATTGTATTGTATCGTGTTTGTATTGTAATGTAGCGTATTTGTATTGTATTGTATCGTGTTTGTATTGTAGTGTATCGTATTTGTATTGTATTGTATTGTAGTGTATCGTATTTGTATTGTATTGTATTGTAGTGTATCGTATTTGTATTGTATTTTATTGTATTGTATTAAAAATTTAACTTTAGGAATTTGAATCGCGCTTATTAATTGGTTGATTGCTCAATCCATTCAGATTTTTGAACTTAAGTGAACATTCAAAAGCAAGTTACTGATAACATCCGTTTTGATGAAATCCTCGAAATTAAGGATTACTTTTTTTTCTGAACCCAGCAATAGATAAACGTCATTACAGCGGCATCATCCAGAGATGGACCATATGAAAAGTGTAACAAAGTGACTATAAAAAGAGTCCGTAACACGTGGTTCATCTTCACGATGATGACACTTGGCGCTAAAAAGAAGTATAAGAAGCAACAAAGCAAACAACACTCAGGTCTGCCAGGCAGCTTGTCACTTGCGCCTCCGTGGCCTCCCTGAGCACCTTCAATGTCGCATCCGTTATCCTCTCGAACAGCTCCTCCACTCTGGGTGGAGATGCAGTGGGAAGATTAATATAATATGAAACATTATATGAAGAAATAATAAATAAATTGAATTAAAAGAAAAATATGTTATATAGATAAAATTAAATAAAAAAATAAACAAATTAAATAAAAGGACAAGAATATGAACAAACAAATAAAACAACAGTCACTTGTCGAACGTGACTAAGCGGCAGAAGTGACAGGATGTAACAACAAAAATACAACACAAACCTTTCCCGAAGGACTTTGGCATCGTCAGCCAGAGTGGCATGGCTGTAAAGGGGGGGAGGGATGGTGAACGGGGGGTGTTCGATAAGAAATACTCTGGTCGGAAGGTATCTGTGGTGAAGCAGGAAGAAGGAAAATGAAAAAGGAGAAGGGAGAGAAAAGATCATAAAAAGAAGAAAGAATCGAGAAGTAAAATAGAGGAAGAGACAAAAATAGAAGTGAAAATATGGAAGGGAATGATGGGAAGAAAGAAAAAAATGAAAAGGAAGAAGGAAGAGAGAGTGAAAAAAAAGAAGAGGAGAAAGAAGAAGAAGATGAAGAAAAAAGAAGAAGAGAGGAGAAGAAAGAAGAAAAGGAGGAAAAAGTGGAAGAAGAAGAGGAAAAAAAGAAGAAAAAAAAGAAAAGAAAAGAAAGGAATTAGAAGAAGCAAAAAAGAAAAAATTAAAAAAATTAAAAAAATTAAAAAAATTAAAAAAATTAAAAAAAGAAAATAGGAAAGAGAGAGAGGAGTAAAAAAAAAGGATTGACCAACCGGAAACACGTTTGAGTGGTCTTGGACTGGAAGAAGTGAAGATGTTCCTTGTTGAGAGAGTGCGGGCAGGTGATGGATGGAAGAATAGATGAAAGAGAAGGCGAAAGAAGAGGTACGTGAAAAAATGAATGAAGAGAAGGAAGGACGGGTTGAGTGGAGGAGTGATGCAATGATGACTGGCAAAGTGGGTGTGGCCTGGTGTTGGGAGATGTTGGAGAAGGTTTGGGAGGATTGGAGGAGAGAGGAGTGGTTGGAAGGTTGTCATGAAAGGTAGTCGAGGCTGCATGGTGGTGTGTGGGAAAGGGTGAAGGTGGTGTGAGCTGAAAAGATGAAGGGCTGTTGTGGTTTCTTGAAAAAAGCTTTGTTGGCTGGAGGTTTGGTGGTGGTTGGGTGGGTTGTAATTGGTGGGTGAGGCGTGGTTGGGGGGTGGGGTGTGGTTGGGGGATAGGGTGGGGTTGGGGGATGAGGTGTGGTTGGGGGATAGGGTGGGGTTGGGGGTTGGGGTGTGGCTGGGGAATAGGGCGTGGTTGGTGGGTCGTTGTCGAGTTGGTTGGAGAGTGAGTACACAAGTAGGTCTGCTCCCTGAACCTCATTTCGAGGTACTTGGCCAGCGAAGTGTTGTAACTCTCCTTCGACATGACTGCCTTTGGAGAACTCTGGCGGAGTTTTCATCATTATTAATTCGGTGTTATTTCTCAATTTTTTCGCTTAAAATATTCAATTTTGTTTCACTGCAAAACTATTTTTCGCTAAATAATCGATTTTTTCAATAAGTTTATCATTTTTTTGTTTTCAAATTGATTACAGATGTTCATTATTGTTTTATTAACTGGAAAATTTCTTGCAAAATAGATACATCTAAACCTTCCAATAACTTGAAAAAAAGAGTCAGTTTAAATTTTGAAAACTACTTGACAAACAAAAACGGACACAAACGAACGAACGAAGACAAACCAGCTTGCAAACATCGCAGTAGGTCCATAGATGTATAGTCTGGTGGTTCTTGGAGAGGCTTGGAAAGTTAGAAAGAGGAATGTTGGCTTGTTCGTTTAGGGCAGGTCTGTCCTTCCAAATGCTCACCTCCACACACCCTTCGTCGTGCACGAACCTTGGGTTTCGAAGGATCAAAAATGGTTGCTTTCTTATAGTTTTTTTTATTTTTTCCAAAATTTATGTTAAGTTATTTTGAAAAAAATTTTTCTCTATACACACACACACACACACACACACACACACACACACACACACACACACACACACACACACACACACACACACACACACACACACACACGCACACACACACACACACACACACACACACACACACACACACACACACACACACACACACACACACACACACACACACACACACACACACGCACACACACACCCACACCCACACACACACACACACACACACACACACACACACACACACACACACACACACACACACACACACACACACACACACACACACAAACACGCACACCTTCTAATGTGCAACGACATAGGAGCCTCGCATCTGGAGTTCACACACTTGTAGCTCTTGTTGAAGCAGTAGCGCTGCAGGAAGACTCCCAGGCCGATGTCTGAGTCGGAATAATACTCCATGCCCACAGTCCTGTGGTGTGCATGTGAAGGTTGTGATGGTGGCGTGCATGTGAAAGTTGTGATGGTGGTGTGCATGTGAAGGTTGTGATGGTGGTGTGCATGTGATGGTTGTGATGGTGGTGTGCATGTGAAGGTTGTGATGGTGGTGTGCATGTGAAGGTTGTGATGGTGGTGTGCATGTGAAGGTTGTGATGGTGGTGTGCATGTGAAGGTTGTGATGGTGGTGTGCATGTGAAGGTTGTGATGGTGGTGTGCATGTGAAGGTTGTGATGGTGGTGTGCATGTGAAGGTTGTGATGGTGGTGTGCATGTGAAGGTTGTGATGGTGGTGTGCATGTGATGGTTGTGATTGTGGTGTGCACGTGAAGGTGGTGTGCATGTGATGGTGGTGATGGTGGTGTGGATGTGATGGTGGTGATGATGTGATGGTAATGATATTGAAAAATAAGTCTAGTAGTAGTAACAATACGCAATCAGAGCTACAAAAATCTTCTGATTAGAGCCAATCAGATCAGATCAGAAAGACATGAAAAAAAGTTGAAAAAGTGGAAATGCATTGGAACGATAAAGTGGAAAAATTGAGAAGAAGCAAGGCGTAAAAGCTGTAGAAGAATTGGTCGAAAGCGAAGGAAGGAAAAATATTTGAGAGCTCTGGAAATTTTTCAATATGAGAGTGGATGAATGTTCTTGTTCATGAAACAATCAGTCATACGTCATCATTATGAAGTCACCAATCAGAGTTATTCAATAATCATTCAACTTCCTCAAGGAATCCAAAACTGAGTTTCCAATTTTAATTCGGAAATGGTTTTGAAAATTGAATTAAGAAACGTCGTTTTCGTTACCATGGCAGCACGCATGGGTTCGGGAAGTTGCAAGAGTGGTGGGAGAAGGAGTAGAAAAGGATGTTGATTTTCTGATGATTCACCAAATCACTGCAGTCTGACGCCTCTCCCTCCACACCATCTTCCTCTTCTTCCTCTTCTTCCTCTTCTTCCTCTTCTTCATTTTCCTCAACAATTCCATTACCAGACTTTATTTTCTGTTTAAAAATTTAGAGGTAAGATAATAAAATGGAATTTTTATATTTTTTAAAAACATATTTCCTCAATGTTACAGATTTTTATGTTAAAAACGCCCCAATGCACTTTTGAAAGTTATTTAGTAAATTTTTGTTTTCAACCTCTTTTTTTTCTCTTATTTCTTTTTCTTCTTCTTCTTCTTCTTCTTCTTCTTCTTCTTCTTCTTCTTCTTCTTCTTCTTCTTCTTCTTCTTCTTCTTCTTCTTCCTCTTCTTCTTCTTCTTCCTCCTCTTCTTCTTCTTCTTCTTTTTTTTCTTTTTCTTCTTCTTTTTCTTCTTCTTCATCTTCAACTTCTTCTCTTTCTTCATCAGAATCCACCATTATGGGTTTCTTATAAACTCTTTTGCGTCCTTTTGCTCTGTAATCCGCTAACATATTCTGAATAAAGGTAGTGATTATATGAAATAAATAAAACTAATAAAATAAATAAAAATAATAAAAATAATAAAAATAATAAAAATAATAAAAACAATAAAAATAAATAAAAATAATAAAAATAATAAAAATAATTAAAAATAATTAAAAAAATAAAAACAGTAATAAAAATTAAAATTACCCATTAAATACACCCATTATCATTTTGTTGCTATGGTGACCTTAACTACAAAAAGTTTCATGTTCAGCCATGATACGAGTATCCGTAGTTTGATTCATAGTTTTTATTAAATCAAGTCCAGGCATACGCTGGGATTGTTACAAAAACACGGCGAGCAATCGAAGTGGAAAATTTAATTAACTAAATTAATTATTCATATTTTTATATCAAAGTACTAAGAGATTTGGTGACAAGACCTGGAAGCCCTTAATTGATTCATCATAATCAACTAATTAACAATTAAACGTTAACTCTTGACCAACATTGAAACGTAAATTGAATCAACACACAGAGGCCCACCTTGAAGATGATGTTGCGCTGGAAAGGCACCACGAAGTTGTGCTTGAAAAGTTCCGCAACCTCATCATCGTCGTCCTCCTCATCCTCCCTTTCTGTCTCTTCAATCTCTCTCTTATTCTCTTTCTGCCCTCCTTCTCCCTCTTGCCCCCCCTCTATTGCTTCCTTCACTCCCTCTCCACCTTCAACAAGGGCTGTTAACTTAATAGCACTTGACTGGTTTGCCAAATCTTCCTCCATCCTTTTACACAGAGGTTCACTTTCGTCGTGGTGTTCAGGGGGAGACAAGAAGTCACGGAGGGGCAGCAAAAAGCTGGAAATGTCGTCTCCGTTGTTGTCTATCACCTCGTAACGTGGGGTGTACCACCCAGCCAACGGGGTGATTGACAGCACAGGCTCCTCTTCCCAATGAGTCATCATCCCTCTCAATCTGCCTCCGCTCTCATCCCTAGGTGCGCCTTCATCGTCAGTGGCAGTAGCAGCAGTAGTAGCAATATCAACATTAGTAGTAGTAGTAGAAGTATTACTAGTATTAGAAGCAGTAGCAGTAGTAGTATCAGTAGTATCGTCGTCATCGTCCATTGAACAATCATCTTTAACATTTGAATTATTATCAACCTTCACTTTTAGTTTTTCATCATCAATAACTTCACTACCACCATCATCATTTCCCTCACCAACTTCATTACAACAACCACCACCATCATCATTTCTAGCATTTATACAAGATGGATCACTGGGAGTCCTTGTGGCCTGGCTGTGAGGCGCAGTGTCAGACACAGAAGCAGACAGAGGGACAGACAGAGGGACAGACAGAGGGACAGACAGAGAGACAGACAGAGGGACAGACAGAGGGGAAGGTAAGTAGGCAGACAAAGATCCCAGCAGGGAAAGCTCTCCCTTCATGTGGTGCAGTGCGTATATCACGAACATCGTGCACCTCTTCACCTGAAGAATGAAAATTCAGAATACATTTAAAAATGTCATTTATTTCTTTAAAAATCTTTTTAGTTCAATGTAAAGGTATTGGGTTCATGCTAATCTATTAGGTCCAACAATAATTGACCTCAATACAGTTCAATATATGAGATTCTATACAAGGGCATTGTGATGTAATAGGGCCTCGAAACTCTACGGGGTTAATGCCACTATAATAATATTCGTGTTTGTATTGTATTGTATTGTATTGTATTGTATTGTATTGTATTGTATTGTATTGTATTGTATTGTAATCGGGTACAACGGCAATGTTATATGTTGAGGCATGATACAACGAAACGTTATAAAAAAATACGCTATAAAACGATACAATACAATATAAAGAAAAAAAATATATACAAACAAAATTCGAAACTGTATTATGATACAAAAGTCAAATTGATAGTTGAATTAGGATGCATTTTTTTAAATATATAAAATTAAAAAAAATACAAGAAAATATATTATTTAATTTTTTTTGCATTGCATTGGATTTTATTGTATTGTATTGTATATTAGTACACCTCCGGCCGACCATACAATCTAATCTAATCTAATCAAGACATCTTGATTATCGCGCTCTTGAGCCCTCTAACACAACCTTCACGAGTTCTTGCAGGGAGGTTCCCTTGATGATGACCGAGGTGTACAGACCCTCTTGTGCACTCTTTGTGCACAAGAGGGTCTTTGTACCTGTAGAAAGAGTGGTTGAGAGAGATGTGGAGAAGAAATAGGTGGAGAAAAGAGGTGGAGAGAAAGAAAGAGTAAGATAAGGAAGAGAGAGAGAGAGAGGAAGCGAGAAAATTTTGAAAAAAAAAAATGAAAAACAATAGAAATATTATTTCTAATAGTAATTCTATTTTATTTATTATCAATAGCATTCTCCCTTTTTTTTATTTTGAGAGATTTTAATATTTCATAATAATCAATTGATGCCTATTCTTTAAAACTAGATCATCTTTTTAATCTTTTTAATCTTTTTAATCTTTTTAATCCTACACAACATGCTAATCTTACAACACACACTGCCGGGAACACTCTTGATTATATAATCTCCTCTTCTTTCACTAAACCATCCATCTCTGCTGAGTCTGTTACCTTTTCTGACCACTCTCTCATTAATTCCTCATTCACTATTCCATCTTTTCCAATCTCCCACTTTGAAATTAATAAAAGGCCTTGGTCAAAATTAATGAAGATTCCTTCATAAGTTCTTTCTCAGTCTTCCTTCAATCCTCTTTCTTTCTCTGACCTCAATCCTTTTCTTACAGCCTTCAATGATTCTCTTCTTGAATGTCTTGATGCTGTTCTCTCTACAAAGACTTCCTCCCAATCTCACCTCTATTACTTCTCTACTTTCATTTCGTAAACCCTTGAAACTTTGTTGTTTAAACAGCTCGTAGCAGAGCGCTTTTTTGACAGTGTGCAATCGGCACTATAAAAATTATTTGAATAGATTAGATTAGTAATTCTGATAATAATAATAATTATTATAATAATAATAATAATAATAATAATAATAATAATAAAGACAATGTAAATATCATTATTGCTAGTATTCCTCGTTCCATCACCCTCGCCATCACCATCATCATCATCATCATCATCATCATCATCATCATTATCATTATTATTATTATTATTATTATTATTATTATTATTATTATTATTATTATTATTATTATTATTATTATTATTATTATTATTATTATTATTATTATTATTATTATTATTATTATTATTATTATTATTATTATTATTATTATTATTATTATTATTATTATTATTATTATTATTATTATTATTATTATTATTATTATTATTATCATCATCATCATCATCATCATCATCATCATCATCATCATCATCACAAACAAACGTTTTTGGAAGGTGAAGTTGTAAAAGGAGATTTCGTGGCAACTGCCTATTTCTGTAGCGCTCAGTGTGCCATCCACCGAACTCACCACGTGACCGCCTGCCAACCTGTTTAAGCGTGCCAGGTTTTCCTGTTGGTTGGTTAGTTGGTTGGTTGGTTGGATGGTTGGTTGGTTGGTTGGATGGTTGATTGGATGGTTAGTTAGTTGGCTGGATGGTTGATTGGATGGTTAGTTAGTTGGTTGGCTGGTTTGTTGATTGGATGGTTGATTGGATGGTTAGTTAGTTGGTTGGTTGGTTGAATGGTTGATTGGTAGCGTCTCAACATTATGTTTCTTCTTTTGGACAACTTGATGGAAACTTTAAAACTGTTGACCTTTCAACTCCATCGAATCATGTAAATTCATTCATCCTGTTCACTTCATACTCAATCCTGTTTCATTTTAAAAGACAACATTTATTAGAGCTGCCAATGACTCGTCTTTGCAATGTTCAGATATTTTGGTGTCTCAACATTGAACACAAGAAGGAGCCTTACGGATTGCTTATCTATTTGAACATTCAGTTGAAAATGTGTGCGTATGTTTACCTTCAAACCTATTTAAATAAACCTTTTCAACACATTTTAAATTGTATTCATTAATTTGTGTATCTAATTAATCATTTATTTATTAACCATTCTTTAAAAAAATTAATTTATTCAATTAATTAATTATATAATTAATTAACGCACAAGCAGTAGACAGTACCTTCTTGACGTTGAGGGCCAGCGCGATGTTGTTGTGCAGAAGATGTTCTTGCACTATCCACGCCACAGACCTGGTGGTGAAGACGATGGTGGGACGGAGAGAGATGATGCGCTGAGAAAGATTTTCCAAGTAGGTTTGTTCCTTGGTGGTGGTGGTGGTGGTGGTGGTGGTGGTGGTGGTGGTGGTGGTGGTGGTGGTGGTGGTGGCGGTGGTGGTAGTAGTGGTGGTAGTAGTGGTGGCGGTGGTGGTGGTGGAGGTGGTGGTGGTGGTGGGAGTGGTGGTGGTGGTGGGAGTGGTGGTGGTGGCGGTGGTAAAGGTGGTGATTTGGTGAAATGAGGATGTTGAAAGAAATGATGAAATGATTGGGTTGGTTGAGTGAGGGTGGTGAATGTTGGTGGTGGAAGAAGTTAGTGGAGTAAGGTTGGTATGAGAGGCTGAAGAAAATAGCGCCAAACAAAAAAGAACAACACTGCTACCAATAATATTCACTGAGGAAAACAAAACAAACAAAAACAAACAAAAAACAAACAAAAAACAAACAAAAAACAAACAGAAAACAAACAAAAACAAACAAAAACAAAAAAATAACAAACAAAAACATAACAACTACAAAACAACACAAACAATACAGCGACAAAAGCAACACAACAACACACCTGTAGTATTTGAGGTTCCAGGGACGAGTACTTTCCCTCGAGTCTCTGGTACTGTAGGGGAGTGTCTATGAAAAGCATGGTGGGTTCCTGCATTGTTCCTATGAGGCGCTTGTGAGTCAGTGTCTTCGTCATCGCCACTCCGTCCATCACCTTCCACTCCCCTCTGTGGTCTTAGTGGTGGTGGTGAAGAGGTTGTGGTGGGCTTTGCTCTCATTCAAACCATGCCAACCTTCCATGGCTGTCTGCTTTCTTTCTCCTTCTCCTCCTTCTAGAACCTGTTGATGGAAAAAAAAATAATAATATTATTATTATTATTATTATTATTATTATTATTATTATTATTATTATTATTATTATTATTATTATTATTATTATTATTATTATTATTATTATTATTATTATTATTATTATTATTATTATTATTATTATTATCATTATTATTATTATTATTACAAAATAGTGAAGATACAATACAATAAAATACAAATACGGATACTATTATAGGCCATTAACCCAGTAGAGCTTAGGGGCCACTCAAAACGTATTATTTATATTATAATTAGAGTTAAAAGTAATATATATATATATATATATATATATATATATATATATATATATATATATATATATATATATATATATATATATATATATATATATATATATATATATATATATATATATATATATATATATATATATATATATATATATATATATATATATATATATATATATATATATATATATATATATATATATATATATATATATATATATATATATATATATGATAAAGGGTTGTTCCAATAAATCTAGTTTGTGAACTGACAAAGCAAACAACTGAGTAGAGAAAGAGAGAGAGAGATTGAAGACAAAAGAGGACCTTCTTGATCTTGACGTATCTCCTCGGGTCGAGGTGCTCATGGTGTTTGATGGCTCGAGTCCTTTGGCACACCGCCTCACTCACCCCCAACACCACACCTTCCCACACACCCCTGTCCAGCCCCTCCTTGATCAACAGCACACTGATGATCCTCTTGAGGTGGTGCCTGTAGATCTGCCTGTGGTGGATTCAAGTGGTGGTTGGGAAGATGGTGGTTGTAAGGCTGTGGTGGTTGTGAGGGCTGTGGTGGTTGTGAGGCTGTGGTGGTTGTGAGGGCTGTGGTGATTGTGAAGACTGTGGTGGTTGTGAGGCTGTGGTGGTTGTGAAGCTGTAGTGGTTGTGAGGCTGTGGTGGTTGTGAAGCTGTAGTGGTTGTGAGGCTGTGGTGGTTGTGAGGCTGTAGTGGTTTTGTAAATTCTCTTTATGTAGATGGTGTTTATATAGTAATAGTTTCAACTATAGTTGTTGTAGTAATGATGCTGAGAGTTGTAACTATGGCTGTAGTTTGATGATGGTTATGGTTTGATTGCGCTGATAGCGAAAGGATAGAGACCAAAAAATCATGACATTTTTATTTTTTTTTTAAATCAATATAAAAACTAACTTGATTTCATTCGTAGAAGAAAATTCTGGAGAATGAATTTTAATTATTTATAAAAAAACTTAAAAAAGAAACTTTTGATGATAGTAATCATTCTTGTTGATATTATCAGAACAATTATTATCGAGCGTTGATCGGAAATTTGTTTTAATTTTTTTTTTTTTAGTTTTTTGTTTAAAAAACCATTTATTCTGAAATCAAAAGAGTTTAAATAATACAAAGAGAACGCAGACGTCGTATAAGTTCATTTTTTACGGATTTAAATAGATTTGAGTTATGACGTTTTAATAGTTCATGATGAGCTTCTAATAATGATTTCTAATGAAATAATTATTAATTAAAAAAACTGAAAAAAATAAAATTTTAAATAAAATATTTTATCGTATATTATGGATAAATATTTCAAAGATTTAATTATAATAATGTTTTCATCATATTAATCATTTAATTATAATAAACAGTGATGAATACCGATAGGTTGAGAGTTCACATGGCCATCTGCACCATCAGATGACTGAGGACAGCTCAAATGGCTGGCGTCCTCTTGGAGAGAGTGTGAGGAGAGGAAGGAGGAGGAGGAGGAGGAGGAGGAGGAGGAAGAGGAGGAGGAGGAGGCATTAAGAGAATTACTGTAGAACTTTGGTACTGAGTCAGAATTATCAACATGTGAAGGTTGTTGCTGTTGCTGTTGCGTTTGTTGTTGCTTTTGCTGTTGTGTTTGTTGTTGTTGTTGCTGCTGTTGTTGCTGTTGTTGTTGCTGTTTTTGTTGTGTTTGCTGTTGTTGTTGATGTTGATTCAAATGTTGTCCTGTTTCTTGTTGTGGCGTTTGTTGTGAACCTTTTTTATCAAACAGACTTTTTTTTCTGCTCCCAGATGGTGCTTTCTCATCCCCACACACCTCCACCCACCCCCCTTCCAGCACCTCCACCGCACCATCACCTTCTTGAGGTGCCTCGGCATTGATAGCTTCATTGCTTATTAGTTCTATGTCTTGTATAGTCTGGTGGTGATGGGGAAGGTGGAAAATATTTGTAGGGTGGAAGGTGACAAGGATGCTCCAAGGGCAAGGTTTTTGAGTGTGGTAAGGAGAACTATTTGTTTAATATTATTTTTTTGTATATTATTATTATTATTATTATTATTATTATTATTATTATTATTATTATTATTATTGTTATTATTATTATTATTATTATTATTATTACTAATATTATTGCTGTTGTTGTTAATTTTGTTATTATTATTATTATTATTATTATTATTATTATTATTATTATTATTATTATTATTATTATTATTATTATTATTATTATTATTATAACCGAATTTATTATTGTATAAATTGAGTTAATTATTTATATAGCGTTAAACTGCATAACAAAGACACTAAAAAAGCGAGTATACAAAAAGTGAGGTATGAAAGAATGTAAGGAAATAACTTGACTTCCATAAGAAATAGCAACCACTGAATCCTTACCGACCTCATCAGACAATATGTCTTCAAATGGAGAAGCTAAGACACACTCAGCACTGAGTGATGAAGTTAACAAATAGTTTTTATTGAAAGATAATATTTTTTAAATTAAAGAAATATATTATATGAATATTTGAAATTCATTTTTTTATAGTTCAATCCTGAGCTACAAACTTGTTGCATTTGAGGTCAAAAATGGAAGCCTTCTGGTGATCAAAGTTATCCCTAGTGTTCTTGTCTATGTACTCTCCATTGTCATCAACATCAGCATCACCACCCTTATCTACCCTCCCCTTGGAGAGGTTGCATGTAGAAGAGGAGGTGTCACACTGACTGGAAGGTGAAGAAGAGATGAGTGGGTGGGAGGGAGTGTAGAAGTTTGGCACTTTGAACTCATCCTCCACCATGCACTGTCTCACAACTTTGACACAGTAGTCGCAACACCTCAAAGCTCCTGAGGAAGGATTGAAAAAGGTAGAAGAGGCGGGATGGAAAGGGATCAAAGAAGGATAGAGATTGACAATACTCTAATGGGAAAAGGTATAGTAGGTGATATAGACATAAAAAGAAAAGTATGAAGTGAATAATTAGTTTGAAGCACCTTTGTATCCAATAAAGTGTCCATCGATGGTCTGAGTGGTGCAGTTGGAGCAGAAAACCTGGCCACACACCCTGCAGTGGTGTCTCCTACGCACCACATGGAACTTGAGGCCACAGTCATAGCACTCTTTGCAGTTTCTGTCAGGCATCCAGTACTGCTTGAAGTGCCTGTCATTGTATCCCCCTGTCAGCTGATTGATGGTCAGTGAAATTGTAGATATGGAAATTGTAGATATGAAATTTTTGTTTTTCATGGTGTTTTAAGATAAAGTTTAGTCAAAATCATAAATTGATTTATGTAGTTTTAATAAATAAATGTTTCCGTGTTTGGTTAGTGTATAAAATTATAATTAAAAAAGGCTAAAAGGGGGCGTTTATGAAAAACAATCGTATAATGTTTACTTTTCCTTTTCTTGCTATTAGTCTTCCGATACCGCTTAAAACACTGCTCAAAGACCTTTCAGTTGAATTGTCACTTGATATTTTTTCTGTACTCATTTTATTTTTTTCAAATTCTGAAGGTTTTGAAAGTTTTTTATTTTTTATATAATTCCATAACAAAATGCGAATAATTCAGAAATTCAGTTGATGTCCGCTAACGCGAAAAAAGAATTAACAACTATTTTCTAACCTTTTTTCTCTTGACAAGACCTATTTTATACTCTGTTTACACAAGTTGTCAAAACGAAAATATTCAAAATTTTACCAAAATTTCACAAATGAAATACATTATTTCAAAATTAATTGTTTGATTAGTTCAAAGTATAATCAAAAAGTAATTCACTCAATTCACTTTTACTTTGTCATTTCAAAAGTAAACTTTATTTATTGGAGTAAAACTTGTTTTTCTTAAGTATAAAACTGTCCTTGGCAGTCATAATGTTATGCACATCTTTTAAACGAAATTTACTACACAGCTACTCCCGCATAATTTTGAATTATTTGAAATTTTCTTCTAAAGTTTGTTACTTTATTAAACATAGTGTTTCTGATGCATTTTCATATAAATAAACCATTTTTGAAAAGTTTTAAAACTGAATTATTACATGAAGGTTCCTTCCAATCCTATTTGGAATGAAGTAGATAAAAGCAAGTTACCAAAGGCAACTTATGACATTTTATAATAAATAAAGCAAATATTTATCATTTGGAAAACCTTTCCACGAAAAATATATTTTTTCAAAATATTGTTTCCTTGCTTTCGAGACATACACCTCCAAAGCCCACTCAGCTTCCTAACAAACCAACAGTTGCCAGTGATTGGCTCGGATCTAATAAAACACCTGGAAAGACTATCTTTGGTGAATTTCACAAATGAAGAATCTGTAGAAAGGCTTTCAACTGCCATTGCTTTCGCTGATGAGTTGAGTGTCATCAATGTAGAAGACGTGGAGCCCCTGACCACAGTCCTTGAAGATTGGTGCTGAAACATTTTTTTAGTTTTTTAATAAATAATTTTTAAATAAATAATTTTTAAATAAATAATTTTTTTTTTCATTAAAAGTTTTGAACTGATTTAAGTTTCATTTGTGAGAACTTCATTGTTAATGATTAGCAATGAGATTATTATTGTTGATAATGTGTATGAAAAGGCTGCCTCACCTCAAGAAAAGCAAGACCACTGGTTTATATAGAAAATGTATTCCATAGTATAATAACAAAATGAATAAATATAAAATTATTCTTTGGAGCCTTTAAAGATATCTTTATACTTATGAGTATTAAAAATTTTTCTTAAAACATGAAAAAATGTTCAATAATCGTACAAAAAATATTTTCAATGGTGAAATATTTGAATTAATGATAAAATTAGTTATTTTTATAATAATAATAATAGCAGAAAATTATAATCAATTTAGTAACTGACTTTACTAAATATAATTTTCACTAACAAGCCCAATGTTTAATTGTAATTATAATGTTTTTTAATAAATTTAATAATAAATAAATTAAATAAATATTGAAAACAAAGCGATTATTTCACCTCAAAACAGGAGTTTATACTTAAGGAGTGATGATGTGACCGAAGGCGATTGTATGCAACAGATTCTCAAGAACGCCTCAAAAACTTGTGAAGATTATTTTGTATCGCCTCCAGGTTTGAAAATTAAGTTAACTTCGAGGTTTCTATACAATTTACATATTTTAAAAACTAAAATTGACACTAAAATCAAATTAAAAGTAGAGTGAAGCGCTCTCGAACAGTTGAGCGCTATACAACTGCTTTGATTTGATTATTAATTATTAATCATCAGCTTAGTTAATTACTTCATTAAATTCTTTATTTAGTTGAGGATGGTTTTTTGGTCAATTGGAAATTTTAAAATCCAAAATTTTTATTTATTTCTACCTTTTCAGGAAATATTCCGTTGACCATCGAAGAAAGGAAACAATAATGAATAAATGTTTGTGTGTCGCGATTTTGATAATAAATTCTAATCTATGAAACTCAAAAAAAGGTTCGAAAGTGTGAGGGATGACGTGTAAGTACAAGGATATCTAATGAGATCTGTGTTCGGTGGCAAGAATCATCGAGTGATCAATTGATCTCACTTTGCCAATTATCGTACCGAGTAATTAACTAAGACAGCTAATATGAAAGCAAGTATACAGGGTTTGAAAGAGTATGAATTATACAAACGTCCAAGCGGTTATGTACAAAATTCATTTTTTGGAAGCCCTCAAGTCATTTTGTAGCGACGGTTGTAGCGGCCTAGGCGCTGTCTGACGGCCTTGCGTGACGTTCGCGTCAGTCTGGCTGCCTTGACGCACACGAAGCGGGAGTGACTGCGGTAACAGTGCATCTTCTTGAATTCCTGCTCTTCGTCCACCTGAGCACAGCGGTACTTGCAGTTGATGCAGCTCTGGTGCGGTGACCACTCGATGTAACTGTTGCTGTGGTGTCGACCCACCGTCTCCCAGCTACCCGACTTGCGTCTGTTGTTCAGCCCTGGGGTGTTTGTAGTGGTGGAGGTTGGTTGTTTGGAAAGAGAGCATTGAGAGGAATAATTCGAAGGTCGTATCGAAGTAGTGTGTGCTTATAACGGTTAAAAAAGATGATTTCGATGACGCACCTTAATTTTTGTAACACAAAATGTCTAATGGGGTGATGATGATGATCTTCATCGAAAGCTCATTATTGAAGTGTACGCGGCAGTTGAGTTTGTATTATTGTTTAAACTTTCGTATTCAAATATTTTAGGTGCAGCATTAATGTTATGATACATTGTTAATTAGTTCGCGCGAAGGGAGAACCTTCCACGAAAGCGGTGAACCTCCTAATGAAATTCTGCTTTCAAACCACCGCAACCACGATGGTTCAAAATTTCGATGTTGACTGTTGAAGTGCTTTGACTTTAAAGGGCGCACTTGTGGCTTGCAAGTGCTTCACTGAAAAGTGACTCAAAGTATCGGTTCAGTCATTTGAATTAATTTTTGAAGCGCAGAATTTTTTAATCTTCATTTTTGTTTTCTCTTTCGAAGGCCTTAAACTAAAACAGAGAATTTTTTCATTCGTAATTCTAGTTTAAATTCTTTTTAACACCGTTAGATCCTACGGGCAAGTAATGCACGAACCGGTCCAGAAGGGTAAATGCCTGGTGAGTGTTGAGAGCCATTGAAGGTGTTCCTTGGAGGCCACGAAGGTGAGATGACCGCCCTCCCTTCTGCACATTTTCTCTCCGCTCAACCACGAGTGCTTCGACTTGCTGGCCAAGAAGCAGTTGTCATCGTACATCTCCCAGCCTGTGGTGGTGTGGTGTGGTGTGGTGTGGTGTGGTGTGGTGTGGTGTGGTGTGGTGGTGTGGTGTGGTGTGGTGTGGTGTGGTGTGGTGTGGTGTGGTGTGGTGTGGTGTGGTGTGGTGTGGTGTGGTGTGGTGTGGTGGTGTGGTGGTGGTGTGGTGTGGTGTGGTGTGGTGTGGTGTGGTGTGGTGTGGTGTGGTGTGATGTTGTGGGCTTGTGGTGGTGTGGTGTGATGTTGTGGGCTTGTGGTGATGGTGTGGTGGTGGTGTAGGGTGTGGTGGTGGTGTGGGGTGTGGTGTGGTGTTGTGGTGTAGTGTGGTGTGGTGTGGTGTGGTGTGGTGTGGTGTGGTGTGGTGTGGTGGTGGTGTGGTGTGGTGTGGTGTGGTGTGGTGTGGTGTGGTGTGGTGATGGTGTGGTGTGGTGTGGTGTGGTGTGGTGTGGTGTGGTGTGGTGTGATGTTGTGGGCTTGTGGTGGTGTGGTGTGATGTTGTGGGCTTGTGGTGATGGTGTGGTGGTGGTGTAGGGTGTGGTGGTGGTGTGGGGTGTGGTGTGGTGTTGTGGTGTAGTGTGGTGTGGTGTGGTGGGTTTGTGGCGATGGTGTAGTGGTGGTAGTGGTGGTGGTAATAGTGGTGGTAATGGTGGTGATGGTGTTGGTGGTGGTGGTAGTGGTGGTGGTGATCTTGGTGGTGGTGGTGGTGATGTTGGTGGTAGTGGTGGTGGTGGTGGTGTAGAAAAAATAATGCCGATGATGCTTGTTGAGTTTTATACGACTATTTTGAATAAATTACGTGTGATTAAAATGTATATATATTATTACTTAATTAATTTACTTTTTTTTTATTTAAATTAGTTATATTAATAAAAATATTTTCAGTTATTTACTGAAAAATCAAAAAAATAAACAAAGTTGTCGACAGGAACCCAATAATCAAGTTTTAATTTAACTGAGTGCTTCGGCAGTCTTTTATCAGGACCGAGAGTTCATTGAAGATTTCGATGAAAAATGATCTTCTTACAATAATGGCTGAAGAGTAAAGCCACAATAAATTTAAAAAAATTAATTTTTACTTAAAAAGGATATTTGATACTTCGCGTGATTTTTAACACTTAAATAATTTGTTTTTTTAATTTTGCGAAATGTGAATATTCCGTTATTAAGATCCGGTTGCTTTTTTGATTTATAAAACAAACGTGTGAAATTTTTTTTTCTTCAATTTTTGTTATTATTCTTCGTCTTTTTGAACCAACTGATTTATTCGTTGTCATAAGACATCTGAAGTCTAACTCAAAACGTTCAAAAGTAACTTTTCTTAAAAATATTTCGGCACCGTGTTAATTAATTTTACAGATTTTTTTGGTGAACGAGAAAATAAAAGTTATCTTAAAATCTTGTTCTCAAATACTAACACATGCTTTCGAAAGCCCTGGAAGGGCTTCTTTACGAAGTGAATTTGACCAAAACCAGTCTAATGTTTCCATTAGCTAAGATCAGATTAGTGGTATTTTTCACTCAGACCGGTTTTAAATGAACGAATGCCTATGAACTTATATAAAGAATTGAATATATATTTCTTTAATTCAGATATGTTATTATTATTGTTATTATTTTTTTTATATTATTGTTATTGTTTTTATTTTTATTATTACTATTGTTATTATTATTTTTTTTATTTTTATTATTGTCGTTGTTTTTTTAATTAATACTATTAATTTTTTTTCATTATTAATATTTTATTATTATCCATATAATTTTATTATTATTATTATTATTATTATTATTATTATTATTATTATTATTATTATTATTATTATTATTATTATTATTATTATTATTATTATTATTATTATTATTTTTTTTTTTTTTTTTTTTTTTTTTTTTTTTTTTTTTTTTTTAATTATTATTTTATATAAAATAAACAACCGACCTAAGGGGCATCTTTTGAGTTTCTTGGCCAGATTCCTTTCTACGTCTTCCAGGCGGTTATTCCACTTCACCCACCGCCTGCCATCGCACAGAAACATCTGCTGCACCTCCTGGTGGTAGAAAAGCAGGGATTCCGTCGAAGGCCCGCAAGGCTTTGGGATGTTGGGCTGTAGGGTGATGGGTTTGAGGAGTGAAGGATTTATTGGCGTTACATCTTGTTACATTTTCATGAGACTATGTTTTCAGAAGTGTTGGAGTCATCGAAAGTGGTTTTGTTTTGGAGATTGATGAGTTTGCCTCGAAGATTCTCAGGGTTAAATGCCGCTTACATGGCCTTCGTCTTAAAATTGCACTGGGTTGATTTAAAAAATCTTTTTTTTTGCGGATACTTTTGATTATCGTATAAAACACATATTTTTATACTCAAATTTACCACAACAGGCTACATTATTAAAATTAAAAAATGAGGTTTTGCACACAGAGACGTTGTTCGTGTCCTTGGAACTTTCCCTCAAGGAAACTTCAAACCTGTAACTGAGAAGGTCATGGGCGTGCACTTATGTGGTTGCTAGGAAGGACAAACGTTCAGAGTTTGCGTTAAAATCTAAAGTGGACAAGGATTATTTTATTGTTACTACTTATTTTGTCACTATTGTTATCACAATGTAATTTATCAAAAAAAATTTTTGTTTTCTGTGTTGAGTTGAAATTAATTTATTTCTTGATAGTGTGATGATTTTTATGCCTATAAACAAGCCATTTATCCCCTCGAACAAACACTAAAGCAGCCATTGCCTGCTTCGTTACTTTTATCTCTTTTTTTGCTCAAAAAAAATGTTGTGTTTTATTTGAGAACTGGAAAAAGAAACAATATAAAGTTGAATTTTTTTTAATTATTTCACTTCATTTCATTTTTTATTCACCAAACTCGGAAATATTAGCGGTAATAAATAATTTAACGCTCACAATGGAGTATGTTTCATTGATTTTTAATGGCCATTTTATTGAATTTTAAGCTTCAAAATTGTATTGAAATGCACTTTGGGTTTGAAAACTATTTCAGCTCTGAACTGTTAAGGATTTTTGAACCAGTATTCTTTTGAAAATGCCATTGCCTCAGCCACTGGCTTCCTAAACGCCTTTACACCACAAAGCTTATAAATATAAAACAACGCCAACTAAGGAATACTTAAGCGAAAAAAAACAAGGAGGTAGAGTAATGAAAAAATCAAAACAGCACCTTTGTTATCAGCGCTTGTTTAGTGTAATTCCTTTAGTTCCTTCACTTTTCGCTATTTTCTACCTCAACCCTCTTTAATACTCAAACTCTAATCTACTTTACACTGAGCTACTATGTTTAATCTGTATATTCAACACGGTTGACCAATTAAACGCAAACTTATCTCACTTCAAGACTATTTATCTTTAAACCAATTGACTATCCATACCATAGGTTCTTCGTGTTCAAAAGGCCTCTATTTGTACCATCACAAGGTTCCCCAACGCTTGTATTCTATCACTCCGTTCTTACAATACACTACAATAAAAATACGAATAATATTGTAGTGGCATAAACCCCGTAAAGTTTAGAGAAAGTTTATATTCCATAACCACTCATGCACCGCCACCAACGACCGGAAGCTTTGACAACCCACCGAGTACTCGTCCATTTTTTCCCCGCTGCTTTCTTTGCGCCTCTGTCTTTCATTATAGAACGCCAGATCACTCTCCAAGAGGTTGTCAGCTCCCATCTTCCCTCCACTGCCCCTGTAACCCCTTCTCTTCTTCCCCTGCAGTAGTTTGAAGTATGGTTTTAGTATCTCGGTTCTATAGTCTTGGTTTTTTGGTTTTTCCTTTATAATTTATTAACAATATTTATTAATTTTTCTAATATAATATACCAGTGATATTTTCAATGTATTTTGAGTTTTAATTGTATTTGTCAATCTAATAGTACAGCGTATTATAGGAGCTACTTTGAAATGTTAATCAAAGCATGTTTCTATTGAGGATGAGTTTGAAGTAGGTGTACTAGTGCGCTAAGTTTTCAAGATGTTAGAGATTAAATGATCAACAGCGGCGGCATGGAATTTTTTTGGCATTTTCAAACGTGTTTAAAAATAGAATTTTTTTGAATATGTAAATAATACAAAAGAAGCATAAGATATTGAATCCTTTTCACTAGAAGTATATCCATTTGTCTTTTTTTATCACTCAATAAATAAATTATATTTTTTACTATATCTCTCTATGTATTCATATTTTTCTTCAGTACTGGAAGCCTTCCAAGTATGAAAGCTTTCCTTAGTTAATTCTTCAAGTTGTGACATTTTCAGCACTGCTTCGCGATTGCCTGATGAAGACAATGACTCACGTAGCTTCTGTCGAGTGCCAACACGGCAGATGATGTCTTTCTGATTTTCCTCCTAGAACAGTACTCTGGAAAGGAAAATAAGGCTTGATAACATTTCATATTAAGTTCAAGGAAATATTTTCACCAAAATCTTATTAAAAAAAATGTTAATTTAAAAAAAATTGAACGAACCAAAGAAATAAGTTGTTAAATTTGCGATAGTATAAAGCAAAAGCGCGGGAGGATTATCTTCAACAGCAGTGGTTCCCTAATAGGATGTCTGCCTTTCTTATGCCTCGAAATTCTACGGGGTTAATGCCACCGTAGTAATATTCTTGTTTGTACGGTGTTGTTTGTTTCCTTCAAACGAGTTTCTTTTTGTTTCATTGAGTTGCATGTTCTTTAATTATTCTATTCTCACTTTTACGTGACGTGCTTATAATAAAGCCTTCTGTAATTGTGAGCGGGTTTGCCTCCCGACGTGAAAGTTTACCCATAAACCAGCTGTATTATTTTTCTGCAGAAGGCAAATACGTATGTTTTATGGCAAATGTGTGTGTGTGTGTGTGTGTGTGTGTGTGTGTGTGTGTGTGTGTGTGTGTGTGTGTGTGTGTGTGTGTGTGTGTGTGTGTGTGTGTGTGTGTGTGTGTGTGTGTGTGTGTGTGTGTGTGTGTGTGTGTGTGTGTGTGTGTGTGTGTGTGTGTGTGTGTGTGTGTGTGTGTGTGTGTGTGTGTGTGTGTGTGTGTGTGTGTGTGTGTGTGTGTGTGTGTGTGTGTGTGTGTGTGTGTGTGTGTGTGTGTGTGTGTGTGTGTGTGTGTGTGTGTGTGTGTGTGTGTGTGTGTGTGTGTGTGTGTGTGTGTGTGTGTGTGTGTGTGTGTGTGTGTGTGTGTGTGTGTGTGTGTGTGTGTGTGTGTGTGTGTGTGTGTGTGTGTGTGTGTGTGTGTGTGTGTGTGTGTGTGTGTGTGTGTGTGTGTGTGTGTGTGTGTGTGTGTGTGTGTGTGTGTGTGTGTGTGTGTGTGTGTGTGTGTGTGTGTGTGTGTGTGTGTGTGTGTGTGTGTGTGTGTGTGTGTGTGTGTGTGTGTGTGTGTGTGTGTGTGTGTGTGTGTGTGTGTGTGTGTGTGTGTGTGTGTGTGTGTGTGTGTGTGTGTGTGTGTGTGTGTGTGTGTGTGTGTGTGTGTGTGTGTGTGTGTGTGTGTGTGTGTGTGTGTGTGTGTGTGTGTGTGTGTGTGTGTGTGTGTGTGTGTGTGTGTGTGTGTGTGTGTGTGTGTGTGTGTGTGTGTGTGTGTGTGTGTGTGTGTGTGTGTGTGTGTGTGTGTGTGTGTGTGTGTGTGTGTGTGTGTGTGTGTGTGTGTGTGTGTGTGTGTGTGTGTGTGTGTGTGTGTGTGTGTGTGTGTGTGTGTGTGTGTGTGTGTGTGTGTGTGTGTGTGTGTGTGTGTGTGTGTGTGTGTGTGTGTGTGTGTGTGTGTGTGTGTGTGTGTGTGTGTGTGTGTGTGTGTGTGTGTGTGTGTGTGTGTGTGTGTGTGTGTGTGTGTGTGTGTGTGTGTGTGTGTGTGTGTGTGTGTGTGTGTGTGTGTGTGTGTGTGTGTGTGTGTGTGTGTGTGTGTGTGTGTGTGTGTGTGTGTGTGTGTGTGTGTGTGTGTGTGTGTGTGTGTGTGTGTGTGTGTGTGTGTGTGTGTGTGTGTGTGTGTGTGTGTGTGTGTGTGTGTGTGTGTGTGTGTGTGTGTGTATGTGTGTGTGTGTGTGTGTGGAAGTTAGTTTTTTTGTGAAGCGTAAATAAATAGGTCTAACCCAGATAAGAAGTTAATTCTGAAAACAATTATTAGCAGGCCGTGTTGAGTGTTTAAAAATGTCTAAAAACCCTGCTTGCCACGAATCAAAAAAATTGTTGCTGCATGTTCAGACAAGTTTTATCAGCTAATAAGCATAAGCTTCTTTATTTTTTCATCTGATTTGCTTCCAACCGTCTTTTTTATCGACAACTTCGACATAGGCCTTGCTCCTGTGTCCAATGACGCCATCGCTAGCGTTGGTGAGGGTGGTGGTGAAGTGGCGTCTGTGCGACAAAAGACCTCTCTCCAACAACTTCAAAGACCACTCCACCCTCGTCTGACCTGTGGATGGGATAGGTTGATGTTGGTGTTGTTTTGAGCGCCTGGTAGCATCGTAAGTAATATAAGTTTTGGTGGGGACCATTAAAAGATTTTTGGCCTTGATTTGTATATGGAAACACGAAGATGTGAAAGGAGAGCAATCATATGAAACAATAGGATTATAGTAAATAAAAGTAATGACAAAATAAACGCAAATAAAATAAGTATAAAATAAATTCAAATAAATTATATAGCGCAAATTAATAAAAGAATAATTTAATAAACGGAACAATTTAATTGTATTCGCACAAAGGTGACGCAATAAAGGTCGTCTTATGTGCAGAATTGGTGGCATTAGAGGTCCAAAGAACGTGTAGACAATGCAACCAACCTGGAACAAAGTTTACAAGTGGCTCAGACATCTTGATGAAGTCAACGTGTTCGATGAAGGAGTCGGAGAAGAGGTCTACTCTGGCAGAGGTGGCTTGATGCAGTTTTCCGGCTCTCGTGATGGGAAGGGTGAAGAGGTGGTTGAAGGAACACAGCTTGAAAGAGGCCTTTTGGAATTCCATCACCACCCACTCGAAGGTAACTTTGTGGTTGTCCAGAACGGTCTTGTTGCTTTGGTTGACCTTGAAGGTGATGGAATCATTGTGACCCCTAAACCTACTTTTCAAAAAAAACCTCAAGTGGTTCTTGTCTAGATCGAGTTGACTGAAGCGGTTCCGCATGAATTTTCCATTGACTACGTTTTCTATCCTCCCGTGCTTCGGGCGTACCTTGATGTGGTAGATAATATCCTCGGGTGGTGTTTCTACGTTTATGAGCTTGAGGTGTGAGGAATTGAATGGAAGGAAGTATTTGTGGTTGGTTGTGGCACTGATTGGTGAGTTTGATGTCTGTATGATCAGCTTGGGTGTTGGTTTGACGGCTGGTTGAATGAGGATGCTGAAGAAGAGAGACTTAACATTTGAAGTGTTTTCATCGTCTGAGTTTGCGTTGTGAACGTTGAATAGAAAGTAATCCATCATAGAATCGTCAATTCTGTTGCTCTTGTAGACCACCCTGTCGTGATCCAAGTCACTCTGGGAGAATTTGTCACACGGCTGGTCGTCCAACAACAAAGCTCCGTGTTTGGGCTGATCAGAAACGCTGTACACAAGTTGCGAAGGAAGCACGTTTGGTTGGGAGGCGTGGAGGTTGGAGTTGGTAAGAGGTGCACTAGTTCCATGCATCACCATGAGAGGCACGTTGACAAGCAGCTTCGGTGAAGAGTTTTTCTCAGTCGGGTCTTCTTGCACCACTTCCACATTCAATAAAACTTCGCTCTTGTTGTTGCAGCTAGTGAAAGTGAGCTCGAAGTGGTCAAAAGAGCTCTGGTGACTTATGCCTTTGTAGCATAATTCTCCTCTTACCATGTCCTCACCACTGAACACTGATCGCGGCAAACTACCATGTTTTGGAGGTTTTGTCAATGACAGTTGGGAGCACTTCATCTCCTGCTCTTCCAGCTCCAGCTTGTCTAACATCTTCTCATCCATGCAAGCTTCTGAGTTGTCGTTGGTCTTCAAGACAAGGGAGTAGTCTTTCAACAAGAGGTTTCGTGATAGCACCTTAAACTGTAAGACAGGAAGGTCTGAGTTGACTTGAAGTTCGAAACTGTCGTTCACGATGGATGCTGAAAAGGGCACAAAGAGAACCTTGTTGGTGACGATGTCTGTAAGGCTGAATGTCTCGTGCAGGCGAACTTGCTCTTGGTTGACAGGCCGGATGTGTTGGTCGAGAACCTTCAAGTAGCCGTGCTCGGGCAGCTTGACCAACTCAAACTCGATGTCGTCTGGAGAGATGTAGGTATCTCTAACGGCCAAATGGACGTCTGAGAGGACGATTGGATGGTCTTCATGCAGCAGCAGTGGCGCCGTATGAAGCTGCTCTGGCCTCAAAGCAACTTTTGCCTTCGAAGAAACTTTCACTGACACGCCTTGTTTGATGGTTTTGACGTCGTTTGAAAGAGTCAGTATGAAGTTGTCTGACTTGGTTCGAGAACCATCGTGCTCGTAAATCATGGGAACCTTGTTGGAAATATCCAGAAGGTTGATTTTTTCAAAGTTATCACCGATTATCTGCAGGTCTTGCGAACCGAAGCTGTTTACAAGGGTCTTGGGAAGAGCCCTATTAAGGACCACCAGCTTGCCGTGTGAAGGAGGTTTTTCAAGAATGAGTCTGGTTTCGCTCATCGACCTCCTCTTCTTCGACGGTTTCTTGAAGGTCACAACAAACTTGTGCTTGCCGCCTCTCTTCACCTTGATGTCCCGTACCTTCAGTCCGAAGCTGTTCCTTCTTTTTTCGACGTTGAAAGTACGTCTGTGATAGTTGGATGAGGACTTGTGGTAGTTGGAGGAGGGTTTGTGGTGCTTGCTGATGTACCTCTTTCTGTTTTGGTGCCTCTGCTGGTTGTGCTTGAAAGAATGCCTGAAACTGCGTTTTCTGATGGTTGCCTTCAACGTCGTGATGTTAATAACGAGCTTCTTGATTGGGGTCTTTTTTGAACCTTTCGTTGCATAAATCAGCACAGAGTCGGTCAACTTTGACAATTTTTTTTTGCCTTTCATGGCTCCCAGCTGGTAGTGAATGACTCCGTTCTTCAGGTCCTGGTCGCTGAAATACTTTATTGTCTCATGAGATTCGTCTTTGATAATTCTTCCCCACACGGGTGACTGATGGACTCTGTAAATAACATCCGAGGTATTTTTGTAATTCTCATTGTTGCTGGACGTTCCTCCCTCATTGACCAACGTTCGCATCACTCTATGGTCAATAACCACCTTTTCTAGGCCATCAACTTTAAGATCCTTCTTAATGAGCAGTTTCAATGAGTTTGAATCCGCGCCGGGAAACACGAGTGTGACGTTTGTTATGGAAAACTGACACACACCTCTTGCTTGGCCTTTGGTGTTATTGGTGTACAAAACAAAACCATCAGACGCCAACGGGCCTGTCGGTTTTGATGGCTCGTACTCTATTTCCCCGTCAATCAAACGTAACACTCCCGCCTCTTCATTCACCAGACGACCGTGCTGAGGCTGCACCAACACAATACTCCTCTTCAACAACTCAGCAAAACTCTCTTTTTTGTTTTTTTTTTCATTTCTTTCTCTACTGCTTTTTCGAATATCTTCTTCATCGTCAACATCATTCTTTACTTGTCGAAATCTCAGGTGTTGTTTGTCATTTTGGCTTTTTTTGAGCACAAAGCGCTTGGTCGGGAGCTTCTGGTGGGGCAGGGCGTAGATGCTGAGGTGGTAGAAGGCTCCTCCCATGGAAAACACAATAACGTCCCTAGAACATGTCCCGCTCTTATGCTGGTACCTGTGTCGGGTGTCATTGAGATGTGATGGCCTAGAGTGGTGAACTAAACTAATCTAATCTAATCAAAGAATTTGTAAAGCGCCTATTAGCACTTTGTGGAAAGGCGAATCCATATAATTAGGATTGTAACAATCTTAATCAATTAAATTAGCTTTAATTTATTCAATTAAACTACCAAGCTTTACCATCACATTTGCTTTGTCATTCCTTTCATTTTCTCTATTTTTTTTTTAAACTTATTGTGAATTTTAACCGCGGATAGTAGTTTATATCGTGTAAATCCTCTTATCGAGCGCTTTCACTTGTTGTGAGGCCTGATATCAAGGAGCGTAAATCAAAAATTTCGATTTAAATTTTTAAAAATTCGAAAAAAAAAAATTTTTTATTTGACTTTTTAATGTATTTGTGTTGTCAAAGATATTATTCTTCAGTTTCATGACATCAGTCAAGAATCCAGATAATATGCAGTTAAAAAATTTTATTCTCAAAATCCTACTTGTTAGACCAGGATACTTCATACTACATTTTAAAAAACCATCTCGGATTTTAAACAAGTAGAGATTATAGAATAGGAATTTACTATGATATTAATATATAAATATAAATAATATTTTAATGTTATTATATCATATTAATAAATAAATAAAACTCATATATATAATCAAATATAGTTGAAGCCTCAAGAAGTCTAGTTCACAGCGATAATGAAGCTAACACAATAGCTTCAAATAAAGCTTACTGGTAGCGATGTATGTGGTTTCTAATCATTTTTAAAGGAAGAATTTGAAGATTCGCCGTCAAATTAAATAATAAATTATTTCGTCAGTTTTTTTAAATTTTTTAAATCATTAAAACTGATTTGAAATTAAGATAAAAAAAGTTAAAACCGGTGTAATTGAAGGGAATGTGTTAGAAATTTAGATTGCAAGTTCATTTGTTTTATTGTTTTCAATGTTTTTAAAACTTTAATTTTTTTTTTAAACTTTAAAAAATAAAAATATAAAAGTAATTTGAAAGCTTAAAAGTTTATTAAACAATTAAAAGGTTGAAAAAAGGAAACACGTGATTTCAAATAAAGAAAAATATTATTTCGAAAAATGAAAAAAATTTAATTTAAAATCAACGTACCAAACGTTATCGAACGAGAATTGAGCTATGGTCCACGATTGGCCCTTCTTCATCACGTGACCTCCTTTCGCCAGCACGCCGTGGTGTGGGTTGGCGAGGAGGGTGAGTGTTTGAGAGGGAGGGAGCTCTAGAGCTGTGAAGGTGTCACTCAAAGTCTTGGTCATTCCGATGTGCAAAAAGACGTGAGTGCTTCGGTTGCTGGGCAGCAGAAGGAATTGAAGTCGGTTGCGTAGGGTTGCGCCTGCATATGTGACTGCGTACTCGAAGATGGCGATGCGTTTTGTGATGTTTTCAATGAGCCTATCTTGCCCCAGGGTTTGTGCTGGTGGCATGAAGAATATTGAAGTTTGATTGATCATGGCCTGCGTGAAGGAGGCTATCTCGGTGATGGAGTGCAGTTGAGGCGCTTTCTTCAAAGTGACCTCTCCGTGTTCCGAAGATGAAGATTCACTGTTTCCTTTCACGATTTTTCCACCACTTTCAAGCGTACTTGAGTTTGACAGCTGAGGGAAGATGGTGATGTAGTAAGTGAGATCGCTGGTGGCATCGTCTTTCGGCATCCAGCACAACATTCTTGATGTGATCGCCACTGGAGTGTTGCTAGTTACTTCGAAGGTACTTTCCTCCTCGTTGCCACAGCTTCTAAAAGCTGTTTCTCCCACTACAAAGCTCTCGATATTCAACTCCATAGAAATTTTTTTTTTAATTTTTGAGAAAGGTGAGCAGACATCAAGTTTAAGGACTTCGACATTTATTTCCTGGGTAGGAGTCTTCAAGTCGTAGTGCACCAGCCCATGTTTGAGGTGGTATCTTGAGAACCATTGAACTGCCACCCCTTCAGCCATCGAGTGTGTTTTGAGCACAAGCCCACCGTGCAGAAGCTTTGAAACCAACCTGAACTTTATCAAATCATTTTCGGCTTCTACGGCGGAGATGACAGCATCAAATTGGCTGAGTTGCAACTGGTTGGACGAGTTTTTGATAAAAAAAGATTTTTCTTGAGTGATCAGTGGAGAAGCCAAATCAATTGGCTTTAGAACGCTGATTTGAACGAGTAACTTCGAGCTCTTTTGCGGTTTCTCAAGCACCAATACAACTTCATCGACCACACTATAAGGGTCATTATGGGTGTAAGTCACCCTGTCGTGCACCACGTCTTGCAGGCTAAACATGGCCTTGTTGAGAAGCGTTTCTGCAAAGTTCAGTGTACCGTGGAGTGGCGCTGTGGTCACTCGGAAAGTGACTGTTTGGTTGGCAAAATCAGCAACAAGCTGCTTGAAGATGTTGCTTTTCCGCTGGAACTCAACTGTTGCACTGATGCTCTGGTGGTGGCTTTGAGCCTTTGAGGTGACTTTAATTTTCAGAACAAATGGATTGCTGAGCTTGTACGAGAAATCCATGGCTTTAAATTCAATATAAACGTCTTCGAAAAGCCCTTTTCTCGGTTTTCTGCTCTTCAAAATTATATTCCCCTTCGCAAAGTCGACATATCGAAATGAGTTTATAATCTTTGATCGATTATTCTCCAATGTGAAGTAGGCAACATCTGACATTTTCGACAAATTTGTCATTAAAATGAGATTATTTGTGACGTGCGAGAGTTTGAAGAGGTTGCTGGGGAGGTGGAGTTTTGATTCTGAGTGCATGGACAGCTGTGGTGGCTTGTTCTTAAAGCTTATAATGGGAGGGAGTGGTTCGCTTGTGTGAGAATGACTTGGCATTTGCATGTAGTAGCGCTCATTGAAACGGCTTCTGTGAGAATCGTTCTTAATCACTTGAGCTTTCACTTCAAAGCCAGATGGGTCTTTGTGTTTCGCCTGCAGTTGCAACATTCCAAACATTTGGCAGCTAAATATTTCAACAACTTGGTCTTTTGCATGGAGGTTATTGAGATGAATATGAAAATCATGTTGATGGGAGTCATTGGGGTGGAGATGAACAGAGGGTTGATGAGGTTGCTGAGATGTACGAGAAGGAGCAAGAGGATGACGATCATGCTCAGAGGTTTTGAAAGGATTTTTGAGTGTGACATCTGAACCGACGAAAGCTTCGATGAAGCAGAGGTGTCCATTCAAAGGATTGTGCCTCACGCCACCAGCTGCAAGCTGCCACGGAGCGTTGGGAGTGTCAGTCGACTCTCCATGAAGAAATATCAGCTTCTGTGGCTTGGTTATATGGAAGGAAAGTTTGATAGAATGGACGTGGCGGACAACGGGAAAGGTTTCATATACGTTCAGGGTGATGACTTCTTGCACTGGGTGAGGCTTTCCGCTGTGTCTGTATTCCAAGTACTTCATATGGCAACTGAATACCTGGGGTGTTGGAGCATTTTTCGTTTTTTGTTTCAGATTGAATAAGCAATTTCTCAGCCAATGATTTCTTTAAAAAATGTTTTCAAATTGTTTGGTACAAAGACATTGTACGAGTCTTGGGTTCTCGTATGACTTCATGAAATAACTTTTTTTTTTAATTGATAAACTCATTATTTTGTCCCAAATAACACTCCACGCAAAGTTTTACTTTTGAAAAAATTATAATTTTTATAAAAATAGGCCTAGTCAATTATCCAACCATATCAGTAAGCTTACTTCTCACCAGGTTTGCCCATCAAACCCTCCTCACTCCATAAAATCATTTCTCCACGCCATCAATAATGGAAAAGATATTTTTAGTAACATCAATGAAAAATAAAAAATGTATTTTTAACAATTACCAACTGCTTAAAGTAGTATATAGTGTTGAAAATGTAATAAAAATAGTTACACCGTTAATAAAAGGCCTCGAAACTCTACGGGGTTAATGCCACTATAATAATATTCGTGTTTGTATTGTATTGCATTGTATTGTATTGTATTGTATTGTATTGTATTGTATTGTATTGTATTGTATTGTATTGTATTGTATTGTATTGTATTGTATTGTATTGTATTGTATTGTATTGTATTGTGTTGTATTGTTAAGTTGTGTGTCATTAGTAATCAAAAATGTATTTCTTAATATCAATAATGAAAGTAATAATAACAATGTTTTGAACCAATGGGTTAAACACACCACAACAACCTTGACACAGAAAGCTGACCTCAATAAAACAAAAGGCCACTTCTATTGATGTATAAAAAAAAATTTATTTTCCTTATACTAAAATTAAACTTTTCAGTGTTTGGCCATCGCAACTCCCACTAATGAACACACCAGCAGTTTTTTTTTATTTATTTTTTTTGATTTTTCCATTTTATTATTCAAATGTATATATACACATGTATATATTTGTGTGTTTTTGTATGTCTGTATATATTTTTATTCATATCTTCTCATCCTTCTCATTTCAGTTGCATAATCTTCGAGTTCCTTCTCTTTTAACTATTGTTTATTATTATCAATATTTGTTTCCTTTTCAACAAAAAACGATACAAAATTATTCTTTTTAGTATCTATTGCGTCATACATCCATCTCCAGTTCACGAGCCACCTTCACGCGCGAAGCTTGGAGTCTATAAAACTTACAAACCACCGATAGTGGTAACGACCACTTGCAGCCGCTGATGCGGACACTGATTGCCATATCATCGGAATTCGCAAGGAATTCAAAGACCCTGTCTCTCATTTACTTTTTTTTTTTTTTTTTTTCTTTTTTTTTTTTTTCTTTTTTTTTTTTTAAACTTTTTCAACGTGGGTTCCAAGCCGATTGTGGCTATTTTTTTTATATAGATCATAAAATGTTGTTTTTATTTTCTTTTTTTTTTAACTTTTTTGTATATCGCTTTCCGTCGTCGACCTTCTATGTCGAAACGCTTTGACTTTTTAAAATTTGAATTTTGTGAACATTTGAAAACTTTTGAATATAACAAAACATAACAATACAATACCATACAATACAATACAATAAAATACAATACAATACAATAAAATACAATAAAATACAATACAATACAATACAATACAATACAATACAATACAATACAATAAAATTTAATACACACGAATATTATCATAGTGGCATTAACCCCGTAGAGTTTCGAGGCCACTCGAATAATGATGTTTCAGCTCGAATAAATATTGAGTAAACTTTTAAAATTCTGGAGAGGAGCACTCAAAGTTGTTATGTTGAAGCCAATGACGCCTTTTGCATAAGCCAATCTCTTCGCTGCTTCCCTGTTTCCCCCAACAGATGATGTTTCCACCTTCGTTGTGTGAAATGGCTAGACGCCTAACTCCTTGGCCATTATGTCAATAGAATTCTAAAAAAAGTTTTCAATTCTTAATAACCATCAGTTCATTTTGAGTTTGCATAGAAACATAACACTTTGAAAGTCATAACGCTTTCTTTTCGTGTCTCCTCCCAGTTGAGAAGGCTCACAGACTGCTCAGGGCCACGGCAATGTGGAGTAGAGCGGGTGGTGATTATGCGCCTAATTAGCACTGCGGTCAAACATGGCATAAACAATGCAGCAGTCACGAAGCTTTATCAATGGCTTGGAGGGAAGGACCGTAAATATTTGTAAATACTCCCAGTAAGTGGCATGTTGAGGATCTAATGACCTTTTGTGAAGGGGAAAATATTTGAAATCAGGCTCTGAAAGGTGGGTGTGAAGTAAAGAACTTTTCATAATAAATGCTTTACAAACTTCGATCGTATCTGCCTTTTATGAATAATTATTCTTATTTTTTACATTCTCATGATTTTGAGATTAGGAATCGAAACGTACAAAGTGAACGTTTTATTTGACAATGGAAAATACAAAGTTACAAAATTAAATTACAAATCGAGATTCATGTTCAATCCGTAGGCGTCGGACTGCTTAATATCAAAGACGTTAGCGTTGTCAGAAATTCATTCTGAGCTTACAATGGTGTTGCATTGGGAGAAGATCAGTGAAGCAACAATTGCTCATGAGTTAAGTTGTTACATCAAACTCTTTCGAAAGATGTATTGTTGGTGATAAAAATGGTGTAGTGTAAGCGAAAAGTGATTTTTTGTTAAAAACTTGGCTGAAGAATGATGATTTTGTATGAGAGTTATTGAAGAGCGAATGTTTGTGGTGAAACAGAGCGCAAAAAATTGTGGAAATAAAATAAATAAAAAGCCTTTGAAGGTGAAGGCTTGAAGAAAATTTAAAAAAATTTAACAAACGGAATGCGGAAGTTTGTATCGTGTAACTGTAAAAGAGTGATTTCTTAATCTGCGCACTTGGCTGGTGATAAGTGTTTCCAACTAACGGTTAAAGGCGAATAAAAAAAACTATTGTTTGGAAAATATTAAAAATAAAAAAATCTAAATAAATTTATTTTTATTTTTATTAAATATAATTTAATATTCTTTCAGTTAAATTTAAAATATTATGATTGAATTTAATATTTCTAAAATGATATAGGATACCTCGAAATAAAATTTGATATATCTCGAATCAATCGAGCGTATTTCTTATTTATTATTTATTATTAAAAAATAAATACGTGAAACTTTGAAATCATAAAATTATTCATTAAAAAAATAAAAAAATGTCAATATTATCCGCCTCATTATTCATGCACGTCGTAGAGTCTATCGATTATTCCGGAATGTTTGCATTATATTTTTGTATTTCAGTGAATCAATTTTATAAAATCAAAAAAATTATCATTTTTATATATTATTATAATTATATATTTTATTATAATTATATATATTATTATAATTATTTATATTATTATAATTATATTTACTCTTCAAACACTTTCTATATGCTTCAAACACACCCCTTCACGTTGTACTTTTCGCGCATACTGATTACTGCATTTTGTACTGATAACTTTTTGTTTAGTGGAAGCAAACAGAGGATTGTTTCCAAGTTTAAGGAAGATTCTAGCTTTTTTTTTTCAACATGACCATTTCTTGATGGACTAACATCCACGTTACTAACACTTCTCCAAGACAAAAACAAGAATCAACAACAACAAAAATCAGCAACAAAAATAAAAGGAAACAGCAACAAAATACAACAACAGCAAAATGCAACAACAACAAAATACAACAACAACAAAATGCAACAACAACAAAATGCAACAACAACAAGATGCAACAACAACAAAATGCAACAACAGAATACAGCAACAACAACAGAATACAACAACAACCACAACAATAATTATAGACCGATCCTCATTAATCTCACAATTTCCTACAATACACTTTCGATTGGGATCTCTTCTCCTTCATGCTTGGTCACAATTGACTAGCCTAGATCTCAATGACACCACACAAATACTGCCATAGTCAATATTATCACGTTGCATGTATTGCAGTTCTGTTGCCTTGAGAATTACCTCTTTGTTCTTTCAATGACGTTTTCAGTCTTCTTTGTTCGATTGTGAGCATTGTTTTTTTGGCGTTGCTTTATATTCGTGCTTTAATTGTTGTATTGTGTTGTTTTCTTTTGTTATACTGAATTTTATTACGAAGTGTTATTATTTATTATTTTTTATTATTATTTTTTATTTCATTAAAATGTTATTTTTTATTTTTTATTATTCTTCTTCAAAATGTCTCCTTATGTCTTATATTGTGGTTTGGTATTGTATTGCGACTTGTTTTATATCTTTGATTTTAGTTTTGTATCTTATACACTAAGAAATGTCCTTGTTGAAGCGTTCATTTATTTTTATTACTTCTTTCAAGTGCTCCAATGACTTCTCTAATCTCTCTCTCCATTCACACTCACATCCTACCGATATAGCTCCCACCCTCCTTGATTTACTTCTCGTGTGTTTGCTTTTGTGTGTGTGTGTTTGTGTGTGTGTGTGTGTGTGTGTGTGTGTGTGTGTGTGTGTGTGTGTGTGTGTGTGTGTGTGTGTGTGTGTGTGTGTGTGTGTGTGTGTGTGTGTGTGTGTGTGTGTGTGTGTGTGTGTGTGTGTGTGTGTGTGTGTGTGTGTGTGTGTGTGTGTGTGTGTGTACGTGCTTTTTCATGATGCATCACTAACACTTTCCTAGTCCACTGGCTTTTTAAATTCTATGTACAAAACGCTTAGAACAAGCGTATTTATGCATTAGTACCAAAGGTATGATGGCTTCGACCATAGGTTTTTATGGCGATTAGCTTCCCCCATAAAGTTCGCAAAGGCACCAAGTAAAAGTAACGAGCACCCACATTAATTCACAAAATAACAATTCTTTATTATTAAGTCTGGAACTTTAATGAAAATCTATGACGACTTCAGCATAAGCCTTCAAAGCACTCATTACTCACGCACTGTGAATTTGAGAATTGTCAATCTTGATTGTCTGCCACTGCAGTTATTAAATCTTACAGTTCGGAAGACAGTGATTTATTCTGTTATATAAAAATGCTTTCCAACTTCATATTTCACATGCCAAAACCTCCTCTACTCAATCGTCCAAGTAAAATACCTCAGGCGCCACAGCACCATTTTGCTACAGCGTAGCTACAAGCGAGGTGAGTGTCAGACTGGGAAGCAAACAGCTTCGATGTGGAGCTCCAGCAGAACCGCCCGGAGAAGCTTCCAAAGTGATCTTATTGTTGGCGTGCTTGTTTGTTCAAACGATAAGCACACTTGGTAAGACGCTTGGATTGATTTTAAAGAGACGCGGATTGAGTGAGAAGAGAAGATGTGTTTGAAAAAAAAACAGATTTTTCGATTTTTCACCGAAATATTTGTCAATTCGACACTTCTTCGAAACTATTGTCTTTTTAATGCATATATTTTTGCTCTTGGAATTTTTATTGCCCTGGCATTTCACTCGACTTCCAAGTATGCAAGTGGTTCCAATCTTCGAGATAACGTTCTTCCAAGTAGTTGCCTGCTGCTCACTTTCACCTTCTGACGATAAAGCTTTTCACTAAGCTTGAAAGTAGCTAAAAATATTATTTCAAGTCAACAATTTTATCGTATTTCTACACAATGGAGTAGAAAACCGTTTTAACAAACACGCTTCTGAACTTCTACTTAATTTGCCAGTATCGAGCCGACGTTGGAGATTTCGAAGAGGCAGTAGTTCAGACAAGCATTGTTGGATGATTTAATGAGGGATTTGAATAGAGGGTCGTTATTTTGGGGCTCCAAGAGATGATTTAGCAAGCTCTTAGATTACATAAATTAATGCGCGAGCAGTTACATATCTTTCAAATGGCTTAGCTCATGTGCTTTAAAGTGTCTTGAGAGGCTACTGGGAGTATTCGAGTAGGCTTTTGTGTAAGAACCTTTGCACAAGTATTGAATAAAAAAGGTTGCATAAAAGAAAAGTGAAGAATGATGGACTGGGTATGAGCTATAGTGACTCTTTGTTTGAACCCCTCGATTGACCTAACCCATTGTTCGCGCACTGTTTTTAATCATTTTTACTGAGTGAAATAAAGTTTAAAAAAAGTCTTATGGAACAAACTCCTTCAACCCCCTTTAAATAAGTATGATTATCTTTAAATACTCATAAAAAAATTCACATTAAAAAATATTTTATCATTTCTGATAAATAGGTTTTCATCAAATTAAAAACAAACCTTAGGAAAAACATCTCCCACACGCAGCCACTCATCTTCCTCTTCCACCTGGAAGAGACAAGAGGGGTGGGAGGGGAGGTCTTTGGAGTGTTGCTTGGAAGAGAGAGGATTGTTAAAGTCTGTGGAGAAGGAAGGGTTGATGTTGGTGGTGGAAATGTCTTCTGTAGAGTTTAAGTGAGTGCTCAGAGGGGTGGAAAAGCCTTCAAACGAGGGTTGTTTGGAATGATATTTTTTCTGGAAAAAGTGGTGGTGGGGAAGAATGTTTTTCAAAGAGACTCTCACGCTGCCTCCCTTGGCCACGTTGTAGGAGGGGGTTCCATTGGGTGGTGGTGGTGGAAACTTCGAAAGTGATGATGAAAAAACAGAAGCGATGAAGAGGAGGACGAAAAAGAAGATGGTTTTCTGGAAACAGATGGCTTTGCTTGTGGCGATCATGTTGTTGCTTGAGACGCGTTGAAGAGTGAACGCATCCTGGTACGATGCCTGCCTGCGAAGAGGCAATTAAGCACAGGTCACAAGAGGAAAAAAATTTTTTTTAATATTCTTTATTAGATCAAGTCCAGACATACGCTGGAAATGTTATAAAAACACGGCGAATAGTCGAAGTATAAAAAAAACATTGAAATATAAGAGAACATAATGTTATCAGTCATAAAATACAAACACGAATATTATTGTAGTGGCATTAACCCCGTAGAGTTTCGAGGCCACTCAAAACGTCTCATTATTAAAATTATAGTGAAAAATTAAAAATAGAATAAAATAAGTAAATAAATGAAAATAAAAATAAATTATTTTAAAAAAAGAACAGTATTAGTATTATGATGGAGACATAAAAGTCGGCATTGAACCAACGAAATGAACAAATCACGAGAGAAAAAATTGAAAAAAATATTAAACACAACGAAATATTAATTTAAAACAATTAATCAATTAATTTTTTTTTTCAAAAATTGATTAAAAATTGATTAAAATAGTTAAATTTGAGAAATGATCAATCAGCGGCAACAACTGGCATCACGTAGGCAAGGCATAGCCAACACATATTGGAAATGCTTGCGAACGTACTCAAAATAAAAGTTGAAATAAAACTTCGTTTTGGCGTGGGCTTGAAAGCAGCTTACAAACTTGTATATTCATCACAAACATAATTATCCAGTCCATTCTGTAAAACACCATCTAAAAGGTTCTCTTCCTTCACACGGGTGATCGTATAACTTCGCATCTTTCACCTTTTGCTATTTCACTAACAAGTCTCATCAAGTTGCTACACGAGTGACGTGGAAACATAGACTTAAGCCCTGAGGTGCGATTCTCTCATTAAAGATCACTCCACGACGAATTCTATGAAACAGCCATTATACGGTACATAAATATACAATTGAAAGGGCAGCTTGAAGGTATGGAGTGTGTGGTTCAAAAGTTTGACGCATGAATAATTTTTATAAATTTCTTAACAATGACTGAAAAGTTTAATCATTTGTTTGATTCGCTGCGAGTTCAGGTGTGTGTTGAGGTATGTCTTTCATGCTGGTTCGCAGGCAATACTTCGCGGAGGTAAGATGCCAGATCACTGTGTTGGTGAGCGGGCATTGAAAGAACATACATCAAGGAACTAACATATGATTTAATCGTCTTTGGTTAGGAGTATTTTTGACTTCATCAAAGCTATAGGCACAACTCACACCTCACAAGAGCGCATGAGGCGGATAGACTGGCCTAACTCAAAAAATTCTACTCAAAAAACATAAAAACAGGCTTGTTTGACGTTGCAAAGCTACAATACGTGCTACGAATATTTTGACGTAAGCATTTGGTGAAATATTTCGAAAATTCTCGACTCATTCCCAAACACTTTTGGTCCGTTATTCAAAACCGACAAGCTTGAGCCAGTTGATCATTCTTGTTGTAAAATCCAAACTCCCGCTGCTTTTGGTTTAGTCAAAAGAAAATCTGATGATTCCACCGCTACATAAAATTTTTAATTTTCATTTCAAATGTAAAAATTTATTTGTTGTTCAAGGCAGTAGTAGTTGAATTAAAGTGCATATCACAGTGAACTTCAAACCGCCGTAGATCAGAAGCATGATTTGAAGTTGAAACATTGTAAACAACACGTAATAATTATCAGCGCTCGGAATCCTTGATATTTCGATTTTTCATTTGAAAGAACCGTTCAATAAGTAACGGTTGCACAGCTTTTTAAAGATTGTCTTTCCATTACATGCCAAACAGTTACGCGAAGGTCCATTGTGAAGTCTCTGGCGGGTGCCAGTAAATCAAGTTTCAAGCGAAACGGCCAGTTGAATTATGAGGCTTTTTAAAGATTTCAACGTTGGGAGTGAAATATCGTAGAAATAAAAAATAGTTTACAGATCACACGAGGTAAATCAAGGCAGTGAAAGGCTGTGCAAAAACGCCTTAAAAACATAGGCACTAAATCTTGTTACCACACGCAATAAAGCCTTTTGTGAACTTCAACAGTAAGCAAAGTTCCGATATCTGCCATTGCATGCCACGTCAAGACGGATTTGGTAAGGTTTTGACTAAAAACCAAATTAGCACTAAGCAGCCATTAAGACAACATTAAGCCTAGTGCAATGATCCCTAGTGAAGTGTGAGGAACGATTAACAAGCGTTATGAGCTTGTTTATGGAAATCTCAAAAAATTTTCTATTTTCAACGATGGTTTCTGCCAAAATCCCTCTTAATGAGTATATTCGGAAAGATAATTGTATGGGTAATTGAAACATTTGATTGAGGTGCTGATTGAGAAGTGAGGCTTTCCACGAAAGACGCCCTGCTGGCTTTGTCGAAATGCAAGGTCGTCTTTCAGTTAATCGCTGCCTGCGTAGCCACTCTAACTTGTAACTATACCATAACATAACTATACCATAACATAACTATACCATAACATAACTATACCATAACATAACTATACCATAACATAACTATACCATAACATAACTATACCATAACATAACTATACCATAACATAGGTATAATATACCTTCTGAATAAACCATAACATATACCTAATGTATGACTTGAACTTCAGCCATAACTTATGACTACTACAATTTGTGAAGAAAATATATATTCTGTAACTCATAACTAACGTATAACTACATAATGATGTAGAATGATACAATACAATACAATACAATAAAATACAATACAATACAATACAATACAGTACAATACAATACAATACAATACAACACAAACACGAATATTATTATAGTGGCATTAACCCCGTAGAGTTTCGAGGCCACTCAAAATGATACAAATAAGGTTATATTTAAATGGATTTTCTTATGCATAAAGATAGGCCACGTCGATATGACAACGTTTTCTACTTCATTGCGCAGACTTATCGAGAACTCAATGCCAACGTAAGCTGCCACCTAATATTTTATTGAGAAGGCTTTATCTTTCAACCTATCTCGTGTGAGAGGGAACACGTGAGTTAAATACTCTGAGTCTCAAAGCACGACTGAATGATTCTGGTAATTTTCAAGTTGTTAGCTCCATGAAGTTTCCGTTGGAACCATTAACTTGTTACCGGAGCTATAGTACATAATGTTCCCATCAAATTTGGATTTTTTACTTATTTTTAAAGCTGATAAAAATGTGATCCTTCATAAACATTGCCTTATTATGTATGCGTACACGGATTCAGTTGGAAAGTATGCAATGAGTTTGAAGTTGTTAAGAAACACCTCAAACAGCGGACAGATAGAAGGACGTTTCACAATGGTCCAACTTGTTGGCGGTGCATGTGGGAGGATCGAAGTCTTGTTTGTGGTGTGGAGGCTTTGAAGATTGAGTGGTTAGGCGATAATTAGCTGGTGTGGCTGTTTGGATGGAAGGTTCGCAGAGAGTCTTAAGTGGATTGGATTTGAAATGGAGCTTAATTGTTCGTTTTGAGTGATGGATGACTTGAAGAGACTAAAAAATTCATTGTGAATTTTGAAGAAAAAAATTGAAACAATTGAGTTTCCGGTTTCGAGAAAGCGTGTATGGCCGTTACTTTAGTTTACTTTATTTAAACTATTTTTATTGACAATTTGAAATTCAAAGTTTCAAATATAAGTTATAGATAGGTTAATTTATCTGAGAGTTATAATTTTTTTCTGATTGCGAAGATTTTTGAAAAATTGCCGCATCCGTCATTTTCTCGTTTGAAATACAGACATCGCAGTGAAATCGTCAACCAATCGGCTACATAAACACTGTTTGCCAACTTATTCAACAAGAAAGTGAACAAGTGTTGCAAAGAGTTGTGGTATCCTGACGGTCTTACCAGTGAATTTGAGAAATGGCTGAGGAAGAAAAAGACATTGCTGTAAAATCGTCAACCAATCGGCTACAAGAATACCGTTTGCTAACTTAAAAAACAAAAAAGTGAGTAAGCGTTGAAAACATTGCAAGGAATTGTGGTATCCAGACAAACTTCCTTGTGAATATGAGAAATGGCTGAGAAGGAAAATAAAAGAAAAGAAGAAATAACTTGAAATAACTCTGCAATAGTTATGTTATGTGGTTTTAAGATATGATTCAATTCTCAACTATTAAAACTCATTAATAGGATTTAATAGACAATTCTGCTCCTGAGTTTTCTGAAACCTTTAAACATTCCAGCTTTGGTCAATTTGATGAAACATTCTTCAATAGGCATTCAATATAAACTATGACTCAATTCTGAATTTTTGAGATTCATAAATTTGATTCTAGAGTCAGTTTTTGATCTCTTGCAACAGACACTTGACAGTTCTTATGACATTCACTTATTGTTGATTTTAATTTTTTAATATTTTGATTGTTCACCACGTTCTGTGCCATCTTCAGCGTTTGTCTGGGTTGGATTCAACAAAGACTATAAAAAATAATTAGTGCACAGAAAAGAACAATAAATCGAAGGGGTGTTCGCCCATCAATCTTGAACAAAAGCAAACAACAACAGAAACAAAACAACAACAAAGGCAAACAACAGAGAAAAACAAAATAACAACAAAAACAAACAACAGCAGAAACAAAATAACAAAAAAAAAAACAACAGCAGAAAAAAAATAACAACAAAAACAAAAAAACAGCAGAAACAAAATAACAACAAAAACAAAACAACAGCAGAAACAAAATAACAACAAAAACAAACAACAGAAAGTAAAGCACCAACGACCAAAACGAAATGATAAGCTTTGTGGGTGAAGGTTGATTAATTAGATTGTAATTGTTGCGTGCGTAAAATTTATGGCGGGAAAGGTGGAAGGGTGTAGAAAAAATGGCTGATGAATGATTGTGAAAGTAACGAATGATCTAGTCAGAGGGCGATGAAGACTCAGTGAACGGGCTTTTATGATTCGAATGGAAGCAGTGGATTTCGTAAGTACGAGTGAAAAGTAAAATGGGTTTTCTATCACAGAAAAAAAAATCATTCCGGTTGGTTTTGAATCGTAATTAAAAAAAAAATCAACAAAAGTTATTTACAAAAAAGAAAAAGGTTAGGATGAGAAGTTGAGAGTTGCAGTTGTGAGAGAAAGTGTAAATAAGCAGGAAGCTGAGAAACAACAAACAAAGGTTTTTTGAAGGGGTGAGGATGAGGTTGAGAAAGGAGGGAAGAAGAAGGATCTGTTGAAGTTGTGGAGCATGGTGGAGAATTCCACGTGGCTGCCAAAATGGTTCCATCTTTTTGCCAGTTTTGTTAATTAACACATCTTATGGACATTGGAATAAGGTCGTACAATTTCGTGGTTTATAGTTTTTATTTTTAAATTGTTTTTGAACGTTAAAAGCAAAATATAATAAAATTTTTATGTGAGTTTTCTTGAAGGTGTTAAAATGGAAATGAGAACAATTGATTTGAGAGAACGAAAAAAATGCTGTCGGAAACTCGAGCTAATATGCCATTACAACACCTGACGCCAGTGATTTGCTTAGAAGCAGAAACAAACAAGACACAACACAAGAACGAATATAAGAGGAGGAAATATTACTGAGATAATAAAGCGTTCAAATCGTTTCCTACCTCAATTTAAATCCAAAACGAATGTTTACTACTTATGGGAATCTCATTGCGTTTCGCAATTCATGGCATTTTCAGCGTCTGTCGGGTTCTGATACACAAAAGGCCTCAAAGGAAATATGCAAATAAAATAAGCGAGTTGTTAGCGAACTCGACTACTCGAGGTAATTAATCAACAATTATGAAAGTTAGGGCTTGGGTAGTTAGTTCAATCGTTCAATTGTTTGATTAAAGCTGGAATTTGTATTGAACACATCAGGAACTCTGTGAGGAAGCAAATGAGCTACTTCAACGAAGCGCTTATCTGATGTTCTGCTCGAGAGGAAGACGTTGAAAAGGTAGATCACTATGAATCTTTTTATTTTCTTTAAAATTAAACATCCCATCCCTTCTTATTCCATTCTCTAATAAGTAAAACCCTTTATTTTTAATGGTTTTCGAAGATTTAAAGACATTTGTTATTATTATTATAAATCAAAACCCGGGTTAAAATATTTTTGAAAAGAAACTGAAGAATGAAGCGCATTTGATTTCAATTGTTGAAGTCCATAAATAAATGAAAACCACAATAAGAAAGCAACTTATTCGAACCATCACAAACAAAAACAATTCCCAATACCTTAAACACAAACAAAACAATGTAAATAACAACATATTAACAATTAAATAATACTAATAATAATAATAAAAAGAATAAAAAGAATAATAAAATAATAAGATAACAATAACATAGCAGCCAGAATCACAGAAATAACAACGTAGTGGCCTGCGCCTTTCAGCACAGTCCTTTCACACCTGGTTAGCAATAAAAGCTCGTTGTTATTATTACTATTGTTACTATTATTACTATTGTTACTATTATTATTATTATTATTATTATTATTATTATTATTATTATTATTATTATTATTATTATTATTATTATTATTATTATTATTATTATTATTATTATTATTATTATTGTTTCCATTGATGTTGTTCCTATTGTTTACATTTATGAAAATCTTTTAATTCCTTCTTCTATTATTATTATTATTTTATTTTTTATTTTATTTTTTATTTTTATTATTATTTATTAATTCATTTTGGTGTTGTTATTGAAAGTACTATTAGTATTATGATAAGTAGTGTTTTTAAAAGTATTTTTTTGTTTATATTATACTTATAGCATTTTCAATATACTTTTTCCGTTATTATTGTTTTTTAATTATTATTATTATTGTTTTTATTATTAATAATAGTAGTAGTAGTATTGGTAGTAGTAGTATTATTATTATTATTATTATTATTATTATTAGTAGTAGTAGTAGTAGTAGTAGTAGTAGTAGTAGTAGTAGTAGTAGTAGTAGTAGTCGTAGAAGTAGTAGTAGTAGTAGTAGTAGTAGTAGTAGTAGTAGTAGAAGTAGTAGTAGTAGTAGTAGTAGTAGTAGTAGTAGTCGTAGTCGTAGAAGTAGTAGTAGTAGTAGTAGTAGTAGTAGTAGTAGTAGTAGTAGAAGTAGTAGTAGTAGTAGTAGTAGTAGTAGTAGTAGTAGTAGTAGTAGTAGTAGAAGTAGTAGTAGTAGTAGTAGTAGTAGTAGTAGTAGTAGTAGTAGTAGTAGTAGTAGTAGAAGTAGTAGTAGTAGTAGTAGTAGTAGTAGTAGTAGTAGTAGTAGTAGTAGTAGTAGTAGTAGTAGTAGTAGGAGTAGTAGTAGTAGTAGTAGTAGTAGTAGTAGTAGTCGTAGTAGTAGTAGTAGTAGTAGTAGTAGTAGTAGTAGTAGTAGTAGTAGTAGTAGTAGTAGTCGTAGTAGTAGTAGTAGTTATAATAATAATAGTAGTAAGTGGTGGTAGTTGTTCTTGTTATTGTTGTTGTCCTAGTAGATGTATGTGGACATTTTTCTTTGTTATATTATATTAAATCTTTATCATCTTATCACATATATATGCTCATACATATATTTATTCATATATATCATATCAATATTTCCATCTGTTTTCCTGGTTCATTTTGTCATTGTCAACTCTCTTCTTTGTCATTGTCAGTTCTCTTCTTTGTCATTGTCAATTCTCTTCTTTGTCATTGTCAGTTATCTCTCTTTTCGTCAATCATTTCTTTGTCACTTATTGTATATTTTTTTTACTTCATTTTTTTCATAATCACTTCCAATCAGGGGCTTCTGAACTGATTGCTTTGTTCACATTCTCTCTAAAATTTTTGCAAACAACCTTGCTTTTTTGTAACGGAATATAACTTTCTTCTCTCGAAAGACCTATAAGTCCTTTCAAACTGTTTCACATTTTCAGTCCAGAGATCAAATTCAGGTCTTATTCTACAATATCTGCTAGAAACCTTTAAGTGCTGGCACGTCTGATAAGCGGTTTGAAGGGGGATGAACGAGAGGAGTGAAATAACTACATGCGCACTACTCACAATCTTTACAACCTTGTGCACAAGCACATCTCTTTTAAGAGTTCCGATACATCTGGAACTAGCATTACCAACTACTAATTCCTTCACTTCTCCCCCTTGTTTCCGTAAATCTTCAAAAACTTTTTCTGTTTAAACAGTTCGTAGCAGGGCGCTCTTGAAGAGTGTGGCACCAGCTCTATATATTTTGTTTTATTAGACTGGATTAGCATCGCATGGTCTAAAACAAGCGTCTCGTAAATGACAAAAAGGGCGAGTGGAGAAGCATACAACAACCTACGAGGTATCGCGTTGCACTCTCAGTATACCACTTATCAATGTACTCCGCTATGGAGAGCTGATTGTTTTGATATAGAATTCAGTTCGTCTACTAGCTTCTGAGCTATGCTTTATCAACCAGACGTGGATATGGCATCAATTTGGTTGAGTTTCTTCTTCTGTGAGTTGCAGACGTTTTTATTCGATTGCACTTTTAAACGTATTTTGATCTTTAATGCTAAAAATCTTCACCAAATCACTTTTTTACAATCGGCAAATAGAACATTTTAAAATGAAAAAATGAACATAAATTAATCTTTCACGAGGCATTCGTCAGTTGCGACATGGACAGAGGCAGCATCAAGGACAAAGAGAGTTTACAGTGTGTCGCTATAAAAAGTTTCAAAGACATTGAAAGCTTATAAGTTAGTGGACTTGGCACAAAGGCCTGATAACGTCTGTTGAAGTTGTTTTTTCAACACTTCAGTGGCTTGGTCAGCTGATTCAGCCTTGAGGACGTGTGGGGTCTTTCAAAGAATTTTTGTCCTCTTCACACCTTCAATCTACTTATAAATCCTCATTATTACAATCAAACTTTCAATCTCCAGTTGAAAATTTGAAGTTGTCACAGTCAGAAGTACATAAATTCAACGTTCCAACACTTGCCTTCCCTGCAATTACACTCACAATTGATCGTGTTCAAACAATGCAATCGGCGCTTCACAAAGGCTTTGTTTGAATTGGATCACACCTAATACACAAGCCAGAAAACAACACATTATAGGCCACAGGCCTCGCTTTGACACTTCAGTAAGCATTTGAAGAATCTCACTGGCTTCTGAAGGATTTCAATGCATTATTCGTGAGGCTTTCTCAACCACCAAGTGTCAGCTCCTCATAATTCATCTTATCGTGATTCTCGTGCATTCTCCTGTTATTCAAAAGCAGCTTTTCTTTTGCCACTTTGACTCTTAAATAAATTTAGTTTTCAGGATTATATTTCATCGCGTTTGTTCAACTTTAAGGTAGGTTTACAACCATCCAATATTCTTTTCATCTTTGAATATTATTTGTATTGTCTCTGAAGTTACTGTGTATGGATCTTAATTATTTTTTGGATAATCCATGCTTAAGCTTCTGAGTTTTCTTCAAAGCACGTACGCGTTCAAGCACGTGTTAATTCTTTGTATTCCTTTTCAACACTCTGCTAGCGCTACTCAACATTCATGATTCGTTTCAATGGTTGTTTAGTAGGTTTTAAGAAATAAAATTAATTGTTAATTAAATAGAAATAAAATAGAATTCAAATGCACAGATTTTTTTTCATAATTCATAAAATTAGAGTAAAACGTGCAAAGAACAAAAAATGAGCTCATACGAGATTTATGAAAACTTTTGAAGCTTCCGACGGTTATTAGGGCTTCACAACTTCACGTCTCGTGATCATAAACATTGGATTTTTGATCTGTTGTGTTTATTGTTTAAAGACACTTGAAAACGAATACTGGAGGGTGAATGATGTGGGACGTTAGCCCCCAGTAGCCTGTCTCAACAATTACATGAGGTTAAACAACACACCTTTCGAGATATATCATAGGTGATGTTGAGATTAACTTTAAAAATTTTCAGGTTTTTGTAATAAATTCGGAATAAAAGCTTGAGATGTTAATGTGAAAAAATGTGTGTGTTTATAAATTAAAAAATAATTAAAATGGTTTTTATGTGCCTAATCTTTGTGTGCCATGGGAAACCTTTTGTTTTAAAGTCTACAAAGAGTTATTTTCAAAAAGCAAAATTCTTGTCGAATATGGAATAAAATAAAAAACGGAAGAATTTTTAAAAATAAAAATAATCTCCGAAACAATGGCAACAATGTGAATAAATATCAGCAAGAGACTGAAACCAGCGGCATGAAAAACAAAAAAAAAATAAACAAGAATTAAAAAGAAAAATAAAAATAATATAAACGAAAAAATGTACAAAAATAAAACTCAAAACACAAAAAAGTTAATAACACTACGATATTGTCATAGCAACAACAACGACAACAAGCATAGCAACAATAACGATAGGAATCATAGCAAAAACACAACAAATCATAAAAACAAAAAAACAAATCATAACAACAACAAAACAAATCATAACAACAAAAAAACAAATCATAACAACAACAAAACATCATAACAACAACAACAAAACATCATAACAACAACAACAAAACATCATAACAACACTATTAACAACAACGACAGCAGCTCGAATGAATGGCAAGATCTGTGAGAGAAGCAAAGGGGACAACTTTACGACGTGCTAACAATTAATTAGGCACCCATAGCAGCCATGAATGTATTGCATTACAATTCCGTAAGGAGTCTTTGTCTTCTGACACCATTTCAGTGTCGACTCTTGTGCTTAGAAGGCTCCGAAGTATCGGGTGTATGCGAGAGTTGAGTTTGTTTGTTCTGAAGTTATGCGTATATTTTCAAATTGTTTGTTTTATGTATTTTTGTGTTGTTTTTTTTGTTGTATATTTTCTTGTTCTGTTTTTTTCGTTGTATATTTTCGTGTTGTGTATTTCGTGTTTATTTTTATGTTGTGTATTTTTTGTTGTAAGGTTGGTTGTTTTGTGTTGTGAAGTGAGGTATTTTGAGCCTTGTGGTATTTCAAAAGTTAATTATTTGTGTTGTAAAGCTTGGTATTGCGTATATTTGCAGTTTAGTTTTGTTTCTTTTACAACGTTGTGTTGTTAAGTTGTGTGTGTTTTGTTTTAAATTTGAAAATTTTAAATTTAAAATTTTTAAATTTCAAATCAACTTCTTTCATTCTAAACTTGGGTATGGCTAATTCCACACGTGTGTGCAATTCTTTCACTGTATTTCAAATATATTGTTTATTCTAACTTTTCTATTCTACATTTTGTAGTGCTTTAATTGCACTTTTACGCACCCTCTCAAGTGTTGACTTGATTGAACATACGACCAAGCAGCTTTGTAATGGTTGGGAGCTTCGAGTGATTTCCATGGCGACTCGGTGCATGTTTTAATTTGAAGCCCATTGCTATCGTTTCATTGTGACCTGGCAATACTTGAAGCTGGAGTTCACTGTTGTTGTTGTTGCTGCTCTTGTTGTTGTTGTTGTTGTTGTTGTTGTTGTTGTTGTTAATTATGTTAGTCACACTGTTTTCGTAACTGTTATAGATGTTAATATTGTTTTTGTTGTTGTTTTTGTTGAGTATGTTTAATATTCTGATACGTTTCTGCTTCTGATTGAGTGATCACTGATGTTATGTATTATAAGGTTAACCATGTTGTTATTGATGCTAATTTCAATGTTGTTGTATTTGTTGTAATAAAAGGTAAGTCTGTTTTTGATGAGGTTAGTGTTGTAGCTTTTGAAGTTATTGTAGTAGTAGTAGTAGTAGTAGTAGTAGTAGTAGTAGTAGTAGTAGTAGTAGTAGAAGTAGTAGTAGTAGTAGTAGTAGTAGTAGTAGTAGTAGTAGTAGTAGTAGAAGTAGTAGTAGTAGTAGTAGTAGTAGTAGTAGTAGTAGTAGTAGTAGTAGTAGTAGAAGTAGTAGTAGTAGTAGTAGTAGTAGTAGTAGTAGTAGTAGTAGTAGTAGTAGTAGTAGCAGTAGTAGTAGTAGTAGTAGTAGTAGTAGTAGTAGTAGTAGTAGTAGTAGTAGTAGTAGTAGGTTTCGTTGTTGTTAACATAAACCGGAACACTTCAAGTAGAACATCAACAACATATAAGGCATAACATACTTTAGCCCAATATAATCACTACAACTGCTACTAAATTTAACAATAATGTACACACAACACGAAAAATACAAACAATGCGCTATAAAATACACATACAACACAATAAGATACAAACAATACGCTATAAAATACACATACAACACAATAAGATACAAATAATACATTATAAAATACACATACAACACAATAAGATACAAACAATGCGCTATAAAATACACATACAACACAATAAGATACAAACAATGCGCTATAAAATAAACATACAACACAATAAGATACAAACAATGCGCTATAAAATACACATACAACACAATAAGATACAAATAATACATTATAAAATACACATACAACACAATAAGATACAAACAATGCGCTATAAAATACAAATATTACACAGTAAAATACAAATACAATATGTCGAAATATAACTAAAACGCCATAAAATGGAAATAAAGAGTAGGAAGATAGAGATGAACACGATAAATGGCGTCACAAATACGAATATTATTAAAGTGAAACCGAACAGAGTTTTACATTTAAAATTCTTTTTATACTTTTAATATTATTTTTTAACCATTTAAAGATGGTTTTTTAAATACTTCAAACTTGAAAAATTTTAATTTAAGTTTTCGCATCTTCTCTCTTCACTGCATGGCAGCCTCTAATCACCTCCACATGCTCTGACCAGCCCATCTGCGCCTGCTTCGCTAAGCTATTCCTCTTCCTCCTCCTCTTTTTCTTCTTTTCTTCTCATTCTTTCTCTCTATTTTTTTATTTTTCTTTATTATTATTATTATTATTTTTATTACTATTATTATTATTATTATTATTATTATTTTATTATTATTATTATTATTATTATTATTATTATTATTATTATTATTATTATTATTATTATTGTTATTATTATTATTATTATTATTATTATTATTATTATTATTATTATTATTATTATTATTATTATTATTATTATTATTATTATTCTCCTTCTTTTTCTTTTTTTTTTCTTCTTCTTTTTCTTCTTTTTCTTCTTCTTCTTCTTCTTCTTCTTCTTCTTCTTCTTCTTCTTCTTCTTCTTCTTCTTCTTCTTCTTCTTCTTCTTCTTCTTCTTCTTCTTCTTCTTCTTCTTCTTCTTCTTCTTCTTCTTCTTCTTCTGCTTCTTCCTCCTCCTTTTCCTCCTTTTCCTCCTTCTCCTTTTCCTCCTCCTCCTCCTCCTCCTCCTCCTCCTCCTCCTCCTCCTCCTCCTCCTCCTCCTCCTCCTCCTCCTCCTCCTCCTCCTCCTCCTCCTCCTCCTCCTCCTCCTCCTCCTCCTCCTCCTTCTCCTCCTTTTCCTCCTCCTCCTCCTCCTCCTCCTCCTCCTCCTCCTCCTCCATCATTTTATTTCAATAAACCCATCCCTTTTTGAGCCTTTGATATTGGCCCATACTGCTTACGCATGCAACACACAGCGCATCTGGATTTAAAAATAAATTTAAAAATTTGTCGAGTTTAATTCTTGTCCACTCAAACTCACAACCTATAGTTTTGAGTTTGAGGTATCTTGACGGACTTGTGAATTTGAGAAATGGCTGAGAAAGAAAAAGACATTGCTGTAAAATCGTCAACCAATCGGCTACAAGAATACCGTTTGACAACTTAAAAAACAAGAGTGAGCGAGTGTTGAAAGCATTGCAAGGAATTTTGGTATCCAGACAGACTTTTCTGTGAAGATGAGAAATGGCTGAGAAGGAAAATAAAAGAAAAGAAGAAATAACTTGAAATAACTCTGCAATAGTAATGTGATGTGGTTTTAAGATATGATTCAATTTTTGCTTCTAATGAAATATGACTTTGAAAATAAATGATTTAATAGACAATTTTTTTCTTGAATTTCTTAGAACTTGTAACATTCCAGTTTTGGTTAATTTGATGAAACATTCGTCAATAGTCATTCAATGTAAACTAGGACTCGATTCTAACTTTCGAGATTCATAAATTTGATTCTATAATCAGTTTATGATTTCTTGCAACAGACACTTGACATTTCTTATGACATTCAGTTATTGTTGATTTTAGTTTTTTTCTTTCATTTTGATTGTTCACCATGTTCGGTGCCATTTCCAGCGTTTGTCTGGGTTTGCTTCAATTAAGACTATTTAAAAAAATGTTTAATATGGAATTATATGATTAATATTATAACTATAAATATCGTTGTTATCAACAATTATCATTATGAATGTCATAATAGAGATTATTAGGAGTTTCATAATGAGTTGTATAATTGATGACATAATGAAAAAACAAAGAATTTAAAAACCACCATAACAAACAAAACGTTAAAAACTATTTATAACACGTCTGGGCTGGTTGGGACGATTGCTGCGACACAAGAAGCTCTGTCTCCAGAGAACTTCCCTCGCAATCTAATCTTATCAGCTCTATACATCGCCCTCCACCTTAGGCACTCTGCTGCTAACTGTGTGAACCAATTTGAAATGATATGAAATGATAACAACAAGTTTTGTAATCTATTTTACAACAACATTTTAATTGAAATTTGCACATCGACTTTTTCTTATTCTTTAAATTTTTACCTCAATAATTTTTTTATAACACGCCCTACAGTACTATAAAACCCTAACTCTAATAACAACCCGTACAGTACTATAACCTGGCAGCAACTTTCATGACCACAGTACTTGCAGTACAACAACACATACTCACTCAACAGTATACTTTCCATGAGTACAACTTCAATTCGATCTGAATTTTCCTTTGAACAAAATACTGTTGTCTCAACGCGAAAAACTTCTTTCGTTGTTTTATTCTTTTCGGAATAAAAAGGTTTATGGAACAAACCTTCGGTGTCGTAAAAAATCGTTGGGAGTCGTGAGTTTGAATCTCATTAAAAACTATATCAGTTTTAAATAGATCGGTTTTAAATAGATCGGTTTTAAATAGATCAGTTTTAAATATGTCATAAATAAATCAGTTTCAGAGAATTTCAACGAGAAATAAAGACTCACCTTTGAGAAATTTCCAAACGTCTTTGTATTTATCCTCTCTTTTCTCGTATATGTTTCAAGTCACTATTCTTATGGCCTATTGTACTATTTCTGTCAGTTTGTCTTTAAAGTCACTATCGGCCTTCACAACGAAGTTGATCTTAAGTCAAAAATTCACTGAAGTAGTTAACTCTATTGAATTATTCATACAATATAAACTTTCAGCTTGGACTAACCCCCCAACGAAAAGTTAAATCAGTCACTAGAGATATCGCTCCTACAAACTCAACCGGCATTATATATAAAGCCCCACCCCGACTTGCGTCAGTCTTCTACTTAAATCATTTTCTGAGCTTTGTTCGTGATAGGAGGCTTTTTGGACAAAATAATAATTCAACCAGCGAAGAATTTTTAGACCTTTGAAAAGAGAAAATTTAAATTTTTATTCAAAGATTTTTCTGCTAAAATCCACTTTTAAATGTTTTGTTTCACGTCTTTTCCTTCGACAAAGGCCACTGAAGGCAGCAATGATCACTCAAGACGCGACCTATCATGCACGCCTGCTCCCTCTCGATAGAGACATTTATAACAATCAGCAACCACAGACTCGTAGGCTTGACATAAAAGGTCACGCAATTGAATAATTGGAATATTTCTCATTATTATGTGGCGCTTAATTTGGATTGGACAAATGAAAATGTTTTTAAAACAAACCCTTTCTATATCTTACCTTAGCGCTTTAAAAATTGGATTTGTTAATATTGAAACTAACTGGCGTCTTTTGAAATACCTTTCATAACAATGCTTCGTGAGGTTTGTTGGTGTTATTGGCTGAGTTCAAGTATTTAAATGAACTTCGAAGAAACCTCGTTCACTTTGAAATTTTTTATGAATAAATTATAAAAACCAAGATTTATTTTTAAAATAATTTTTTTAAATATTTTTATAGCTTGATCTCCGTTTAAAGTTTTTCGTAAGTTGTTTCCATATGAATTCTTCAATAATTTATGTACTGTTGGGCGTTTAAAGGCTTTACAATACGTATACAATAGACATCACATTCATACACACTAACACATTCATACACACTAACACACGCAGACATCCAAGCACACACACACACACACACACACACACACACACACACACACACACACACACACACACACACACACACACACACACACACACACACACACACACACACACACACACACACACACACACACACACACACACACAAACACACACACACACACACACAAACACACAATGTGTCTATTTCAATTGCATAAGTAATTCCGTTTGACACCCTCCAGGACGCAGCAACGATCCCACTGAAGCGTCCGCCCAATTGATTATCATAATCATCCACCCGTCCTTCCCTCATTGGAGATTAATACAATTAATGAGACTGATTGATACAAAAATATTATTAATAACAACAAAATACAAAAAATCAAAAATAAAAATAACAAAAATTGAAAAATTAAACATAAAAAATTAAAATTACAAAAAAATTGATAAAACAAAAAACCAAAAATAAAACTTAATGCAAACACCCAGAAAAATGAAAAAAATGAAAAAAAAACTTGGTTTCTGAGAAGTGAGTGCAACTGGCTTTATTGAAACATCTCCTACTGGAAGAACCACTTCTGAAATACGAAAGCTAACACCACCCAACAATTCCTCGCGCCCAACAACTTGCCATGATAAGACTCGTCAAATCACCTAGTGTGATGTATAGAGGCGTGAGGTGGGAGGTATGTCGGTATATTCAAATGTTGGGTGGGAGTGGAGGATGTTGGAGTGAAAAGTGAGTTTGGATTGGAAGTGTTTGGAATGGAGTGAAGGTTGGAGTGGAAAAGGGTTGTTAGTGGGGCTTTTGAAAGAGGTCAAAGTTGTCAGAGTGGGAAAAATAGTAACAAAGGAAAAAAAAGAGTAACAGAGGGAGGAGGAGTAACAGAGGGAGGAGGAGTAACAGAGGGAGAAGTAACCGAGGGAGGAGAAGTAACAGAGGGAGGAGGAGTAACAGAGGGTGGAGGAGTAACAGAGGGAGGAGTCACAGAGGGAGGAGGAGTAACAGAGGGAGGAGGAGTAACAGAGGGAGGAGGAGTAACAGAGGGAGGAGGAGTAACAGAGGGAGAAGTAACCGAGGGAGGAGAAGTAACAGAGGGAGGAGGAGTAACAGAGGGTGGAGGAGTAACAGAGGGAGGAAGAGTAACAAAGGGAGGAGGAGTAACAGAGAGAGGAGGAGTAACAGAGAGAGGAGGAGTAACAGAGGGAGGAGGAGTAACAGAGGGAGGAGGAGTAACAGAAGGAGGAGGAGTAACAGAGGGAGGAGTCACAGAGGGAGGAGGAGTAACAGAGGGAGGAGGAGTAACAGAGGGAGGAGGAGTAACAGAGGGAGGAGGAGTAACAAAGGGAGGAGGAGTAACAGAGAGAGGAGGAGTAACAGAAGGAGGAGGAGTAACAGAGAGAGGAGGAGTACCAGAGGGAGGAGAAGTAACAGAGGGAGGAGGAGTAACAGAGGGAGGAGGAGTAACAGAGAGATGAGGAGTAACAGAGGGAGGAGGAGTAACAGAGGGAGGAGGAGTAACAGAGGGAGGAGGAGTAACAGAGGGAGAAGGAGTAACAGAAGGAGGAGGAGTAACAGAGGGAGGAGGAGTAACAGAGGGAGGAGGAGTAACAGAGGGAGGAGGAGTAACAGAGGGAGGAGGAGTAACAGAGGGAGAAGTAACCGAGGGAGGAGAAGTAACAGAGGGAGGAGGAGTAACAGAGGGTGGAGGAGTAACAGAGAGAGGAGTCACAGAGGGAGGAGGAGTAACAGAGGGAGGAGGAGTAACAGAGGGAGGAGGAGTAACAGAGGGAGGAGGAGTAACAGAGGGAGAAGTAACCGAGGGAGGAGAAGTAACAGAGGGAGGAGGAGTAACAGAGGGTGGAGGAGTAACAGAGGGAGGAAGAGTAACAAAGGGAGGAGGAGTAACAGAGAGAGGAGGAGTAACAGAGAGAGGAGGAGTAACAGAGGGAGGAGGAGTAACAGAGGGAGGAGGAGTAACAGAAGGAGGAGGAGTAACAGAGGGAGGAGTCACAGAGGGAGGAGGAGTAACAGAGGGAGGAGGAGTAACAGAGGGAGGAGGAGTAACAGAGGGAGGAGGAGTAACAAAGGGAGGAGGAGTAACAGAGAGAGGAGGAGTAACAGAAGGAGGAGGAGTAACAGAGAGAGGAGGAGTAACAGAGGGAGGAGAAGTAACAGAAGGAGGAGGAGTAACAGAGGGAGAAGGAGTAACAGAGGGAGGAGGAGTAACAGAGGGAGGAGGAGTAACAGAGGGAGAAGGAGTAACAGAAGGAGGAGGAGTAACAGAGGGAGGAGGAGTAACAGAGGGAGGAGGAGTAACAGAGGGAGGAGGAGTAACAGAGGGAGGAGGAGTAACAGAGGGAGGAGGAGTAACAGAGGGAGGAGGAGTAACAGAGGGGCATAAAGGTACGGTTTTCGTTGGAACGGTCAAAACCTCATGCTTCTCAGAAATAGTTAATGGCGGTCGTGAGTGGTGATAAAGAAACGTTTGATTGGCCGTAAAGTTGCTTCCTCTTCAGACTTTTTACTGCTTTGAGTGCATCGTTCATGAGGGTAGTGATGAAGAAGAGGAGGGTGATAAAAAAAGAAAGAGAAAAAAAATGTTGATAAGAAAGATGGGAAAGAAAAAAATTAAGGAAATAGTGATGGAAAAGGAAAGGGAACGTGGTGATAAGAAAGAAGAAGAAAATGGTGAGGGTGGGAAAGAGGAAAGTTGAAGATGAAGCTGAAATGTTGGGAGTAATTCTGATGATAGTGGAGGCGGGGGTGGTGGTGATGATGACGATGATGATGATGATGATGATGATGATGATGATGATGATGATGATGATGATGATGATGATGATGATGATGATGATGATGATGATGATGATGATGATGATGATGATGATGATGATGAGGATGATGATGATGATGATGATGATGATGATGATGATGATGATGATGATGATGATGATGATGATGATGATGATGATGATGATGATGATGATGATGATGATGATGATGATGATGATGATGATGATGATGATGATGATGATGATGATGATGATGATGATGATGATGATGATGATGATGATGATGATGATGATGATGAAGACGATGAGGATGATAAAGATGATGAGGATGATAAAGATGATGAGGATGATAAAGATGATGAGGATTATGAAGATGATGAGGATGATAAAGATGATGAAGATGATAAAGATGATGAGGATGATGAAGATGATGAGGATGATAAAGATGATGAAGATGATAAAGATTATGAGGATGGTAAAGATGATGAGGACGAAGAGGATGATAGGGGTGCTGAAGTGAAAGTGACACCATAGAGATAAGTGGAGTGGTCCTGAAACCCTGGGATTTATTGTAGTGATTTTAAGCATTTGTCAGCCGTCATGACGTTGAGCAGCAGTTGAAGGGTGGTGGTGACGATTGAGTGATGGTGATGAACAAGAAAAATAAATAAAAAACGATAAAAAACACGTGTAAGTATTAAAAGTTATAAATAAATAAATAAAAATAAAAATAAAAAACTCTAAGAGAATGAGAAATATTAACAAAGTTGTGATAAATAAAAAATAATAGAACTTAAAAATGAATTTAAAAGAATGATATGAAAAATGTTGATAAAATAAAAAGAATAAAATGAACGAAAAGGAAGATTGAAAATAATAATAATTGAAAATAAATAAAAGTGATACAATAATATAAAAATAATAATATAGAAAGAATAAAAATATAAGAAAAAATAATAATAATAAAAATAATTATATAGAAAAAATATATATATAAAATAATAACATAAGAAAGAATAATAGTGAATAAAACATAATATAGAAATAATAATAATAGTATAAGAAAAAAATAATAATAATATTAAAAAAATAATATTATAAAGAAAATAATAATATAAGAAAAAAATTTGAATATATATAAAAATAATAATAATAATAATAATAAAAAATAGATGAAACGATGAAGGGATGATTGTTAGAGCGGAGCTTAGTGGAGCTTAGTGGGGCTGGTGGTCAGTAAGAGGCCTTCCTGGAAGGGGTTACGACCGCCACAATGAGCAAAACAAAACAAAATATAATTAATTTTATTATTTTATTATTTGTTTCATTATTATTATTTTTCTTCCTTCTTTGCTCATTTATTTATTTATTTGTTTATTGTTTATAATTAAAATTTATCATTATTACTGACAATTTTAAGATATCATTATTGTTGTTTATTATTGTTATTTTTTATTGTTTCTTTTATTATTATTATTATTATTATTATTATTATTATTATTATTATTATTATTATTATTATTATTATTATTATTATTATTATTATTATTATTATTTTCATTATTATTATTATTATTATTATTATTATTATTATTATTATTATTATTATTATTATTATTATTATTATTATTATTATTATTATTATTATTATTATTATTATTATTATTATTATTATTATTATTATTATTATTATTATTATTATTATTATTATTATTATTATTATTATTATTATTATTATTATTATTATTATTATTGTTATTTATTTCAAATTATTGTTTTTGTTTTTATAATTAATTTATTTTTCTTTATATTATTCGGTATTGAGAGTTGCGGCTTAAATAGTGGGTCATCTTGATTTACGAATTGCTCTTATTGTTATGGTTGCATAATCTATAATGAAACAAAAAAAATAACAATAATAATAAATAATATAATAACGACAAGAATAATAATAATAAACAATGGATAACAACAAGAATAATAATAATAATATAAATAATAATATAAATAATAATATAAATAATAATAATAATAATAATAATAATAATAATAATAATAATAATAATGATAATAATAATAATAATAATAATAATAATAATAATAATAATAATAATAATAATAATAATAATAATAATAATAATAATAATAATAATAATAATAATAATAATAATAATAATAATAATAATAATAATAATAATAATAATAATAATAATAATAATAATAATAATAATAATAATAATAATAATAATAATAATAATAATAATAATAATAATAATAATAATAATAATAATAATAATAATAATAATAATAATAATAATAATAATAATAATAATAATAATAATAATAATAATAATAATAATAATAATAATAATAATAATAATAATAATAATAATAATAATAATAATAATAATAATAATAATAATAATGATAATAATAATAATAATAATAATAATAATAATAATAATAATAATAATAATAATAATAATAACAATAATAATAATAATAATAATAATAATAATAATAATAATAATAATAATAATAATAATAATAATAATAATAATAATAATGATAATAATAATAATAATAATAATAATAATAATAATAATAATAATAATAATAATAATAATAATAATAATAATAATGATAATAATAATAATAATAATAATAATAATAATAATAATAATAATAATAATAATAATAATAATAATAATAATAATAATAATAATAATAATAATAATAATAATAATAATAATAATAATAATAATAATAATAATAATAATAATAATAATAATAATAATAATAATAATAATAATAATAATAATAATAATAATAATAATAATAATAATAATAATAATAATAATAATAATAATAATAATAATAATAATAATAATAATAATAATAATAATAATAATAATAATAATAATAATAATAATAATAATAATAATAATAATAATAATAATAATAATAATAATAATAATAATAATAATAATAATAATAATAATAATAATAATAATAATAATAATAATAATAATAATAATAATAATAATAATAATAATAATAATAATAATAATAATAATAATAATAATAATAATAATAATAATAATAATAATAATAATAATAATAATAATAATAATAATAATAATAATAATAATAATAATAATAATAATAATAATAATAATAATAATAATAATAATAATAATAATAATAATAATAATAATAATAATAATAATAATAATAATAATAATAATAATAATAATAATAATAATAATAATAATAATAATAATACGAAGTAATTATTTACTTGGATTTAGATTGAAAACCTCTGGCATACAGGGGTGGTCACCAATCACACAGCACCAGTTGTTACTGCAAACCACATTGCTACAAGCTACCATATGACACCTCCACACATCATCACACATCCCATAACACCACACCAACACACTACATCACACATCCCATAACACCACACCAACACACATCATCCCACATCCCATAACACCACACCAACACACTACCTCACACATCCCATAACACCACACCAACACACTACATCACACATCCCATAACACCACACCAACACACTACATCACCATGCATCCTTGCCCCCTAACGAATCATCACATCACACCACCACATCTCCACACCACACAACCACCACCGTTCAACGAGCACCATGATCGATTTAGCAGAAGAGACTCATTAAAGGGAAGGAGAACAAGATAGGAGAGATGTTGAGGTGGGGGAGGGAGAAATGGAAAGAGAGAGGTGGATGTAGGAAAGAGAGAGGTGGATGTAGGAAAGAGAGAGTAATAAAATGAGGTGGTTTCAAAGAGATGTGTAGTAGGGGGAAGAAAAAGTACCTTGTGGGAGGGAGGAAGAGAGAAGATGGAGGAGGAAAGAAGAAGAAAGAGAAGAAGAGAAGGGGAGGGAAGAGCAAAGAAAGGGAGAAAGAAAAGATAAAAAAAGATAAAAAAGAGGAAAAAAAAGAAGAAAAGAAGAAGAAAGAGGAGGAGGAGGAAAGAGGAGGAAGGAGGAGGAGGGGGAGGAGGAGGAGGAGAAGGAGGAGGAGGAGGAGGAGGAGGAGGAGGAGGAGGAGGAGGAGGAGGAGGAGGAGGAGGAGGAGGAGGAGGAGGAGGAGAAGGAGGAGGAGGAGGAGGAGGAGGAGGAGGAGGAGGAGGAGGAGGAGGAGGAGGAGAAGAAGGAGAAGGAGGAGGGATGTCCAAAGGGGGCGAAAGTGGCAATCAAGGTTGTCAGTCCTGTTTCGAGTGGACAATTGATGTTACATAACATTTAATAATAGTAATCATAATTTTCAAAATTAATATTCTACTTTTTATAATAATTATTATTATTATTATCATCATTATTATTATTAATAATATTCTCTATTTTTTCATTATTTCATTTTTTATTATATTTATTCAAATTATTGTTTTTATTGTCATTGTTCTCGGTTGCGGGTTTTTTGATGTGTTGTTACAGGGGTGGGTAGGTTGGACGACCGCGCCATATGGCCAGCTGGATCAAAGCAAGCGGTCCCTGCTTTTGTTCGTATGGACATTCGCATAATTAAAACTGGATTCACATTAAGTAACAATTTAAAATATGATTTATGTGAAATGAGTTGCCAACGTGATGCCAGTTATTGCCGCTGAGTTTTCATTCTTCAAATTTCACTATTTTAATCACTTTTTTTCAAATTGATTTATTGTTTTAAATTAATATTTCATTGTGTTTAATATTTTTTCAACTTTTTCTCTCGCGATTTGTTCATTTCGTAAGTTCAATGCCGATTTATACGACTGATAACATTCTGTTATCTTATATTTCAATGTTTTCTTTTTTAGTTTGACTATTCGCGTGTTCTTGTAACATTTCCAGTGTATGTCTGGACTTGATCTAATGAAGACTATATAACTCTTAAAATATGATTTATGTTGAATGAGTGTATAGAATTTAATTTCTATGCAATAAATATTTCAAATTTAACTTATATCAAACAAATATATAAAATAAAACTTGTCTGGGCATAGGTTTCCACTTACAATGTGGCATTACTGTACTGTGGAATGTGGTGATCTAATGATGTCGATCACAAGCGCCCCCACCCCTTCCATCAAACACTGCTCAACACGCCAATTGACACCGCACCATATTTCATAACCTTTTTAGCTAGATTAACAGATTACCTAGATTAAGCTCGACACTTGATTAAGCATTCCGCATCGAAACGAGATCTCATCCTTCCAACGCATTTCCACGAAGCTTACATTTTTTTTTTAATTTTTTTTTTATTTTTTAAAATTTTTTATCTTATTTATTTAATTTTTTGAATACCAGGACACAAGAGGCAATAAAGCACAATGCACCAGAAGGCATCAGAGCCATATTTTTTTATTGCGTAAGTGCTGTTGTGATAAAAAGTTGTCGTAAGGGTTTTCAGTTTTACGTTGCGAGGAAATTCATAAAAACCTCAAAGGGCGTGATGTGGAGTTGAAGTGGTATCGAGGGGAGTGAATAGACAGATGAAGAGCTTTGTATAATTATATTAACATTAAAGGGCCTTGATTACTTCTGAAATTAGTTATCCGTGTGTTTCGGAATTGAAACCAATAGCTTATTAACTTTTTGTTTTCTATAACTTCAAACTTCCGATTAAGGTTTACCTTTGGAGGCAACTCTATGCCACAGACTTATATTTTATTTTATTTTCTTCACCTTATTCATAGTTTCCCGCCTCTGATATTTTTACGGCATTGACAAAGCAGTGTCTTCGAGTGGTTCGATGTTCTTCAGCCAACCACCCTACATTCGGTCCTGTATACTTTGGCAGGTTCTCGACTTCTAGACTCCAATCTCTCATTCATGTTTCACCCAACCAATTCCAATGGGTTCTACCCGAGACTTTGGGCTGGATTAGTTCAGACAGACACTGACATTTATTTCTAGAAAGATCACCAGCGTTGTAAGAGGATGCTACGTGAGTCCGGAAAGTTTTGTTTATAAGGGTGCTTTTATACATTTTAATGCATCATGGATTCATAGCTATCAAACAACAAAATATAAAAAAATCACAGTAGAAGGTTTTGATGAATTTGAAGTTAAAAAGTAAAAATTTGAAAATTTCAACGTACCCCGCTCATTCAAAAAGCTTCATGTTTTTTTCTCTTATGATTCTAGTGATGATGATGATTATTATTATTATCCTTATTATTATTTTCTTTTTGGTGTTATCGGAAGTTCTACAGAAGTAAAATTATCGGAGTTAGTTTAGCGAACGTTTGTAACTCGAAGAACAAAAAAAATCACAATGAAAAAAAATGAAAAACTGAAAACAAAAAGTTAAGAAATAAAAATGCGCGACTGAAAAACAACGATTTGAAAAGTGGGCAATCATTTTGCGTGAATCGAAACAATATGATGGAAAGTCAACATTGAAAAAGCCAGTACCATAGAGTTCCAACTGATGCTACACATCAGATAAAACTGCACCACCGAAACATCTCTGCAACACAACTCTACCTTAAAAACACCATCACATGACACTGAACGAACACTACAACACCCTCATGACACACCTACGCTTGAAAATTTCCAATACGCTTCCACAAACTCTATTAACTAATCTAACACAAACCATATTAACAACATCCTCACAGGCATCATTATCAACACCTCAATCTTCATCATCACAATCTTACAACAACCTTATTACCCTCATCATCATCATCATCATCATCATCATCATCATCATCATCATCATCATCAGCATCATCATCATCAGCATCATCATCATCATCATCATCATCATCATCATCATCATCATCATCCTCATCCTCATCCTCATCATCATCCTCATCATCATCATCATCCTCATCATCATCATCATCATTATTATCATCATCCTCATCATCATCATCATCATCATCATCATCATCATCATCATCATCATCATCATCATCATCATCATCCTCATCATCCTCATCATCATCATCATCATTATCATAGCTTCGTTATCATCCTCCTCATCATCATCATCATCATCATCATCATTATCACCGCTTCGTTATCATCACTACCACCTCAATCTTCATCGTCGTCTTGCTCTTCGTACCTGCCCTTCCTCTTGGTCTGAGGGGCGGGCACAAGGCCTCCAGAGATGAAGCCATTGGCGGTGGAGAAGAGGTTGATGGGCGAGTTTCCATCGGTGATAAGGGTTGACTTGAGTCCCAATGACTGTAACAGCTTGACCTGGTGGTTGTGGTGATGATGATGATAGTGGTGGTTATGATATTGGTGAATACACACCCACAAGACACACTCACATAAGTCAACTCACAAGGTGCCCCACACTCACCTGCAGATCAGGTCCTGCAGTTGACATGGCGAGGAGGGTTTGGGCCCCGATTGCATCGACCATAAGCTTGAACTTGCTGGTCTCGATCTCCGAGAGTTCCTTTTCCTTGTTGATCTCAATCTCGTTCGTGTCCCTCTTGAACTTCAGCTCGGCCACCCTAGCGTCTTCAAGGCGACTCTTCTCGCCCTCCTGATGAGCGGGTGGTGGTTTTGTTTGGGTTGTGTTGTTTAGCGATGCCGTTGTTTGGGTGTTGTTGCCAGTTGATTGTTGTTATTGTTTGGGTGTTGTTGTTCCAGTGTAGCTCGTTTCATCAATGAGTTGGTGGGTATGTCAACATTTCCAGGCTTGAAAAGATGTCCACTCTTCAGCCAAGCCACCTCAACAATTCAATACCGCTTTAACCACCACCATTACAGCCACTATCAAAACTACCATCCCTGCCAGTACTCTAACCATCATCAAAGCTATCATTGCAACCACCAATTCAACCTACCCACCCATTCAATATTGGTGGCTTTATTTTTGAGATCTGCCTGTTCCAGAGCTGACTCCGCCTCGATCTTCGAGGTCCAAGCTCTGCTCTGCGCCTCTGCCTTGGCTTGTCCTATTGGCAAGTTTGATGCAAACATTAGATTCGGCTTGTGATTATTTATAATTTAAATTTAAAAATAATAAAACGGACAATAAAAATATGATAAATAACCGATCAATAGGCTGTAGAAACAAACTTCAAGTACAGAACATCAAAGACGGAATACTCATACGAAAAAAAATTATTTAAAAAGTCAAGTTTCAAAAAATTAATTGAAAATTTTATTAAAAGATAAATTTGAATTAAAAAAAAAATTAAATTAATAAAAAAGATTAAATAGAAATATGGCTCTCATTCACAACCACTCCAACACCCACCAGTGCTTTCGACGGCGGCTGAGAGAGCCTGAAGTTCCAGCAGGTCCTTCCTGGCCTTCTCTGCCTCGGCCTCGTCGTTGATCTTCTGGCGCTCCAGCTTGCCTCTCGCTTCTTGTTCCAGACGTTCAGCCTCGTGTCTGGAGGAAGGTGGTAGTGGTGGGATAGGCATTTTGGTGGAGGTGATGGATGGTTGGTTGAATTGAATAAATGAGAACAAGAGTTGTGTGTGCGTGTTTTGGAAAGGTAACTGGATGGTATGTTGTAAAATGAGAAACCAATAAACACGCACAAACACAAACACACACACACGAACAAACGTGCACACATAAACACACGTGCACACACAAAAACACGTGCACACAAACCTCGCGGCGGCTTCTTGAGAGTTGGTTGTGATTTCAATGGCCAGCTGCACGGATTTCTGTAGGGAGTCCCTAGTGCGCTGGTCTACGGGCTCCACTGACTGTATATCGATCGAGGTGATCGTCAGGCCGTTCTGGCCAAAGATGAACTTGTCTCGGATCTTGCCTGTGTTTTGAGCGAGTGGATTTCTTGTATGTGTTGAATGAGTATTTGTATTGAACGGATGTCTGTATTGAGGGGTTTTTGTGGGTGGTTGTGGTGTGGCTGTATTGAGTGGTTTTTGTGGGTGGTTGTGGTGTGGTTGTGTTGAGCGGTTGAGTGTGTGTGTGTATGTGTGTGTGTGTGTGTGTGTGTGTGTGTGTGTGTGTGTGTGTGTGTGTGTGTGTGTGTGTGTGTGGGTGTGCGTGTATGAACGATGTGTGCGTCTGAGTGGACAATGAAAAGTGGTGTTTTGCGTGCGTTGAAGCTTGAAAGAGATGGAATTGCGTTGAAGACATTTCAAAAGAATAAAAAACAGTCACAGTTCCGAGCATATTTTTGCTTCTCAGAAGCCATCAAACAAGTCCCATGACGCCACTTTCAATTAAATTATAAAAAGTTGAAAAGAAAATTGATAAGAGTTTAATTTAGAAGCGCCAACCCGCTTCGTTGACGCCGAAGGTGGATGCTCTGATGATCTTTGAGGAGTTCTGAAAGTTGATGCAAAGATGTTCGAAAGAGGGCGCCAGTGGAAATTGAATTGCACAACGTTAATATGCCTCGGTGAAGCAATTGGACGCCATTAATCACATGAAATCCCTAATACATCATCATCAGAAGTGCTATCTGTGGTTTCAGTACTGAACAGAAACACCATTTTATACACCCATACTCAACCCTCCTCCTCCCCCCCCCTCCCCCCACATACACACACACACACACACACACACACACACACACACACACACACATATATATATATATATATATATATATATATATATATATATATATATATATATATATATATATATATATATATATATATATATATATATATATATATATATATATATATATATATATATATATACCTTGTGGAAGTTATCAAACTGCACTCCGGCCACAGAGCCTCTGATGCGGGAGGCAATGGCCTTGCAGGCGTCGCCCACGAAGTCAGGCACGCTGAAGAGATTCGCTGCGTCCACGTCTGTCTTTCCCTTCACGTCAAAGTACCTGGTGATGGTGGTGATGGTGTGGTGGTGATGATGTGGTGTGGTGGTGATGGTGTGATGGTGGTGATGGTGTGATGGTGGTGATGGTGTGGTGTGGTGGTTAAGAATAGGGTTTGGTTAGTGGTGGATGTCGTGATGTTTGTATTTTCTTTTAACCATCCAACTCAGGTGACAAGAACAACAACATAGCAACAATAACAACAACAACACGGCTATAAACAACATCAATAGACCAACAACACCAATACCAGCATCACCAGCAACATCAAAAAACACCATCAACACCAGCTACATTACCAACAAGGTAAACAACACCACCACCAACAACACACCAGTTGTAGGAGAGCTGCAGCTTCAGTCTGGCATGGTCTGCAGTTTCAACGACGATGACGTCAGTCATGAAGTCAGGACCCAGGAGAAGGCAGATAGTCCTGATCTGATTCTGCTTCTTTGGCTTGCCTCCAGACAAACTCAACTGGGTGAACTGCTCGTCTGGTCCCAGCATTACCAGGTCTGGTCCAAAGAGAACCCTATGATGGAAGGATGGTGGAACGTATGGAGGCATAGTGGATTGGATTGAAGATGGAGGGTTGAAGACGAAGGATGGAAGGTGGTTAAAGGGAATTTTTGAAAGCCATCTATTTATATTTTTAAACTGACACCAAAACACTATAATGATAATGGCATTTAAAATTGCATTGTCGTATATGATATTGTATGTTATCATTTTATATCCTATTTTATTGTGTTGTCGTATATGATATTGTATGTTATCATTTTATATCCTATTTTATTGTATTGTCTCATATCGTATTTTATTGTATTGTCTCATATCGTATTTTATTGTATTGTCTCATATCGTATTTTATTGTATTGTCTCATATCGTATTTTATCAACCTGGCCTTCTTCTCCTTGTAGTCATAAATCTGCACAGCGGCGTTGTGGGGCACACGGAATGTGATCACCTGTGTGTGTGTGTGTTTGTGTGTGTGTGTTTGTGTGTACGTAGGTATGTGAGAATGTATATATGTACATATGCATGTAGGTCATGACGGAGCAACAATCCTCACCCACCTTGAACTTCTCCCTGAGCTTTTTGGGCTCAAGCGAGCGGTCTCCCCTGTCGGCCAAAGGGTCCTTCTCGAGGCTGAGGAGGTGTTCCACTGTGGGTGGCAGTTCCTTCTCGAACAACTCCTCGTCCTGGTTCAGCATGTACGTCTCACCGATCACCGCCCTAACCTGTGTGTGTATGCATGTGTAGGTGTGTGTGTGTGTGTGTATGTGTGTGTGTGTGTGTGTGTGTGTGTGTGTGTGTGTGTGTGTGTGTGTGTGTGTTTGTGTGTGTGTGTGTTTGTGTGTGTGTTTGTGTGTGTGCGTATTTGTTTGTTAGTTTGTTTATGTGTAATTACATTAAGATACAATTAGTAGTACGTGAGATAAGGATGGACCTATGATTTTTTTCAAAGCATAATTAACACTCATCGAATGGGGTTCTACAAACTATACGAAGGGTACAGATGGAATAGGAAAAAAAAGAAACATCGGATCCCACCTCCTCCTCCCAGTGACTTCAAGCCCTTCATCTCTTCCCCCCCTCTCCCCCAGTGACTTCAAACCCCCCCCCCCTCCTAAACTCAATCCTCCCCACCTTTCCATTCTTGACGTTCCTGACGTAGATGCCTTCGTTCTCATCAAGGGGCAAGGCAGCCCTCCGGGTGACCACCTCCACCTCCACGGGAGGAATGATCTCCACGGGACCTCTGATCATCCACTTGTCTCCTGGGTTCCTTTGCTTGGCACCCCCTTCGTGGTTCTGCACAAGTGTTGTGGTGGTGGCGACAGTGAAGTTGTGGTGGTGGCGGTGAGGTTGTGGTGGTGGCGACGGTGAAGTTGTGGTGGTGGCGGTGAGGTTGTGGTGGTGGCGACGGTGAAGTTGTGGTGGTGGCGGCGAGGTTGTGGTGGTGGCGGTGAGGTTGTAGTGGTGGCGGTGGGGTTTTGGTGGTGGTTATGTGGTGATGAATTAGGAGGTTGTGTTGTTTTTGTTGCTGCTGTAAGATTCTTTATCAATTTTGAACAGGTTAGCACTAGAAACAAAATCTTTCATGGCATTCAAAAAAGCTAATTTTATGGTCTCTTAAAAAATTCCATCTCCTCCTCCTCCACCTGGTCAATGAAGGTCTCCGTAGCCTTGAGGATGATTCCCTCGTCCTCTCCCAACACATACACGTTCTGTATGCCCTTTTCCAGCCCCTCACCTGGTCGTCATTGTTGTTTTGTTGTTGTTGGTAGTCACTTTTATGTTGTTGGTGGTGTTGTTGCTGGTTTGTATGATGTTTTTTGTGTTGTTGATGCTGTTCTACTCCGCTACTAGTAAAAGGTCATCACCAGAATCATCACCACACCATCACGTCATTACACCGACACCAAACCACCACACCCTTACCACTATCACACCACACCACAATCACTAAATCAACAAACCAACACACCACCACCACAACACCACTGACCATCAACCACCATACGCCCACAAACCAGGCTGCAGGAAGAAGGACTTATCACCCTTCACCATCTTCTTCCTGCCCAGCTGGGGCACCCCATCGGAGTCCAGAGGGTCCAGAATGACACAGTACTGCCTGTTCGTCAACGTCGTGATCTTCACCAGACCAACCACCTGTGTGTTTGTGTGTGTGTGTTTGTGTGTGTGTATGTGTGTGTGTGTGTGTGTGTGTGTGTGTGTGTGTGTGTGTGTATGTGTGTGTGTGTGTGTGTGTGTGTTTGTGTGTGTGTGTGTGTGTGTGTGTGTGTGTGTGTGTGTGTGTGTGTGTGTGTGTGTGTGTGTGTGTGTGTGTGTGTGTGTGTGTGTGTGTGTGTGTGTGTGTGTGTGTGTGTGTGTGTGAAATATGAAGAAGAGTGTTGAGGTGAGGTGTGTGAGGAGGGGTGAGCGAAATACCAAACCACCTCCTGACCTCCTCGTTGACGTTAGGGATGTGCGTCTCAGTGTCGGTTGACTTGATTAACCACTCTTCGCCGTTTCTCCTCATAGTCCCAAAGTCGTCTGTGAAGGTGTGAAGAGCCCTCACGTGCAGTGCTCTCTGTGGATGTGTGGTGGAGAAGGTGAGTGAAAGTCGTCTTGGTTGTTGAAACTTTACGTGCGTTGCCGTGGTATTGTGACGTATTTCTTTGGAGTGGAATTTCAGAAGTGGTGTTTTGTGGTGTGGTGTTTTTTTGGGGTGGCGTTTTGTGGGGTGGTTTATGGTGTGAGAGAATATCATAGAATGGCGTATTGGAAAAAGTCAATATCATACTTCCTTCAACTCACTCTTTAAATCACCACTACAGCCACCATCAACACACCACTACAGCCACCATCAACACACCACCACAGCCACTCTTCAAACCATAAAGCCTAGGCACCAAACCACCATAACCATCAGCAAATCCATCTGCCACCACAAGCAACCACCACAATAACCACCAAACTGCTAAACCATTACAGCCACCAAAGCACCAGCACCACCACACAACCTTGTCATTGAGAACGAAGGCGTTGACTATGGTGACCACTTCCTCATAGGCACCAGGCAGATACGCTCCTGTCTTCTTCACCAACCACTCCTCCCCTGTCACCCGACTCACTCCATCCTGTGACGTCATTACAACATTTCGACGTCATAACAGTTTTGATGGCGCTCTCATTTTTTGCTTTGGCGCTTTATAAATAATATTTTTTTTAATCTCAACGAACTGACGTCATATACTCGTATCCGATTTTCATTTTATTTTATATTTTTATATTGTATTGTATTTTATTGTATGGTATTTTACTTTATTGTGTTGTATTTGTATTTCTATTGTATTGTAGGATTTTGTCTCTATATTTAGAATGTACATTTTTTAGTGCATTGTATTGTATTATATTGCACTATACTGTATTGTATTTTATTGCATTGTATTGTTGGGTATTGTGGGGTATTGAAGGGAGAAAACCTGGTCGACGCTCATCTTCTTGGCTCGGAGTCGGATGGCCTGGTTGGGCAGGATGGTCACTGCTTCCACAACCCTCTGCTCCACTACCTCCTTGCGAGGAATATACGTGCCTAGTTGGTGAGTGGGTGGTGTGTATGATGGGTGATGAATGTGAATGAGAAGGTGGGTGTGAATTGATTGATGGGTAGATGCCTGTAAATGTTGGATGAATGGGTGTGAATTAATGGGTGGCTGGGTGGGTATGAATGGGTGGCTGGGTGGGTATGAATGGCTGGGTGGGTGGGTATGAATGGCTGGGTGGGTGGGTATGAATGGGTGGGTGGGTGGGTATGAATGGGTGGATGGGTGGGTATGAATGGGTGGATGGGTGGGTATGAATGGGTGGATGGGTGGGTATGAATGGCTGGGTGGGTGGGTATGAATGGCTGGGTGGGTGGGTATGAATGGGTGGGTGGGTGGGTATGAATGGCTGGGTGGGTGGGTATGAATGGCTGGGTGGGTGGGTATGAATGGGTGGGTGGGTGGGTATGAATGGCTGGGTGGGTGGGTATGAATGGCTGGGTGGGTGGGTATGAATGGGTGGGTGGGTGGGTATGAATGGGTGGGTGGGTGGGTATGAATGGCTGGATGGGTGGGTGTGAATGGGTGAAAAGGGATGAATTGGTTTGAATGAATGGTTAGATGATTGGATAGGTACTGTATGAGTGGGTGGACAAAAAGATAAGTGACTGAATTGACAGATGGATGGAATGAACGATGAATGAATAAACGCATTATAGTGTATGTTATTGCACTATGTCGTGTTGTAATGATGCAGCCAGCAGCCAGCAACCTGGTCCCACAAACAGCCATTCGTCTCCAGCAGTCCTTTTGATGCCGTTGTCATCAAAGTCCAGACAGGCCCTTAAATGCAGTGCAGTGTTTGTGTAGACCACCTGCACAGGAAGTGGATGTTTGGAGAAGTAATTTTTTGGAGGTGAGTGTTTGCAAACGAACAATCAACACTTGGAAAAAGATTGTGAAAATTTGAAAAGAAGAAACTTTAATGTCAACATGGCAGACCAAAATCAACCGGAAGTTGCTTGAGACTAGTGTTCTCAGAACCACTCCAGGTAGTCAACCACGACTCTCCCCCAATCACCTTCAGCTCCGTGGGTGGCTTCTTGAGAACCTCTCCAGGCCACAGAGGGAAGGGCTCCTGAGCCAGCCTGACATCAATGTCAGCAAACATCAATTTCACTTGACCATCTTTGTCAAATTCCACCTCTCCCTTCTCATTCTTCACCACTGGATTCTCCACCAAACAGTAGTATCTTGGAGGAATTGTGATCATGCGCTCTGGACCCAACAACACTCTGTTATGAGGTGGAAGAATAATTTGTGACAATAATCAATAAAATACAGTTGTCATTTCCAACTGGATCGTAGACTATAAAAAGTTGTTCTATATTTTATATATAGTATTATTGATATATCAATGAATTGTTAAAACTTATTTTAATCCATTTTAAGGTGAATAAGTATAAAATTTTGGAACTAAATAAAACGCCAAAAACTGTTTTTTATTAGTAAATTCATTAAATCGTTAAAATTTACGGATTTTATGAGAAATATATATTTTTGAATCTTTTGTTTGAAAACATGGAATGAAAGGTTGAATAAAGCCCTCAAGCACCTTTCGTTGTCTTGTCTGATGTAGGTCTTGGGACCCACCATAAGACGAGTTACGTTGGTGATCTGGTCAAGGACATGTAGATAGTAGTAGGGAGGAACCCTGATAACGGAATCGGCTTGTGCGTGTTTGTTAGACATCCTGTCAATTTTTGACTTTAAATGAAGCGTGGGAAATTTAACAAATTTGTATTACAAATGGATTATGAAACATCAAATGTGAATTACAAAATGAATAATTTTGAAATATTTTATTTGATTGATTATTAAAATTAACAAACAGCGCAAGAAACATATCATCCACTGTCAAACTATCCTTTTAACACTCTTCCGAGATAGATGACTCAGAGAAATAATAGGGAAATGCTTATAACATCGCCATAAACAACTATTTACATTTTTGGTCACTATATGATAATACAAAACTTACTTTTAACAGTTCAAACAATAACTCTGAATAAAATAACGGCAAAGAGAGGAAAATCAAAGCACCCTCAAGAAACTTTAAATAAGCTCTTAGACGATGTTATATATATACAGACACATATCCATTTCGCAACAACCCTCGTATAGCGGTTTCTATGCTATTATTAATAGATTTCAGCGAGTTGTGCAATTCCAGAGATGGGCTACTCCCTCGACAAATTATTGCACAGAAGCAGTTTTCAATTTTTCAAACATTTCTTTATTATTTACACTTTTTCGTAATTTTTTTGAATTTATTAAATAAGCTCTATGTTATGATGACGATTTATCTTATCGAATTATTTTTGTTATTTTTATTTTTTTTAATAGTCTTTATTGAATCAAACCCAGACAAACGCTGGAAATGGCACAGAACATGGTGAACAATCAAAATAAGATTTAAAAAACTAAAATCAACAATAAGTGAATGTCATAAGAACTGTCAGTTGTTTGTTGCAAGAAATCAAAAACTGACTCTAGAATCAAATGTATGAATCTCAAAAATTCAGATTTGAGCCATAGTTTATATTGAATGTCTGTTGAAGAATGTTTCAGCAAATTAACCAAAGCTGGAATGTTAAGAGGTTCTAAGAAATTCAAAAGCATTGTCTATTAATTTAAGTTAATGAGTCTTAAAATTTGAAAATTGAATCATATCTTAAAACCACATAACATTACTATTGCAGAGTTATTTCAAGTTGTTTCTTCTTTTCTTTAATTTTCCTTCTCAGCCATTTCTCATAATCATAAGGAAGTCTGTCTAGATAGCACAATTCCTTGCAATGCTTTCAACACTCGCTCACTTTATTTTTTTCGAGTTGGCAAACGGTATTCTTGTAGCCGATTGGTTGACGATTTCACAGCAATGTCTTTTTCTTCTTCAGCCATTTTTTTAATTCACAAGTCCGTCAAAATACCACAAATTTTTGCAATGTTTTTCAACACTTGTTTACTTTCTTTTTGAGTAATTTGGCAAACATTATTTATGTAGGCGTTGGTTGACGATTTCACTGCAATGTATTTCAAACGAGAAAATGGCGGGTTCGGCAATCTCCTTAACATCTTTTCAAAATCTTTGTAATCAACAAAAACTATAAATTTTGGATGAATAAATTTATTTATGACTAATATTTGAAACTTTAAATTTTAAATAGTTGATAAAAATAGTTTAAATAAATAAAATTGAAGTAACGGCCATACACGCTTTCGAGTTAACAGGAAACTTTTATTGAGGTAAGACTCTCAATTCGTAAGCTTAAGCAAGCTTCTTGCTCAACTTTCAAAATCAATATTTTCTTTTCTTGATGAACGCTTGTTCTCAAAACAATTTATTCCTCCTACCAACCCAGAACATTCCTCCCTCGTCTTCTCAATACTCAATAAGCTCATAATACTCATTGTTCATCGTTTTTAATTCGAACCTTTTTCCTTACTATTTTTTTTGCCGTTTGTTGTAAGTTCAATGCTGACTTTTATGACTGATTACATTGAGTTCTCGTCAACAAAAATTTTCAGTTCCGTTCTTCGCAGTGTTCTGTGCTTTTTCCAGCGTATGTCTGGACTTGATCTAATAAAAACTATTGGAAACCATTGAAAAGTATTGAAAATTATTTTTTCTCGCCTTTGCGTCGTGCTTTTTAGCACTATGTTCAATTTTTTTAACCAATGTTTATAGTGATTTTTTTTTATATTGTAAAATCCTCGATAGCTTTGAAGCTCGTGTAATATTTCGCTGTAACAAATCGTACGTGATGCAGTTTTCAATAATTATAGCCCACAGCGATTAAAACCGCTTCTTTGAAAGCGCCTCTGAAAAAGTGAAAAAAGGCGCTTTACAAATGCTTTGCTCAGGTTAGAATAGATGTTCTGATTAGATTAGATTATGGCTCGAAAGTCTACGGGTTAATGTCACTCTAATAATAGTCGTATTTGTATATTAGATTAGATTAGATTAGATTAGATTAGATTAGATTAGATTAGATTAGATTAGATTAGATTAGATTAGATTAGATTAGATTAGATTAGATTAGATTAGATTAGATTAGATTAGATTAGATTAGATTAGATTAGATTAGATCAGATTAGATTAGATTAGATTAGATTAGATTAGATTAGATTAGATTAGATAAGTATAACTCCAATGTTCGTGGTTCGAAAATTTATTTCAACTGCGTATGTGAGGATTTTGGCCATTTTGACCAGCGGTTTTACTTAGCTGAAAAGTGAAATCAAATAAAAAATAACTTAAAGGGTGATAGCCCAACATTTGAAGAAAGTAACTTTACAGAATTTTATGAAGTGAACTACACAACTCTAACCCAATCTTGAATACTGTACAAAAGACTTGAAAACACAATGAACGGTGAAGGAACATAAGAATGGATGAGGTTAAACAATTAAAATTAAATAATTCAAAATAAGCTTTGTTGAATTCAACAAAGCTTTAAGCGAACGTGCTACTAAATAATAGCAAAAAAAACATTATAATGCCACTACTTCAGACCTTGTTGGCAGTCGAATCATAAATTGACTGCCACAGTGAACAGGAAACCCTTCAAACTCTCATATAACCTTACTTAGAGTGAAAAGCAAAAACGCAAAAGAAAGTTACTATGGCAGTTTATCATTTATTTACAAGTAATCTTCCAGTATTGTAGATCATTCAACCTTGAATGACTACTGAAGAGTTTTTGACCAAAAGTGAATTGAGATAGAAGGCTGCTCAAGCAACCCCATTTAACATAATTCAGTTATAATATGACGGTTGTTGGAGTTATTTTTTATTGTGGTTGTTGTTTTTGTCGTTGTTATTACTATTGTTGTTGTCTTTGTCGTTGTTGTTGCTGTTATTATTTTTTTTTTTTTTATTGTTGTTGTTTTTCTTGTAGTTATTATTGTTGTAAGTGGCTTTGTAGTTATTTTGGCGGCGGTGTGGTAGGTAAGTAATGGACCTACAAAATCAAGAACAAACACAAGAGATAACCAAATACAGATTCGACAAAATTAAGAACCCTCAAAATTTTTAATTGGAAAAGAGCAATTGAAAAATAGGACTAACACCACTATGCATTACATGTATTTGAAGACAAAAAGGTTCGGAGATTTCATTTTTGAATTATTTTCAGAAGCTTTGAATTTAAGAGATAATATTTAAAGTGAAATATTATTATTGAATTAAAATAAATGTATTGAATGAACTTTTAAATGTAAAAATAACTTGAAATTTTCACAATTTTTAATGTAGGATTCTTCAAATGCACTTTTCGAATGGAGTGATCGTAAAAAACGCCAGTCAAGACCTTCCAGTTTAACTTTTGTAACTTTTTACTCACAATGTTGTCGTTTGCAAGGTTGTGTGAACAAGCTTTGTTCTTTTTCCTTACTCCTGTTTGCTTCAATAAAAGCCACACGTCCGTAACTGTTTGAGCCAAACAAACAGAAAGAATGTTTAATTACGTGGTAATAATTAGGTTTCATTAATTTTTTTCAATTACATAATAAACAGTTCAAGTCTTTTTCAATAAAAATACCTCTTTGCCTTAGGCTTCACTGAAATTTTGTCGCATCGTCGAATTTTTTCAAATTAATTATAAATTAAATTTAAAATTTTTGAAAATTAAAATATAATAATATTTTGAATAACCTTCACTTTGAAATCATTATACTGACGTTTTGTTTTATAACCATAGCAACCCTAATTTTGATGTTAGCTTTTCTTAATTGGGTCCGATCTTGATTGAAAGTTAGACCCAAAAGATTAAAAATCTACATTTAATTAATGTGATGACGAAACGTGCAATAGACCACTGCATTCGAACTGTGCTGAAAAACGACCATTGAATAAAACTGCGAAAAATCTCAAATTCCTGCTTCGTTATAGCGCTTAATTGCCAGCCAATGAATGTAATATGTATTTCAAATGTACGAATTAATGACTGAAAATTCATTTATAAGAACAATGGTCGATTTTAAATATTTTTAGAAGCGCTTCTGAAAATTCACAACGCTGAGGTTCAGAGCGTAAAATGACTTCAGAATCTCTAAGTGAACTGAACGTTTCTATTGGTTCGGAAGCTCTTTACACACAATGAACCAGCAAGTTGACAATGTAAAAGGTTTTATTAATAAGTAGCACTGAACACACCAGTGTTATGATGCTCGAATCAAATGTTAATCGTCGTAAGCGGACATTTTACAGGGGTAGGTTGCTAGCTCATCGCATGGTTGGAACGTTAGCAAGACAATAACTTGAATCTCGTGCCGTGAGATCAGCCACCACATCGGTCATTTTAACTGCCACATTCCTGCGCCACTGTACTCAGAGGCCACAAACAATGCAGATTACCACATCCATCTTTGCTTCGACGCCAAGATAAATTTCGTATTGTATTGTATTGGGTTTTTACTATATTCTGTTTTACCGTATCTTATATTTTTTGTGTTGTATTGCATCGTACCATAGTGTTGTGTCGTATTGTATATTATTTTTTTGTATTGTGTTGTAGTATACCTTGATGTACTCGTTTTGTCTTCCCTGGTCTGTTTGGTCTTTGACTCTTCATAGAGTTACCTCATCGACAATGTTCCGTATGTATTGCTCATTATATGCAAAAAATTCAAACCTCACACACACACACACACACACACACACACACACACACACACACACACACACA
>OX387246.1:467500-472500 GCA_947562095.1 Branchellion lobata
GTGGTTGGAGTGTGGATGACTGGTAGTGATTGTTTCTCAAAGCTGGTGGATGTTGATGTTACATAACATTTATTCCATTCATCCTTCAAAACCAAATTTGGAAGTGGGTTTTTTAATGATTCATTTAAACGACAGTCGATCAGAATTTAAACTTTTCTGTCATTCCAATTCAAACTAATGAAAATAGCAGACACCACCATGCACCACCATGCACCCCCATGCACCACCATGCACCACCATGTATACACAAACCTCTGTAGTCGAAGTAGTCGGCAGAGTATCTGCCAGCAAGAGCGATGTGAGGGGGTATTTGTCCAAGCAACTCGATGATGTGAGCCAGGTGGTCCTCATCCCTCGAGTAACCAGGCCCCGAGTGAGGCTCAAACAAGTAGTCGCCTGTGGCCAGTTCAAACGCCTGTGGTGGTGTGGAGGTTATGATTGTAGTGGTGTGGAGGTTGTGGTGGTGTGGGAATTTTGGTGATGATGGTAGGATGAGGTGGTGGTGATGGGGTGGATGGTGGTAATGGAAGTTGTGGTGATAGAAAAAATGGTAGAAAGTGGGAATAATTGAAGTGGTGGAAGTGGCGGTGAAATGATGATTTTTAAAAGTGGAATCACTCAAAAAGAAATAAAAATAATCCGCAAGCCATCATTGCGTACAACTTAAGCGAGAAGTTTTTTTCCATAAAAATACTTCAAAGCGCAGAAGTGTTTCAAACGTCGAGAGAGTAAAACGTATCAACTATCGCCCTTCTTCTCAACAACAATTTCAAATCCTGCAAAGCAATCTCACCAGCGAATACGCATTGAACGAATAGATCAATCGTTCGTGCACTCGAGCAAGCTTTGCTCCATCGAACGCATTCCTTCTTTATTTCCAACTTCATGGCCACCCTCCCGAACCACTAGTTCAACAAACTTGATTGCAACTCCGTGCCGTGCACCATGACACACCTTTCTACAAGTCATTCACTGAAACGACTTTCCTTGCACAGAAACGTCCTTCAAACACCCTTCAAATCAACATCTCCCACCCACCATTAATCCTCCTTCTCACTATCGATCGTCTCCTTGACCCCCACCTCTCCTTCCGCCAAACCTCCACAACCTCCACAACCTCCACAACCTCCACAACCTCCACAACCTCCACAACCTCCACAACACCCACAACGCCCACCATGCAAGCGGTGCTCCATATATCAGCAGGAGGCCCATACTCTGCTCCCATCAGCACCTCCAAGCACCTAACAGGCATTGTTATTTTATTATATGTTGTTATATTATTATTAACAATAATTCATTTGTATTCGTATTTCACTATTTATTATGAAATTTATTATTTTTTAAATTATTATTATTATTATTATTATTATTATTATTAATAATAATAATAATAATAATATTATTATTATTGTTATTATTTTTTTTTATTGTTATTATTACTTTTTTTTATTGTTATTATTATTATTATTATTATTATTACCAATATTATTATTATTATTATTATTATTATTATTATTATTATTATTATTATTATTATTAGTAGTAGTAGTAGTAGTAGTAGTCGTAGTAGTAGTAGTAGTAGTAATAGTAGTAGTAGTAGTAGTAGTAGTAGTAGTAGTAGTAGTAGTAGTAGTAGTAGTAGTAGTAGTAGTAGTAGTAGTAGTAGTAGTAGTAATAGTAGTAGTATTAGTATCATTATTGTTAGCGTTGTTAACATCGTTTTCATTATTAGTTTCACCAGTACTATAATTACCACCACAAGTACTGAGTAAGTAGAAAAATGATGTCCCTCAGACTTCGACTCAATACTAGAGCAAGTATTACTTTTGTTATTGTTTGCATACAAATGTTGCTTTAATGTGTGTTTGTTTATTGTTACCGAATCGGATAACTGAGACGCACCTGTATTGCCTCGTTTGTATATCATCGGTGAAATGGTGGTACTGTGGTGTGGCGTGGTGAGAAAGTAAAATAATGTCGTATATCACGCATAACCACTTGAGTCAACACAGCTCACTTGACTCCTTGCAACAACATGACAACCACTTGCAACAACATGACAACCACTTGCAACAACATGACAACCACTTGCAACAACATGACAACCACTTGCAACAACATGACAACCACTTGCAACAACATGACAACCACTTGCAACAACAGAACATGAAGCCAAGTGATTTAACCCATATAAAATTATTTAAAACGGCACGGTTAAACCGTAAACCAAAGCATGTTATTAAACAAAACAACAATGGAATAAATAATGACTAAAACAACGAGGCAACCATAACATAATGAAAAAACGTGACGAACGAAGGCCTGTAAAAGCACACAAGAGCGTGCAATTGAATGCATTAAAGGCCTCGGAGGTCTCATGAACCTCCTATTATTGTCTTGCGCAAGGTGTTGTGTGTATTTTGTAGATTACTGCGTATCTTATAGATTGATATGTATTGTATAGGGTATTGTGTTGTAATTGCATTGTTGTGTAGATTATTGATACTATGCTGAGATAAAAGTGTTAAGACAACAATATAAAGAAAAGTACAAAAGAAAAGAAAAGAACGAAAACAAAGACAGTAACAAGGAAAGACACAAAAAAAAACAAAAACAACGAATGAAACAAAAGGAATAATAAAAACAAAGACATGAAAAACAAAAGTAACAAAGAAAAGCACAAAGATAGAGACAGGGAAAAGCAGTAGACACAGAGCACCACAACCAACCGTCCAGCAGGCGTTTCCCAAATCTGCGATCTTGACTGGCACGTCAAACACCTCCCTCACTGGGTCGGGCATGCCGCATGACTGCTGACTCGTTGCTGTGTGGTGTGGTGAAATGGGATGTGGTGGTGTGTGGTGTGGTGTGCTGTAGTGTGGTAGTGTTGTGGTTTGATGTGGCGTAGTGGGGTGTCGTGATGTGGTGTGGTGGAGAGTTGTGATGCAGTTTGGTGTTTTGGTGGTCGTGTAAAGGTTGTTTGAAACTGTGGAATTAATATTCATTGTGGAAAAGTAGTGCAGAGATGGTGTGGTTGGTGTGAAAGTGTCTGCGGCCAAAACTCAAAACTGTTCATTAGTTATTTACTCATTCACTCACTTACTCACGATGACTCATTCACTCACTTAAACCCACGATGACTCATTCACTCACTTAAACCCACGATGACTCATTCACTCACTTAAACCCACGATGACTCACATGAAAAAGCATTAGATTTTTCTTCCTGGTTCACACCATCTGCCTTCTCAGCAACAGCCTCCTCATCGCCATACTCAACCTTCACCATCTTGTCTACGTCTTTTTCTGCGTCTTTTTCTACGTCTTTTTCTGCGTTTTTTCCTGCGTCTTTTTCCGCGTTTTTTTCTGCGTCTTTGACTGCGTCCTTATCGACAATGTTGTCATTGCAGCCTTTCAATTCATTGCACTCTTCATCAATCTTCACTTGAACCTTCTTTTTTTTCTTCTTCTTCTTCGACTTTTCTTGGGCTGCTCCGTCAATCACCTCCGATGGTGCATTGTTGGTTTCGAAAAGTGAGTCAGCCACTTCGCCGCTGTTGCAGTCGCCACTGGACACCTTGATGTTCTGAGGTGCCTCGACCTCCTTTAGGGAGCCTCCCTGTGGTGCCACGGTGTCGGCACCCTTGGCGTTGTGTTTCTTTTTCTTTTTCTTCTTCTTCTTCTTCGACTTTGTCGCTCCCTCAAAGGCCACGTTGGCACTGCTCTTGTCCTCGTCCCCAACCACCTTCAAGCTTTCAATCGAATCCTCCAACTTCTTTAAGACATCATCCCCTCCACCACCGCCACTCCTGGCGCCTTTCGAGCTGTCCACCTTTTGACTCGTCGTGCTCTTCTTGTCGACACTCGAGTCCTTTTTCATGACTCCTTCCTTGCTGCTCTTGTCACCCACCGACTTACGACCTTTGTCGTCAACGAGGTTGTTGTTGTTGTCTTTGACGTCATTTTTAGTACTGGCTTTGTTTTTGTTTTTCTTATTTTTTTTGTTATTGTTGTTGTTCATATTGGTATTGTTGTTAGAGTTGTTTTCGGAGTTGTTATTGTTGTTGACGTTGGCGTTGTTTTTGTTGTCATTTTCATTGCTACTGTTGGTGTTGGTGTTTTTATTATTGTTGTTGTAGCCACCGTTATTCTTCTTGATTTCCATTTCATTTTTGACCTTATCTTTCAACACGTGGCCATTTTGATGTTGTTGTTGTTGTTGTTTTTGAAGTTTTTCTTGTTGTTGTCGTTGTTTGATGAGATGCTTTTGTTGCATTTGTTTTTGTTGTTGTTTGTTGTGTTGTTGCTTGTGTTGCTTGTGTTCCTGTTTCAACTGAGCAACACTGGGCTTATCCCCAGCGAAACAGTCGTCGTCTATCACTATGGGATCTGCTTTGTAGTTGGTGACCCCAGTATCCGTGTCATCATCGTCCTCGTCGTCATCATCGTCGTCGTCGTCATCATCCTCACATTCATAACTTTGTAGAGAAGCTATGAGAGTGAAAATCAAAAAGTAGTTTAGTGAAATGTTATAAAATAAAGTTGTTTTCGATTGGATCATAGAATAATAATAAAAACAACAACAATGATAATAACAATATGAACAATAATAAATAAAAATAAAATAGATCGAAAGAAGAGCATGGAGCTGGAGAACAAAAACACGCGCACGCGGTGAAGAGCATTTTTTATTCATAGACGTCATGAGGCACTAGTAAGGAGCAGAGCAGTAAAGGCAAGATGCAATGATGCAGTGGTGAGAATGATGCAGTGGTGAGAATGATGCAGTGGTGAGAATGATGCAGTGGTGAGAATGATGCAGTGGTGAGAATGATGCAGTGGTGAGAATGATGCAGTGGTGAGAATGATGCAGTGGTGAGAATGATGCAGTGGTGAGAATGATGCAGTGGTGAGAATGATGCAGTGGTGAGAATGATGCAGTGGTGAGAATGATGCAGTGGTGAGAATGATGGCTATGTGTTTGATGTTGTGCAAGG
>OX387246.1:477500-527500 GCA_947562095.1 Branchellion lobata
TGTGTGTGTGCGTGCGCGTAGTCATTGGTAGAGTTATTGTAATAAATGTACGTGAGCAAAGATTCAATGAGATGATAAGTAAAGGAATTTGAAAAGAATCGATATATGAATGGTTGCCAGGCGTGCATGTGGTAATGGAAATTCTTTTTAACGAAAACAATGCAGTGTGGTCATGAAATGAATGGGTAACGGTATGACAGGCAAGATTAACAAAATAAACAAATTGAACATCATTATGGAAATATTTGCGTGTGCAACGAGAAATGAGGCTTAAGAGTGAAGGATTCAGAAAGGATTAGTGGTGAGCAATGGAATGTGGTTCGGTTGCGGAGAACTTGTACATATTTTGTGATCTATGTGAAGTTCGAAAATTCGCACCCCTCCATGAGAGAGGTAAACACCATTTTTGTGCGCAAAGAAAGCAATCATTGTTGCCGAAAATAAGAGGCACGTACGTGCAAACAAGTGTGAACGGGTGTGCACACTTACTCAAGCTTCATTAGCGCCAAGGCAGACGAGTTGGTGCAGACTGGCATTGTACACGCTGACGCCATGGCATCAATCCTTGGTGGCTTCTTTGAAGCTGCCTATCGTACATTAACTGATAACTCCTAATTTCGATTAAATGCATAGGCAGTATGAACTCAATGAGGAAGAAAGGCTTTCCTAAGTCTTGGCCTCAACGACGGATGCATGCATAGATACATGAACCTTCAAGCCTAAATAGTTATGAAAAAGTGTTAAAAATACAAGAGTTTGTGGGAGGCGTAAACACTTGAAAACACACTAAATAGAGGATAAGGATGAAAAACTCCACTAATTCCTGCAGGAACGATCTACATGTGTCCGTGTAGGAACAAAGATGTATGCACACACCGACTGATAACGTTTATGCCCTTAATAAGGCAAAGTGCTATGGCAACTAGAAAGGCAAAAAGTGTTATGGAAGTCAAAAAGCGGCCAGAACGGAGCCAGCGGTTTTTGATCGTCTGCTCTTCAATCGGAAGTCTTTGTGTGTGTGTGTGTGGTGGAGTGATCCACCATTGAAGATCAAGATAATATTTCGGTGCTTTAGGAGAAAGTTGAAAATAGCTTTTTAAAGTCCAAACTTTCAAACGCGCAACTGTTTGGTGTTGTTTGTACAAGGGGCTAGAGTGGGTTAGGTTAAATTCTCAATGCCAAGCGTGGGGCGCTGTGTGTGTAAATTCAAAATGTAACTGAATGTTGTTCGAGCTACCTGTCTTTTCTGCTTTCCTGCCACTCTAATCATCGTCATTATTCTTATCGCCACCATTCATGCTATCATGACTTCCATTGCTATAACAATTATAATTATTATTATTGCTATAATAATTATTATTATTATCTTGACTTGTAATTGCTTTATGTTTACAAAGCATTTAAGGTAACAGCAAGTTTGAATCTCTGTAAAATAAATCATTCGACCGACATATCTCTTCTCCTAATTTGAATAATAACTTGTATTGTATTATATTTTTCATTACTATTCTTATTACATACGAAATTACAACTCTTCTTAGCAATTAATAGTATTAGCTGGGACTAGCTGTAGTGCTGGTAACAATGACCACTTAACGTGCAGCCAGTTCGATCAAGGTGAATTGCTATGTTGATAGAAAGAATGGAATTTTTCCAGCTTTTTAATGTATACTTGCAGGGTCATTTCAATGGTAAACAGCAGGAGTGCATGCAGTCTTTCATTCCTTTCCATACCCCTTTATTTAAAATCCAACCATCTATTCATCCTCGATATGTTATAAGGTATCCTTCACAATGGTACGTATCGAAGCAATCCTAAGAATAGACTGTGTGAGCTCACAACTAACTCACTAATAACCCAATATTATTTTATTATGTTGTTGTTATATTTATAAAGAAATAACTTTGATTTTAGCGTTGGCGTTGTTATTCATATTATTTTTATTAATAGAAGTAGTAGTCTTTTGTGAGTGTTGGTGTCAGAAGTTATAGTAAACTTTTAACTCTATTAACAGCATATTCGTTGCATTATTAAAACTAGCATTAGAGGCACTGGTAGCATTACTCTCATCCTTATTATCATTACATTTCAAACTATATGGCGTAACTATTTGGTAACTATTCATTCTAGCAGTCATCCTTACACACAAACACACACACTCATCCTTACACAGTCATACACACACAGTCATACACACATGGTCATACACACATGGTCATACACATACAGTCAAGCATATGCAGGGACGCTCACACCTTGCACACTGCACTTTTCTGGGTATTTATTGCTTCAGTAACCTTTCTGAGCACCCTTGACGCTTCGGCGTGATTAATTCGTCGATCATTTCAACTTCACCGCTTGGTGACGAAAGAGGGGGCTAATTGCGGTTTATGAGTGAGCTACTTTGTACCCAATCACCAATTCACTAATGCAGAAGGCATGCCTTAGAGGACAATAACGTTCAATACAATGATGTGTGATTGATTGGTGGAAGAGGGGTGGATGATTGATTGATTGGTTGTTCCAGATCCTATTCATGAAGTGACTTAATAACTTTTTGATTGCTCACAGCGGTAGAACTACACGAAAGGGTGAGTGAGTTATATAGACTTGGGCCCTTTTGACGGCTATGCATTGATCGCCAGATGAATGAAGTGAAGAAATACTCTTTACAATATTCACACATTTGCCTCGGATTTATCATAGACACCAGTTGCGCCTCATGCTTGCTTGCCTTCATGCGTGGTAAAGAGGTAACCAGAAACAGAGGAAGATGGAAAATAATGAATGAACTTCTGTTTCCTTCTACTTATTTTCTTTCTTCCTCCTTGCATCGTTCCTTCCTTTCTTTCACTTTTTTTTCCCCTCATTTGCTTATCTTTTCATTCTCCATTTTCTTCAAAATCCAATTGGCTTTATTGAACATTGTGGTATGAATTATAAATAGTCACGTAGTTGCATATGAAATGATAACATTTTGAAGGGAGAATTTTGATTATAGTAATGATGGAAGTATGTGATGGCAATAGTGGTGGCGATGATAGTACTGAAACTAAAGTTGTATTAGTAGTAGTAGTAGTAGTAGTAGTATGAGTAGTAGTACAGAGGCGGTTGTGGCGATAGTAATGTACAAGAACGAAGACGTACGCATCTGAGCAGTTTGATCTCATCAATGGCGGTCTCAGTGTACTGTTGGGCGCTCTTCACCACCTTTAGTGCCACAAAACGCTTCAGCCTGTTGTGTGTGTGTGTGTTTGTGTGTTTGTTGTGTAGGTGGATAGGTGAGTAGATGGATAAGTGGATATGTGTGATGTTTGCTGAGAAAGCTAGGTGAGTGTTGTTTTCGTGATATACGGGCATATGAAATAAATTAGCAGCAATGACGTCGCTGAGGCATGCTCGAAATACACGTTTGGTGAGTGATTCCATTTCATTCATTTATTCTATTCATTTCTATCAAAGGCGGAAATCTCAACGTCCAGTAGGTTTATGGCTGCCATTACAATGGTAACCCTCTCCTAAGCCTCACTAAATCAATGGACTGATACGACGCATGTAACAAAAATCAACACATAATACCTTCACCATTATGCTTGTGTACCAGTTTGTAATGAGGGAAAAAATAGTAATAAAAAGACAAATACAAGTACAAATGACAAGAATAATAATAATAATAATAATAATAATAATAATAATAATAATAATAATATAAATAATAATAATATAAATAATAATAATATAAATAATAATAATATAAATAATAATAATATAAATAATAATAATAATAATGAGAAAAATAATAACAAGACGAACAATGATAATAATAATTATTTATAATATAACAATCATTATTTATATAAATTTTTTTTAAAATATATAAAGATTACTACTATACTTTTCAACCACAATGAGGTGTTTCCCACTGTTCCTCCATGCACCTCCTCTCTTGTAACATCTTCCACCCTTCATCTTCCAGTGATTTCTTCTTTTTTTTTTTAGGCTATTGATGAATTTATTTTTCTACTCATACCCTGGCCATATTTGCAAGCATATTCAACACCAAGCAAGTTTCTTCCCATAATGGTCCGAGAAAACTTTTATCTGTCCACCCGTGTTTATACACCTGGCCAATCTTAAGAACCAAATTTAACCTATTTTTAACTTTGATTCTTACGTAATTTCTTAACATGTATTCATGTGAACCCCTGCACAGATAAGTAGAATTTAAGTTAATATCCTATAATCACGTTCCTAGAACTAGTACTACTGCTATAAATAAAATTAATAATAAAAACAATAATGATAAAAAAACATGAATAGTACTAAAATTATGAATCAGGCTGAATTCTAGAAAGTATATAGATAAAAAGTAAACTCATATTCTGTGCCCTGTATAATTCAATGCTGTGATTCAATTTTTTCTATGAAGGTCAACAAAAAAAAACTTTTTGTGAAAATGAATTTTAGTTTGAATGTCTTGTGAAGATTTAATTATGTTTTTGTGTTTTTATTTATTTGAATAAAAAAATTAAAATAATTTATTTTCAACTCATCACAAAGTAACTGTGATAAGTCGAAGCATTTTATGAATAATAGATTTAATAAGATTGAACAATCTTCATTCTCAAGAAACCTCATCAAACGATCCATTGAATAATTAATTGATTACAACTTTTAATTTCATTGAATTTCATTAATAAATATTAATCAAGCTATAATTAGTTCGTTCAATTGATAAAAATTTTGATAAGGATGAATAGGAATCTTACACGAGGTCCCAGCACAGCCACACAGTGGAAAAGTGACCCCAACCGAGCTTACGAACCACATGATACTTCCCATTGAAAAGATCACCAATTTTTATGGGGTGATATCCACCTGGGAATCAGAAGGTATTGAAATAAAAATTATTAATTTTTAAGGTAAAAGTAATGAGATGATTCTTTCAAGTTTATTGTTCTCAGATTTTGTTGAGGTTTTGATAGATTAGTGAGCTATTCTCGGTACTCATAATAATTCAAAGCACCTTTGCAGTAATCTTTTCTGTCTTCTTGTTCGTCATTATCTGACCCAAGAATTTCCTCCTCATCTTCATCTTCATTCTTTTTAGCCATTTCCCTTTCTTCATTACTGTAGTTTCGCGCTAAGAAAGGTTGTTGAAATTGTTGCGAAGCTTGCTGTTGGACGTGCATTTGTGTTTCCGACTGTTGTTTCTCGCAGTTGTTTCGGTGCATTTGTTGTTGAAAGAATTGCTGGTCCATGAGATTCGGTTCGGAAATAGGACTCTCATCCATGTTGGAATACTCATTCACATGAGTCAAATCATCGGCAGTGGCAGACATTGATTAGATGTTAATCCTTAAGAATTTCCTAAAATAACCGTTACCAACAACTTGACACGTTTGAATTAAACATTAAATTTCGTTTTTAAATAAGTTGAGTTAACCTTCGCACCGGTTAATTACAAACTGAAAACTAGTTTAAAATTTCTAAAACGAATGTGAGGAAAAATATTAAAATTATTCTTTTTGTCTAAAAATGGTATTCCACTTTTTATATCGTATTTTATTTAAGTAATTCCAGCTAAACTTATTGATGAACTACAAAAACTGTTGGTAATAAAGAAACATAAAGCGAAAAAAGGAATTATGTTATAATTAATAACCTTTGCGATGAATTTGCGGATTACCAGACTTAGTTCTATTTTCATGCACGTCTATCTGTTTCGTGATTGGCTACATATCCCGTCATAAGCGCGCATGGCAGTTATAGATTTAAATAGAAAGTGGATAGATTGTATTATAACATGAAAAAAAAATTTTTGAAAAATATTTTCAGAAAATTATGTAGTAGAAAAATTTTCCAAATGAACGTTGAAGTACCAAAAAAAATATTTAATTTTATCAACAATTTTTTTATTATTTTATGCTGTCAAAATGTAATGTCTCACAATATTTTCGAATTGAAAGCAAATGCCTCCAAAAATAAGATTTCAAACCTTACATTAACTTTATGATACATTTTGAAATCTACCTAAAACCATTAAAGAAAACAATAAATATTAAAACGTTGGATAAACGAATAATTGGAATTTCATAAATTTATTTTGAATTTATTACTTTTTTTCAATTTTTTATTTGATCTATGGTTTTAAATTAATTTTTTATTGCGTTTAATATTTCTTAAACTTTTTTTCTCGCGATTTGTACGTTTCGATTCGTATTCTCATCAATTTCTTTCTTCAAATTCATTATACTCACATCAATATGACCAAATATTCTTTTGATGATCTCAAAAAACTTCAATTCAGAGGTAAGATAAGTCGGGATACAAGGAAAATATTATTTAAAAATAATATCTGGAATCCGGATCATCCGAGGCATTCCAACAATTAATCGTAGTCAAAATTCCTTTGTTAAACCAATCAATAGAAACACTTTTAATAAAAATAGTATCAATAGAAATAATATTATCGAAATAAAGTTTACCACTATTTCAACTCTTAAATCTGATCCTCCGTTTATTAACCCATTTGTTAAATCACTTCTCCGTCAAAAAAAACTGTCTCATGAGAAATGGAAAGATACGCCAGGCTACATCAATCACTAATCAGATCGGAAATATTATTATAACTTCTAACAAACTTTCATTAGCTCATAGTAAAAAAGGCAGCAAAGCAATGTGGAGCACAGTGAACAAACTACATGGAAAGATTCCTCCTGCAAACGCTAACTCCAACGTTGATGCCGATAAATTCAATAGCTATTTTGCTTCTATATCTAACTCATCCAACTATATTGAACCCACACATAAGCTATCAGCACCACACAATATTAATTTTATCACATCTTCCACTGTATATTATATTCTCAATGAAAGTTGCCTTAAAAGAACAAGATCCGATGGTCTCCCAGGTTGGTTTCTCAAACTTATTTTCACTGCAATCTGTGAGCCCCTATCGACCATCTACAACAACTGCATCAAGCAGCCATTTTTTCCAACTCAGTGGAAAAATAGTATTATTCACGCCTTTAAAACAATAAACAATCCAACTTGGTTTAATTACAGTTTCAACTGCCTTCATCTAATCGTTTTCCAATACTTTAGATAGAAATCTTTTTAACAATAAAATTGTGAATTTATGAAACGCAATTTTTTTAGAGTCGTTAATGCATGGGTTGATAACTTAACTATTTGAAATTACGGAAATAAACCAATAAATGTTCGTGGGCATTTAAGCTACCATTTTTTTATTTGCGTTACCACATGGTGATTGCTCCATTTTGTCAGATGATAGCCGTTCCTTCGAAGTCCGAGGAAAAACATTTGTACAGCTTTTTTATAGTGACATCAAAAACCTCCAGAAAAAACCCGCAACAAAAAGACCAAACCAAAAACCCGCAACAAAAAGACCCAAAAAATCTAAAAAAGAAACCTTACAATACAAACGCGAATATTATTATAGTGGCATTAACCCCGTAGAGTTTCGAGGCCACCAAACCTTCACCAAAAAAAACTCCAGAAACGCCTTTGAAAAAGTTTTCAAGGAAAAAATTTTTCAAGACAAGCCTTAACAAAAAACCACAACAAAAAACCACAACAAAAACCACAACAAAAAAACTGCAACAAAAAACTACAACAAAAAACTGCAACAAAAAAAAACGACAAAAAACCGTAATAAATGAACTTTCAACAAATATACTGGAAAAAGCTTATAAAAAGTTATACAGTAAGGTTATACAGTAAGGTTATACAGTAAGGTTATACAGTAAGGTTATACAGTAAGGTTATACAGTAAGGTTATACAGTAAGGTTATACAGTAAGGTTATACAGTAAGGCTATACAGTAAGGTTATACAGTAAGGTTATACAGTAAGGTTATACAGTAAGGTTATACAGTAAAGTTATACAGTAAGGTTATACAGTAAGGTTATACAGTAAGGTTATACAGTAAGGTTATACAGTAAGGTTATACAGTAAGGTTATACAGTAAGGTTATACAGTAAAGTTATACAGTAGGGTTATACAGTAAGGTTATACAGTAAGGTTATACAGTAAGGTTATACAGTAGGGTTATACAGTTGTAATGCGTTAGATTTTCAGTTATCGAACTAACTATGTTTAAACAGCAAACCAGGTTGGCAGTGATAACTGGTATGTGATTTCACTAAGTGGTATTGAAAGAGAACAGCTGTTGCATTTTTGTTGAATTTAAGTTACTTATACAAAGTAAGTACAAGAAAGCATTATATGCGCTGTCAAGTACTGTGGCAGCGTTGCCGATAGTGGGACGGGTGTGTCAATGTTCATGGGAAATGTTGAATATGTTTGTATGTTCTATGCTTGATGAGCTTACAGATTGGAGTTTTAATTGTGAGACAGGGTTCAGCTTGATAACATTTTAGTGGGGGTAAAGTGAACCTAGGACATATGACATTGGTCATATGGGTCTTTCGGCATTAATACAATAAGCGTGTAGTTTGAGTATGAATATGAATCCTATAGCAAAGCCTCAAGAGAAAGAATAAAGCTCTTGATTTCATTCATGGGATGAATGAGTTCCGAATTATCTGCCTATTAAAAGCAGACGAAGTTTACGTTGGTGATAATGCCGCCGACGTGCATGGACATCAAGCTTCGATTTTGCGATCAATATATCGTAACGTTCTATTTGTTTATTTGTTCCAATACTTTTCAATACCATCCTTTTTCTCATTTTCACAACAACTTTGGAGCTTTAAAAACTCATGTGTTTTGTATTCAAAACTCGTCCATCTCTCCACCGAAACATCTATCATAGGCAAGGTCAACATACAGCGCATAGCGAGATAAACGCAGCGAGATTTTTTTTATTTTTTTTATATTTTTTTAAAAATTCAGTAATTATGATGTATTTATATTTTATCTAAACAAATAGAAGAATAGTTTTGTTTGCGTTCAAGTTTATATTTTATTTTTTTATTTTTTTGAAGTGCCTCTGGCGTCTACATCGGGAGGTACAAGATGTTAAAGATGAAAAAAATTGAAATTATTTCTATAAAAGTTACAACTTTCTAAAAATCAAAATTATGTTTAACAAAGAACCGCGTTGGTGAACGCACAATGATAGGTGGAAAACAAAAATAAACATCAGCAAAAAGAAAGAGAATAAAAAATAGCCAGAACACCTACAGGCCGACGCATTATTTAGATTAGTTGGCGATAGACGGCAATGTGGAATCAATTAGTTATCATCAGCAGCAAGGGCATCCAGAATCGCCTTTGAAACTCTACTCGTTCTCTTATCTTTATTAGTGCCGCTTCGTCATATAGGGCCGTACAGGGCTGTATAGGGCTGTACAGGGCTGTATAGGGCTATATAGGGCTGTACAGGGCTGTATAGGGGGTAGATAGAGAGTGTATAAAGGGTGTACATAACTTGGATTGCCTATAAAATGGATGTATGAGGGCCCATATGGCATGTAGAAGTGTGATAAAAGTGGTGTGTAGAAGCTCTATGAAGGATATTTTTTTTATAGTCTTCATTAGATCAAGTTCAGACACACGCTGGAAATGTCGCAAAAACAAGGCGAATAGTCGAACAAAAAAGAAAACACTGAAATATGCGAGAACAGAATGTTATCAGTCATAAAAGTCTGCAGTGAACCTACGAAGTGAACAAATCGCAAGAAAAAAAGTTGAAAAAATATTAAACAAAATGAAATATTAATTTAAAGCAATAACTCAATTGAAATATTTGAAAAAAAAAGATTAAAACAGTCAAATTTGAGGAATGAAAACACAGCGGCAATAAAACTGGCATCACGTTGGCAACGCACACATAGAAAAAATATAGAAATGTGAGAGAATTTATAAATGAGAAGAAATACAAAAGGATGATGGTGTGGAGGGTGTGCCGTGTGAATGATGATGACAACAACAAAGGCACCACGAATCTTTTATTAATCATGCAAGTCAATGTTTCAAACAAATAAAAAGTCATTCGAGAGCTGTATTGAATGGCTGCCTTCATTCTCACGGAAACCTGTAACGTTTTGTTCAAAGTGGCTTTATTTTTTAAAATCTCATTATGTAAAAAAAGAGAAAAAGAATGAATGTAATTATGTTATTTTATAAAAATAATGTTTATTTCAAAATAAACTTCCGCGACTCATAGACATTCGTTTGATAAAAGTATTAAAAAAATTATTTCTTTGAAAAATAAGGAGTGTGTTTTTGAGTTGTTTTGTTAAAAAAAACTTATGAATAAGTTCATCCCTACATAACAATTGGTCGATCTTCACTTGGAATTCTTCGCATATCCTATGTATTACGAGACAATACAAACACGAATATTGTTACAGTGGCATTAACCCTTTAGAGTTTTGAGGCCACATAATTATAACGCATAAATATGGATTATAACTATTAAGTATTTTGAGGTTGTCTACCCATCTCGATAGTCTCAAAAGCCTGCAATAAAACAACGTAAAGAGACAGAAGAAGGAGGAATAAGTCTTGGCATTATTCTACCAATTAAAGGAAAGTCTATATTGACCTAACTACCCTAGCATTCTCACCCTTGAGTAGCCACTCTACGAAAGGCCAATATCTCTCCTCAAACTCAGAAGCCTTATTTTCATACAGTTTCAACATTTTATGAGTTCAGAATAAAATCTTATTTTATTTATTTATTTTTTTAATTAATTCTTTAAAAATAACAAGTTTTCACAAAAATTAAAACTTTTTTTTTAAATTGCACAGTTTGGTTGCATTTACTTCAATGAAGACCACAAAAGCATATTTTAGAGCTCACAACTGCAAAATTCAACCACAGAACTTTTTCAAAAAATTTATTTCGTTTTGTCTTTGAGTATTTCAGTATGAGCCTAGTAGAAGCAAATGATTTCTTGCTTTGTAACATTATTAGTCTGACTGGGTTTAATTCAGTAAAGACAATTTTATCTTATCTAACCAAAGCATATGTATAGCGCTGAAGCACACCGTTCAAGATCAAGTGTGAGTTGGGTAACCTGGCAGTTATCCAGCCACTTCGTTGAGACCAACCTTAATTTTTATAAAACACAATAAGGCAATGGTACTATTATATAAGAGGCCTTATCACGAGAAATCTTCAAAAACCTATATTTTTTTTAGTCTTTATTCAATCAAATCCAGACAAACGCTGGAAATGGCACAGAACGTGGTGAACAATCAAAATGAAACTAATAAAACTAAAATCAACAATAACTGAATGTCGTAAGAACTGTTAATTTTATGTTGCAAGAAATCAAAACTGACTCTAGAATCAAATATTTGAAATTTTGAATTTCAAATAGTTAGTACAAATAGTTTAAACAAAGTAAATTAAAGTAACGGCCATACACGCTTTCGCGAAACAGGAAACTTCCGGAAATTTTTGATTATTCAAAATCTGAAATGTAAGTCGAAAAAGTTTTCGGTTTCGCAAAAACTTTTATGGCGGTTACTTTAAGTTACTTTATTTAAAATATTTTTATGAACAATTTTAAATTTAAAGTTTCAAATATTAGTTATAAATAGGTTAATTCATCTAAAATTTATAGTTTTTGCCGATTGCAAAAACTTTTTTCAAAATTGACGAATTTGCCACTTTCTCGTTTGAAATACGGACATCGCAATGAAATCGTCAACCAACGCCTACATAAATACTGTTTGCCAACTTACTCAACAAGAAAGTGAACAAGTTTTGAAAGGCCTTGAAGAGAATTGTGGTGTTCAGACTGACTTACCTGTGAATTTGAGAAATGGCTGAAGAAGAAAGACATTACAGGAAAATCTTCAACCAATCGGCTACAAGAATACCGTTTGCCAACTTAAAAAAAAGTAAGTGAGCGAGTGTTGAAAGCATTTCAAGGATAGAAGTACCTAGACAGACTTCCTTTTGAATATGAGAAATGGTTGAAAAGGAAAATAGAAGGAAAGAAGAAATAAATTGAAATAACTCTGCAATAGTTATGTTATGTGGTTTTAAGATATGATTCAATTCTCAAATTTTAAGACTCATTTATTTGATTTAATAGACAATTCTACTTTTGAATTTTTTAGAACCTTCTAACATTCCAGTTTTGGTTAATTTGATGAAACATTCTCCAATAGTCATTTAATATAAACTATGACTCAATTCTGAATTTTTGAGATTCATAAATTTGATTCTATAGTCAGTTTTTGATCTCTTGTAACAGACACTTGACATTTCTTATGACTTTCAGTTATTGTTGATTTATTTTTTTTCTTCCATTTTGATTGTTCACCCTTGTCTACATGCAGCGCTATAAAATATTCTGGTGAGGTATTAAATTGAATTATGATTAAACTTGGGTTTTAGTTGTGTGCTTGATTATTGTTTCATATCATCATTTAGATTTTCCCTAAGTTGTAAATAAACCTTTGAACAATTTACACATCCAGACGTCTTTGTATGGCTTTATGTATGTATGTGTTTCTTTGTGTTTGCGCGCGTGTAAAGCTTTTAGTATGTATGTATGTAGGCATGAGTAAACAGCTTTTTGTATGTATGTACGTATACAAGCATGTTTGTATGTATTGGTGTGAGTTAATATGTGAATTATAAAATATATAAAAATCTGTAGATGAGAAACGTATATATAGCTTGAGAAAAGTTTAGAGGGATGATTGAGAGGTTCGTTGGGTCGTTTGATGATTTTTCGAGAATGGAAAGGATTATCTGAGAGTTATTTGAAGGCACGAGAAGTTTGGATTTCATGTTTTTGGTTGGTTTTCTGTTATTTCCATGATGGTTTATGAAATATTCAAAGTAAAATTCATCTATGTATGCGTTGCCAACGTGATGCCAGTTATTGCCACTGAGTTTTCATTCTTCAAATTTAGCTATTTTAAGCAAATCTTTTTTTAATTGATTTATTGTTTTAAATTAATATTTCATTGTGTTTAATAATTTTTCAATTTTTTCTCTCGCCATTTGTTAATTTCGTAAGTTTAATGCCGGCTTTTATGGCTGATAACATTCTGTTCTCGTATATTTCAATTTTTTCTTTTTTAGTTCGACTATTCGCCGTGTTTTTGTAACATTTCCAGCGTATGTCTGGACATGATCTAATAAAGACTATATAACTCTTATAACTGAATGCCAACATTTTGTTGAGTTCCACTTGCTTCGAATGTTACAATACAATGAAATATAATTTAAAAAATATTAAAAAAAATATTTTATATGACCTTTATTGAAAATCAAATTGATTCTGATCTACAACTTTAGATAAGATAAATAAATAAAATATGGTACAAGACCAAACGAAAGCCCTGTTCTCAAAGACGCCACAAAAAACTATGCCACACCAAAATACAAACCTGCTAGAAAACAATAAGATGCTTCGTACTAGAATACAAAAGAATACAACACAATACAATACAATAAGATAAAATATGATAGAATACAACACAATACGGTACAATAGAATATAATACAATACAACAAAATAAATACAATACAATAGAAGGCAATATAAATAACTACGCTACAGTACAATACAGAGAGAATCATTGTAAACAAACCGCATACCCGCGGGCTTCGAAGGCTGATGCTGGATTCATCGTTTCCTTAATTAGGAAATTATATTCACTCGCTTGTTCATCTCTAGCATTCGCTTCACACACAATGAAATAATGAAGAAGAGGCATAGACTGCAGTGAATAATGTTAACACACAATAAATTTTGCTACCTCAAAATGTTGTTTGGGTAATTGAACCAAAAATAAAAATCGCTGCTCCAACAACTGGATTCTTATCAATTCCTTTTTATTAGAATGGTTTCAATTAACACAGCGACCTTTCAATTGAATATTTTTACTTCAAAATTATCAAAATAATTTATCTTTCATTCATATTTTCATAGCGAACTTATTCAAATTGAAACTGAATACTTGATTGAGCATAAAAGCCGGCGAAATTGGGTCATCACAGCGATATAACTCAGGCCAACTCCAGATCTGTATTTACATTCTATCACGCTTCTCAAGTTGTTTGTTCTCCGCTCCAAAGTCACCAGCAGTTATTCTAACTTCGCCCTCGTCACATACAGTATCCCATGTCCATCACTAGCACTAATTGTCGCAACACTTGAAAACTAATCATAATTATCAGGGTGCTTAGCAACTGACAGTTACCCTAATTGTCACCATAATTCCAAAGCCGTCCAATCAAAACCATCACCATCTTCATCCCACAACCTTCCATCCAACACCAAAGCATCATCTGCATCATAATGAATTGTCCATACTGCCGATTATGATTTTTATGGCTGTGTAGGGGCTACGGAGTGCAGACATAACCTTGATCGTAAATGGCACAAGCTCTGATTAACCATCCATCAACCATCCATACGCCGTCTTATTGTCTCTATAAACTCCGATGGGTTCTATTAGCCTGCATTCTTTTTCGCATGTTGGACTTTTCCATTTTTTTCCATAGATACAAATCGTTTTTTTTCATTTAATGTCATGGAATTTGAAATAATTTTATAAAAATTTATTTATACTTTTAACACCTTTTTGGTAGTGAGTGATACTTTTTAATGAGTACCTCAGCTTAATTTAAGTGGCATTTATTAAGAATGCATATTCAATACGTGAGTACGAAAAAAAAGTCTCAACCTGCATTTAAATTGGCGTACTAAAATCTATTCCGCATAAAACTTTATCTCAAACAACTCTCTGCATCTTGGCCAAGTGTAAAGTTTCATTATGCAAATTTTACAGTGCGGAAGCTCTTTGACTCACTACATGAATCATTGAGTAACTTATCAAATTTTTTTGAATGTTATGAGAGATCGAAATGTAAATGTTTTTATGTTAGAAGTAATAACACTTGTCGAAATTTCAAATCTGAATGAAAAAATAAGAAAGGAAAAGAGTGTTTTTTATCTCAATAAAAGATACGTCTAAAACAATTTTAGTTTCTTGATTACCACGAGCCTCATTATGCACTTCATTTTCATGCAAAATCTTAAAAAGATGGCTTCATAAGCTTGCTGACGTTGTTTTAGGTTACAATGTGGTGGCTTTTAAAGATCATTCAGTATGTACTTTAGATAATATTTTATGTAATCATTTTGATAAAATCCTTAAACTCTCAAACGTTGTATTGAACGAGAAAAAGTAATTTAATTTTTTATTATTTTAAAGAACTGAAACGTTCGCCAGAACATACATCACAACGATGCCAAACCATCTGGGCATTTTCTTTCTCTTCTTCATCACTATTACACGAGTTCTGTTGCTTCCATACTGTGAGTCAGTAATGGAATAATTTTTTTTAATAGTTTTAAATGTTATATATGAAATTTAATAAAATAATTTTACTTTCAAAGCGGAAGATGGATCTAAACTTCAAATCAACAACATTTTGCCGCCAACATTTTCTTCTAATCAAAGTTTCAAGCCGCTGGATGTTTTAACAACGAATAAAGGAACAACAATTTTTTGTAATGTTTCGACGGAAAAAAATTACAAGTAACTTTTTAAAGTTTAAATTATAGTTTTGGCTTGAATTTGATTTAAAACCATTTTAAATACTATGACAAAAAATGAACTTTTTATAAATTATAAATTATTAAATTATTTATATTTCTTCTTGCAGAATAAGGTGGTTTTTGAATGGTGTTGAACTAAATGAGTCAAATCACTCATTGAAAATCGGCAATGAGGGTGGAAAATACTGGTGCCTCGTGGAGAACATGAAAGGAGTGGCAAAATCTCAAATTTATAACGTCAGTAGCTTTTTCTTAACCGCTACTGAATGTGGAAGTCAAGAAAAAGTCTCTCTTGCTCCGCTAGAAGACTTAACCATAGAAAAAAGTCAGATTCCAGCAAACCCGCCCGTGAAACACCGATGGTTGATGGACGAAGTTTGTTTGACGGACAAGGGCTCTGCTTTGCAAGAAGATGCTCGCACCTACATAGATACAGAAGGTGATCTTTTTTGACACTGTGCTTGACTGTGTCACTCATCACTCATACTGACAGAGTATGAGTGATGAGCCTGGGCTAACATTCTTATAATTTGTGAATATGGCTCAACTACAAGACTGAACAGACCCTCAGTTTGATTTGACACTATATACATAAAATTTCTTCACACACACACACAGACACACACACACACACACACACAAAAATACACACTTTTATAAAAAAAAAAACATACAAAGAAAAAAACAACGACATACATAAAAACACACAACTTTCAGGAAACTTGCACATGTCATATGTGACACTCAAGGAAAACAAAATGTGTATAATGGACGTCATAAGGAATGTGGTATTTGACCAACGGCGTGGATGCAAGTACATCAGGCTCTCAGTGGAGGGAGGTGAGGGGTGTGTTGGTTGTTCAACTGCATTGTTCATAGCTTTATTATTAGTAGGTTTTATTAATAAGTATTGCTGATGGTTTGGTCTTCATTAAGTTTGTTGTTACTGAACTTGTTGTTAATGGTTTCATTCTAATTAGATTATTTATTATTGTTTATCATGACAAAGTTTATTTCAAATAATCTCCCTTTTATGAGTGACAATTGAATGAAAGATGAATAAGTAAAAGAGAAATAGGAATAAGGATGAGTGAATAAATGAATAATAGTGATGAGTGAATGAGTGAATTAATGTTGATGAATGAATGAATGGATAATGGTGGTGAATGAATGAATGGATAATGGTGATGAGGGAATGAATGGTGATGAGTGAATGAATGGATACTAGTGATGAATGAATGAATGGATAATGGTGATGAGTGAATGAATGGTGGTGAATGAATGAATGGATAATGGTGATGAGTGAATTAATGGTGGTGAATGAATGATGGTGATTAAGATGGTAGATGAATGTGTATCTTCAATATCAATAAACCACATTTGACCTCAACCTTTTCAACGCCATCAACTACTGAAGGGCTGTTAATAAATTTCCAATCGTTTCGCCATTAAACCCATCGGATTTTTAATCAGCCAAAATGTTTCATCGTGGGTGTGATTGTACTCTCCAAGTACACATACCTTGAGTATTTATATGTGTATTCACACATCACTGAGCACACCCACATAATGCCCTTCACACATCCACTACACATCCCTATACTGACATGCCCACTTGTATCACATAAGATAGCTAATTTAGATAGCTAAGTGTGGCAATAGTGACTAATTGAGACTTGAGTTGTTCAATGGTGTTATTAAGTTATGCCCTGCTGCTTGGTCTTTCAAAATCCTGTCCATTAATTTTGTGAATTCTGTGCAAAAGAGTGCCAAAAAATGCACCAAGAGGATGAATGATGAATGTATAGGAGAGAAGGAAGGCATGAATAAGTGGATGAGTGAATGAGCATGTGGATGGATGGATGAATGAATGAATGAGTGACTAAATGATTGAATAAATAAATGAATAAATAAAAAATGAATGATTGACTGATCAACTGAGCAGACGACGTGCCTGCGACTCGAACCAGAGTGTTGCACAAGTCGCCTTCCCGAGTGGTGGCTCTACTGGGCCAGTATGTGCACCTGGAGTGCTTCTTCAACTCCCAGTCCGTGTGTGTGTGTGTGTGTGTGTGTGTGTGTGTGTGTGTGTGTGTGTGTGTGTGTGTGTGTGTGTGTGTGTGTGTGTGTGTGGGTGTGTGTGTGTGTGTGTGTGTGTGTGTGTGTGTGTGTGTGTGTGTGTGTGTGTGTGTGTGTGTGTGTGGATGTCTGTATCTGCTAGCCAATGTTTGCCTCCACTGCAGGCTTTCAGACAACAGTCAGGTGTCATGGAGACGAGAAGGGTCACCAGGCCATCTCTTCAACCCTATCTACAGCCCTTACAAGTATGCGTGCATGCTTGTGTGTATGTATGCACGTGCGTGCGTGTGTGTATGTATGCACGTGCATGTGTGTGTGTATGTATGCACGTGCATGTGTGTGTGTATGTATGCACGTGCATTGCATATGTATTCAAACCCTCTTACTCAATATTAAAGTATCTTAATCCATGCACCATGTGTGTCTGGATAAGTTTCTAAAAATAGCGGCCAATCACAGGTGGCGCATAACGCTGGAGGACTTGAAGGCCTCGGATGAGGGCGTGTACGTGTGCTCGTACAAGGGCGTCGAGGCTGAGACCCTTCTCTTTGTGCAAGGTGCCCCACTGCCCCCGCTGCTGCCCCTGCTGCTGCCACTGCTGCCCCTGCTGCTACCACTGCTGCTGCTACTGCTGGCACTGCTACCACTGTTGCCACTGCTGCCACCACTTTCAAAACTTCTACCAATACTACCATCTTCACTACTATCACTACCACTACCACTATCAATTCCACCGCCACCACTTTGACTATCATCATTGACTTTGCTGAAAATGACATCACCACTTTTACCACTACCACCACTACTACCACCACTTTCACCACTATCACCACTTTCACCACAACCACCACTTTCACCATCCCCACTACTCCAGCATTATTTAATAACGCTACCATCCTACTCTTACCACTACCACCACCACTACCGCTACCATTTTAATCACCATCACCACCATCAATTAAATCACCTACTACCACCAACATCACCACCACCACCCACATCACTACCACCACCCACATCCCCACCACCACCAACATCACCACCACCACCAACATCACCACCACCACCCACATCACCACCACCACAAACCACATCATCATCACCACCACCCACACCATCACCACCACCATCCACACCATCACCACCACCATCCACACCATCACCACCACCATCACCACCACCATCACTACAGAGGCGCCATCCTTCCCCACTCCAAGCTCCTTTCCACGTGATACCAACGTCACCGAGGGTGATGATGTCACAATTCCTTGCAATGTCTCCTCCAACCCTGTAGCGTCCATCAGGTGGTTAATCGACGATCACGTCATCAACTCAGGTGCCTTGTTTATTTTTGATTTTTGGTTTTTAATGGTAGTTTTTTTTCGCCTTTTTAGTTTTTTTTTTGTTTTTCAATGGGTTCTTTGTTTTGTTGTTCTATGGTGAATTGTTCAAGGTCTTCTTTTTATTAATTTTTTATTGTTTTATTTTAGTTTGTGGTTTTTTGTTGTAAACGCCTTTAGCGAAATCACATGCGTTCCATTAAACTTTGCTGAACCCTTCAAGAAATAGTCATATTTTTTACCCATTCACCAATAAATAACCATCTATTGATTACTCATTCACCATCAATTCATCATCAATCCATCTTCCTCCACGTCATCAATTCATATCTCACCAACACCATTCATCTATCAACCACTCGCCATTTCAACTCATCCACCATCCATCCACCATCCATTCACCATCCATTCACCATCCATTCACCATCCATTCACCATCCATTCACCATCCATTCACCGTCCATTGACCATCTATCCACCATCCATTCACCATCCATTCACCGTCAACTGACCATCAATCCACCATCCATTCACCATCCATCATCCACCATCCATTCACCATCCATCATCCACCATCCATTCACCATCCATCATCCACAACTCATTCACCATTCATCACCAATCTACCATTCTCAACTCTTACAGAGTACACACCACGAATATCTCTGTCAAAGGACCACAAGGAGATGGTGCTAAGAGGTGCCTGCAGGGATTGTGGTCACAGCAGTGGTGGCAGGGTGGGTGACTCGATGGTGGTGAGTTGTGAGGCAAGCAGTCCTCTGGGGGAACTCAGGGCCTCTGGATACATCAACGTGCTACGTGGGTGGTGGTTGTGGTTGTTGTTATGTTTGTGGTTGTTGTGGGGTGGTGGTTGTGGTGGTTGTAATGAAGTTAGTTGTGGTGTGGTGGTTGTGGTGATGCTGGTAGTGGTGGAAGTTGGGAGGGGGGGGGGTGTTGGGGTTAGTGGTGGTGACATGGTACTTCCTCTGTTAATGTTTGAAACAAATATAATGTGAGATGTAACAGGATATAATGTGAAATGTTACAGGATATAAGGTGACATGTAACAGAACATAATGTGACATGTAACAGGACATAATGTGACATGTAACAGAACATAATGTGACATGCAACAGGATATAATGTGACATGTAACAGGACATAATGTGACATGTAACAGAACATAATGTGACATGTAACAGGACATAATGTGACATGTAACAGGACATAATGTGACATGTTACAGGATATAAGGTGACATGTAACAGGATATAATGTGACATGTAACAAAACATAATGTGACATGTAACAGAACATAATGTGACATGTAACAGGACATAATGTGACATTTAACAAATTGAATATGTCATACAGTAAAGATATTATTCAAGCTAACATAATAAGCTTTGCCATGGTCTCTCCCACCATCACCACAATCATCATCCCATCCATCATCATCCCATCCACCATCATCCCATCCACCATCATCCCATCCACCACCACCATTTACCACCACGCCATCCATTATCCACCACCCCATCCACCGCACACAGAGAGAACCAAGGTTGAGTTGTTGGCAGGTCCTGCGGAGTTCACGGTGGACACGGCAGAGACGGAAGGGGGCGTGGTTTGGAAGTGTCAGGTGATTTCCGACCCTCTGACCCTTTCCACGCCCCGCTGGAAGTTCTACCTGAACGACCAACATCTGGGCGAGACTCTCATGTCCGATGGAGTGGTCGGTGGAGGGAGGGGGGGGGGGAAGAGGTTGCTTGCGGGAGGTTTTGTGGGGTTGTTTGAGGAGTTGGGTTGTTTGGGATTGATCCATTGTTGTGGTGGGGTTTGGTTGTGTGTTGCTGTGTAGTTGTTGGGGGTTGGCTGTGTAGTTGTTGGGGGTTGGCTGTTGTGTTGGGGGATGGCTGCTGAAAGGAGAAGTCGAATTTTTTAGTGGTGGTAGTGGGGATGCTGCTTGAGTGATTCTGGTTATAGTGCTGGTGGTATTGTTGCCCGTGGAGGATGTTAGGGTGGATGTTTTGAGTAGGCAGTGGGTGTTTTGTTGCAACGCCTACTTGTAGTCATAATCGAACCACAATAATATTTAGTCTTTGTTGGAGTTGCCATCAACAGCAATAATTGATTGATCTTTGCTGACAGATGCAAAAAAAACAACATTTTAACATGCAACAACAAAAAAAGCAACACAAGCCTTTCAACATTGTTGCAGGGGATGAAAGTGGATGGTGGGGTGTTGAGTCTGCATGTCTTTGAAAACGCTTCCAAAACCTGGGATGATTATGCAGGTGACATTGCTGTGCCGTTGCTGTCGTAGCTATGCCGTTGATGTTGCTGTCGTTGCTATGTCGTTGCTGTCGTTGCTATGTCGTTACTATGCTGGTGCTGTTATGTTGTTGCTTTTGTTGTTATTGTTGGTAATTTTAATGTTGAAGCAATCATTGTTTTGTTTTCTGTTGTTACTGTCATACTTCCAACTGTTTTTTGTTATCATTAGCAATGAAGACACACACACAGACACACACACACACACACACACACACACACACACACACACACACACACACACACACACACACACACACACACACCCACAGGCCAATACGTATGTTCAGGTGATAATGGCTATTCAAGTGATGAGGTGCGCGTGGCTGTGAATGTGTTACATCTGAGTCGAGGTTTGTTTTTATATGAGGTTCTTGATGGTGGTTGTTGTTGAGGGTGGTTGTTGTTGAGGGTGGTTATTGGTGGTGGTTGTTGTTGGCGGTTTGTGGTTATTGGTGGTTGTTGTTGGCGGTTTGTGGTTATTGGTTGTTGTTGTTGGCGGTTTGTGGTTGTTGGTGGTTGTTGTTGTTGGCGGTTTGTGGTTGTTGGTGGTTGTTGTTGTTGGCGGTTTGTGGTTGTTGGTGGTTCAGGGCTTGTAAGTGGCACCTGGGTGTGTCTTCAATGTCTGTCAAATATTTAATAAAGCTTTCTAAAACGTACCCAAAATGTCTTGCCTTGAAACACTTCACAAAAACAGTAACAACTTTCGCCACCACCGTCACTCCACTACATTTCCTCTCAACACCTTCCTTGCCACAGCTCTGGCGAGCCTACACCGAAACTGGTGGTTGCTGCTGTTGGCTCTCATTCTCCTCTTCTTCCTCCTCATCTGCCTCATCACCTGTTGCGTCTATTCTCACTACAATAAACAGATCTCCTACTACGGTTGTCCATTCTTTGATTTTTCGGATTTTTTTTCTTGTTTTTATTTTCGCTACTTCTTTTTAAAATTAATTTTGTGAATACATTTTTGATTATCATAGTCATTATTCATTTCTTCAACCACTTTCATTCATCCCTTCATTCATCCCTCAAATTCATCCATGTATTCATTTCTTTGTTCACCTTTCTATTCATTTATCCTTTCATCCACTCATTCATCCATTCATTCATTCATTCTTTCATCCACCTTTCTAGTTGACTTCCATGAACGAAAGAATGGCAATGATCCAGTGAAAGAGTTAAAACAGGCTCAATTCTCAGACTATACCAGGCAGTAAGCGCTGGATGTGTGGATGAATCGATGGATGGATGAATAAGTGGAAGAATAGAAAAATAAATGAATGGATGAATGGAGAGATGAATGAATGGATGAATGGAGAGATGAATGAATGGATGGATAGATGGATGTATATATAAATTAATTGATTAATATGGTGTATTTTTCAATTTGGTTTGTAACAATTAATAACCGGCTGGCATGCATTTACCACTTATTTAATTGGTCGTAATTATCAGTTGAATACTAATTATACGCGGCTGTTCTCATCACTATCATCATCATCATCATCATCATCATCATCATCATCATCATCATCATCATCATCATCATCATCATCATCATCATCACCATCACCACCATTATCATCATCTGATCTTATCTAATCAAAACATTTTTCAAGCGTCTTTCAGCATTTTGTTCGAAGGCGCTCCAGAAGAAACGTCATCATCATCATCATCATCATCATCATCATCATCATCATCATCATCATCACCATCATCATCACCATCATCACAATAATGATAACCAAACTAATCATGATCGCTTCTCGTTTCGTTCATAGCCGCCACTCAGCGTCTTCAAAACCATGACAAGTGGCCAACTAGAAATATAATTAAATCTATAAATAAACACCTCAATGGGACCAATTAACACTAATTAGACCACTCACGTGATTAAATCATTTTTATAGCGCGAATTTTGATAATAGATTTTTTTATTTTTGTAATAATCATCAGGAATCTTGCCGGCAGCAAACATACTTTGTGTAGCGTTGATGAGGACGACGAAGATGATGAAGAGGAGGAAGAAGAAGATGAAAATCAGCCTAAAAGATGATGATAGGGATGATGATGATGATGATGATGATGATGATGATGATGATGATGATGATGATGATGATGATGATGATGAGGATGATGATGAGGATGATGATGATGATGATGATGATGATGATGATGATGATGATGATGATGATGATGATGATGAGGATGATGATGATGATGATGATGATGATGATGATGATAAGGACGAGAAGGAGGAAAAAATTGATTGGTGTATATTGTGCTGATAGTGTAGGCCTGCTGTCAAAAGTTTATGATCATTGTCTAAATTATTTTTTTCTACAAGCATGTGAATTTCAAGATCGGACGTGTGTACACTTGTGTAAGGTTTGCCATTAACTTTTGAAAGTGGCTCTCTTTCTTGCGTTGTGCGTCTTAATTTCTTTATCTTTTTATCGTCTTAATATCTTTCCTCTCATATTCTCACCAAACGTTTGTTGCTATCTTCTCAGTTTCTTTCAAAGGCCGTTTCTTCGAAGCTTTGCCTTTTCATCACTTTTCGTCCGTTTTCCATTTAATTACTTCAGAAACTTAAGCACTAGAAATATTATATTTTTTAAATAGTTTATTTTTTGTGATTATTAATATTACGCTTCACCTCTTGCTACACTACAACAGTATTTCGATCTTTTTAATTGAATCTAATCACATTTCTCCTTCGGCGCCGAATTTTTATTCAAGTCAAAAGCGTTGTCGTTATCTTTGTGTCTGTAGAGTGTAAGGATCACTAGCCATTTTATCTTGCTTGTCGTTAAAGGTCACGTTAGTGTTCCACTCTTGTTTCCACAATCAAACTCTTAATCGCATTTTTTACCACTTAGCATACAAAATCCCTCCTATAACGTCGTCTCGAAACTCTACGGGGTTAATGCCACTATAATAATATTCGTGTTTGTATTGTATTGTATTGTATAACGACGCAAATAATTTTCAAACTTGGAGAGGTTTTTATATTTTGATTTAAAAAATATTTTACCATGTATTCAGATAATCACCGCTAGAGAGGCATCATTTGAATTGTTAGTTGTTCACTTGAATGTAGTTTATTCGACTGTGTCTCGATGTTGGGATGTCTTACTGACGCAAGTTATTGTATAAGTATTCTACAAAGCGTCCATGAAAATGTTACAAAAACCAAAAAAGATTGTTCAATCAGAGTCATAGCTTAACAAACGTAATGAAACAAAAGACCACAGTGGTGAAAAAGGTGTTTGCAAGGCAAGGGAAGGCGACCAAGGAAGCGGTATTGGGATAGCTGGGTCTCCATATCTCGTACCCCCCTACTATGCTGGTGCTGTTTACCCTGCAATGCGCAATCTCTGGGTTGAATGGCGTCCAGGGATAACACGTGCACACCAGGTTCGAGACCAACGACACCCCTTTGCACCTCGGACAACAATACCGAATTCCATTGGTTTCGTAGTAGTTCCTACACGCTCTACAGGCTGTCTGTACATGACAACAGGCTGAAAGTGGTTGTAGAAGTGAGTTCTGGTGCGTTTTATAATTAAATTTCGATTAGTATAATTATTATATTTTTATAATTAATTATAATGAATATATTTTGTTATTTCGTCGGCTTATCAAATTACATAGGTACATATACTTTCTTATTCAGTGTGTAACATGTTATTTCATGGGGTATCAATTTAGTGGGACCACTTACTAGTTCCAGTCTTCTCGAAAAAGTCTCTTACTTCTGCAACTGAAGAATTTCTGCCAGGTGGCGATGGCGCTGGAGGGGGTGGACGAAGAGTTGTAGTGGTAGTGGTACTTTCAGTTACAATTGGTTCTTCAGTTTTGATTGTTTCAATTTCACTTGGTGTTTCTATAGTTGTTTCAGCCACAGCTATGCCGAAGGTTAAAAAGAAAACCAGCAGTTTGTTCTTCAAATTGATCATCTCTCAGAAAATTCTTACCAACAGAGATTTGCTTATTTAGTGCATAATATAGTTGTAGCTAAAGTATTGTTTTGAATAGCCACACCTGAGCATGATAAAGGTAACTCTTGTTACTTCATGTAGCGCTTATTTTTCAGCATGATTGGATATTTTTTTATATTCTTAAATTTTTTTATGGGTTAAACTATGTATTTTTGGTCTTTAACGAATTTCACTAGTATTTAGTGTCTTCGTAACGACGTATATTTTGAAAATGTTTTATTTTCGTCTGCTGTGGTCCTTTACATTTTGAAAATTCGTTTGAGTTAATATACTTAAAAAATTATAATAGTTCTAGACTTTTGGAAATATTTTTGGGTATGATATACGTTGATAAGTATTTATATAAAAACAAAGATCGGATGGAAAGTGTTAACTAATATAGAATGATAACTGTAGAGGGAAATATAAAACCTCCAGAAGATCCCTGTAAAGAACTTTTTTTGCATGAAAACAAATCTCCACAAAAAAATATTAAAAAAACAATACCAAAAAGCTCAACAAACAATTCTTCATTGAATTCAAAAATAACTACTTCGCTCGTGAACTTAGAGAACAACATAGAAGAAAAACAGTTAATGCAATCTAAAATAGATACCTCAGTGAGTTTTAACAAAAGTGAAGCAAATGCCATGCAACCGATCCTTGACAGAATTAATCAGACATCATCTTACACAAACCTTATCAGTAAACAAAACATTAACATTAATGATGTGATGCGCTCTCTTTCGCCAATTAATAACTCAGAAATAAATCTTTCTTGGAAGTCTATAGATTCTCCCATTGACTCAAACATAATGGCGAACAGCCCAGACTACAGCATCATGTCTAGTGTTTTGAAGCCTCAAGTAATGTCTAAAGACCTGGCAGACATAAACTGCATGGACCTCAAAGACATGAACGTATACTTTGACCAGCATTCTTCAAACAATCTTGATTTGAGTAACGTCAACACAAGCAATCTTAACTTCTATGAAGTTTCTCGCTTATTGCAGAATAGCAATGATCCAGCAGATGATATATCTAAGCTTCACAGCATTTTTGACAATTCATGGCCTTCAGCCAACCATTTCAGTAATCCGGATTCACTTTGCAACTTAGTGACTTCGGTGTATATGGACAATGAGAAGGGTAGCTTTGGCAAAGATGATAACATCAACAACATTTCACAAACTGAGCTCAATGACAATCTTCTACTTTCCATCAATCAATCCTCTATGTATGATCAGAACAATCCCCTAATACACCAGCTCAGTCCTGACTCATTTTCTTCTCAGCCTCCACTCCAGTCATTTCCTCCAGATGGTCTGGATCACACTTTTCAAAAGGGTGGACTGCCAAAGGATTCTTACTTAGATTACCAGCAAGAAACCCAGCAAGCCACTTCTTTCCTTACCAACCTCAATTACCAACACAATTCAATTTCTGAGCAACAATCACTCAAAAGTTACACCCTGCTTGAAAACACCCAGTGTGCCAATGAAAAATCCGCAAAGGATGCTCTTTTATCCTCATACCAAAATCCTAACAACATCCCTTTGGCTAACAACCATTCTCTCAACAATAATTCTCTCTTTCTTCCCCATAGCTCCTTCAACAATTATAACACTCAAAACAATAACGATGAAGGTTTTCTACTCAACAATAAACAGTTCAACCAAAATAATAAATCTATTTCCAATAATAATAACAATAATAATAATAATACTAATAACAATAATAATAATAACAAAAATAATAATAATAACAATAATAACAACAACAACAACAACAACAATAATAATAATATTAATAATAATAATAATAGTAATAATAATAATAATAATAATAATAATAATAATAATAATAATAATAATAATAATAATAAACCCCATGGAGATAACGCTATTATTTACAACAGGAATAATCTTAACAACAACCATTCGTCTATCAAGTACATAAATCAGGAACAAGGAAACAAAAGTTTTTACCGCCAAAACTACCCTATATCAACAAATAACCTAAACAACAACAAAAACGAACTGATTAAAAATAATTTTTGTAACAAAAACAGTTTTAATAACAACAAAAATATCATTAGCAAAAATATCACAAACTCTAGTTTCAACAGTATCAACAACAACGTCCCCAACACCAGCAGCACCAGCAATAGCAATACAAGCAGCAATAACAACCCAAACATCAGTACCATTACAAACAACATCAACAACCAGAACTTCAGCACAGCTAACAACAACAACAACAACAACAACAACAACAACAACAACAACAACAGTAACTTCAATTTCAACGCTTCTAACAAGGACAACGACCCTTCAATGCAATTCCACCAATCATCACACAACTACCAGAACTTCTTTTGGAAGCCAGACAGAATCAAAGACACATGGAGTGGGAAGAGGGCTTTCCAGGAAGACAAGAAATTCTACGGAGGGAGCGAAAGACTGAGGAGCAGTGGCGCAAAAAACATTGATAACAAAAACTTGGCACTGGACCTCTCGAAACGTCCCACCAGCGTCAACGATGCCATCTGCAAGTACATGGACTTCTTGATCATGGAGAACGAGATGAAGACGTGTGTTTCCTCCTGCTCCACAGGCGTTCAGCTGCCCTTCGTGGGCTTCGAAAAGGAGCGTTACTTCCACGAAGTGATGTGCAAGCCCATATCCTTTCCGACTGCCAAATTTCGAGACTGGTTGAATCGCTTCGAGATCGACATTGAAATCACCGACATCGACGGCCTTACTGCCTCCCAAACTACCTTCCTGCCTCCCGCCAATCAAAGCACCTTCGTTTCTCCGCTTAACAGCCACTCTTCCGAGGAAGAGCAGATGCTGGCGGTGAAGAAGGAGATGAGCGAACAGACCATCAGGGCTCGAGGCAGGCCCAAGAAGTCGTGGTCGGAGTACCTGCCTGGAGACACCGACCATTCGTCCTCTTCTTCTCCACATTTTAACGAAAGTCCTGTCGACTCGCTCAACAAAAGCAACTACACCACGCCCAACTTTTTCAGTTCTTCCCTTTCAAACGCCCTCAGTAGACCCTTGAATAATCTCTTTTCCACGCACAACACATCCATCCAGGTGATGAAGAAGGAGAAGAATGAAAACGTCATCATCAAGGTCATCGCTCCTCCAAAAATACCCTACAAACTTAATTTCGAAAAACTTCCCAACATTCGTAACAACGTCGACAATAATAACCCTAATGCTAATGATAATAATAATATCAATAATAATAATAATAATAATAATAATAATAATAATAATAATAATAATAATAATAATAATAATAATAATAATAATAATAATAATAACAACAAAAACAAAAACAATAAAACTGCTATCGATGACAACCAAAATAGTAATAATAGCATAAATGCCATTAACAACAAGAGCAACAATGCAGTTTCAAGTAAAAAAATGCTCAACACCACTCATACCCCCAGTGCCATCGCCAGCAAATTGACCACTACCTCAAAAGTCGCCCATATTCCATTTTCAAAAACAATCTTCAAATCAGCTTCTAAATCAATTGAAGAAACCAACCAGCCACTCCACAAACAAACGTTGGAAACCACGAAAAGTTTGGACACATGCAACCAAAACAACAGCAAAAGCAGTGACAACAAAAACAACAACAGCAATAACGACAATAATAACACCAACACCGTTTCAATCCACAACAAAAACTCAAGTGAACTTTCTCGCGAGTGTAAATCGGTGGAGAGGCGAAAAGAAGACGGAGAAGAAGAAGAAGGAGGAAAAGGAGTGAGTGTGTCGAAGGTGGAGGGAGCCGAAGGTATGAGAGTTTTGAAGGTGATAAAGCCTTCGAGTACGAACTTGTACTCGAAAGAGAAAGAGGGTGAGGGAGGTGATGGTGTGGGAGTGGATAAAAGGGTAGATAAGGATGATGGAGATCCCCAGAAGGCCGGAGTGGGCAAGAAGAAGAAGACACGTAATGGAGACCCCGATGATGTGCCACAAGTGCCCCTCAAAATCTTCAAGTCGCAGTCGTGATGGGTGTCGTGTTGGTATGTGTGAGTATGTGTGTGTGGGTGTGTGTGTGAGTGTGAGTGTGTGTGTGTGTGTGTTTGCCTGTGTGTGCTCAGTCCTCTGGAAGTTCAGCCGTGAGAACTGTAATAAAGTCGAAAGGATATCTACAAAAGCTCCATCCCACACATTGTTGAGTTTGTTACTTAAGATTCTTTCATAGAAAGTTTTTGTATGACTTATTTTATAGCTCTTTTTTTCTTTTGTTGTGTCTTTTATGTTACGAAACCTGCATCAATGTGATTCTATTAAACTATATTTACGATACGTTTTCGCTCATATAGAGCTTCATTTAATTTATTATTCTTTTTTTATACACACCGCTGAAGGAAGAGTATTATTATTTATTTTTAAAAAGACCATTATTTTTTTAGGGGGTTTTGAATACGAATTGTAAATAGTTTTGTTAAGAACACTGAAATCTCAATTCATGTTGACTTTTCAGAATATTTCAAAATAGAATAAAATAAATCTTGCCAATTCAATGAAAAGCAGAAATCCCGAATTAATAAAATCAACACGAGCGAAAAGTTAATTAAAGAAGTAAAAAAGGAGCAGATTACTTTAAAAGGTGTGTACCAGGCGGAGGGTTGTTTAGTGGCACATAAGAGAACAGAAAAACACTGGGTTACTGTTACTGTTACTGAGTTGTGGCCTTTCTCATTAGCAAAAATGCCTTTAATGCATTATGCTCCAAATTGCTGGAGGGCTTCTCATAGATGAGCCAAAAAATGTTTTGTTAGTGGATGGATGGTTGTAGTTGTGTTTCATTGGTGGTCAAAGATGTGACTGGAGGGAACAAACGAATGAAGAAAAGAATTAACGAACAAATGGAAAGAAAATTCAATAAAAATTAACGAAAGAAGGGATGAATAAATGAATCACAAAATAATGAATGAATTACCGACTAATTAGTGGATTACGAATCAATGGATGTATCAAGAATTAACGAATAAAAGAATAAAACAAAGAAGAAATAAGTTTTAGAAAAAAAATTTCGGACTGAAAATGCAAATAGATGGTTCACTGATGAGTTGGTGGGTGGAATGAGCAAACAAAGTAGACAGACAAGCGGAACGAACGATTTTTGTAATTTATGTTCTTTATAAACATTCAGTAGGACTCTTATATGTACAAGCCTCAAACAACCTATTAACAGGTGTGGTGTGTCAAGATGAAGCTGAGTAATTCGTAGTTCTATGTGTAAAACACCAAAACACCAAATGAACTACTTCAAGTATTCGAATCCTCTTAATATGAAATGAAATTAAAACATGAAAAAAGTCCGGAATGTCTGAAATTGTTTTTGAAAAGTTTATATTTAAGTTTGATTTTTCCATTTTAAATGCAAGTGGAAAGATTAAAAAGGATCGGTGAATATTTTTATTGAATCTCCTTCACACACGCGTAGTTTTTTTTTCACATATTGCCATGCCATATATTATTTTTTTCAAAGCAGTCACGAACTGAGACTTAGGTTAACATTTAAGTAAGATTGGCATGGTAGCATAGATAAAGATTGTACGACATGAAACGAAAAAGAAAATTTTCAAAAGAAGATGAATGGAAAAACCATGAAAAATCATTCAGTCCGCAATGAAATTGGAATGGGAAAGATGAAAAGAGTCAGTCAGTCATAGTCTTAATTGAAGCAAATCCAGACAAACGCTGGAAATGGCACAGAACATGGTGAAAAAACAAAAATAATTAAAAAAATTAAATTAACATTAACTGAATGTCATAAAAACTGTCAATTGACTGTTGCAAGAAATCAAAAACTTACTATATAATAAATTTATGAATTTCAAAAATTAGAATTGAGTCATAGTTTATATTGAATGACTATTGAAATTTGTTTAATTAAATTAACCAAAACTGGAATTTTGAAAGGTTATAAGAAATTCAAGAACAGAGTTTCTATTAAACCAAATTAATGGGTCTTAAAATTTGAGAATTGAATCAGATCTTAAAACTACATAATATAACTATTGGGGAGTTATTGCATATTATTACTTCTTTTTATTTATTTCTTTTTCAGCCATTTCTCATCTTCACAGAAAAGTCTGTCTGGATACCAAAATTCCTTGCAATGCTTTCAACACTCCCTCACTCTCTTGTTTTTTTAAGTTGGCAAACGGTATTCTTGTAGCCGAGTGGTTGACGATTTTACAACAATGTCTATTTCCTCCTCAGTCATTTCTCATATTTAGAGGCAAGTCTGTCCAGATACCACAACTCTTTGCAACGCTTTTCAACTTGTTCACTTTCTTGTTGAGTAATTTAGGAAACGCTATTTTGCAGGCGTTGGTTGACGATTTCACTGCAATGTCTGTATTTCAAACGATAAAATGGCGGATTCGAAAATTTTTAAAAATCTTCGCAATCAGCAAAAACTATAACTCTTAAATGAATTAACTTATTTATAACTAATAATTGAAACTTTAAATTTCAAATAGTTAATAAAAACAGTTTAAATAAAGTAACTTAAAGCGACGCCATACACGCTTTCGCGAAACCGGAAACTCAAATCGAAGAGTGGGAGGGATTGGCGAAGTAGATTTTAAAAAAAGATTTAAAATACGACGAAATGATTTTAAATGATTGAAGTTGATTACGTTACCAAGAACTTCAGAGGGTACTGGGTAGATAAAACATGTTTTAGTGATGATGGACTAGTGAAAAAAAAAACAATTTGGTAGACTATTGAAAGAAAAACTAAAAAAAATGAATGAAAGATAGGAGGAAGGCGACTCATTCTTCGTCGGAGGTGTTGTCTTTTTGAACGATGAACTGAGTGTCGAGAATGTCGTTTATTTCGTTCATGTAGGGTCGAGTGAGCCTGGAAACGAGCTGTGAGAAGGCAGTTAAGGTCTTATCATAGTCTTTATTAGATCAAGTCCAGACATATGCTGGAAATGTACCAAAAACACAGCGAATAGTCGAACTAAAAAAGAAAACATTGAAATATATGAGAACAGAATGTTATCAGTCTAATGCAGTCCACCTCAGTACAGCATAGTAAAATCTAGTACAACATAGGTTGAAACTTGTAAACAAAAGATAAACACTAGCAAAAAAATATTTGAAAACAAGAAACAATTTTTTAAAACTAGTTAAGTACAAAAATATTACGAAAATATATTTTAAAAATGGTGTTTAACAGTACACAAACAGTGCGAAAAGTAAAAATGAGAAGTTATTGAAGGACGGGTTTCAAAGTTCAGAGGTTTATTACTGAACTTCTAAATAAATGAAGATTTATCGGACCTTTCCTCAATGTTGGAATTTTAATCGAACTTTTACAAACTTGCTTCTACTTCATTTCAAGCAATTCTACGCTTTTCTATTTATTTTCAAATTCCTCAATCATCATAACCCATTCAATCCGAACCAATCTTCATTCAAACTCTCTATCTTTTCATCTAATCCCACTCTTATAAACCTTCATTCTTTTTTCACCTATTCTTCCACCCATCCACTCACTCAATCACCCACTTATCTACCCATTCACCCACTTACCCACTCACCCACCCACCCATTTACTCACCCACTCATCCACCCACCTGTACAGCCTTCAGATCTTCCGCCAGTTGTTCAGTGCTTGAAGCCCCTAACACCACACAGTGAACGCTCTCATTTTTTAAACACCACGCTGCGTAGAACCATTATAAGTTGATGGTGATATCAAATGATGAATGAAGGAATGAATGAATGAATAAATAAATGAATAAATGAATAAATGAATAAATGAATAAATAAATAAATAAATAAATGAATAAATAAATAAATAAACAAATAAAGAAAAAAAAATGAGAAAACAAAAAAGACATTTATAATAATTTTTTTTTATTTACTATTTTCTTTGTGCTTATTTTTAATGTTATTTTCTTTATTCTTTAAGCTGATCCCGTATTTACAGAGTAGCTTATTTGATGGGGAATTTCCGTACTTCACTGTCATGCACATCCTGTTTTAGCCTTCCATATCCTCCTTGACTTTATTCATTTTCTGCGTTTTTTTTCATATTTTAAATTATCAATTTATTTTGTATATTTCCTTTCCGACCATTTTTCACAAATATTAATCTCTTGTAATTATACTTCTCTTTTGTCTATCACCCATCAGACTTTTCCTTTTTACAAAGCACCGCTTCCATTATTCTTTGTCTCATTGACCACCTCGTTCCTATTTTCCAGAACCTTCTGAGCCATTCTTCAAAAAACCCTTATTCATCAATGTTTAAGCATGCCTCTTTTTACCGCCACCTAACAGCTTCCAATCGTTGTAGCTTTATTCAAGTAACTTTAAAAAGAGTTAAAAAACTCATTCCTTAGACTAGCTATGTAGAAAAATTGAACGATATTCCCGCTGGTTTTGGTTCACAAGAGGATGAATGGAGTGATTATGTTGAATGCTCAAGCGGGACTTTGAAATTCTTTAAAACTTCTTGCAACTCAAACAATATTGAACTTCTGAAGTTGGCTTAGTTGGCATGGTCGATGTGTGGCCTCGAAACTCTACGGTGTTAATGCCACTATAATAATATTCGTGTTTGTATTGTATGTATTGTATTGGTTGTACAATGACGTGTAATATTCGAGTGGCCAAAACAAGCTTCAAAACTATTGAATTTTTCAGAAGTTTTTATAAGAAAAAAAAAATATTACCACATTATTCAGACGGGTCATTGGCCGGAAAATTGGAAAAAGTTAACATGCTAGAAAAACGGAAAAAAGTTACTTCTTAAGCTTGAAGAGATAGGCACAATGCAGTGGCTGGAATGACAAAGATGGTATGGACAGGTCATGAGAAGCAAATAAGCTGAGTAAAAAAAAATATTAAAAGTGGTTTTGGAAGAAAAAAAAACAAAAATATTGCTGGGAAGATGGATGAGCGAAATCCAAGTGGATCTGACAGAAGGGAAAAACACCAAATAGAGCTTCGTGGAACATCTCATCAAATAGTCAAATTTGTAAATACAAGAATAACTAGAGAAACAGAAAATAAAGAAAAAAAAACTTTATTAGAATTAAAATTGCGAAAAGTGAAATAAAATTGAGAATTAGGGTTCGAAGCGACATGAAAGTGAAAGTTCGTTTGAAGCACTATTTCGACGCCATAAACGTCGTATATTTTGGTAACGACTGATACAGTAGTCTCTAAGCAGCCAATGCAGATTGAATACAATAAAATACAAACACGAATGTTATTATAGTGGCATTAACCCCCTAGAGTTTCGAGGCCACTTGAATGAAAGCAACAACAGTGGTGTGGTGTACCATTGGAATTTTTTTGTCAAGTTGTGTTCTCGTATGGCAGTACTGCGTTGTATTGCTTGTACCAATTTGCACTGGTTGCACAGTACTTTACGGTTTGTACTGTGGTGCTTATATTGTGTCAACATGTTCTTTGAATAAGAAATATAAATTTTGAAGCAGCAAGAAAAAATTAAAACGCCCAAAGAGGCCTTGAAGCAGAGCGAAAAATTTTGAAGTAACATATAACACTATAGTTTTCATATTAAGTTCCACCAACCAATGGCGAGTTGTGCCAGAGTGCAGTGGAGTTTGTGGGTGAGGAAGTGGAGCTCGTTGAGGCACAGCTGCCTAGACCTGCCCTCTTCTCCGAACACTTTTTCTCGGAACCACGAGAAGCCCTTGTGCATAGTGGTGGGTAGGTTGTAGTGGAGATCAGATGTGGTGGGTCGTAGTGGGGATCAGATGTGGTGGGTCGTAGTGGGGATCAGATGTGGTGGGTTGTAGTGGGGGTCAGATGTGGGTGGGTGGTAGTGAGGATCAGATGTGGTGGGTTGTAGTGGGGATCAGGTGTGGTGGGTTGTAGTGAGGATCAGATGTGGGTGGGTTGTAGTGGGGATCAGATGTGGTGGGTTGTAGTGGGATCAGATGTGGTGGGTGGGTTGTAGTGGGGGTCAGATGTGGTGGGTGGGTTGTAGTGGGGATCAGATGTGGTGGGTTGTAGTGGGGATCAGATGTGGTGGGTGGGTTGTAGTGGGGGTCAGATGTGGTGGGTGGGTTGTAGTGAGGATCAGATGTGGTGGGTGGGTGGTAGTGGGGATCAGATGTGGTGGGTGGGCTGTAGTGGGGATCAGGTGTGGTGGGTGGGTTGTAGTGAAAATTGTGTGTGTAAGTTTGTAGCAAAAAGTAAGTGTGATGAGTTTAAAAGTGAACCACAACAAATACCCTTGGAAAAACACCTTGTTACAAGTAAAAACTGCATAAAATCAGCAAGCACTTTCCGATCGAATCAGATAACAAAGATTTAAGTCATAAAACGGCATAACGTCCTTCATTATTCCACCGGGGCTTCAAGGCCGACCATTCCAGTGCTTCGATTGTGAATATTATTTTAAAAGCTCTTAATATACCTTTTGAAGCACCGACCACAGAAATTTCCCTTATGTTAATAATAACAACAAATAATGCCAATATAACTGCTTAAAAACCTTTCCGAAAATAAGATTTGCACTTCTCCAAATTTATTTTTTTCAATTTCTTCAATGTTTTTTTCGTAGTTTTTGTCATTAAAAAAAAAAAAAAATTTTAATCAAAATTTTATTTTAAAATTATTTTCATAAAATTTTTTCTCAAAACTCAAATAAATAAAATAAATGAATAAATAATTAAATAAATGGTTTTCAAGTGGTTATTTTTGCAATTATGTGCGAGCAAGTCTCTTGCAAGCCTGCCTGGCACCTTTAAAGAGGCTCTGGTTCCATAGGGAACTGAGTGGGCATACTTTCCAGTAGCGAAGCCTCCGTAGAGAGGCGACGTGGTCATCAGACCCAGGCCTGTGGGAATGAAGTCGAAGTGGTGAATAACTTGGTAAAAAACCTGGTTATCATAAAGTCTGTTTAATATGTTGAAAGGTAGCAACAAATCCACCAAAAAGTAAAAATTCAATTTGAAAAAAGGAAACTTCACTCGATGTGAGGAACAAACTCCCAGTGGAAATATTATGGCAACGAAACGAGAGAATTAAAATGCAAGACGGTCAATTGCATGAGAGGTTCGAAGAGGGTGATGACCGATTTTGTGGAAGAGTTCTGGCATGAGTACTTCAACGGAATGTCGCTTGAAAAAGTTGTACTCGAGCTGCTCGCTAGAAGGAGGAATGAGGTTGAACTGTCTGCACGTGGAATACACCTCCTGTCGAGAAAAAAAAGGAAGTTTGAGGAAGAAAAAAAGAAAAGAAAAGAATGATTTAGTGGAGGAGGTGGGGAAAGAGAATGGCTTGGAGAATGTGGGAAGTGAAACTGAAGAGTTTTGGAAAAGTAAAAAAGAAAAAAAAGTGAGGTTTGGTGAATGATGGAACAGGAAATAAAAGGTGAATTGAGAGGAGGAAGAAATTAAAAAGATTCTGGAAGAAGGAATGTGTTGAAAGGAAATATGAGAAAGAACGGTGAAAGAGTGGTTCGATAAGGTTCCACAAACAGAATATAACACACACACACACACACACACACACACACACACACACACACACACACACACACACACACACACACACACACACACACACACACACACACACACACACACACACACACACACAAACACACACACACACACACACACACACACACACACACACACACACACACACACACACACACACACACACACACACACACACACACACACACACACACACACACACACACACACACACACACACACACACACACACACACACACACACACACACACACACACACACACACACACACACACACACACACACACACACATACACACACACACACACACACACACACACACACACACACACACACACACACACACACACACACAAACCACAAACACACACACACACACACACACACACACACACACACACACACACACACAAACACACAAACACACACACACAAAGTGAAATGATAAAACGTACCATAATCTCTGCGGGGGACCATCTGGAAGTACCCCAGTACATGGCCCATCCCTGATTGATCACGTGCGTGAACGCTCGTGCTATTTCTATGCCAACCGGAAAATTAGTAATTTTTGAATTTCGGAACATTTTTTAAACGTAATTCTATTGAAGAAACTATTTATTTTTAAAATTTTCAATAAATAAATATAATTTTCAAACGTAAAATAATTAATTAAATTTATAACCGCAATATAATGAGACTACATTTCACTAAACTTCATTACGGTACCAAACGGCTTATCACATTATAAGCATATCACATCATTCAGAAGACAATATGACACTCCACAATACGGTCCGTCACTGGAGCCACTACTAATAATAACTATTATTTCTAAGGGTACTACTCCTACATTACTGAGTACAATAATGTTAATTGAACAGTAAAGACCCGATCTAAATTACTGAAACTTAACAAAATTCAGTGGGCAGAGTTTTTATATATTTTTACACAACAGAATAGCGCACAAGTTCGGATGTAAAATTTAACGAGGTACAAAACAATAGACTACATTCAAATACGGTAGAATACGTTGGCAAAACAATAACAAAAACACAATAACAAACCAACAAAAAAATTGAAACAACAACACAATAAAGACAAAAATAGAATAAAGATAACAATACAATAAAGACAACAATACAATAAAGATAACAACACAATAAAGATAACAACACAATAAAGACAACAACACAATAAAGACAACAACACAACAAAGACAACAACACAACAAAGACAAGAGTTATTGACGCAGGGTTAGTGCATGAGGATTAAAATAACTGAAAACTTTTTTCGGTTTTCAAAGACAGTATTCACGAAGACTTTAAAAAAATCAAAAACCTCGTGAAGAAACAACCAAAACCTCGTGAAGAAACACCCAAAACCTCGTGAACACAAATGATCGAACAACCGCACAGGAAACAAGGGTGATATCTCCCTCATTCTCTGCCTGAATTTTTCTTCTGCTTTTGACACTGTCGACCACTCCTTACTAATACAGCAACTTGAAACTTCTTTTGGAATTTCTGGTTCTTGTCTCAAATGGATTTCCTCTTACCTCTCAATCGGGAGTTCTGTAGTTTTTATAAACAACTCTCATTCTACTCCTCCTTTCCCATTTGGTGTTCCTCAGGCTTCTGTTCTTGGTCCTCTCTTTTTTATTCTTTATACTTCTGAACTCCCAAGAATTATTTCATCATTTTCTCTTTAGAGTCAACTTGATGCTGATGACTTTTACATCTTTACTTCATTTCCTAATTATGAATTGTCTTCTACTATCTTTAAAAAATTGTTGTATTGGTGAAATAATCTCTTGGAGTGATTCTATGTTCTTCAAATTCAATCCCTTAAAACTTGATCTTATATATTTTAGCAAGTCTTCTCGCCTTATTGAATCTCTTCCCTCAATTGATATTTTATATAACCTTTCACCATTCATAGCTTAGATTTCATCTTTGACTCTTCACTTTCTCTCATACCATAAATCAAATCTGTAGCTAAATCATCTTTTTTTCATTTTCACCGTATCAAGCAACTGAAACTTTTCCTAGACAATCCAACCCTCAACTAGTTTCTTCGCTTATTTTGACCCTCTTTCACTATTGTACCTCTTCATACTATGGATTCCCAGAGACCACGCTACACCCTCTCACCAAAGCTTTTAATAGCGCTGCCCACTTTGTTTCTGGCACTCATAAATTTTCTCGTCTTACTTCTACCATTATCTCTTTTAACTGGTTGCCTCTTAAAAATGATCGGTTCTCAAAATCTGCACTCTCATGTTCAATATATAAAATAATTACTCATCTACCTTCCTAGCTGACTTTTTTTTTGTTGCCTCTTCGTAAAGGACTGAAATCTTATACTTATTCTCATTTTTGTGGAATACCTTCAAATAGTATTCACGTTAACCTGCACGTTCCTTCTGTGGGCCTTCTTATGAACTCTCTTCCCCCCAATCTCACCTCTATTCTTAAAATTCATACCGTAAAGCCCTTAAAACTTTGTTGTTCAAACAGTTTGTAACAGAGCGCTCTTGAACAGTGTGGAATCAGCGCTATATAAATGATTTGATTAGATTAGATTATACTTACATGAAGCCCCTAAATAGACAATATGCAAAACCCTAACTCTGCATGAACCCTGGAAACACACATACTTACGTTATCACACAAACACACATACTTACGTTATCACACAAACACACATACTTACGTTATCACACAAACACACATAAACTCACGGAAACTTACAAACACACATAAACTCACGGAAACTCACAAACACACATAAACTCACGGAAACTCACAAACACACATAAACTCACGGAAACTCACAAACACACATAAACTCACAGAAACTCACAAACACACATAAACTCACGGAAACTCACAAACACACATAAACTCACGGAAACTCACAAACACACATAAAGTCACGGAAACTTACAAACACACATAAACTCACGGAAACTCACAAACACACAAACTCACGGAAACTCACAAACACACATAAACTCACGGAAACTCACAAACACACATAAACTCACGGAAACTCACAAACACAAATAAATACATAAATACATACGAACACACACAATGTCTTTTAAATCTACATAAACACACACCAACTCATAAATTTACATGAAAACACGCCTACATTTATGTTTATTTACACAATTGCATATAAATTACAAAATCACACCTAAACTCACCTACATAAACGAAAAACACACATAAAAGCTCATAAAAGTACGTAAACAAACAAAAAGCTGACAAACGACATAAAAACACGAAAACCATGGGGGTTTTAGGGTCTGACTTGTTGGCAAGGATAATGTCTACATAATCCAACTGTAGTCTTTCCAAGGACTCTTTTATGCCTGTGTGTGTGTGTGTGTGTGTGTGTGTGTGTGTGTGTGTGTGTGTGTTTATGTTTGTGTATGTGTGTGTGTATACGTGTGTTTGTATGGGTGCGTACAAGGAGGCATACTACAGTTACCTTCGACGATGTGTTTACGCGACAAGCCACGTTCAGTCTCGGCCCTGCGAAGACAATAAAAAGCACTCGGTGAAAGTGCTAAATTATTAAAACCAAGGACATTACTGCGTCAACGTTAACAGTAAAAATAAATGAAAAAAAAACAAAGAATATAAAAAGAAATAAAAATAACTTTGTGAAAACAAACATTTGTTATCTTTGGAGAATTGATAAAAGTAACAAATTTTTCTGTTTTTAAGTTTTTTTTCAAACCCAAGTCAAATCATTCTTTTAATTCTGACTTTTTGAATTTTGGGTTTTTTTCGTTTATGTTTCAATTTTTGGTTCAGCCATCGTTGTTCGCATGTAGCGAGTACATCTTGAATCAGATTATTATTTTATTTGTTCAAAAATTATTTTATATATTTAAATAGAATTTTGTAACAAAATATTATTTTTAAACAAAATATTTCTTTTTAAATCAAATATAGTTTCTTTGGTTAATATTTTTCCAAGCTGTTTTCACGCCTCGCCTAGTTTGACCACTGAAATCTCATATCTCCCCCACGGTAACCAAGGTAACCAAAATGTCTGAAAGGGCGTTTTTAGCTCGAAAAAAATTCTACGACAGGGGCGCAAAAGCTAAAAACGTGACTGAATATTTATGGTTTGAAGATATTTGAGTGAAAAAGTTAAAGAAATGAAGATAAATGAAACAAAATGAAAAAAGAGATAATCAAAGTAGGTAGGTGAGTGGTTATTTTTTAGTTTAAACATGAGAGTTCAGATTTTGAACTGATGTTTATGATAAGAGAACAGAAGAAAGATTGCGAAGAAAGTCAGAAGAATAATTCATTGGAAATTTTAATAAAAAATAGCTAAAAATAGATATTCCAAACCAGAACTTGAATCTGAGAATGATGAAATTTATATGAAATTGTAACATACAGTTTTCGTCCCAATTGCAAGTTTAAAACAGTCTTTAGCAAAAACGGGGGTTTGTCATGGTGCTAACCTGACTCGGAGATATGAATAAATAAACAGTAGACTTGACGGGCGAATTGAAAAGCAATGAATGGGTAAGTGAGAAGGAATGCTTGGTTTCGAGAGGTGGGAAGAAGGAAGTAGTGAAAAGATGGAGAAGAGAAAATGAAGAAGAAGAAGAAGAAGAAGAAGAAGAAGAAGAAGAAGAAGAAGAAGAAGAAGAAGAAGAAGAAGAAGAAGAAGAAGAAGAAGAAGAAGAAGAAGAAGAAGAAGAAGAAGAAGAAGAAGAAGAAGAAAAGAAAAAGAAGAAGAAGAAGAAGAAGAAGAAGAAGAAGAAGAAGAAGAAGAAGAAGAAGAAGAAGAAGAAGAAGAAGAAGAAGAAGAAGAAGAAGAAGAAGAAGAAGAAGAAGAAGAAGAGAAGAAGAAGAAGAAGAAGAAGAAGAAGAAGAAGAAGAAAAGCAAAAAAATTAATAAAAATAAATAAACTGAAAGAATTAATCTCAAAGATCACATAAAGCTTACTTTCCTCCCCAAAAGATTTTACTGACGACGATGTAGCTGGACCTTCTGTGGAGTGGGTAGGAAACAGTGGATGTGAACAAGAATAAAAAAGATTTTACCAAAAAATATTGAAAATTGGAACGGAAATAGACCAAAAAATATTGAAGGGTAAATTCAAAGAATACATTTTTACAAAAGCTGCTTCGATAAATGTCAGGATTTCATTCAAGGGCTGTCGAAGACGGATGTGGATTTGAAATGCGGAGTGAAGGGAAAAAAGTGAAGTGGATTGAGAAGAATATTTTTATTTTTGGTGAAAAAAAAATTTAAAAACATTTAATAATAATAATAATAAATTATTATAATAATTAACAATAATTTAATAATGCCGAGTAAATAAAAAATGAGAATAACTGAAAAAAATAAGAGTGAAACTAATATGGAGTAGTAACAGAGGATAAAATATACAAAATGGAAGGAGAAGGAAGGTTCCATGATGAGTCAAATGGAACAAATAGATTATTGGAACGTTAATAAAACTCATAAATTTGTCAACGGAAGAGCCTGGAGGAGAAGAAAAAAAAGTTACGTAAGGGAAGATGGAGGCGATCTGAGAAGAAAAAATTAAAAAGAATGGAATAATTAATTTGGCGAATGAAAGAAACGTGTGCTAGCAAGGAACAATGTGGATGAGCATGAATGATTAAAAGTGGAACGTGAGTGAAGTGGAAATATGGAACTTAAAAGCCATCAAGAGAATGGATACAGATGCGGCGCTCGATGAAGAAAAGCATTGTGGTGGTGTGTTTGTAGTGGTGGTGTGTTTGTAGTGGTGGTGTGTTTCAGTGGTGGTGTGTTTCAGTGGTGGTGTGTTTCAGTGGTGGTGTGTTTCAGTGGTGGTGTGTTTCAGTGGTGGTGTGTTTCAGTGGTGGTGTGTTTGTAGTGGTGGTGTGTTTGTAGTGGTGGTGTGTTTGTAGTGGTGGTGTGTTTGTAGTGGTGGTGTGTTTCAGTGGTGGTGTGTTTCAGTGGTGGTGTGTTTGTAGTGGTGGTGTGTTTGTAGTGGTGGTGTGTTTGTAGTGGTGGTGTGTTTCAATGGTGGTGTGTTTGTAGTGGTGGTGTGTTTGTAGTGGTGGTGTGTTTCAGTGGTGGTGTGTTTGTAGTGGTGGTGTGTTTGTAGTGGTGGTGTGTTTCAGTGGTGGTGTGTTTGTAGTGGTGGTGTGTTTGTAGTGGTGGTGTGTTTCAGTGGTGGTGTGTTTGTAGTGGTGGTGTGTTTGTAGTGGTGGTGTGTTTGTAGTGGTGGTGTGTTTGTAGTGGTGGTGTGTTTGTAGTGGTGGTGTGTTTCAATGGTGGTGTGTTTCAGTGGTGGTGTGTTTCAGTGGTGGTGTGTTTCAGTGGTGGTGTGTTTGTAGTGGTGGTGTGTTTGTAGTGGTGGTGTGTTTGTAGTGGTGGTGTGTTTCAGTGGTGGTGTGTTTGTAGTGGTGGTGTGTTTCAGTGGTGGTGTGTTTCAGTGGTGGTGTGTTTCAGTGGTGGTGTGTTTGTAGTGGTGGTGTGTTTGTAGTGGTGGTGTGTTTGTAGTGGTGGTGTGTTTCAGTGGTGGTGTGTTTGTAGTGGTGGTGTGTTTGTAGTGGTGGTGTGTTTGTAGTGGTGGTGTGTTTCAGTGGTGGTGTGTTTCAGTGGTGGTGTGTTTGTAGTGGTGGTGTGTTTGTAGTGGTGGTGTGTTTCAGTGGTGGTGTGTTTCAGTGGTGGTGTGTTTGTAGTGGTGGTGTGTTTCAGTGGTGGTGTGTTTGTAGTGGTGGTGTGTTTCAGTGGTGGTGTGTTTCAGTGGTGGTGTGTTTCAGTGGTGGTGTGTTTGTAGTGGTGGTGTGTTTCAGTGGTGGTGTGTTTCAGTGGTGGTGTGTTTGTAGTGGTGGTGTGTTTGTAGTGGTGGTGTGTTTGTAGTGGTGGTGTGTTTGTAGTGGTGGTGTGTTTCAGTGGTGGTGTGTTTGTAGTGGTGGTGTGTTTCAGTGGTGGTGTGTTTCAGTGGTGGTGTGTTTGTAGTGGTGGTGTGTTTGTAGTGGTGGTGTGTTTGTAGTGGTGGTGTGTTTCAGTGGTGGTGTGTTCCAGTGGTGGTGTTCCTTTGTAATGGTTGTGTTCTTTGTAGTGGTGGGCAAAGAATAAAGATATCGGTTAACAAAACGAAAATAAAAAGTTACATGTAATAAATATATACATGATCTTTTGTTAACAACCACAATGATAATAATAACATCAAAGAATAAAAAAAGTCAACATTTTTTTTATGTTTGTTTTTTTATTCTTCAAATAACCTCACTACCTCCACTGCTTCTTTTTCAAAATCCTGCCGAGTGTCATTTCTGCCCTGTGTGATTGTTGGACGTATGGTTCAGGCCGCTGTTATCATTGCATGTAACGATGAACATGAAGGGGGAACCCTTAATGGAAATTCACGGTGTTTAGAAACATCGCTAGCTTCGTCTTTAAATATATTTCTATGTTCAGCGTCAGAAACCGTGTTGTTGTCTCTTCTGACGTTAACGTGTATGTGTGTTGTTGTAGTTGCTAGACGCCGTAGAATTCCAGGAATGCTTTTCAATTTGATTTTACGCAATATTCTCGGCCACAAAGACTTGACAGCCATTATGGGAGTAACCTTTTGCTGCATTGTTCAGTCTGCCTTCATTGACAATAATTTGTTACGAAAGGCCACGTTGTGACGTTGCAGGGGTCTTCCCGCCACTGCCACCCACTCAACAATGTTCATCGTGTTATTTTATAATAACTTACATTTTATTATATTATCAAACAATTTAATATAATGGCAATATTATAAAAAGATTAAAAAATTATATTTTATAACACAATTTGATAAAACAACAGAATTGTTATATTTGATAACATATCCTATTATACTTCAACCAGCCCAACCAGCCAGCATATTGCTTGGGTTTCTATTATGCCGTTAGACTTTTGAGTACGTTTTAAAAACTTCAAAAGCGGAAGTGGTAGTGGTTTCGCTGGAGGGCGCTTCAACAGTTGAAAGTCATTGGGCGGAGACTCCTTGGAAGAGAATCACAGAAGGTTTTGAGAGAGGGTGGAGTGAAAAACAAATTAATGAAACGGCAAACATTTTCTGGTGCTGCTGTGTGGAAAAAATTATGCGCTGCTGTGTGGAGAGATTATGCGCTGCTGTGTGGAAGAGATTATGGGCTGCTGTGTGGAGAGATTATGGGCTGCTGTGTGGAGAGATTATGCGCTGCTGTGTGGAAGAGATTATGGGCTGCTGTGTGGAAGAGATTATGGGCTGCTGTGTGGAAGAGATTATGGGCTGCTGTGTGGAAGAGATTATGGGCTGCTGTGTGGAAGAGATTATGGGCTGCTGTGTGGAAGAGATTATGCGCTGCTGTGTGGAAGAGATTATGGGCTGCTGTGTGGAAGAGATTATGGGCTGCTGTGTGGAAGAGATTATGGGCTGCTGTGTGGAAGAGATTATGGGCTGCTGTGTGGAAGAGATTATGGGCTGCTGTGTGGAAGAGATTATGGGCTGCTGTGTGGAAGAGATTATGCGCTGCTGTGTGGAAGAGATTATGGGCTGCTGTGTGGAAGAGACTGGGCGTATGGCAATAAACAATGAAAATAAATATGAAGTTTTTAGAGAAGGAAATGGTTGCATCTATGAAAATAACTTATACGTTATTTATATGAATCCATGGAAACGTGAGAAATGGACTGAGGGGGCAATTTGAATTAATAATGGTTGAAAAAAACTACCAAGTGCACTGGCTGAAGAGATGAAGTGGTATGGGAAGGTAATGATGAAGAATGACCTATTTAAAAGAGGATTTAAGTTTGAGTATTGAATATAACTTCGCAAGTGTCATCTCCTCACGAAGTTGCGTGGGTTTCACCATTCAAAACTGTGTCGTAGAATGTTGCTTTGAATGCTTTGAAGCAGCTTAGACACACACCTTGAAGCTTCCAACCTTCCATCAATCGCCCATCACACTTCGCAAGCCCGCCTACCACCATCACCATGCACCATCACCATGCATCATCACCATGCACCATCACAATTCATCATCAACATTCATCATCACCATTCATCATCAACATGCATCATCACCATGCATCATCACCCTTCATAATCACCATTCATCATCACCATGCATCATTCACCATGCATCATTCACCATGCATCATTCACCATGCATCATCACCATGAATCAGCACCATGGATCATCACCATGCATCATCACCATTCATCATCACCATGCATCATCTCCATGCATCATCACCCTTCATCATCACCATGCATCATCACCATGCATCATCACCATGCATCATCACCATGCATCATTCACCATGCATCATTCACCATCACTTCAACCATCCTCAACCGACTGTTCAATCAAGCTTCTTTCATGGTTTTTTAATGCACACGAGGCGCTTATCGCTTGTTCAATCTCCCTTCGAGCGATATTTCAATTATTTATTTATTTATTTTCTATGGTCACTTTTTCAATTTTTTTAAATTTTTTTTCAAATTTAAAAACGGCGTCAATGTTCGTTTAGTTCTTTAAAAGCCATTTTCATTTTTCACTGTTTTTTTGTTAAACGTAATTTTCATTTTATGCATTTTTTTTGTAATTTAAATAAAAAATATTAGTTTTTATTCTCACAAAAATATCATTGTTTCCATTATTTACTGCTCTTGTGTTTTTACTAAAAAAACGAACGAGCACACCTTTTTACTAGTATTAATATGGGGTTAATTATTCATTTTAATAATTATTATTGATTTTTTTTTCTTTTTTATTTATTTTTTATTTGATTTATTCCTTACTCACACGACATTTGGTCATTTGACTATCGTGCAAAACTTTTCAGGGCTCTGGAAAAGTCCGTATAATTAAGTAAAAAAACTATGACTGGAAGAAAAAAGAAGAAAATGAAAATTTAAAAAAAAAATTTATGTTTAATTGAGAAAAAAAATTAATTAAAAAAAAACGAATGACATTTTGTCAATTGCGTCTGCCTTCAGTGCATGGAATGGCGTTTGTTTGTTTTGAGTGTGAGGTACTGGCACCAAGACAATAACCAGAGTGCAAAACAGCGAAATAAAAAAAACGGAAAAAAAGGAGGAAACAAAGAAAAAACATAATTTGATAAGCAAAGAAAAATTATTCGAAAAAGAAAATAAAAAATAAAAAATGAATAAATGGCACAATCGAGCAGTAATTGGTGGTCCCACCTCCCATTGGCGTACACCTCCGAGGTATCAAAGACATTCACTCCGTGTTCGTATGCATACGTCACAATGTCCTCCGCCACCTGTGTGTGTGTGTGTGTGTGTGTGTGTGTGTGTGTGTGTGTGTGTGTGTGTGTGTGTGTGTGTGTGTGTGTGTGTGTGTGTGTGTGTGTGTGTGTGTGTGTGTGTGTGTGTGTGTGTGTGTGTGTGTGTGTGTGTGTGTGTGTGTGTGTGTGTGTGTGTGTGTGTGTGTGTGTGTGTGTGTGTGTGTGTGTGTGTGTGTGTGTGTGTGTGTGTGTGTGTGTGTGTGTGTGTGTGTGTGTGTGTGTGTGTGTGTGTGTGTGTGTGTGTGTGTGTGTGTGTGTGTGTGTGTGTGTGTGTGTGTGTGTGTGTGTGTGTGTGTGTGTGTGTGTGTGTGTGTGTGTGTGTGTGTGTGTGTGTGTGTGTGTGTGTGTGTGTGTGTGTGTGTGTGTGTGTGTGTGTGTGTGTGTGTGTGTGTGTTTGTGTGTGTGAGTGTGTGTGTGTGTGTGTGTGTGTGTGTGTGTGTGTGCGTGTGTGTGTGTGCGTACGTATGCGCGCATCTGTGTATGTGTTTTTTTATACAATAAAAGCAATTAAACAGAATATCACACCCATACTTGCAAACAATAACAAAAACAAACTATTTGTCATTCAAATGCAAAAGAACATTCAGCTTCCTAAAGAAAAAACAAACACAAAACCAAGAATTCTTTATTTTCATTATTAATTTTTCAACATTTGACGTCTTCTCATTCTTCGCGCTGGAAACTCAAAAATGTAAAAGGTGAAAAAACTATTCAAACCTTCAATTTTATTTTGAAATCAGCAACTTTTTTTGTTTTTGTTAAGAATTTTTGATTTATCTTATCAACGTTCTTTCATTTGATAATAATTCATAAATAATTAATTATTCTTTATTGGTTAATTCACTAATGGTAATCCATTCACTAATGATAATCCATTCACTAAGATTAATCCATTCACTAAGATTAATCCATTCACTAAGATTAATCCATTCACTAAGATTAATCCATTCACTAAGATTAATCCATTCACTAAGATTAATCCATTCACTAAGATTAATCCATTCACTAAGATTAATCCATTCACTAAGATTAATCCATTCACTAAGATTAATCCATTCACTAAGATTAATCCATTCACTAAGATTAATCCATTCACTAAGATTAATCCATTCACTAATGATAATCCATTCACTTATAATACTCTATTTACTTATAATAATCTATTTACTGATGTTTGTCTATTTATTTACTGTAATTCAATTAAAGATATATATTTTTAATGAGTATTCTCACTATATAATTCTTTCGTTATCTTATCACTTATCATTTTCGCAAACAAGCTTGTAAAATGATACCTCATGCCGGCCATTTTGTTGCCATTGTGAGCTATTTACAATTATTCGTGCGACTCTGCTGCCATTTAATTCCAGTAAATTTTAATAAAACGAAAAAAGTTTTTTTTTTAACAACATTTCATTTTCAACAAAAGTTTCCTTTTCAACAAAAGTTTCATTTTCAACAACATTTCATTTTCAACAAAAGTTTCATTTTCAACAAAAGTTTCATTTTCAACAAAAGTTTCATTTTCAACAAAAGTTTCATTTTCAACAAAAGTTTCATTTTCAACAAAAGTTTCATTTTCAACAAAAGTTTCATTTTCAACAAAAGTTTCATTTTCAACAAAAGTTTCATTTTCAACAAAGTTTCATTTTCAACAAAAGTTTCATTTTCAACAAAAGTTTCATTTTCAACAAAAGTTTCATTTTCAACAAAAATTTCATTTTCAACAACAAAGTTTCATTTTCAACAACAAAGTTTGCTCGGTGAGCAATTTTTTTAATTTTCAATGTAAAACAAAAAAACTTTTTAAATATAAATAAAATTGGAATTCTCGTTAGGACGATAGACAAATCATACACAAACGGATTGTCTTCTTCAGAAGTGCAGATAATCTCATCTCTTTACAAAAACTCACTTTGTGTTTCTTTTTCAGTTATTTTCTGCCCTTGGATTTTTAAAAATTCAATCTAGAATTTGTGTAATGACTTTTAAAAACCTTCAAAGGTTTTCCCAAAATAACGCTTCGCTGGACGTTGTATGGAGGTGGCTAGAACCCAATAGCACTGCGTCTGCATTGAGTGGTCGGTCTTTACAGCACAAGCGTGAATTCATGCCTCCTTTCTACCGTAGGCCTTTTAATCGGGACTCCCTTTACTCCTCATGTTCTCTCCTTCTCTTCTTCCTTGTTAATTCTCCTACCTTTTTGATGTTCGACGTAAGTGTAATATGTAATATGTAATTTAGCTTGTATCCCTTTAAGAGGCGCAATAAATTTCTTTTCGAGTCACATTTGATGCGATTAACTTGCTGCAGTGTGCTTATTGAATCAATACAGCCCGCCATTAAACTGCAAAGACGCATGCCGTGAGTGCCTGGTTCAAACGCTGGAACGAGGCATCTTTTGGATTTTATGGAACATATAAATAATATAATAAAAATAACTAAACAGTCATATTAATAGTAACTAAATACTCATAATAATAATAATAACAATCGTCATAATTATGGTAATAATTATATTAATAATTATAATAATTATATAAATAAATAAAATAAAAAATAATGATTATTGTTAAATTTTCGAAAACTCACTGAACTACTACTGTAGTACTCTTAACAATAGTACAAGAACAATAGTGGTGTACTTGGTGGAATCACTTAGTATTCCAAGAGTATTAGTATTATTAAAGCATTTGTGCGTGTGTGGCCAGTGTGAGTTGTGATCTGCTTCAATCTCACTTGTTTCACCAATCTCTTTATCTAGAGCCGACTTATTGTAATTGAAATGTTGTCGGAACAGACTACGTGTAAAAGTGAATTGAACATTTTAAAAAAATGCGGAACACCAGATCAATGGTTGTGGACGTGT
>OX387246.1:532500-542500 GCA_947562095.1 Branchellion lobata
TTCCATTAATACAAAATAACTTTGTGTGTTTTTACTTCTCTCAAGTTCTTGTTAACACACCGCCGACAGTCTAAATGACTCTGTCATCGTGCTGCAAGCACACGGGTGGTTGCTGTGAAAAGGGAAACAGATCAAACACCTCACACCATGCTTAAGCGCTTAACAACTCTGATTTGTCATCACTGCCTTATCATTAGTTTTAATGAATGTTTTTTTTTGGCACTGGTGATTCATAGTTGTTTTGAAGATGTTTTGTGTACCTTTTTGCCAAGAGGAATGTCACAGTAATAAATTGAAAAATTTTTCTAGATGCTATTTCGCGTGTTCAGTGAGGCGTCTGATATGAAGATGAACTGTGTGTGTTTGTATGTGTGCTTGTTTGTGTGTGTGTGTGTGTGTGTGTGTGTGTGTGTGTGTGTGTGTGTGTGTGTGTGTGTGTGTGTGTGTGTGTGTGTGTGTGTGTGTGTGTGTGTGTGTGTGTGTGTGTGTGTTTGTACCAGGGCAGTCGAAAAATAATATAAAGATGAGTTAAGTGTAAAGCTCATGCTAAGCACATTAATCGCACATGAAAACGCAACAACCATGAAAAAAAAAAGTATTATTATTTCTATTATTATAATTATAATTATATTATTATAATAGTAATGATAATAATAAAAATAATTATAATAATAATAATAATAATAATAATAATAATAATAATAATAATAATAATAGTAATAATAATAATAATAATAATAATAATAATAATAATAATAATAATAATAATAATAATAATAATAATAATAGTAATAATAATAATAATAATAATAATAATAATAATAATAATAATAATAATAATAATAATAATAATAATAATAATAATAATAATAATAATAATAATAATAATAATAATAATAATAATAATAATAATAATAATAATAATAATAATAATAATAATAATAATAATAATAATAATAATAATAATAATAATAATAATAATAATAATAATAATAATAATAATAATAATAATAATAATAATAATAATAATAATAATAATTATTATTATTATTATTATTATTATTATTATTATTATTATTATTATCTTCTTCATATTTCTTCATATTTCATTATGATTTATTTTCACCTATTCCAGTATAATTATTCTTTCTTTAGTTCACAATGGAAAAATCCGACAAAGCTTATTGCGCTGTTAAACGAACAAAGAATAGAGAATTTTCTAGGAATAAAAAAGAAATCTTGAATAAAGTGCAAAAAAAGGAGAGCTCAAAGTGTGGTTCAGCGTTTCATTCGGCCAAAGCTACGAATTACATTGAAGCGCTCTCAGTGGCCTCTGAGAGTCACCCTGCTGCTCCTTCAATCGAATGAGGCGCGTGGGTGTGGTGAGGTCAAGGCGCGTGGGTGTGGTGAGGTCAAGGCGCGTGAGTGTGGTGAGATCAAGGCGCGTGAGTGTGGTAGGTCAAAGCGCGTGGGTGTGGTGAGGTCAAGGCGCGTGGGTGTGGTGAGGTCAAGGCGCGTGGGTGTGGTGAGGTCAAGGCGCGTGAGTGTGGTGAGGTCAAGGCGCGTGAGTGTGGTGAGGTCAAGGCGCCTTTCCGAACCAATCGAACAATCATACAGCCTTCGGACAGAAAAGCATTCCATGTTGATTTTTTAGTTAGATTTATTAAATAAATTTTAAAAATAATATTTTTTGTTGTAAAAAAGGTGTTTAGAGTTGTTATGTAAAAGTCCAAAACGTATGGAAAAGGATTTTTGAAAAATTTTTGAAAAAATATTTTTGCTAAAAATAAAAAAGTTTTTGATTAGTCTGATTTAATTATAGCTCACAGCCCAGTCACGAAGATTTTTCTGGGTTTTTAAATACACCTTTGGTTTTGCAGTGCGAGAAAAAAAATAAATGAAGAAATAAAAAAATAAAAATAAACAATAAAAAACGAAAGAAAACAACATAAAAAACGAAAAAACAAAATTAAACGAAGAAAAAAAAGAAAAAATGCAGTTGCAGGTTTGGGTGAAGTTTTGCACTGTTCCTGTGCAAAGTTGAGGTGCATGGAACATGTTCAACTGATTGAAATCGAAGTGGTTGACAAGAAAGGAAGAATATTAGTTAAAAGATTGGAAGTAGGCCAACCTCGTCTGAAATCTGTGATCCAAATGTAACCCAGGTTCCTATGGTGGTGGTGATGGTGATCGTTTGTGTGGTGGTGATTGTGACGGTGGTAGACGGGATGAGGAGTGTAATGAAGATATTTTTGTTGATGGTGGTTGTTGTGATGATGGTGGGAGTGATGATGGTGAAAACGGTGGTGAAGAGGGCTGTGATGGTGGTAGTAAGAATTGTGGTAAGGGCGGTGGTGAGAATGGTGGTGGGGGCAGTGGTAGGGGTGGTGGTAATGGTGGTGGTGGTGGTGGTAATGGTGGTGATGGTGGTGGTGATGGTGGTGGTGATGGTGGTGGTGATGGTGGTGGTGATGGTGGTGGTGATGGTGGTGGTGATGGTGGTGGTGATGGTGGTGGTGATGGTGGTGGTGATAGTTATAGTTATACTTATAGGGGTGAGAAGAGCGCTGTATGTTGTGGTTTTCAAATACTTGAAACCAGAAAAAAAAATCTAAAAAAACGTTTTAATTAAAAAAAAAACTGAAATCCTTCAACCTTCAAAATGAAGATCGTGTGTGATTGAATAAAGGAAAGGACCTCAGACGTCACATCAACGCCTTAAGACACATTGAAAGCTCTAACAATTCATGGCGACATGGTCGTTTTGCCATTCGTCATGAAGAACATAAAATCTTATTTTGAAAACAAAACAAGTTTCGACAACAAAAATTTATAGTTTTCAACTTGAAGAATTTTTGCGTAAGTTTTTTATGAAAATTAAAAATGTTAATTTTGGCAAAAAAATTTTTTTTTCAGTTTTCATTCAAAAAATGTTTCGTATCACACGGTGTTTATTTTTTAACGTACCGAGTACTTATCATTTCAGCAAAAAAAAATAGGTGTCATGCATGGAAGAAAAAGAGAGCGAAAAAAAAGAAAAGAAGAAAAAGAAAAAGAAAAGGAAAAAGAAAGGAAGAGAATGAAAGGAAGAAGTGGAAAAGGAAGAAGGAGGAAAAAATGAGCCAAAAAGAAGAAAAAAATAGTTGAAAGGAGGAGGAGGAGATAGATGAGAGGAAGGAACAGGCAGAAAAAAGAAGAAAAAAAATAAAGAGGAGGAAGAAAAAAAAGAGAAGAATAATGAAGAGGAAGAGGGAGAGGAGGAGAAAAAAAAGAGAAGGATAATGAAGAGGAAGATGGAGAGGAGGAGAAAAAAAAGAGAAGAATAATGAAGAGGAAGATGGAGAGGAGGAAGAAGGAGAGGAGGAGAGAAAAAAAGAGCAAAAGGAGCAGATACAATAAACACAATGAACGACGTCTTAATAAAGCCTTCATGAGGATTCACGAGTATTGCATGTAACTGTAACCTAGGGCAATATTGGAAACTCGAAGTCCGGACTTTCCGAGGTTTCTGGGGAGGTGATGGAGGTAGTGATAGAGGTGGTGAAGGAGGTGGTGGGGGAGGTGGTGGGGGAGGTGGTGATGGAGGTGGTGATGGAGGTGGTGGGGGAGGTGGTGATGGAGGTGGTGATGGAGGTGGTGATGGAGGTGGTGATGGAGGTGGTGATGGAGGTGGTGATGGAGGTGGTGATGGAGGTGGTGATGGAGGTGGTGATGGAGGTGGTGATGGAGGTGGTAAGGGAGGTGGTGATGGAGGTGGTGATGGAGGTGGTGATGGAGGTGGTGATGGAGGTGGTGATGGAGGTGGTGATGGAGGTGGTGATGGAGGTGGTGATGGAGGTGGTGATGGAGGTGGTGGTGGTGTTGGGGACGGTGGCTGTGGTAGAGATGATATGGTGGTGGAAAGAGTGAAAAAAAAACAGTATAAGAAAAATAAATATAAAAATATTTTAAAAAAATCAAAAAGAAAAAAAAAATAAATAAATAAAATAAAATTAAGAAAATGCTGGTGATGAAAAAAAACTGAAAAAAAGTAAAAAAAACAAAAAAAAGGCAAAAACAAATAAAAAAAAAAAAGAAAAATAAAAAAAAAGAGAAGAAAAAGATGGAAAAATAAGATGAGTATGAAGACACGAATGAAGGAGAGAGAAAAATAGAAGGCGAAGATGTTGTCGGGAATGACTCTATGAATGATGGTGATGACGTCATTACATAGAGATGGATGGCTATATAAAAATAACAAAAGCAGTCTTCAGAGATTAAAGCATGAAATCATAATAATAAACGAACTGTGTTATGAATATTTCATTGTTATTAGTTTCATGAGAATAAATTTTATTTTTGGAATATTAATTTGAATAAAAAAAAAAACGTCAAAAGAATTAATGAAATGAAATGAGGTCTATGGAAATAACAAGATAAACAACAACAAAAACAAAAAACTGTTAAAATGAAAACAACAATGAAAACAGAAAAAACAACAACAACAGCAGCAGCGGCAGCAGCAACAGCAGCAACAGCAGCAGCTAATAACTACTAAAACAAGCAACAACAATTGAAGTGATGATACGACCAAATCATCCTACAACCATAATAAAAAAACACAAAAAGATTAACACAAAAAACAGCAGCAGTAGTAACAACAACAATAACAAAAACAACAGCAGTAGTAACAACAGCAATAACAACAACAACAGCAGTAACAAAAACAACAACACTAATAACAACACCTGTATGTTTTATGATGGGAAGAGGTTTCAACTCGGCAATTTAGCACGTGGTTGTTGGTAATAACGCCCGCGCTTAGGTTATTATTACTGTTATTATTATTATTGTTGTTAGCATTTCCCGAGGTATTATTATTTATGTTGTTGTCTTGTTTATTGTTTTCCACCTTCTTACTCTCCTCCTTCTGGTCCAGTGATTGGTTCTTAGCAATTGTGAAACATCGACCACCGCCTATGCTCGATTTGATGTTGCTGTGGTGATGCAGATGTTGATTTTGTGGTGTTGATGTTGATGATAATGTTGTTGTGGTGATAGAGAGGTTGGTGTTGTTGTGGTGTTAATGTTGTTGTTGTTTGGGTGTTGATGTTGCTGATATTGTTGTTATGGTGGTACCACACTACACCACCACACACCACACCACACTACACCACCACACACCACACCACATTACACCAGACTACAACCCTACACACCACACCACACTACATCACACTAGACCATGCCATACTACAACACGCCACGCTACGTCACCCCACGCCACACTCCACACTATACCACGCCCCGCCATAGCACACCACATCACACCACACGAAACTATGCCAAACAACACCACGCCACACCACGCCACACCACGCCACACCAAGACACACCACGCCACACCACGCCACACCACGCCACACCAAGCCACACCACGCCAAACCAAGCCACACAACGCCACCTGTATTGTATGAAACTCATGGTCCTTTCAAATACTTGAATCTCCGATGGAATATAACATCAACGATGATGTGCACCTGGTGATGGTGATGATGATGATGATGATGATGATGATGATGATGGTGATGATGATGATGATGATGATGATGATGATGATGATGATGATGATGATGATGATGATGATGATGATGATGATGATGATGATGATGATGATGATGATGGTGATGATGATGATGATGATGATGATGATGATGATGATGATGATGATGATGATGATGATGATGATGATGGTGATGATGATGTTGATGATGATGATGATGATGATGATGATGATGATGATGATGATAATGATGATGATGATGATGATGATGATGATGATGATGATGATGATGATGATGGTGATGATGATGATGATGATGATGATGATGATGATGATGATGATGATGATGATGATGATGATGATGATGATGATGGTGATGATGATGTTGATGATGATGATGATGATGATGATGATGATGATGATGATGATGATTTTGAAAAGGTTTTCGGTATTAAAATGGTAGAAATTACAATATAAAAATAACAAAATTGATGGAAAATAAGATTATGAAAGACTAATAACCACAATAATGTTGTAAACAGTGATGAGAGCTTCAATTTCAACAATTATGATGGCAATGCTAGGAATGAAACTGATGATGGTGATAATGATGATAACAATGCTAGGAATGACACTGATGATGGTGATAATAATGATAACAATGCTAGCAATGACACTGATGATGGTGATAATGATGATAACAATGCTAGTAATGACAGTGATGATGGCAATGATGATAAGGTCACTAGAGAGAGATATTTCAAGAGGAATAGGAAAGGGGTGATAAGAGAGATGAGGACTGCAGTGAGGAGACAACAGTGGAGTCTCCAGTGACCAGCATTCAACATTCAGGCCACGAAGCCTCAAGCACTTCACAAGGATCACTTGCAATCAACATACCTCAAGCAGTCTCCAACACCTCCCTGCCTTCAAACTCTTTTGCTTTTCCACCGCTTATTCACACATCCTTTCCTTCAAAAGGCTTTTGTTTTTTTTTTTTGCTTGTTTTTTTCAAGAATTTTCAAGGTTTTTATCACTTTTCTTTCCCAACACCAACGCCACACAAATTCCCGCCAAAAACTTCTCTTTCGCTTCGGAGTTCTTCCTCATCAAAGAGACTACTCACTTTATTTCGTTCAAAACTTCAATTGAATCAACACCTTCACTATTCCTTGGCAATTCATTTTAACAAAGTGTCCACAAAAATGCATTTCAGCCTTATTTTCACCAATAAAAAATTCCAATAAAAATCTTTTTCTACCCGCTCTCTCTTTTTCAAATTTATTTATCCAATTTCCTTTTCATGATGTTAGCACCACTCCCTATAAACTGTGCTTAAACGATTAACGAGCGTTTTTGGTGTTCAAACACTAACAAACAATTTTATTTCGAAAAATGTTTTTAAAGCTATAATACCTTCAAACTTTTGAACTATTCACAGCCATCCTTTCATCTTTCAAAACGCCAAAATAAATCAAAAATAATTTTTTAATTCAAAAAATTCAACTGTTGAAACGCCTAAATCCAAATTTTGAATGACAAGACTTTAAATTACAACCTTCAACCTCCATGAATATTCACCTAAAATCCTTTAATCACTGCAAATCATAGCCACGAGGACGCTCAAGTATCGGTGTTAACTTCAGATATATTGAAGAGCTCCGCTGATATAAGTTGCCTTTCGTATGCAAAAAGATCCCATCTAACAGACCACTCAAACTGCCCGAGCTTATATATTTTTCTGTTGTGGGTGCTTTTCTAGTTGTTGTTGTTGTTGTTGTCGATGCTGTTGTTTTTGTTTACAGTTGTTGTTGATGTTTGGGATATTATTAAGGTCTTTGGTCATTAGTGATGTTTTAATTGTTATTAAATTCTTTTTGTTATTTTTTTGTTCCTTCAGTTATCATAGGAGTTTCTTTGTTTGGAATGCTCGTGCCCTTGTTCAATTTTTTGTTTTTGTTTTTTGTTATTGTTGCTGTTTTGTTTTTTGTTATTGTTGCTGTTTTGTTTTTTGTTATTGTTGCTGTTTTGTTTTTTGTTATTGTTGCTGTTTTGTTTTTTGTTTATTTTCATGGATTATTTCAAGTTTACAGCGACAGTTTTATCTTTTTTGACGTCACTGCGGCATTCTAACACAAGTATTGTTATTTCTGGCACGAATTTTGATGTTTTCAACTCAAATGTTGATGTTTTTAACTCAAATGTTGATGTTTTCGGCTCAAATGTTGATGTTTTCAACTCAAATGTTGATGTTTTCGGCTCAAATGTTGATGTTTTCGACTCAAATGTTGATGTTTTCAACTCAAATGTTGATGTTTTCGACTCAAATGTTGATGTTTTCGACTCAAATGTTGATATTTTCGGCTCAAATGTTGATGTTTTCGACTCAAATGTTGATATTTTCGGCTCAAATGTTGATGTTTTCGACTCAAATGTTGATGTTTTCAACTCAAATGTTGATGTTTTCGACTCAAATGTTGATGTTTTCGACTCAAATGTTGATGTTTTCGACTCAAATGTTGATGTTTTCAACTCAAATGTTGATGTTTTTAACTCAAATGTTGATGTTTTCGACTCAAATGTTGATGTTTTCGGCTCAGATGTTGATGTTTTCGGCTATTTCTGGCCTCAAAATGTTGTTATTTCAACACAATGGTCGTTTTTCCAATTCTAAATGTTGCTAAGGCTTTGCCAGTTTAGTTTGGCTTTTTAACGATCCATTCTATGTTGTACATATGCTGTTTTTACTTCGTTGTTTCAACCGCTTGGGCAGAGGATTCATGGTTTTAAAGGCTTTTCATAAATATTATTAATAATTAGCTTTGGGTGTTTTTGTTTGCAGGGCTGTTAAGGTTTTTTTTGTCGTCCGTAAAGGGTTTTCATAATGCACTGGAGACCTCAATTATGGCTCAAGTGAATGGACGTGTGGATGAATTCGGAACTGTCGTGTGGATGTGTGAATGAATGCGTGAATGGATGAGTGAATGGATACGTACATGGATGTGTGAATAAATGTGTGAACGGACAAATAATTTTATAGATTATTGGGTAGAAATATGTGAATGACTAGATGATAGGCTAATTAAAGGAAAGAGTTATTAGCTGAATGGATAGATAGACAGATGAATGGATGGATAGACAGATGAATGGATGGATAGACAGATGAATGGATAGATAGACAGATGAATGGATGGATAGACAGATGAATGGATAGATAGACAGATGAATGGATGGATAGACAGATGAATGGATAGATAGACAGATGAATGGATGGATAGAGAAGATGTAGTAAAAATTTGTGAAAACTATGACATGAAAGAATGCAATTGAATGGAAAATCAATGCATGATTAAATAGCTTATAAATAATAGGAGAATCGATAAGTGATGTGGTGGGATGAATGTGTAAGTCTGTCTCGGGAGCTGCCACTTGCATGCATGGGTGCACAAAAGTGGCGAGCGAGGGAGCAAATGAAATTTTAAAATGATTTTTCGTTGCGAGAGGTTTGTTGTTTATAAATGTGGATATAATTCGTCGACGAAGGGGAAATTGAAAATGGAAATATTCGGGAAAGAAAGAGTTTAAAAGAGAATTTCAATAAATAAATTGATGAGAGGAACATTGTACGAAAAATCTATAGACAATGAACTCGAGAGGGATTTGAAATAATAATAATAATAATAATAATTTAAAGTTTAAATAATAATAATAATAATAATTAAAGTTTAAATAATAATAATAATAATTTAAAGTTTAAATAATAATAATAATAATTAAGGTTTAAATAATAGAAATAAAAACAAGTTTTCTAGAATGAAAAAAGCATAGAATTATAAATGAAGAGATGGTGAAGATGGTGAAGAGGAGCAAAGTTGTTGCAGCGGAGAGATAAGTGAAGGCTAAAGGTGACTTAGAGGTTTGATGGAAAAAATTATGAAGCAGCCACACTCAACCACAACAACCACAAGTAGCTACAACAACCACAAGTAGCCACAACAACCACAAACAACCACAACAACCACAAGGAACCACAACAACCACAAGCAGCCACAACAACCACAAGTAGCCACAACAACCACAAACAACCACAAGTAGCCACAACAACCACAAACAACCACAAGCTACCACAAGCGCCCATGCTCGACACACAGCACACGACCACATGCAATATTAAATACTCAATATTCACACTTTATGACTCGCTTCTCCATAACACGTACGTCATCCAGTGGAAAATTCCAGCTACGAAGCGCCCTCTTGCGAGAATAAATTCAAAAATGGAGAGTCGCTTTAAGTTGCATGCAGTTTAGCACCAAAGGTGCTTTAGTGTGGCGTTTTTGAAAGGCTTTAGTATCGCTTTTAAAGAAAGCACTCTTCCTGGAACAGTAATACTTATCGACTGCCTGGGAGCTTGCATGGGTGGTGGCTTTCGGGTATTGGTGCTTTGCGGGTGATGTG
>OX387246.1:546469-573969 GCA_947562095.1 Branchellion lobata
AATATCACAATCTCACAACGTCACACACCACAACATAAAATCACAACATTACGACATCACAACACCACACACCACAACAACAAATAACAACACTACAACAACAAACCACCTAACCACAACAACAAAAAACAACGCCAAAACAACAAATAGCAGAACCACAACGACATAAAACAACACCACAACAACATCATGACATCACATTATAGCATTACAACATCATATCAAATCAAACATCACATCATAACAGCACAACTTTGAAGCACAACCACATTACACCACAACATTACACCACAACATTACACCACAACATTACACCACAACATTACACCACAACATTACACCACAACACTACATCACAACATTACACCACAGAATTACATCACAACATTACACAAGTGGCCTCGAAACTCTACGGGGTTAATGCCACCATAAAAATATTCGTTTTTGTATTGTATTGTATTGTATTGTATTGTATTGTACACCACAGCATTACATCACAACATTACACCACAACATTACATCACAACAGCACACCACAACAGCACACCACAACAGCACACCACAACAGCACACCACAACAGCACACCACAACTAACCATGTCCTACCAGAGCATCAAAACGTCATCACACAACGAAACTTCAACGATGAACTACAACATCGCCCTTCATCACCTCAAACCCATCATTTATCAAACACTATTACATAAACCAACTCACACTTCCAAACAAAGCAGGCAAAGACACACCTCTAAACAAAGCAGGCAAAGACACACTTCCAAACAACTAGACACCAATACAAACAAAACGTCATCATAGAGGAATTAACCAATACAAACACAACGTCATGATAGGGGAATTAACCAATACAAACACAACGTCATCATAGAGGAATTAACATACAACATCAGCTTTTATCCCTCAACATTACACAACATCAGACATACAACACAACATCACTTTCGCCACTCAACAATACACACTATCCAAACATACAACACCAAATATACAACACAAACATACAAACCAAACATACAACACAAACATACAAACCAAACATACAACACCAAACATACAAACCAAACATACAACACAAACATACAAACCAAACATACAAAATACAACTTGTACCCTCACAACCTCATAGCATCTCCTCCTTTCATGGTCCATCCATCAGCCACTCTAACAACACAGCTTTCTTCCTTTACAACCGCCTGCTCAAGGCTTTCCTTCTTTTTCCAGCATGTTCCTTCTTTTGGAAGGTTGTTCCTTCTTCTGGAAGGTTGTTCCTTCTTCTGGAAGGTTGTTCCTTCTTCTGGAAGGTTCTTCCTTCTTCTGGAAGGTTCTTCCTTCTTCTGGAAGGTTGTTCCTTCTTCTGGAAGGTTGTTCCTTCTTCTGGAAGGTTCTTCCTTCTTCTGGAAGGTTCTTCCTTCTTCTGGAAGGTTGTTCCTTCTTCTGGAAGGTTGTTCCTTCTTCTGGAAAGTTGTTCCTTCTTCTGGAAGGTTGTTCCTTCTTCTGGAAGGTTGTTCCTTCTTCTGGAAGGTTCTTCCTTCTTCTATAATGTTCTTCTTCTTTCCAGAACCTTCCAATTTCTTCCAAAAACTTCTTTTTTCTTCTGGAAGGTTCATGCTTCTCATTTCTTCTCCAAAGTCTCCACCTTAAAGCGCCACCACAGCTGTTTGTTATCTTTGTTCTTTTGTTTTTTTTTTCTTTATTTACAATTTTTTTATTTTTGCTAAATAAAAAATTAAATTTTGAACAATAAAATTATTTTAACAACGTGTTTGTCTTGTATTGTATTGCATATCATTGTCATAAAAACATGGTCAATACGCATATAAACACCCTCAATGACGTATACACAATAACAATTACCGCATACATGACGGAGTGGCGTACAGTACATACTTCGCAAGACTCGTGTGTGGGATAGTGTGTATTATATGCACATGCTGGTGGGTATGAAGCGAGCTTTTGACGTTTGCACCTGGATTATAAGGGAAGGGGTGCTGTTTGCAGTGAGTTGTTGCATGGAGCTTAGCAGGAGTTCAAGGGGCGATTAATGCTTCCTGCCTCGGCTTGTTGTGCCTTACTTAGCTGTCATCTGGATAAGGAGTTGGACAATGAGGGGATGGACGGTTTGAGGAGCTTTCAATTTTTCAATAAAAATCGTCTTTTTGGCATCGAAAAACTATCGCCATAGTGTTCCACGCAACTTCCTGTTGCCCTGGCGTTGCCTCTGTTCGACAAGTTGTGACTCATGTTCGAACGGTTTACCTTCACAAACCCCAGGACAACCACTTTCAAATCCTCTAAGAGCCCTTTTTTGTTAATAAAGTTTAATTGGTTGTCTTATCGGTTTTCAAAACTAACAAGGTTAAATGTGTTGAATGGAATTTGTCTGCTGAAGTGGTGACAACTTTAAGTATGGACTTCAAACAAAGGTTGTATTTTGAATTAAGAATTAAAAATCATAATTTGTATTTAAAAAACTGAAATGTCAAAAAATAATTATAAAATTAATAAAAATATAAAAATTAACGAAACAATAAAACACGTTTCGTATACAAAATTAAATTTAAAATAATTTAAAAAATATTGTTAAAAAACATTTTTTTTCAAATGAATCCCAAAAATACGAAAGCTCAGAAGTATAAATAGTTTCTCAGGGATGATTGTGAGACGGGGAAGGGGAGGGATGGAAGGCTTGTGACTTCGCCATGCATGGAAAGCAAAGAACGTGGAGATGGCACTTTTGAAAGAATAAAAAAACAATAAATTTTATTTAAACTTCTAATGAACCATAAATAGTTTCAATATGCGTTTTGTTGGAATAGTAATAGTACAGATAGTTCAGAATTGTGAGAAATAATACTTTAAAATAATTTAGTCGGAAGCTTTCTCGTTTGAAAGGCGACCAAGACCTTGGAACTGCACCAGGAACCAGTGGAAACTTGAAGGAACTTCACTACTTGATTGCCCGATGAAGCATCTACTTGAAAAACACTCATTTCAACGCTTGTAAGGATGACAGAGATACGACCAAAAAAGGTATCTCTAACGATGACGATGACGATGACGATGACAGCGATGACGATGACGATGACAGCGATGCCGATGCCGATGACGATGACAGCGATGCCGATGACGATGAAGAAAAAGTCAAGGGTGATGATGATGATGATGGCACCACATTCTTCCGTCTTCTGTTTCCTCCTTTTCATCTTGATTTTTGTTTCTTCAGGTGAGGCGCATACCTTTGCGAGATGAATTTATAAAGATAACAACAGTCGCATTCTTGTCGTCTTCTCGTGCATCCTTATTGTTTCTCAGTCATGTGAGGTTGCTAATCAATGCAAGAGGTGAAAAGTAAATTAATAAAATGACTCTCTCTATTAACCTCACTCTCTCTCTCTTCAGTGGACCTTTTTTTTCATCTTCTTCCGCTTCTTTATCTTCTTCCGCTTCTTTATCTTCTTCCGCTTCTTCATCTTCTTCCGCTTCTTCATCTTCTTCCGCTTCTTCATCTTCTTCCGCTTCTTCATCTTCTTCATTCTTTTTCTTTTCACTTTTTTCTCCTTCTTTTTCATCTTCATCATTCTTCTCACCAGTGACTTTTTTTTCTTTTTTTTCTTTTTTCCATCATCATTGCCACCACCATGAGCAGAATTAACTCCACCACCACCACTACAACCACCACCAACACCATCAGCACCAACACCATCCCCACCACCACCACCTTTACCATCATCAAAACACCTTTCTCGTTAGCTTTTTCTTTTCCTTATTTTTTCTTTATCTTCTTTTTCCTCTTTCTCTTCTTCATCTTCCTTTTCCTCTTTTTCCTTCTTTTCATCATTGTTATCAGTTTTTTAACTGTTGTTTTAATCCTTCTACTACCATTGTTTTCCAGTCCCACACAAAATGAACTTGAATGGAATGATTCCATCAGAACAAACCTCCAGTAGAACAAAATCGATTTTGACAATGAGTTCATAAAAGGATTGTTAAAAATCGATCTGTCAGAGCTATCTACTTGCGCAGTGCTACACAAGGGTGTGCTACTTGCGCAGTGCTACACAAGGGTGTGATACACAAGGGTGTGATACACAAGGGTGTGATACACAAGGGTGTGATACACAAGGGTGTGATACACAAGAGTGTGATACACAAGAGTGTGATACACAGGAGGATACACAAGGGTGTGATACACAGGAGGATACATTAGAGTGATACATAAGAGGATACATTAGTGTGATACACAAAAGGATACATTAGTGTGATGCACAAGAGGATACATTAGTGTGTGATACACAGGAGGATACATTAGTGTGATACACAGGAGGATACATTAGTGTGTGATACACAGGAGGATACATAAGTGTGATACACAGGAGGATACATAAGTGTGATACACAGGAGGATACATTAGTGTGATACACAGGAGGATCCATTAGTGTGATACACAGGAGGATACATTAGAGTGTGATACACAGGAGGATACATTAGAGTGTGATACACAGGAGGATACATTAGAGTGTGATACACAGGAGGATACAATAGAGTGTGCTACACAAGGCAATACAATAGTTTATAAGGAAGTGTAGCCTACCAAAATGAAAAAAATAAAGTTTGAAACAAAACAAAAAAGTGAATAAAGATATCTGGTGCCACACAAGCGAGTGCAAGGAGATACAATGTAGTTAAATACAAAACAGAAAAGATTCAATCACAAGATGAGAAAAAAGAGTAAATAAAAGATGAAGAAAAGGTTGAATACAAACAAAAAAGCAATAGAATTTGATAAAAGACAATAAGGAGTATGCGATGAGACACAGCTACACAACAGAGCAGCTCTCAACTGGGTGTACGAGGCCACAAGAGAGATGGATGAGTTCAGATGGGTGGCTTTGGAATCATTCCCTCATTGATTATTTTCAAAGATTTCCTGCCACAAACTGCGGAGAATCTTTGCGATTTCATCGTTTTTATTTCTCAATTATGCTCAAGTTCATGTGGGCGAATTGTTCTCAGTACCACCGCCAACGAAGATCATTGAGAGGCTGTTATTGCACCAAAGCTATTCGACTGTTGCGAGGAGGATGATTTTTTGTTTATAACAAAAGCCCTGTTAACAAAAATAACCTCTGAACAGTATGCTAAAAGGCGTTTTAGTGTATTGTTTTACTTATTCATCATAAAGAACCTGTAATGAACATCTGCGATAATCATCTCAGAGCGCCTTCAACCCTTCCAACTTCTCCCAATATTCAATACAATAGAAATCTCACCTTACCTATCTTCGTCCAGTTTTCATCAATCTTTGAAAAAATCTTTTTTTTTCTCAATTTTCTTTTTTTATTTCTTTTTTTTTCCTCTTTTTTTATTTTTTTTATTTTTTTTTTCCTACTCCAGTTATCATTTGCTTCTTCTTTTGCACCCTTTCTACCATCCTTTCATCTTTTTTCTTTCTTCTTTCTCATCTTTCTTTTTCCTTCCTTTTCCACAGACGCCTTCGTCTCCAACGACCCTCACGTCTGTCCATTGAAGGTCTACAAACGGCATGCCTACTACAAATACAACTTGAACAACGTTAGCAACAAAATAAACAACAAACACCACTATCACCATCATGTCAACAACAACAACAACCTCAACAAACTTATGAAAACAAACAAAAACAGTTGGAAAAATTTCCAATTTGACAAATACAATGATAATAAAAATAATAATAATAATAATAATAATGATAATAATAATAATAATAAAAATAATAACCACCATTACCACCATCATCGTAACTTTCATAACAACAATAAAAATAATAATAATAATAACACTAAAAACGAGCAGCAGAGGCACAGACTCAGACACCATTCCAGGCATAATCGTTTTAGAAGCATCAACAACAACAACAACAATAATAATAATAATAATCTTAATCATAATAATAAAAATAATGATAAAATTGAATATTATAACAATAATAATCATGACGAAAACATCCAACATCATCATCATAAGTCTGACCGAAAAAATGATTATCACGACTACAACAAGTATCCTCATAAAAACGACAACTATGACAACAACAACAACAACAACAACAACAACAACAACAACAACAACAACAACAACAAACACAAAACGAGGTCAGACTATCAGCTAGATTACTACTACCAAGACAACCTCAGCAACAAGAACTACCCCTACCAAAACCAAAACGACCACAACAACAAAAACTACAACAATGACTACAACAACAACAACAACGACTACAACAACAACAACAACGACTACAACAACAACGACAACAACAACAACGACTACAACAACAACAACAACAACGACTACAACAACAACAACAACGACTACAACAACAACAACAACGACTACAACAACAACAACAACAACGACTACAACGACAACAACAACAACGACGAATACAACTTTGCTTACAACATGGATGTTCTCAAGGCCACGTGTTCAGACATTGTCACTAGATACACGGGGGTGCGTCTAATCGACCGTTCACTTCATTTTATAGCGTTTCATGGTAGTTTTGTAGCCTTTATATAGCGTTTCATAGAGTTTTTTACGCAAACAGTCAAAGGCGCTTTCATAGAAACGGTTTGACTCACTTCTGGGTTAATAGGTTAGTGAAGCACTCCAGCACGACGTCTGTTTTTTACCTGACTGGTCTCTGTACTAACTCAAACTCAGCCACTGATCAAACCTTAAGCTTAACGCTTCGAAGCCTTCTTTGAACATTAGACGGCAGACGACGGGAGGGCCTGTCCCTTAGTTCCATCTTCAATGGGATTTGATTGATTCGAGCCTATTCAGTCAATTATCAGCCATCAATTGAATTATACTTGTTAGGGAGATCCATGTTGAAGCGCCTTTTGCGCCTCTTGGATTTTTATTTTCAGTTTTTTTAATACCGGTTTAGAATTTAAAGATTTTTAAAAAGGCCGCAACGGAAAATAATATCAACAACAATAACAACAACAAAGAAATCATAACAAAAAGATTAATTATAATAAAACAATAAGAAGAAAAACAATAACAACAACAACAACAGTATTATTAACAAACAAACAACAATAACAACAACAGTATTATTAACAAAACAACAACAACAACAGTATTATTAACAAAAAAACAACAACAGTATTATTAACAAAAAACAACGACAATAACAGCAGTATTATTAACGAAAAACAACAACAATAACAACAACAACAGTATTATTAACAAAAAAACAACAACAATAACAACAACAGTATTATTAACAAAAAACAACAACAATAACAATAACAACAACAACAACAACAGTATTATTAACAAAAAAAAAACAACAACAACAGTATTATTAACAAAAAACAACAACAATAACAACAACAACAACAGCAGTATTATTGACAAAAAACAACAATAAGAGCCCAATCAAGCGACTCAAGTCTCAGAATCGTAATGAAGAGTAATTACCTGATGCTTATTCGATTAAATCCACTTTCTTTGTTCTTCACTTTTGGTCCTTCTATTGCTCTTTTTATTTTTTTAGTTTTTCTTTGTGGAAACATGTCGGTAAGTTTTTATTTTCGCAAATATGTTGGAACACTCACATTTGGAATCACTGACATACATGTAGAAAGTTTATAGAAGGGATCAAATGATGTGAGAAATAAGCCATGTAACTCACAGCACTGCTCTATCACTACACGTTCTCTCATAACCAATTATCTAATAAGAGTTCCAATTGTTTGTATAATGGGTCACGAAATTATAATAGACGCTAATTTGTGATGAGTCATTAAATTATAATGGAAGCTCATTTGGTGAAACTGTCGATGCAGGGGCGTCAGAAGGACAAGTATTTGGACCGTAGGCATGTGGTGTTGAGCGCCTGCGAGTGAGTTTTTGTTGTTTTGTTGTTTTTGTTGTTGTTGTTGTTGTTGTTGTTGTTGTTGTTGTTGACGTTGTTATTGTTGTTGTTGTTGTTGTTGTTATTGTTATTGTTGTTGTTGTTGTTGTTGTTGTTGTTGTTGTTGTTGTTGTTGTTGTTGTTGTTGTTGTTGTTGTTGTTGTTGTTGATGACGTTATTATTGTTGTTTTTTTCTTTGTTTTTTTCTTCGTTCGTTTTTATTTGTTTGTTGTTTTTTGTGTTTTTTTTCTGTTTTGTTTTTTCTGTTTTGATTTTTGTAAGAAAAACTTTGTTGCCTTCGATTTCTTTTGCTTGCAAAACCACGATCACCACAGATCTGCGACCACTACCATAGCAACCACCCCAAAAAACTATTAACATCACTACCACCCTTCAACCATCCCAAAACACAAGTATCACAGCCGATAAACCACCACCACAAAGCCACCATTGCACCACAACCAACCACCAGAACCTACCACCAAGTGAACATATGCTACCAACGCATCCTTGACAACTGTCGCCCGGACGACCGCATGCAGGATGACGTCATCATTCTCAAGAACAGAACCTCCGTGTACTCTTCATTCTGTTCTGTCGGAAGAATGTTTAGTATGTCTGCCGGTATGTGTCGATGTTTTTGTTTGTTTGGTTGGTTGTTCCTTTGTGTTTGTTTTATTTTTTGTTTTTTAGTTTGTTTATACAACACACTGCGATAAAGTTTACTAAAATACAATACAATACAATACAATACAATACAATACAATACAATACAATACAATACAATACAATACAATACAATACAATACAATACAATACAATACAATACAATACAATACAATACAATACAATACAATACAATACAATACAATACAATACAATACAATACAATACAATACAATACAATACAATACAATACAATACAATACAATGAAATAAAATACAACAAAACACACAAAAAAATGCTACAAAAGATTGAACAAAAGCACCACAAAAGGATACAATGCAAGATGCCTTGTGGTTTGGTGCCATTGGAGTTGCACCATTGTCTCTCGTAGACGAAGAATGCCCATTGGGAACTTCAGAGTGTGTATTTGAATGAAAAACATAATAATAATAATAAAATAATAATAATAATAAAATAATAATAATAATAAATACCATAATAAAAAAATTAGAAAAAATACATATTGATGAGGGATATTGAAGTTAGTGTCCGGTGTATACGAGACATGCTCACAAAGGCTCTGTGCCCTTTCGTGCCTCCAACCGCATGCGTTGTGGTGCCACTCCTCCTACGGGCTTTTTCTTCTTCTTTGTCTTCTTCTTCTTCTTCTTCTTCTTCTTCTTCTTCTTCTTCTTCTTCTTCTTCTTCTTCTTCTTCTTCTTCTTCTTCTTCTTCTTCTTCTTCTTCTTCTTCTTCTTCTTCTTCTTCTTCTTCTTCTTCTTCTTCTTCTTCTTCTTCTTCTTCTTCTTCTTCTTCTTCTTCTTCTTCTTCTTCTTCTTCTTCTTCTTCTTCTTCTTCTTCTTCTTCTCCTTCTCCTTCTTCTTTTTCTTCTTTTTTTCTTCATTTTTTCTCTTTTTCCTTCCCTTTCTATTTATTTTATTTTCAGTATCTGATCGATTTCATCACGTGACAAAGGCTGTCTTTGAAGAGGCTCCATTATGACGTTGAAAGACCTACAGCAGACTTGGCAGAATAAACTGCCCATTCCTCTCCATTATAAAACACCAGAGTCACGCTGAGTTTTAAACTTTGACTCCGAGTTGGCTTCACTTTTACTCACAATCTTTTCACTTTCCACTCTCCGCCTTCAACTTCCTTTCAATACCCCTGCAACTGCTCATCTTCAACTCCTGTTTCAACCACTGTAGACTCTTTTCAAACTACGATCCATCTTACAATACAATACAATACAATACAATACAATACAATACAATACAATACAATACAATACAATACAATACAATACAATACAATACAATACAATACAATACAATACAATACAATACAATACAATACAATACAAAACGAATATTATCATAGTGGCATTAACCCCGTAGAGTTTCGAGGCCATTTTTCTTGTTTTTGTTTGTTTGGCGACTCTTGTTGAAAGTGGTACAATACGACACTAGTTTGATCATTCCTATGGTGCCATTAACCACATAGACCTTTTAGGGTAACAAACCAGTTACATCGTTAACTTCCAAATATCAAACCGTTGAAGCCTTCTCTTATAAAGGTTATTGCATCAGTGAGTTGCTCTCGAAAAAATGAATATTATGATGTAATCATAATTTATGTTTTAATTATATTAAATATTATAATTATATTCAATATTATAATTATAATTTAATTATATTTAACCTAGATAAGTCAGTTTTTTATGACTAGTGTAACTCACAACATCAACACAAACTTCATCTCACCCCACGTGGCTTAGGAGCCTCTTGGTCTGCCCTTCTCTTGCAGGGACTCAGCGTTACGCAATGCATAACTCCAACAACTCATCGATCGGAGGCGTCTTAAACAAGCCTACTCAGCCAATATGACTCATTTTGCTAAAAATATCCCTCAAAAACCTTTTTAAGGAATTTCTTCAGAGGATTTTTCTAAATTATTTTAGGAAATTATTATTTTTTTTATTTTGAGCCTGGAAAGTCGGATAAGGGCTACTGCCTTGATTTGTTGGATACTCAAAAAGGATTTTTGGACGAGCTTCGTTTTTCGATTTTTTAATCAATATAAAAAATATATTTAATATGAAATTAATTTAATATAATTATTTGGGTTATTATACAATATGATACTAGTATTAATTATTTTTATTTTATTTTATTTTTATTTTTATTTTTTTCTTATTATTCTCAGTATTATATGTTTTTGTAACAAGATCTTACAAATTTTTTTTATTTTTTATTTTTTTAATTTTTATTTTAAGAAATAAATATTGAAAAAAAAAACATAAAAATTTTAAAATCAGTTTTTAATTGACGTATCAAATAGCTTGGAGTGAGCATTAAAAACCTAGGCGCACCACAGTTCGAAACTTATCTAATTTACTCATAGGATTTGTATAGCGCTGAGTCACTGATGTTGTCTGGAAGGGTCTCGTGGAAAATGATTATCGTTATTCTTGGTTTCATAGCTTAAACAAAGCATTTCTTGGGCGTCATACAGAAGCCAGTTCCACAGTTAACGGTGAAAGATTCTTCAATATAAAAAAACGTTCACTAGGGGAAAATTCTTATGTACAAAAACTCTCATTAGGAACAAATTTTTATTTAAAAAATATTTTTACTGTTAAAATTTTAAAATAGATTTATAAAAAATAAAAGGATTCTTATAAAGATATTTACTATTTTTTAAATCGCAATCAACATTTACTGTTTGAAATTTGAAATTGTCAATAGATAAAAATAATTATGAACGACTTTTGACTATGAGGAAGGTTCACCTCAATAACTTTTCACTAAAAATAATTTTACTATAAAAAGTTTCCGCTGCGAAAACTCACCATGAAAATGTTCGCTAAGAAAAAAATTTAACCAGAAAAAGTTTAAACAGAAACAAAAGTGCAAAAAAGATTTTAACTGTAAAAGTGATTTATATAAAATGAATTGTTCTATAAAAGATTGTAACCATGACAATCCTTCTCCATACAAAGTTTCAGATGTAGAAAGTTATCCAAGAAAACCTTGTCATTATGGAAGTTTTTATTAAGTTTTTATTAATAAATTCACACTACGACAAAAGTTTCACTGAAAATGAGTTTAGTTTGAAAATTTTTTGTTATGATGAGATTTTCACTATGGAAATCTTTTTTGAAAAATGTTTTTTTATAAAACAATATTTTCTTCATAGTCTTTATTGAATCATATCCAGACAAACGCTGGAAATGGCACACAACATGGTGAACAGTCAAAATGAAAGAAAAAAAACTAAAATCAACAATAACTGAATGTCATAAAAATTTTCAAGTGTCTATTGCAAGAAACAAAAAACTGACTACAGAATCAAATTTATGAATTTCAAAAGTTCGAATTGAGTCATAGTTTATATTGAATGACTAATGAATTTCATCAAATCAACCAAAACTGGAGTGTTAAAAGTTCTAAGAAATTCAAAAGCATTGTCTATTAATTTAAGTTAATGAGTCTTAAAATTTGAAAATTGAATCATATCTTAAAACCACGTAACATAACTATTGCAGAGTTATTTCAAGTTATTTCTTCTTTTCTTTTCTTTTTCTTCTCAGCCATTTCTCATAATCATAAGGAAGTCTGTCTAGATAGCACAATTCCTTGCAATGCTTTCAACACCCGCTCACTATTTTTTTCAAGTTGGCAAACAGTATTCTTGTAGCCGATTGGTTGACGATTTCACTGCAATGTCCTTTTCTTTTTCAGCCATTTCTCAAATTCACAAGTAAGTCCGTCAGAATACCACAATTCTCTGCATTGCCTTTCAACACTTGTTCACTTTCTTGTAAAGTTGGCAAACAGTATTTATGTAGGCGTTGGTTGACGAATTCGCTACACTGTCTGTATTTCAAACGAGAAAATGACGGATTCGGCAATCTCTTAGAAATCTTTTCAAAATCTTCGCAATCAGAAAAAACCCTTAGCTAAATTAACTTATTTATAACTACTATTTGAAATTTTGAATTTCAAATAGTTAATAAAATTTGTTTAAATAAAGTAAAGTAACGGCTACACACGCGTTCGCGAAACCGGAAAGTGATTGTCACTGGAATCCGTTTTTGATGGAAGTCTTGTCAGTATGAAATAATATTCATTATAAGAAGTTTTCAGCAAAGGTCATTCTATTTGAAGAAGTGTTCACTATGTGAATATGAAGGCCAGCTTTCATAAACTCTCACTCCTCTTTCAGCATCTTTGAGTGCCTGCAGAGCCTCCATGGAAAAGCATTAGTCAGATTGGTAGCATGAGTGTCCAAGAGAGATGTTGCGCTGACGTCACTTGAGCAGCCTTCGTGGGTGCATTCTATTTCATGCACAAAACACAAACGTGAGAAAGTCTGATGAACCGTTAAAACACACAAGCCGCTTAATGGAGTACAACTTGGATGAAAGTCTGGTTTATGGCTTCTTTTTACAAAGTTCAATACGTGATGCCACACATTGACTATTCTTACAGCAATAACTTCATATTCAAGCATTCGAAATAAGAAGAAAAAAGACGGCCAGGTGAAACTTACAAAAATCTATTTGAAAAGCTGCTCATACTGCCGAACAGGTAGGGAAGTTTGACGACATGCAGAGCCTGTTATGAGTCATCATTCTTTTCATTAGTATTTCTGGTTTTTTTTTAATTTAAAATTTTATTTATTTTTATTTTTTTCTTTTATTTGATTTTTCTTTTATCCGATTTTTCCAATTTATTTGATTTTTTTAAATAACAAAAGGTTTGGAAACCCCACCCAGGGTCTTCTTCGTTGGTTCACTGTTACCAGTACTTCCTAAGACAAATCGACACCTGTTCCGAGGCCTTCGACTCCCACTTTGACCACTTTGCTTCCGAAGCCTTCTATCGCAGCGCTTGCAGGTTGTGGCTAGTGTGGTTGGTGTGGTTGGTGTGGCTGATGTGGTTGGTGTGGCTAGTGTAGCTGGTGTGGCTGGTGTGGCTAGTGTGGTTGGTGTGGCTGGTGTGGTTGGTGTGGTTAGTGTAATTGGTGTGGCTGTTTGTGGTTGTTACGAAGATGTTTTTACTATTGCTGACTTAGCTGCGGCTGCGGCTGCGGTGGATGTTGTTGTGGGTTCTTACACTGAGTTGGCTGGTCTGGTTGTAGTTGTGTGTGTGAGCTTTGTAGTAATTTTGTTGTTGTATTTAACGAAAAGTTCACATTTTAAGTACTCTTCGTCGTTTTAGGGGTTTTTTGTTGCAAATGAGTGCTTTGGGTTGTTGTCGTGGTCAGTTTGTGAGATGACAATAGTTCCAAACAGCTTGAAGGATATACAACCATCGTGATTTTATTTTTTTTATTGCAAATTCACAAAGTTAATACACAAACAGAAACATCCAAAACTTGGACATTTATGTTATATCGATTTAAATTCTATTCTATTTCAGTTTTTTTCCAAATTTCAGAACGCTGAACATTGCGATAAACTGTTTGATGGAGTTGGAAGGGGCCATAGAACGGCGTTGCCACAGCAGAGAGTTGACCAAGGGTTTTAGAGATTCTTTCATTGCACCCCTGGCCCTCAAATATCACCGGCCAGGCTACCCCATGCGCTGTTCCGTGGGCGTGTCTATACAAGCACTCTACCTCGTGAGTGCCTCGTCTACGTTTCGCCGTGGGGCTGGTGGTGGTCGTAGGGGTGCTTGTGGTACTAGTGATGGCCGCATTGGTGGTGGTTGTAGTAATGATGCTTATGGTGATAAGGGCCCGGGCTGTGATGGTGGTGGTTCACATGATGGCGATGCAGGCTGGAAAAAGTGGAAGCGGATCGATGGTTGCTTTTTGAACAGAAGAAAAATGCTGACCAAAGTTACAAGTCTCTTCCAGTGGCTTGCGGAGTTTGCTTGGTGGTGCAAGGAGACACTTTGGCTGTGGTGGTTGTTGAGTGTCTTCACACACCCTTCTTGTTTTTCGAACCGTTTCTTCTCGTTCTTTTCATTCATCCAGTACTTTACAATACTTTTTAAAGCTGATCCATAAATTTCTCTCGTTTGTCTTTTCAACTTTTTTTTTCATTTCCGTATTTTCGTTTATTTATTTCATATTTTTATCATCTAGCAGGCACCTCTCTACTCCAACATTCACCCTCAATCTACTGCAGAGTTTTCATCACTGAACATAGCAACGATAACGTTTTTAGGCTTGCGACGTTCTATTAATCAAAGATCTTTTAGTTTTAAATTTTAGCTTTTCAAATATTTCACTGTTTGAAATATTGCCTGTTCTATTCATGTCTTTTTTGAGTAAAAAAACCACAGAGAACAAGTTAGCTGTATTTAGCATCATAATCTAATCTTATCTAATCAAAGCATTTTTATAGCGCGATCAAATTTTCAAAAGCGCTTTTAATTATTGTATCTTTCAAATCATTGCAACTTTGGCAACGTTTTCTTCATTTTGAATTCCTATAGTTTAAAGTAATTTACATTTTCCAGATTTTTTGTTCAAACAATTTTGAAAGCGTTACATTTTGAAATATCTTTTACTAATTCACATTTAACGTACATTGTACGTAAAACAACCTCACAGCTTAGTAAATGTAAGTTTAATGTCACTTCAAAAAAATTTTCATGCGAATTCTGACGTCAATTGTGCTTGTAATGCACTGGGTGCCACACACCTTTGCTTTTACAGTCTGCAAGCGTTTGCACCGCTAATGCCTGCATGCTGTACTTCATGAGTACATTGATGTTACTTATCACTAATTAACTTGCATTATGTACTTAATAAGTGAAATGCAATCACTAATTACATCCAGAGCTGACATAATTTTCTAGTTTTTAACATTATGATTCTTATGTTTATAAATTGTAATAATCTTTATAAGTTTAATTTTAATGCCGGGGGAGCATTACCCGCTTCTGACTCGATCTTCTTGGCACTTTTATAACTCCCTACGACGACGAAAGTTATAATGGCGTAAGATGTATACAAAAATACTCCCAAGTAGCTTGTGCACATAGTGTCTAGCTCATCAAAGGTCCTTGTCCTGTTGACCCACAACGCTTGCTCAACCACTCAGCCAGTTCAACAACTACATCAGTTCACCACTTCATGATGATGTCAAGTGACCTCATATGACCCGAGTAATCACGCCTCAATTAAGTTACATCATATTGACTGAACTAAACCACATGACCTCATTAATCAGTAAAAAGCATGTCAATTCACCAATTAACTCAATATCGGAATAATTACCCTATTAAGTTGACCCAATTAACTTATTAAATCAACTTATTATATTGACCTAACGACTCCGCAGAACACAAACCACCAGCACCATTGCAACCCTCCCTCCACCGAATGATTAATCAAAACAGCCTGCAACATAAGCGGAAGTGGATTGAGATGAATTAATTGGTTGATTCAATTAAAAATTATAAATTAAATTAGTCCTCAACCAATAAACACAAGCGGTAGAAACATAATAGTGGTCGTGTGAATCGTACAACTCCAGAATTCCGGAAATTCACTCATGCTCCAAATTTTAAAATAATAACTTTTCCTATTTTTCCTTCAAGCTTCTCATCGCACTTATATCATAGCGGTACACTCCTGCCTCACTGTTCTCGTTCTTCTTTCCACAAGTCACCCCGTTGGTCCAAGGCTCGCTCCAACACGAGGCAGCCCACAACTTTTCCCTCCATCCATCCTTTCTCCTCCCTCCATCCATCCTTTCTCCTCCCTCCATCCATCCTTTCTCCTCCCTCCATCCATCCTTCCTCCTCCCTCCATCCATCGTTTCTCTTCCCTCCATCCATCCTTTCTCCTCCCTCCATCCATCCTTCCTCCTCCCTCCATCCATGTCTTCTCTTCTTCCATCTTCCGTTTTTTTAATTTTTTTATTTTTCTTCCATTTCATTTTTATATTTTTTTCTTTTTTTTAATCATTTCAAGTTTTATCTTTCCATCTCCTACCCCTATTGTTGATTTCCTCTTTCTTTTTGTACCTTTTCTTTCCATTTTCTCCTCCTTCTTTTTCCACCCTCCTTTTTTTCTTGCTTTTTTTTTCAGTAACATTTTATGGATTACGAACCAGTGTATGATTACATTATATGTGATACCTCCATCCACTATCGCCATCATCACCATCATCACCACTATCCCCATCATCACCACCATCACCACCACCATCACCACTATCACCATCATCACCACTATCACCACCACCACCACCATCACCATCACCACTATCACCATCACCACCACACCACTATTACCCCCATGGTTATCATGTCACGCTCACATTTTGTTGCCAATAAATATACATTTTTGTAAAAAATACAAGCAAAAACATCAAAGAACACACATGAAATCTGTACAAACATGGAAACTCATATTTAAAGACATTTAAGCTCACACAAACAATCACCTTTGTACAAATTAACGTGATTGCATACATATACAAACGCACAGAACCAAACTTACAAACACATAGAACCAAACGCTCAAACACGTATAAACAAACGCACTGACAAACAAATAAAAAAACTTAAAAACATACAGAAACACACTCACAAACACACAAAAACACACAGAAACACACGCACAAACACACAGACACACGCACACTCACACATACGACCAGTGCCTCTAGAATCCAGCCAAATAATGTCGTTCATTTGTTTTCCACGCTCCACCACTGCTCGCTTGCCTGGTGGGTACGCAAGGGTGCCAAGGAGCTCTCGTTGGCACGCTTGTGAGCTTGTGCGAGAACACATGCCTATTGGTGAGACTCCAACCGGTCTGCCTGATTGCATGTTATGCTCGTGTATATGCAGGTTATAAACAGGTTATATGCGGGTTATAGAAGTTATACGCAGGTTATAGGAGTTATACGCAGGTTATAGAAGTTATACGCAGGTTATAGAAGTTATACGCAGGTTATACGCAGGTTATACGCAGGTTATAGGAGTTATACGCAGGTTATTCTACGATGTCATGCGCATATGTTATTGGCCTGGGTCACTCAAAAATAATGCTTTGAGTGCTCAAGACCAATGTATGAAAATCTTCTTCAGTGGACCTGTACACCACTGTAATCAATATTCGCTTTTGAATTCGTTGAAATGTACATCTTGAAAGAGCTTGCGTTTGTCATTCTGACTGACTTTGTTACTCAAATAAACGGAGAACGACCACTCTCTTGTTGCATGCCGAGTCGCCTTCGAAGAATACGTGGCGTCATATTAAAAATATTATTATTATTATTATTATTATTATTATTATTATTCTTATTATTATTATTATTATTATTATTATTATTATTATTATTATTATTATTATTATTATTATTATTATTATTATTATTATTATTATTATTATTATTATTATTATTATTATTATTATTATTATTATTATTATTATTATTATTATTATTATTATTATTATTATTATTATTATTATTATTATTATTATTATCATCATTATTATTATTATTATTATTATTATTATTATTGTTAACTTTCATTATGATTTTAGTTTATTCTATTATTAATAATATTATATTGTTATTATTGTTGTTATTTTCGTTGTTATTATTATTTATTTTTTATTATTACTATTATTATTTGAAAATGTCACCATTGGTTGAACGAAGGCTGCAGAGGCACAAAGGAGGTTTGAAGAAGCCTTTATTGACGGTGGTGCATTGTTGTGGAGGGCAAAGGGAAATGGAAGAGGAAATAAGATTTTTTGAAGGTTTTAATGTTTTAAAGGTTTTAAAATATAATTTAAAAAAATTTTAAATATAATTTAAAGTTTTTTTTAAATATAATTTAATTTTTTTTTTAAATATATATTTTTGATTTTTTTAAAATATTGTTAAATTTTTTAAAACTTGTTTAAAATGTACTAACAAGTGGCGGAAACGGCAAGGTTGAAAGATATGTCATTTGAAATGATTGAGACAAATTCAAAACGTTGCGAAATAATATGAAGCGTTTCGTGCAACCATAATTCATGAAATAACTAAAACAAAGTGATGGCACACATCATGACGGATCCTCCTACTCGCCCCATCAAAAATTGCTCGTGAGAACAAAAATCCAAACCTTATAATTAGATGTTTTTGAGGATAAATGTTACATTTTGACTACCAAAATCAAAATTTTGAGTTTTTAAAAGCCACATAAAACGTGGCAATAGAAACAAATTTGTATGGCAGTTAGAAGAAAATATAAAAATGTCTTCTTATGGGGTCGTAGACGCTGTTAAATCATTCGAATGTTAAGGCGGCTGGAGTTAGCATGAATCACACGCACGTGAAGACTGTGTAGTGTTGGTCAGAGTTGAAGTGGTTGTGTCTTGTTGAAGAAACAAGAAATATGGACAAAGAACACTGATACTGATACTGTTGATGCCACTATAATAATATTCGTTTTTGTATTGTATTGTATTGTACTGTAGTACTTATTCGATACTGTGTAAAGTGGAGTCATTTAGATATAGTGAGCTTATTCATCAAATCATCTTTTAAAATTAAAAAGACACATTTCTGACAAGTACCAGACAATCTAAATGACTGTTTCTACTGTGTATAAGTCAAAGATGAACTGTTAGGCTGTAAAACATTAAAGAGGTACACATAGGAGGTCGCAAAACGGATGGACAGACGTGGCTTGACTTAAAATGGCAGAGATACATGAAATCGTTACAAAAGTGTCAGAAAAAGACGTATAACATGAACGTTCGTGACTAAAAATAGCGCGAACATGTGTTGAATCAGTATTCGAGAGGTTTTCTTTACAAAAGTTTTTTTTTCTTTTTTTTTCTTTCTTTTTTTTCTTTCTTTTTTTGATTTTTCCAAATGGCACAGTTGAGGCACTAGCTGACCTTGGTAGCGTTTTTGAGGTTGGTGTGGTGAGCATTGGAGCGTTCTTGAGTCATCTTGTTCCACAGTTCTCTGGTGTATTTGGTGGTGTTGGGCGGAATGACACCACAATCTTCCACCGCATCCTCCTTCACCACGTCACTTCTCTCCTCTGGTGTGTTCTCAAATACGCCACTTTCGCTCGCTTTTCCCGCTTCCAGAATTTTTTTCACGTCAGGAAACTTGACCGCAGGTTGCGCGGTGTTATTGTCTTTCCACTTTTGAATTAGGTTTTTAGTAGTACCTTGAGCCACCACAGCCACTTCGTTCTCTTTCGTCTCTTGCGCCTTGGCGACACCAGTTGCGTTGGAGAGGGGGGTGTTTTCACTCACTGAGGGGCCCTGGTCGTACTCATACGCCAACTCTCCCTTCTTCTTGAAGTCCTCAGCACTCGAAAACTTGTCCAGCAGGCTCTTGACAGCAGGACCTCTGGTGACTTCATCGGCCTCCTTCGACCTGTTACCGCCCTGTCTCTGCGTCTCCTGCTTTTTGTCCATGAACAGATGCGCCAGTTTCTTGGTGGTGCCTGTCTCTATGGAAGCCATCTCATCGGCCAGTGGCTCTACAGCTCTCACCACGCCTTCCATCACTTCAGGAGTGCTTTCCACAAAGGAATCACTTGGGTCTCCCGTGGGGAGGGTGATCGGCGACTTGGGAGAGGTGCTCTGGTGGCTGGGGGAGGTGTGTTGGGACGACCAGAACCCCTTCAGATCCTTCGTTATTCCTTTTTTCACTTCAACGCTTTTTGTTTTTTCATCTTCTTCATCCAGCTTATCTTCTTCAGTCGCAACCCTTTCAACCAAAGTCTTTCCGACGCCATCTTCTTCAATCACATCCTCCTCCACTACATTTTTTTCAACTGCATTTTTGTCAACTAAAATTTTTTCAATTTCTTTTTCATTTTTGACTTTATCGTTCGCTCCTTTCGATTCTTCAACCTTCTCACACACATCTTTCTCAATTTCACCTCCACCTTCACTTGCCGTCATTTGAACATGAGTTTCGTCTCCACTATCGTCTTCTAGCCCTCCCACTTCTTCTTCTCTCAATCCTTCTTCTCCTTCTTCCTCAGAAACCATCGTACTCTCATCTTCGATTTGTTTCAAAATCTCGGACGGTTTCGAAAGATCTTCCAGCAGGTTCTTAATGCAGGCGCCTGCACTCGTGGGCAAAATGTTGCTTTTGTCTTCATCGTTATTGTTACCGATTTCTCCCCTCCCCACATCCTTATCTGCTTTATTTTCCGCTCCATTATCAACTTCTTTATCACCTCCTTGTTGAATTTTGTTATCTTTTATGTTAGTGCCACCAAGCTCGTTGGTTTCTTGGTCGTGGCCGAACGTTGCGTGCTCCATTCCTTGGCAGGGCTTCTGTAGGGTTGAGTTGGTGCCTGGTGAGTTTACCATCAAATTAATAAATATGCCTTCTCATTGATTGTTCATTCGAACTTTCAACTTTACTTCAATGCAACTTTTCAACGATAAATGAGTGTGAATGAGTTTATAGGAGACGCGTCATTGTGATTCTTCAGTTGATGTAAATGATTTTAACTGAGTAACTGTTATATTCCTCACGTATCAATGTGAAGTCACGAAAATAAAATTAAACTTGATTTGACAGAGTGCTTCTTTGTATCTTATTTATTTTGGTAGTTGTTTTGAGTGACGTGTGTTTTGAAAACTGGAGGAGCCATAATGAAAAATGAACTAATCGAGAATCTTATTATAGCGCCACACAATTAGTTATTCACATCGGAGTAAAGTAAACAACATTTTATCTTAAAAATTATCTTGCCAAGAGGAAACAGATGCTGCATAGTAATCAAACCTGGCTTTTTAATGAATCGTCATTACTTGCTTGTGTATCTAGGTCACCATACTCCAAATCTTTTATTCCTTCCTTTGACCCTCCAGATGTTTCCTCGTTTATATCGTTGGTTGTCTCATCAAATATCCCGTTTGTTGTCTCTCTCTTTGTGTCTGTAGCTTTTGATTCTTCCAACTCGAGGTTGTCTAGTGATAGGTCGATATTTATGTTAGACATGGCGTCGTCAATGAGGTCGTTGATGGATTTGTCAATGCTGTCTTTTTCTTCTTCTTTGTTTTTTTCTTTGTCTTTTTCTTCGTCTTCTTTTTCTTCTTCTTCTTCTTCTTCTTTGTCTTTTGTTTCTTCTTCTTTGTCTTGTTTATTGTCTTCTTTTACTTTGTTTTCTTTTTCTTCTTCTTTTTCTACCTTCAATTTCGAAGCATCATCACCTTTACGTTCAGTTAACAGCAACTCTTGGTCAGCGTCCACTCCTTCGGAATCTTCTACGTGGCCATTAGTGAGACCTTCATTTGAGAGCTCAGCGGTATTTGCTCCGCCGTCTTCAAGACCTTGCTCTAGCGGTTTGTCATTGACCACGTGTGTCTGATCAGTACCTCCTTCTCCCAGCCAACTTCTGGGCTTGTCATACTCATTTCCTTCTTCCTTTTCTTCTTCCTTTTCTTCTTCCTTTTCTTCTTCTTTTTCTTCTTCTTTTTCTTCTTCCTTTCCTTCTTCCTTTTCTTCTTCTTTTCCTTCTTCGTCTCCATCCTCAACACCATTGGCAGAACAAGCTCCATTTTGAGTATTAAAAGCACCAACATTTTTTTCAGTCTCATCTACAGCCTGCAACTGATCTTCCCCCCTGCCTTCCACTTTCATTGGAACGCTGTAGTCATCAGAGTCATAGGGCTGGGTCTGGAAGCGTTTGGCAGGAGAAGGAGGGCAAAGAGCTTCAATGTATGGTTCTGTTCCCTTCTCCGGCCCGTTCTCCACCACCTTTGGAGCTCTTTCGACCTTCTGGAGTGTCTCAGAAGCCTCCAGCTTCGTCTGCGGCTGCAGCGAAAGAGTGTTGAGGTTCAGCAGATGATCCAGGTCGCCATCACTCCCACCCTTTTTCAACTCCTCTTCTACCGCCATCTCCATTTTCAAAAACTCGTCATCTTCTATCTGTCCTGACATCTAGCGGATGGTGTTTATTTTATTTTCACTGATGGCAGCGAAATAATAAATCAAACAAAATTGATAAAAATTCATCACTCCTACGAAGGTTTTTTTTATTTTTAGAATGAGTAGTAGTAGAAGTTTTGAATTTTGATCTTCCAACAAGTCTTTTGTTCGCAAAGAGACAACAACGCTAAATAATAAATCAACAGGCAAGTACCAAGCCGTCAAAACTTCCTTCGTAGCTCCTCAATACCCCTCGGTTCATCAAGCGACATTTGGATGTCGAGTGAGCCCATTGTTCGAGGGGCGAATGAGCCACGTACAGACTAATGCAATTAAACTAGTGAAAGCCTATGCCTGTTCCGCGAATTTGCATTATTTTATTACACTGGGGGTTCATGCTATATCAATCATAACTTCGTCAAAGGTTTTTATGGCTATACGACTTTTATATATTAATCCTTTTTTTCCAAGTCTTTTAACTCAATATCTTCCGACAAAAACCTGATTACCTAAACTTTTCTCGTGTTATCTTACTTTATTCTTATTCACAATATACCTCCTTGTAACCTTACTACGTCCCTCTGGAGTTTGTTAACAAAGACGATTGAGAATCTTTCGAAAATCTCGCGTTGATCGCATACAAAAAAAACGCCAAGACGTCTTCTGAAATATCTTCAGACCCCTCGTCTCTTAGGCAATCTAGTTTGCGAACTGTGCGCTATAAAAAATATAATATATATTATAATAGATCGTACATTCCTTCATCCGAGGCTTCGGGTGGGACAGTACAAGCATCAAACATTGAGCAGAAATACAAACATTTTACACCTAGTAAATAGTTTGATTTGAAAAAACTATTTGCACGTACCAACGAAAATTAACATGAAATGAAGATGAGGCTGAGGAAGAGAAAAAGATTGAGAGCAATTTAAGTGGGAGGTCGTACAAAGGTAAAATGGGTTACAAAGTAAATCGAAATTTTGATGGGGTGAATCGAAGCCTCGATAGGATTGTAGTTGCAGTAAGCTATAATATAATATGACATAATAATAAAAAATATAATATATAACAATAGTTCAAAAGTTGAATTGATAAAGAAATGAATACATCAGTTAAGAACACTGTACCTTCGCACGGGCCAACAAGAAACAAAAGCAAAGAAGCACTTGGGAGTTTGTGAAGTGGCTGCTTATATGTGGACTAGAGTCTGAATCATTCTCCGTGTGTGTGCTATTGTATCCTAGATGTGTGTACAGGATTATGTGCGTTTGTTTGTCTGTTTGTATATATGTGTGTTTGTGTGCGTTTATATATTTATGTCTGCGTGTATTTGTTTGTGTGTGTGTGTGTGTGTGTGTGTGTGTGTTTGTGTGTGTGTGTGTGTGTGTGTGTGTGTGTGTGTGTGTGTGTGTGTGTGTGTGTGTGTGTGTGTGTGTGTGTGTGTGTGTGTGTGTGTGTGTGTGTGTGTGTGTGTGTGTGTGTGTGTGTGTGTGTGTGTGTGTGTATGTGTGTGTTTATGTGAAAATGTATGTGTTTATAATGAATGTTTACAGATTTTCATGTGTTTATAATCATAAATCGTATGGACCATCTGAAAGGTTGTGTCTCATGTAATCTCGAATATTCTGGTGAGTAATGCGCCGTTGCAAAGTACGTTTCAGCATGATTCTCAGCTCACAAACTCAGCAAGAATATGAGGCAACCAGACAAGAACAAAACACAACAGGTCTGTGATTCGTAGGTTTGGAATGTGACCAAAGACATCTTTATACAAGCATAAAGAACACCATTCAGACCTTAAGTCACACTCTACGTGGAGAAGATAAATAAAGACCGTCATGGCTGCAAGTTGAACTGAAAGTGTGTCGTAGATGATGGAGAAGAAGATAAGAAGAAAAAAAAAGTGAAGAAGAAGATGGAAGAGGTAAAAGAGGATGAGGAAAAAAAGAAAGAGAAAAAAAAGAAAAAAAGGAAAAAAAAGAGCGTGAAAATGACAAGAGAAAAAGAAAAAGTAGAATGATTATGTGGAGAAAGAAAAAGAAGAAAAAAAGAGGAGGAAATGAAAAAGGATGAAGAGGAGGGGAAGGGAATGAAAAAGGAGGAAGAGGAAGACGACGACGATGACGAAGGCAACAGCGATGCATGATGCCCTTTGTGAGTCATCAGACGAATCATGCAACTTCCAGTGCTGCACTCACGTCTATACCCATATAAGCATGCTTACAAAAAATACACATTTAAATCTATACCAAAACACATGTACATCTATACAAACACACACGTACATCTATACAAACACACACGTACATCTATACAAACACACACGTACATCTATACAAACACACACGTACATACATACAAACACATACGTACACCTATACACACACGTACATATATACAAACACACACGCACACCTATACAAACTCACACGTACAGCCATATAACCACACATGCACTTGCACACACTTTTATATACAAGACAACCATGCAAACTTAGTTATACATACGTGAAGTGCAAAAACAGACGGAGGAATAATTTATTTCAAAACGAGAAGATGCAACATTAAAACATATCAAAATAAACAAACTAAAATGTAACAAAACACACAAAACAAAAGAAAAACACACAAACATACAGAAACATACAAAGAGTGGCATGAGGGAATACTTTAGGTCTAACAATGGAAAAAAATTAAAGACGAAAGGCCTTAATTCAGTGTTGAGTGGTGAAGAATGCAAGTAACACATCTTTATCAAGCTGTGAGATTGAGCTGGTGTGGTTCTGCGCAGCTTCAGTGGAGCTTTTATTGGAGGAATGTGGAGTGGTTGCATTTGTTGGTAGTTGTGTGGTTGTATGGTTTCGTCTGTGTGTTTGTGTGTGTGTGTGTGTGTGTGTGTGTGTGTGTGTGTGTGTGTGTGTGTGTGTGTGTGTGCGCGTGTGTGTGTGTGCGTGCGTGTGTGTGTGTATGTTTGCATGAATGTGTGTGGGTGTGTGTGTGTGTGCGCGTGTGTGTGTATGTTTGCACGAATGTGTGCGTGTGTGTATTTGCAAACTTTCATGAGCTGAATTCGAATTTTCGTTTGTTAGTCCCATGAGTCTTCTCTATTGTTCCGTGCAGCGCGTGGAACTTTGTTAAAGTTTTTATTTAATTTTATTAAACTGATCGGCAAGAATGTCAAACATTTTAATTCTAATTCACATTAAAAACTGACCTGATTAGCGATTTGACCTGTTTTATGGGTGTATGTATTTTTAAAACTTCGCTGAAACCGTTTTACGACTGACTTAGATAGATTTGATAAAAATCCGACCTAGTTCTCCAATTGAATTTTATCGACAACTGCTCAAATCATCGTGCGTCTGTTTTAGATTCATCAATTCAAGTACAACTATAAAAACAAATCTCGGCTTACATAGCAAGCCAATGAGGCTAATTTCCAGCCATCAAAGATGCATTATGAGCCCAAATGGTGGTTGCTCGAAGACATGCTAGCCCGTCTTTTATTATCATGAATCTGCATCGTTATCAACACTAACAATATCACTAACAATGACACCGCTATCATCAGTACTGAGTGCTTCAACTATTTTTTCGAGTGCATGTGATGGTTTAAATGATAAAGTGTATACAAAGTTTGAAATAACACAATTGACTTGACTGAAAAACTAGGCAACAGACTATCAATAACGACGTTTATGAAAATATGTTGCCTGGCAAAACCTTCAACAAGAGCGTGCAAATGATTGAACGTGGGCACAAAAATAATAAAGATTATGTGGCCTTTTATTGGAATAGAAACCTTTGCATGCTTGACGAGAAGTGAAGGTTAACTTTTAAAGTTAATTGAAACGGTTAAACTTCAACTTAAAGATAATTCAAAATCATTTTCGACCAATCAGCTACCACCAATGGTTTACAAGGCAAACGATAAATTGCTATCTACAGTGTCGTTAATTCAATTATTTAATATATATAAATATATATATATATAAAACTCCTATATTAGATTATCAAGCTTTCCAACCTAATATAATCGAAGAACTATATAGACGGTGTTCATAAGCGCAGATTACACAAATGGTTTCGCCTGCTGTATTCTGACTGTGACTTAGGTGGGTGTTTGTAAGGACTTGACCACGCTAACGTGGCGTCTGTTCGTTCTTCGTTGTTCCGTTCTCCAACTCAAAACCAACCTTCACGTCCAATTCACTGCCTCGCAAGGGAGCCTGGACCTTATTCACAACTATTGCTATGTATAGCACGCCACCCGCTAGGCTAGGAATCCAGAATAGTCAAAACAAGCATTTTCTTAAAAATTAGGGAAAAAAATTTAATACTGAAAACAAAAAATGAAACGCATTAAACCTTAATTGTAATTTATTGAAGAAAGTAAGTTCTTTACACTGTTATTTTAATGTTTTAATGCCTTCAAAAACCACTATCAACACGCCCACCCATGACCTCCGCCGCTGTGTTGATGCTCCTTCAACACCACCTAACCTAACGTACCAGGTGGTTGGTGATGATGAGTGCCTCAAACCTCAAGGTGGGAAGTAGGTGCATTGTGACGCCAGTTGAAAGCCAACACCGACAAGGGCTTATAGAGTTGGACTATCTTTTGAAACATGTTGTGGTAACTTAGAAAGCTGCATGCAGTTCGTAGGTATTGATTATCTCACAATACAACCACAACTTCCACTTCTGCTCCATGCCGAATGAAAGAGCAAGACAACAGGGTTTACGACCAAGAGTTTACAGTGCCCTGGAGGGTGATAGAGCAACCAGAAGACCAACTGAGGACTTAAGAGGCAAGGACAAGCCAAGGACTGAAGCAATGCTCGTCTGACCTTCAAAAATTGAAATGCTCCTCAATCATCTCAACCCAGCATACTGCGATAAAAAAAGCGATTTTCAGTTTCCAAGTTTCCACCATTGATGAATTAATCAGTGATTAATGGATTATTACAAAGGTGAGTGCTGAACTGAAAATAGCATTCGGAGGTAGCACACAGACAGCGTGCAAG
>OX387246.1:576469-596469 GCA_947562095.1 Branchellion lobata
CAACTAAACCACCAAAGACTGTAACTAATACAAAGTCAGAATAAACAAACCCCCTGTTACTAATAATAGCCACACAAAAAACAACAGCAAAAACGACACGGAGCAGTCCTGTCATCTCCAATTGGGCATGCGCCAATAAAAGTTGAGAGAGCCTATTGTATGAAGAGGGATGCATACAATTGAAAGAAGTGGTTTTGGATCTCTCGGTAAGATAACTTAATTCGAATAATAATAATAATAATAATAATAATAATAATAATAATAATAATGATAATGATAACTAAAACAGCGGAAAAAACAAAAAAAAATTTAAAAGATAATTATTATTTAATAATAGTAATGCTAATAAAAATAAAATAAAATGATGATAGTAATGTGTCGTAAGAAGGCACAAAAACAATGCGAGCACTGCAATGAGACCTTTGTTGGGGTCGTTGTTTTGTGGCTGGATTGTTTGGCTGGTGTTGAGAAGCTCATTCTGCGGTAGAGAGAGAGAGAGGATTGCAAGGTTGAAAGTGAATTTGAGTGGTCAGAAACATTGAACAGATGAAATTGAATCAACGTTTATGACAAAAGCAACTCGCCTTCGTCATAGATGCATTGAGCGCTATGAAAAGAAAATGAGTCGAACGAGTGATGTAGGCCAGTACCCACTAATATGTGGCTTGCAAACGAATGTATTAGAGCATTCAAAGAAATGCCACTTTTAATCCTTTTCAAGGTTATCTATTTGGCGCTAGAAAAATTAAAGGTATAAAAAACTGATGCAAGTGGTGGATTGTAAGGTTACATTGATTGAAGGACTGTTCTTGGAGTTGTTGTCTGGAGATTTGTTCTTGGAGGGCCTGGCGACGTTGAAATTACAAGGTTTAGAAGATTAAATGAAATTTTAAAAATTTAACAACATTTTGAAGATTTAACAAGATTTTTAGTATTTAAAGACATTAAAATCTTCAACAAAACTTAAAACTTAGCAAAACCTCACCATAATGATAATAATGTGCTTCTTTTTTAGAAATAATTTATTTTTATTTTCATTTTATTTACTTATTTAATTCTATTTTTAATTTTTCACTATAATTTTAATTATGAGACGTTTTGAGTGGCCTCGAAACTCTACGGGGTTAATGCCACTATAATAATATTCGTGTTTGTGTTGTATTAGAAGATCTGTGATAGTTCAAAAATGTCGAAAGATGAAAGCTAACAAGAAGCTGATGAGTTGAGAAGCCATTTGGATCAAAACTCAACTTACAAAAAGGTACCACGAGCCTCACAACCGTCACTAGTCATATTATCACCGCCGCAAAACTACCACACCATACCATACCACCAAACCCCCATATCACCACACCAGCCTCACCTCTTGAGTCTTTTCTTGCTTCTGAAATGCCTTACCACTGCACAGTTTGTCTTGCCACACACACAAGACAGCTCAACACTCCTATATTAAAGAGAAAGGGTCAGTACATAAGAATTATTGAGACAAAAATTAAATTGACGACAGGATAACAAAGAATACAAGTCGATACGCTCAAGAACGAGATGGATCAATTGAATAGCGGTGTGGTACAATACAGTACAAATACCAGTATTAATAAAGCGGTATTTACGCCGTAGAGTTTCGAGTGTAAGCAATCAAGATAGAAAGCTGAAAATTTATTATTATTATTATTATTATTATTATTATTATTATTGTTGTTATTATTATTGAATAAAAAAAAAACAATGATGAGTGATAGAAAAGATGACGACAAAATAAAAACCATGCTACAACTTTCAGTGGAGTAACTGATGACTGATGACGAAAAGGAGGAAAGATTTTGAAGAAGAGGTGAAGAAAATAGAAGTTTGAATGAATGAAGGAAAAAAGAAAGTTAGGAAATGAGAAATAGAAAGAAAGAAGGAAGTTTGAAGAAAAGAGATGAAGAAATTTGAAAAGAAGAGAGAAGGAAGGTTGGGAGAGGAGAGAGAGAAGGAAGGTTGAGGGAGGAGAGAAAGAAGGAAGGTTGGGAGAAGAGAGAGAGAAGGAAAGTTGGGAGAGGAGAGAGAGAATAAAGGTTGGGAGAGGAGAGAGAAGGAAGGTTGGGAGAGGAGAGAGAGAAGAAAGGTTGGGAGAGGAGAGAGAGAAGGAAGGTTGAGGGAGGAAAGAGAGAAGGAAGGTTGAGGGAGAGAGGCACGTACAAGTGCTTGTAGTGAGGGTGCATGGCCAGGGTGAGTTCTCGTCCCATGGGAATGTTTTTGCTGGCCACCACGTAGAAGCGCAAAACGCCTCCCTCCGTGCTGTGCACCAACTGGTGGTGGCAGAAGGAAGAATGATGGTGGAAGGTTGTGGTAGTCCGAAGAGGAATGGTGGATGTTGTGGTGGTACAACACAGATGAAGTTAACTTACAGTGATGGAATGATTTGGAGGTAAATTGGAGCCATAATGGATGTTGTATGGTCGAAAAGGGATCGGGTTGATGGTAGAAATTTTAAATTAGGGCAGTGGTTGTGGTGAAGAATGTATGTTGTGATGTAATCAACATTAAAAACAAAACAAAAAAAAGGCATAAATGTCCAATGTTTAAGCTCTAACGGCACTAAAAATGAAGTAGCAATAGCGCTGATGATAGAAAGCACACTAGTAATAACAACAATTAAAGTTATATTCGATTTCTAGTGAAACATTAGAAGAAATATCTATATTATTAATATCGAAATAAGATTAACATAACCACCATCACCATCATCATCATCATCATCACCATCATCATCATCATCATCATCATCATCGTCATCATCATCATCATCATCACCATCATCATCATCATCATCATCGTCATCATCATCATCATCATCATCATCAACCTCATCATCATCATCATCATCATCATCATCATCATCATCATCATCATCATCATCATCATCATCATCATCATCATCATCATCATCATCATCATCATCATCATCATCATCATCATCATCATCATCATTATGAGTACCTTTGCATTTGGAGTGCAGGATTTCTTGATATATTTGAGTGACGTGTTGAAGGCCCGCCCATCTACCACCACCACGTTTTTGTCGTCTAAGTTGTACGTCAGCACCCCGTTGTAGAGGCTGTACGTGACGTAGCGGTGGTAATTGGCGTATGTACGTGAGACCGGCGTAAACTTTTTTGCGTTTACTCAATCTTCCAGCGAGCGCTGTTTCTTGTTTACCATCGGTGCGTTTTAAAGAACAAAGTTCAAAGTTATCAGTGCCTCCCCACAGATGTTCCAACACAGACGCTGAAAGAACGCTGCCTGGTTATAACCCTCTACCACACACGCCACCACCACATTATCCACCCTACCACAAGCCACTCTATCAGACGACACACTGCCACAAGCCACTCTATCAGACGACACACTGCCACAAGCCACTTACGGATCGCAGTCTGGAGAAGCGACATATTCCTCCTCAGTACTCACCACTCCCACAAATTCCCCTATTCCTTGGCCGCTACGCAGTGTTTCTGTTGCTATAACGCCCTTTGTAGTGGAGGTTGGTGTGGTGATAGTGGGTGTAAGGAGGGGATGTTGCGGTAGTGATGGTTGCTTTGAAGGTGAAAAAATTAAGAAAAAAAATGGCGATAACTTGTTAATGTTAAAATTTAGGATGATAAAAAAGGTTTTTTAAGACTCTGAACAACCTTGACTATGAAAGTAAGAAAAGTGAAATTATACACAACAGCAACATTGGCGAAAAACAAAACCAGCAACACAACAACAGAAACAGCGGGCACAACAATAACAACAACAACAACAGAATGGCATGAAGCTAAATGACAACAACAAGAAGAGCGAAAACATAAACAAAAACAACTGACCACTCCATGGGACAGATTGCATGGCTTGTAAACAATATGTTGAATCTGTTTCTTAATAAGTCCTATGTTGGTGCTGTTGAGTGATGAGGACGACGACGACGATGTTGATGAAGGGGGTGGAGTATTTTGTAAGTAGTTGTTAAAATTGGCGTTTGCATAGGTGCTGTTGCTGTAGTTAAGGCTGTTGTTGAGTTTGGAGATGAGGTTGCTGACTGAGAGAGTGAAAGTGTTGGGACAAGTGCTATCATCTGTGTTGTTGTTGCTGTTGTAACTGTTGTCGTTGTTTGAGAAGTTGTCGTTATTGTAGTTGTTGTTGTTTGGAAGATTGTTGTAGTTGTTGGCGTTTTTTGGTAGAACATTTGAGTTGAAACGAGCTCTCTTGTGGGAGTATGACTGCCAAAAGAAAGATAAATAGAAAATTAAAATAAGAAACATTTTAATGTGTGATTAACAAAATGAAAAAAAAATTGTGGTTAGAACAAAAAGGCAGTAACCTTGGAGTAGAGGTTTTCAGGTGGAAGTCTCGGAGTCTTATGTTCGGAGTGTACTTTTTTTTTGATGGCATGGTTACTCGAGTAGTTGTTGTTGTTGTTGTGGTGGTGGTTATTGTGGCTGTACACGTTGTCATGGTAGTTGTGTTGTTGCTTGGTGCTTTGATGGTTCTTGCGGTTGTTGTTGAAAGTGGTGAACTGGTCATCGTCCACCCTCCGTAGCTTCCTCTTGCGACCTGTGCGACTCACCTCAGCTAGCTGAATGCCTCCATCACTTGATTCATCACTCGACACACCTGTCTCTGACACAGATGCCTTGTTAGTGTAACTGTTAACATGATAATCACTTCTATTTGTAGTGGTGCTGGTGGTTTTGGCAGCTTTTTCAAGAGACTCTTTTTTGGAAATTTGCAGACGAATGGCTCTGCGTTTGTCTATGGGACGGGGCAAACATAACTCACACAGATACGTCTGCGGAATTGTATTCTCCCTCAGTCCCATGCAAGCTACATGCTGCCATATTCTGGAACATGATTGTGGTTGATGGTAGTGTTGTAGAAATGTTATTGATTGAAAAAATGCAATACAATATCTTGATGATCAGATTTAATAAAAGAACTTATTATGTAAATATGAGTGACTAAAAAAAGTAAAAACTTGAAAACACAACTAACGAGCATCTGTCACAAGAAATCATGAAGCCATCATCATGCTGGAAGTCACATATACACCGAGTCACCGACCCGGACCAATCCTCTTCTTCTTCATCCTCATCATTATCTATATTGCTATTATATCTCTGGTTATATCTGGAGTAACCATTATTTTCATATTGGTTGTTATCTTCAGCTCTACCATCTTCATAGTTTTCATCTTCATGACCATGGTGATAAGAGGTGTTATCATTAGCAATGTTATTTGTTGATTCTTCAATGTCCACAAAGGCCCCGAGACTATCTGGAACTGAAGTTCCTTTATAAAAATTATTATAACAATCATCTATCCATGCAAATGATTATAAAGAGATTTAATTTTTCGTCTTTAGAAGTTTTTAAAACTGATAGGCTTAGAAGTAACAAAAATTTATTTTGAATAATTACCCTCCACTACATCTTCTGGCAATCCAGGCAGTTCAGTTGCATAACTGTGATCCTGGAGGTATGGAAAATATATTAAAAAGAAATTACATTTTTGCAAAAATTCAACAGATTTCCCAAAACTACTTTATAAAATACAGTGACTAGTACTAATTAAATAATACCAGTCCGAGAAAGCCTCATAATAACATTAATAATGAACTTTCCTTAATTAATGACTAGGAAGTTACCAAGTAAGGAGTGCAATATTTCATTTTGGGCACGTAACACTGCTGAGTTTCCATAGAAATTCTCTCGTCTGCAGCCTACAAAATTCAGTTGGAATTAATATTTTGTGCAACTACAACTATGGGTCTATTCATTTAACCTTATACGAAGATTGCACAGTGGATTTAAGTAACAAATTTGAAATTTAAAAGTATATTTACTGGTATAGCCTAGCTGTTAGCAAATTCTGAAAAAAGATTTAGATGACCTAAAAATCTTATTTACACGAGTAAACAGGCTTTTAAAAACCTCTATACAATTTTAATTTAAAAAAAATTTTGAATTAAAAACATCTATTAAAGTATTATTTTCCAACGAATTGTCATGATTAAAATAAAATAAAACAAATGCAAAAGAATTTACTATAAAAATCGAGAAAAACAAGACACCATTACAATATGGCTACTGATGGTACTATGGAGGAGATGGTATTTTGGAAGCGAACACTTTAAAAAAAAGTCAACTAATTATCTGTTGAACAATGCCAACTAAAATAGTTTAATAAAAACTTGGTTTTTAATTTTTATCAAATCCAAAACAATAAGCAAATTATATTGTTCAGTAAAATTTTGGGATGCTGCATCATAAAATTGCATGGTTGACATTATAAATGCTATTTCTAATGAAAGAAATATTTTAGTTTGATTTCTGCTTCAATTTTGATTTCAACTTTATCAACTAAATTATTAACTAGAAGACGCACTATTTCCGTTTTATTTTTAAGATAATAAATTAACAAAATAACTTTAATATTTTGTTCAAGTAGGTAAAATAAAATTCTGAAGTATTGATGAAAACTTCACAATGAATGATACAATACATCAAGGATAATATTCTCATTGTAAAAAAAGCTTAAATGCCACAGAAAAGTATACTTTTGAACTCATAATTATAGATAACTTTGAATTATATAGATACTTTTTAGTAAAAAAGTATATTTAAAAAAGTTAAGAAAAAGCTAAATGTTTTTAAACAAGTTTTGAGCATATTTTTCAAATTTACACTACACAAAATTTAGACAAAAGTGCGTTCATGGTTACGAAATATTAAACATTATTGATTTGAAATAAAACTTTGAGTATAACTTGTAAAAATAAAAAGTTAATATGAAAAAAATTAAGAAGATTTTCAGTGGCAAAAAGAATTTATCAAAATCAGAGACATCTTTACAACGAAGCGTAATAGGAGAAAGAGGGAGCTTGCAGTCCTTGGGGAACAAGAAATCAGGTGAGTATGATGTGAAAAGCAAAGAACTCAACAAAATTCACAAGGCCGTACTGGAAGGAGATGTTGCTAAGGTGGAAAAGCTGGCTCTTAAGGAAGTCAACTCAAGAGATGCCCAAGATCGGTACAAAATCAGCTTATGAGTAGTTTTTTCCAAATATTTTTGTTGTTTTTTTTTTAAAAACTAAAATTGATGTTTTCGGCGTGTTGATAATGTAAAAAAAACAAATTAAAATGGTTTTTATTGAATTAATTAATTGGATTAATTGACCTCGTTAAATTTAAATTTGATTAAACTTTTTTTTATCAAAGCAGCAATGTTTGTAATAACATTTCAGACCATTATTTCCCTCATTTTGTCTAATACTTCTTTATAGTACACCAATGCACCTGGCGTGTTCAGTAGGGAACAAGACCATTGTAACCTCTTTGCTGTCCTTCTCGCCTTCTCTTAACATCCCAGACAAACAACACAAAATCCCACTTTTTAAGGTCACAAGAGGTTTTTGACTGTTGTTAAGTTAGCGCTGATTAAAGTTAATGATGTAATCAACTCAATTTTATAATTAACGCCTTTTTTTATTCCGTAGTTCTTGCTCTCATCACTCTATGACCACAACACTTATCACTGCTATCTCAAGCATCATCAGAACTTTGGCATCAACCACCACCACATCTTACGCACCACAACTAGCACAAGACCCCTCTTCATCAATAAGAGCAAAATCGCCACTTTAACCAGCACATCACCTTACTCCAATATCACTACACCCATAAAAACTACCAGCAAAACCACCACAATCACCGAAGCTACAGTCGCCACCACAACCACCACCATAGTTACCACCACAAAAATTACCACCTCTACAATTATCACAACCCCCACAGCCATCAAACCCACACCACCACCACAATCACCAAAACCACACCCTACGATCACCAAAAAGCTGCAACCACCACCATACAGGCGATAGAAGGGGGCCATACGGAAATAGCGAGGATGGTGCTTGGGGTGCAGAAGGACCTGAAGATAGTTGACACCGAAGGCAACAACTGCCTTCATTATGCCTCCATGCATGGCTTTGCCACCATTTCTGAGGAAATACTGTCCAAAATATCGCCTGCACTGATTGACGCGGGAAACAAGGCGAGTTTTGTTTCTTTACTTGTAAGTTCAGTCAGTCATTCCGACTTTCATATCTTTTGCAGCCAGTTATTCATTTATATTTCATTCATATTTTTATTTATTTATTGGTTTTTCATCATTTTATTATTTTATTCATTAAATTATAAAATAATTGAGTGATCCGTCTTTTTAACAAACACAACACTACTGCAACGTCACTATCTCATCACCACATATCCACCACATCACCACATCGCCGCCACTACCACAGCACCATCACCACAACAGCACCACACAACACCATCAAACAAAATCACCACACCACAACACCACCGCTACAAAACACCATCACCATACAACACCACCGCCACGCAACACTACCATCAACAAATCACCACAAAACACTTACACACAAAACCACCAATTCATACCACCACAACACAACCACCACCACACAAAGGCTCCACGCCACAACACCGCCACACAACACCACCACACAACACCACCACACAACACCACCACACAACACCACCACACAACACCACCACACAACACCACCACACAACACCACCACACAACACCACCACACAACACCACCACACCACAGCAAGGAAAGACACCACTCCACTTTGCCACTTCCAATGGCCATTTAGAAATTGTTAAGCTACTCGTTGCTAAGTCAGCTAACACATCAGTTGCTGATCACCAAGGTAACACGCCCATCTCCATAGCAACACTCCAGCAGCACAGTGATGTCATCAAAGCTCTAAAAGCTGCTTCAGGTGATTGGTAATTTTTTCTTTAAATTAAATTCAAATTTTAAATGAAATGAGTAATAAAATAAACTTATTCGAAAATAATTTAAAAAAATATTATAAAGTTTTTAATTAATAATAAATATTTTGAGTTCACCTAAAATTCTTATAAAACAGCTCAAGATTCTCCGACGTCACGATCCAACAAAACGTCATCATCATCTTCATCGTCGTCGTCGCCACCATCGTCGAATAAAACATCTTCGCCAGATGGCGCTAAAGATAAGAAGAAAAAGGGTGATGATGAAGATAAAGGAGAGAATGAATCGGCTGAAGAAATTGAGTCGCTAACGAAAGACGAAAATGGAAGGAAGGTAGAAAAAACAAATCAACCCCAAAAGGAGGAAAAGCTGGACAGTACGTAGAGCCATGAGATTTCAATTTATTATTCAATGTTTAATTATACAAATAATTCTTCTAGCGCTCCATTTGGAAACACTCTGCTTATCGTTTTCAAGAGAAGCCTCGAGTCAAGATATCACTCTTTTTACCTAAAAACCCGCCACTCAAATGGCAGTATAACATGACGAACTTGAACAAAAATTGAAAACCACTTTTGAAAACTCAGCGTAAAGCATAGACAATATAACATGACGACTTAAACCTTACGACAGTATCAAAGCCATGCCAGTTTGACATGTGTATAACAAGCACCAGTGGCAGTTATGAGTTCTGTCGAATCGATAGACCTTTGTCATTGAAGGACATTTTACAGAGTTTTAAAAATAGGCTTTTAGAAGGTTTACATGAGAATGTGTCTTTAAAATAATTAAAAAAACTTATGCTTCTCCTTCTTCTTCTTCTCCTTCTTCTTCTTCTTCTTTTTCTTCTTCTTCTTTTTCTTCTTCTTCCTTTTCTTCCTCTTCTTCTTCTTCTTCTTCTTCTTCTTCTTCTTCTTCTTATTTTTTTTTCTTCTTCTTCTTCTTTTTCTTTTTCTTCTTTTTCTTCTTCTTCTTCTTCTTCTTCTTCTTCTTCGAGCCGTAATTTTTCCAAAATTTTTGGCCTGATACGCTTATTTAATCATTTTTGAAGCTTTATTGAAATAAAAAAATAATTAAAAACAATTTGAGAGTTAGCATTTTGATTAACACAACACATTTAAACTCAAAATCTCTTTTCCAGCAACGCCAGGTTTCAACTATGTACTTTTCCGAAATTGTGGACCTGCGGCTTCATGCTTATAGTTATAATTATTCCCCTGCTAATCCTATTTATTCTGATCGAACATAAAATAATCCATTCTGATCTAATCTAATCTATTTTGATCCAATCTTAAAAATTTGTATAGCGCCATTTGTTCTAATTCTTTTTCACAACTTCCACTAGAGGAACTTATGTTTTATTCTCATTCCACAGAATCTTCTGCATTGAAACAAGTCTCGTCATCATCATCTTTCTCTTCTTCTTCTTCTTTATCCTCATCAGCATCATTATCATCATCATCATCCTCATCATCATCATTAGCAGCAGCAGCAGCAGAGCCACCAGCAGCACAACCACCACCATCAACAGCAGCAGCAGCAGTAACCGCAGCAGCAGAAACATCTCTTGAAAGTCACGGCTCCTGGCCTTCTTCAAACAATAATCAGGTGCCAATAATGATGATGCTGATGATGATGATGCTGCTGATGATGATGATGATGATGATGATGATGATGATGATGATTATGATGATGATGATGATGATGATGATGATGATGATGATGATGATGATGATGATGATGATGATGATATTGAGCAAGAGGTTAGAGATGGAGGTTTATATTACACAGCTCAGGGAAGGTTCTTCAATATCTCCTTCAACTCCCATATAAACATCAACAGTTGAACCTTCGTAATAATTACTACAATGATTACATTATAAACAAATTTTTGGAAATAATTAAACGCTACATAATTTGTCAACCTAATTTTCTCGATCACAAGGAGGAGGGTGGAAAGGAGGAAGTTGTGGTAGGTGATAAGTTATATTCTATCAAAGAAAATGATAAGGATGATAACAGTGTTGATGATGAAGAAGAAGAAGAAGAAGAAGATGATGATGATGATGAAAAAGGAAGTGGTGAAAAAGATGGTGGGAATGAAAATGAGCATAAAAAGGTATTCAGAGTACTCTGACTATCAGCTTTTAGCTCTTTCAATATAAATGCTTACACAATCACCAGTAATATATGCTATCACTAACACCGTTACTTCATCTTCACCACCGTCTCCAAAGTCACGCCATCAACCCTAACGTTATCTCTTTATCTCAATCACATCGTCATTATCACCATCATCATCATCATCATCATCATCATCATCATCATCATCATCATCATCATCATCATCATCATCATCATCATCATCCCCTTCATCATCATCATCATCATCATCATCATCATCATCCCCTTCATCATCATCATCATCATCATCATCATCATCATCCCCTTCATCATCTTCATCTTCATCATCATCATCCTCATCATCATCATCATCATCATCATCATCATCATCATCATCATCATCATCATCATCATCATCATCATCATCATCATCATCATCATCATCATCATCACCATCATCCTCTTCATCCACACCACTGTGCTTGCTTCCACCTTGTTACTATCAAGCCATTAGATCAGCAAGATGACCATAAGTTACCATTTTTTTTTACGCAAGTTTCACTCACCAGCTTACTGAGCTGAAAGATCGTAGTTTAAGTTTTTGGTTTCCAAAAACGTCATTATTTTTTATTTTGTTTTTTAATCCATTAAATTGATAGTTTTCACCAAACAAATTGATGATTTCCCCAAGAGGCAAGTTGAATGACTCTGTCCTAACTCACTTGAAGGTTTCTCAAGATTCTCAAGAAAGCGAAAAAAAAGAAGATGAAGAGAAAGTTGGAAATATCGACCAGAAAGCCGATGTAGGAGCTGGTGCCTGGAAAGAGGAGGGTGGAAAGAAAGCGGCAAGGGAATCAGCCGAAAGTGCTGATGGACCACGTGACAGGAAGCAAAGAGAAGAAGATGGGGATGGCAAAAACAAAGAAAGCAAAGTAAATCTGAATCCTCACAAAGAAAGCTTCGTACAAAGCTCCAGCGACTTCGACGACGATGATGACGATGAAGCTGGACATATCAGACTACTCCCGACTTCCAAGAAAGACTCCTTGAAGGGTGACTCCAGCCTCAATGACATGAACACCCCTACAAACAAAAGTGAACTCGCCATTGGCAATGCTAACGCAGGTCAAGGAGATTCCATTGAAACGAAGGAAGGAAAGGTCTGCTTGTGGTTAATTTTTTCTGGGACGAAAATGACGATAATAAAAGTATTGTTTTATTATTTTTTTAATTTTAAGTTGCGTTTTTGTTTATTATTTAAAAACAATATTTTGAATTTAAAATTTTTTTAAAGGTTCATTAAAATATGCTGCAAAACACCTACCCATCAGAACGTTAGCGCACCCTCGACGAACCACCCCAAAAATGGTAGGTGGAAAAGTTGCCTTAAGTCGTGTGACGCAGGATGTAACATAATAGTCTCCTATAACTCATGTTGCAACACAATCTTCCAGTAACTTATGTTGCAACACAATCTTCCAGTAACTTATGTTGCAACACAATTTTCCAGTAACTTATGTTGCAACACAATCTTCCAGTAACTTATGTTGCAACACAATCTTCCAGTAACTTATGTTGCAACACAATCTTCCAGTAACTTATGTTGCAACACAATCTTCCAGTAACTTATGTTGCAACACAATCTTCCAGTAACTTATGTTGCAACGCAATCTTCCAGTAACTTATGTTGCAACACAATCTTCCAGTAACTTATGTTGCAACACAATCTTCCAGTAACTTATGTTGCAACAAAATCTTCCAGTAACTTATGTTGCAACACAATCTTTCAGTAACTTATGTTGCAACACAATCTTCCAGTAACTTATGTTGCAACACAATCTTCCAGTAACTTATGTTGCAACACAATCTTTCAGTAACTTATGTTGCAACACAATCTTCCAGTAACTTATGTTGCAACACAATCTTCCAGTAACTTATGTTGCAACACAATCTTCCAGTAACTTATGTTGCAACACAATCTTCCAGTAACTTATGTTGCAACACAATCTTCCAGTAACTTATGTTGCAACACAATCTTTCAGTAACTTATGTTGCAACACAATCTTCCAGTAACTTATGTTGCAACACAATCTTCCAGTAACTTATGTTGCAACACAATCTTCCAGTAACTTATGTTGCAATAACATTGCGTTGTTATTTATCAAATCCACAGAAGTTGGCGCTGCCAAGAGTGAAGCCGCAAAGGTGAGAATTTTTTATCTGAATTATAACTCAATAATTGCAGGAAATTTGGAAGCAAACGTGTCAAATATTGAATTGTTAACTTTTAAAAAAATGTCAGAATTTTTGTTTAGTGATTACTTTTTATGCTTTCTTTTTTGTTAGGCGTTTGTTGTGAATCGTTCAATGACTGATTTGATTGTGGCTTTATCACTTGTTTTCAGAGCTCCGATAATTCGTGGGACTCTTCAGGAGATGATAATCCTTCACCCACCCTCCAGCAAACCGTCAATCCACCCATTTATCCACCCACTCATCAAACCACCCATCCATCAAGCAACTTCCTTCTCAACCATCCATCAGTTTCTTCTAAACCATCATCACCACCATCTCCTCACACAAAACCAAATGCAAAGTTAGATTCGCCCGGGAAATGCCTCCCTCAATCATTCATGCCATCAACATACAACAATCTCACCACTCTTCCCACAAACGTCAACTCCACCACACAACCCGCATCCACACATTCTCCCATCCCAACCTCTCCAGCCCCCAACCTCAATGCCCGCCTTATCCCAAAAGCTACTCACCTACAAGACCTCAGGGTTGGGCTGATCTAATCCACTCTTTGTCTAATGTTATCTTCTTATGAAGTTATGTTGTCTCTATGGGCGATTCGTCCGTAGTTGGTATGTAATAATTAGTTTGAAATATGTTTTAAATTAATAATTTTGAAAAATTATTATTATTATTATTGTTATTATTATTATTTTTATTATTATTATTATTATTATTATTATTATTATTATTATTATTATTATTATCACCATCATTATTGTTATTATTAAGTGATAAGTAATGAATGAATGAATGATTAATAGGCAACTATAGACTAATAGGGGAAATTATATAGGAATACGTGGGTAATCGTTGTTCTATGAAATTGATTTTACAGCAATTATTGAAATAATAATAAAAACAATAATAATAATAATAATAATAATAATAATAATAATAATAACCATTATTATTATTATTTATATTGTCATCATCATAGCCTCGAAGTTCTACGAAATTATTGCCACTATAATAATATTATTATTTATATTATATTATTATTATTTATATTATATTATTATTATTTATATTATATTATTATTATTTATTTTATATTATTATTATTTATATTATATTATTATTATTTATATTATATTATTATTATTTATATTGTATTATCATTATTTATATTGTATTGTGTCGCTCATTGCATATTTAGATTGTTAACACACACAATCGCTTCGACTTCCTTCAGGCTACGACTCCGTTCGACAGTTCGGACGATTGGAGTAGTGATGGTGGTGTTGGTGGTGGTGGTGTTGGTGGTGGTGGAGTTGGTGGTGTTGGTGTTGGTGGTGTTGGTGGTGGTGGAATTGGTGGTGTTGGTGTTGGTGGTGTTGGTGGTGGTGGTTCAAGCAGGGATGAATTTGTCTCTAAAGAGGTGGAGGGGATGGAATAAGTCAGCGGCAGCATGCGAATAACTTTCAGCTTTTCTTTAATTAAACATTACCGATAAGTTAAATAAGCGGCGTCTTCTATGTCATCATTATTATCATCATCATCATCGTTATCATTATCATCATCATCATCATCATCATCATCATCATCATCATCATTATCATCACCACCACCATCATCATCATCATCATCATCATCATCATCATCATCATCATCATCATCATCATCATTATCATCACCATCATCATCATCATCATCATCATCATCATCATCATCATCATCATCATCATCATCATCATAATCATCATCATCTTCATCATCATCATCATCATCATCATCATCATCATCATCATCATCATCATCATCATCAGCATCATCATCACCACCATCATCATCATCATCATCATCATCATCATCATCATCAGCATCATCATCATCATCATCATCATCAGCATCATCATCACCACCATCATCATCATCATCATCATCATCATCATCATCATCATCATCATCATCATCACCACCATCATCCCCTTCCTCTTCAGAGACCTCCAAAGTTATCAGAGTCCAATACAAAGTTGTCCTCCATCGACAACCACATACCATGTTCCTTTTGTTTTGTATTTAGGATAGTAATAATAATAATAATAATAATAATAATAATAATACAACTATATTACTATTATTAACATAATGATTATGTTTTATATGTTTATACTACAAATTCTCGGATTTTTTCACGTGATTCACTTGTTTCAGCCTTTAGCAAGCCCGTGCAAGCCTCCATGGACCAGGTTGAAAGATTTCTTGAACTGACTCTCATTCATCAGTTAAACTGGCCAAACATGCAATCAGTTGCTCGCTACTGTACTTATATTCTTACGCATGCTTCATTTGATTGTACTGAGTTCACCTGTTAGTTTATTAATTAATTGTTAATTAGTATATTACTTAAGTACTCAGCCATTCAATTAATTATTTAAATTACCTAGCTACTAATAACCCATTTGTGAACGTCCAATATTCACAGCGTGTTGTTTCATTTTTTACCTTGAAAATTCAGTGATTATTTCTCTTGGCACCACCACAGAACAGAACTTCAGTGGCCTCTACGGACGAAGAAGATGTCGATGCAAAAGACGAAAAGGTGCGTCTAATAGATAAATTATATTCAATTTTAAGTAAAAATAATTTTTAATAAATTATGTATGTTTTTTGTTATCTTCAAATAATTTGGAGTTTTTGTTCCAAAATGGAAACCTTTGAAAGAATTATTTTCAAGTTTATTCATTATTCATCTGTTTCAGTGACTTAATTTCTTTTTTTGTATTCAGCCTTGATGACCAACTTGAGGCATGGGATGTAATTTGGATGACCTAATTGAAACAAAAAATATATTTTAATGACCCAATTAAGCTACTACCACCGTACTGTCCAGGACGACAGCAAGAAAGTTTCTAGCGATCCCACCAAGTTGGGTTTTCTGTTAGTTGTTAGTTGAATAAATATCAACTTAAGTTGAATAAATATCAACCTAAGTTGAATAAATATCAACCTAAGTTGAATAAATATCAACATAAGTTGAATAAATATCAATTTAAGTTGAATAAATATCAACCTAAGTTGAATAAATTTCAACCTAAGTTGAATAAATATCAACCTAAGTTGAATAAATATCAACCTAAGTTGAATAAATATCATCCTAAGTTGAATAAATATCAACTTAAGTTGATTCATTTCGAAACTGACTAATAAGTTTGATGTGTTGTTAATAAAGTCCAAGTTCAGTTCTGTTCAATTTTAATAAATAAAATTGATAAATTGACGACTGAACCTCAGAAAGAGCTTGCTCTCCGTGGGCCATCTGCTCTCTATGCCGAAAAGTAGGCGGTGAATGGCAGATGTTTTTGCAATAATAATATTATTAATAAGCGCCTTTGATGCCATCTAGTTTGCGGAGTATGCGCTTGAACGGCTTTAATTAATTAATTAATTAATATTATAATTGGTAATTATAATTATGAACTAATTGGAACCTCTTAATTATATTATATGGCTATCGAGTTTTCGGTTTCGCGAAAGAGTGTATGGCCGTTACTTTAGCTCACTTTGTTTAAACTATTTTTATTGACTATTTGAAATTTAAAGTTTCAATTATTAGCTATAAATAGGTTAAATCATTTAAGAGTTATAGTTTTGTGGTTGTGAAATTCAGTTTTTGTTGATCTTATTTTTATTTTTTTCATTTTGATTGTTCACCACGTTCTGTGCCATTTCCAGCGTTTGTCTGGATTTGATTCAATAAAGACTCTACAAAAAATATTATGTTGCCTTGTATTGTATTTTGTTGTATTGTATTATAATGTATTGTATGGTATTGTGTTATGTTGTATTGGGTCGTATTATATTACGTTGCATTTTATCGCGATGCATTTTATTGTATACAATAGTTAAATGTGTTGAACAGATGAGGAAAACGGAAAAACTGGTGATGATGAAAAAGAAGAAAGAAAAAAAAGAAAAGGAGGAGAAAGAGGAGGAGGAAGAGAAGGAGGAGCAGGAAGGGGAGAAGGAAGAGCAGGAAGGGGAGAAGGAGGAGGAAGAGAAAGAGGAAGTGATGAAAAGAATGGAAAGAGAGGAATGCATAGAAGAGGGACTGATGATGATGATGATGCTGATGATGATGATGGTGGTGATGATGATTATGGTGGTGATGATGATGATGACGATGATGACCAACTGATGGATCAACTGAAGATGGCGGAGAAAAAGTTGACTGTGAGTAATAGAGCGGAACAGAGTCTCAAGGTACAGAACAAGAAGCTGACGTGGTTTGTGTTTGTGTGTGTGTTTGTGTGTGTGTGTGTGTGTGTGTGTGTGTGTGTGTGTGTGTGTGTGTGTGTGTGTGTGTGTGTGTGTGTGTGTGTGTGTGTGTGTGTGTTTGTGTGTGTTTGTGTGTGTTTACCTTGTGTATGTATAAAAATCTATACACACATATATACATTTGAAATGGATGAAAAACTGCAAAATTTGGGGAGTGAAGAAATACACAGTGCGCATACAATACAATACAATAAAATAAAATACAATACAATACAATACAATACAATAAAATAAAATAAAATAAAATAAAATAAAATACAATACAATACAATACAATACAATACAATACAATACAATAAAATACAATACAATACAATACAATACAAACACGAATATTATTATAGTGGCATTAACCCCGTAGAGTTTTGAGGCGTATTAGCAATGATGATGAAAGTGACTGACTGAAACATTTATGATCACAGTGAGATAAAGGAGTTAAGGAGGATGAAAGATGAGGAGGTGGGAAAGTTGAAGGCAGAAGCAACTAACATCAAGTTGGTTAATGTTAATAGTATAATGAAAAAAAGAAAAAATAATATTATTATCAATTATTATTAGTTTTATTAATAATATTAATAATAATATCATTATTATCATTGTAAATAATTAGAGAAAAAAGAATTACTGAAGAAATGAGCACTATTATCTTTGAATTATTATAATTATTTTTAGTTTGATATAAATAGTTTTAAAATAATCTTTCTTATTCAAAGTTATAAAAGATCTGAATAAAATTGATTGTTTTCTTAGGAGTCAACACAAGGAGATCGGAGACACGAAGGTTGTGTGTGTGTGTGTGTGTGTGTGTGTGTGTGTGTGTGTGTGTGTGTGTGTGTGTGTGTGTGTGTGTGTGTGTGTGTGTGTGTGTGTGTGTGTGTGTGTGTGTGTGTGTGTGTGTGTGTGTGTGTGTGTGTGTGTGTGTGTGTGTGTGTGTGTGTGTGTGTGTGTGTGTGTGTGTGTGTGTGTGTGTGTGTGTGTGTGTGTGTGTGTGTGTGTGTGTGTGTGTGTGTGTGTGTGTGTGTGTGTGTGTGTGTGTGTGTGTGTGTGTGTGTGTGTGTGTGTGTGTGTGTGTGTGTGTGTGTGTGTGTGCGTATCATGTGTGTGAATCTTTGAATTAAATAATTTTTTTTGATCGTCTACTTTTCATCTACTCCACGACCAATCACAGGAGGTCATGAGCAGAAGGGAAGAATTTATGACGTCAGAGGTGGAAAGACTGACAAGTGACAATGAATCACTCAAGAAACTCAATGACATGCTCAATCAGAAGCTGGTATGTGATGTTGATGGTGAAAAGGAAGAGGAGGCGGAAGATGAAGAGGAAGAAGAGGAAGAGGAAGAGGAGGAAGAGGAGGAAGAGGAGGAGGAAGAGGAGGAAGAGGAGGAGGAAGAGGAGGAGGAAGAGGAGGAGGAAGAGGAGGAGGAGGAGGATGAGGAGGAAGAGGAGGAAGAGGAGGAGGAGGAGAAGGAGAAGAAGGAGAAGGAAGAGGAGGAGGAGGAAGAGGAAGAGGATGAAGAAAGCTGGTAAAAGACGATAGAAAAGAGAGGAGGCAGAAAAGAAGATTGAGTAGGAAAATTAAAAAAAAATTGAACATTTAAGATAAAGTTTGAGGGGTAGTTAGAACGATAGACAAAATAATGAAAGTGGATTTCAATTGTTTTCGTTATCAGTTATATTGAATGCTTACATTGCGTTATGTTACGATCCTTTTGAATTGCATTGCATTCTATTAACTGCACCACCACAGTTGAATGCAGATAGCAACAGTCATTATGAAGACGAGAGCAGACTCAATGAGGTGCTTGTGAGTATGCCATATGTCTGTGAACTTCTCTTCTTTTCGTTGTGCACGTGTGACATTTGTTTCTCCTTTTGTTTCTAGGTTGCTCAGCTTATGTTGTTTTATTATGGTTATTAAGCGGAATTGAAATGTTGAAATGTGATGGAATTGCAGTTATATTGCATTATAAAGCACTTAAATCCATCCAGCAAGCTATCCATTTCTCCATCCTTCCATCCATCCTTCCATCCTTCCATCTATCCATCTTTCTATCCATCCTTCCATCTATCCATTCATCCATCCATTCATCTATCTATTCATCCATTTATTCATCCATTCATTCATCCATCCATTCATCCATCCATTCATCCATCCATTCATCCATCCATTCATCCATCCATTCATCCATCCATTCATCCATCCATTCATCCATCCATTCATCCATCCATTCATCCATCCATCCATACATTCGTTCATCTTTCCATCCATCCATTCATTCGTCTATTGCCCAGATGGAACTCTTGCGTGGAAGGCTTCAAAGACTCGACAAGGAGCTGGAAACAGCCAACCGACAAATCAGCAAGCTGCAAAATAAGTCAGTGGGTCGTGTCATAAGCTTTATGATTAGATTGGTTATTTTTTTTGATGTTTGAGAAAATTA
>OX387246.1:606469-638969 GCA_947562095.1 Branchellion lobata
GCTTGATAAATGGATACAACACCAATTGACGACTTTCCGAGTTCTTGTTCTCCCTCAGTTTCCTCCACAACCTTCCTACCATTCTTTATTATTGCTATTTTTAGCTTTTTTCATTATTATTTTTATATTATTATTATTTTATTATTATTATTATTATTTTATTTTATTTTTTTTAATTCTTTTTTTTTATATTTTTTTTTATTTTTTTTCTTCCTCCACAGACACGCAAGCCCATCCCAAAGTACCTGATCAACTCTATCAGCAGGAAAACAAACAACTCGGTTTATTATTCTTATTTATATTATTATTTTTATTGTTTTTATTCATTATTATTATCTATATATATATTTTTTTTAATGTTATGATTACTATTATAATATATTAGCGTTATAATTTTTTTTTTCATTTATTTTTATTGTCAAATAATAAAATCATGCATTTTTAGTTTCTCGTGTAATTTTTATTCCAACTTATATCCACTTCCGAAAGTTTTGATTACGTCACACGGTTTCATCAAGCAACCGTGACACAAATTGTTGTTGTTTTGTTTATTTATTATTGATACTAATATCATTTCTATTTTTCGTTATTGTTACGTCATTTTGAAACTTCGTCATTATGACGATTTTAATATTTTTAAATGACGTCTCTGTAAAACTTTGTTATTGTGACGTCATGCGTGGCGAAGGAGGCTCAGGAGTTGCTGAGGTTGGTGGAGGCATTGAGAGGGAGCTTGAAGGAGGGCACCAAGCAGCAACTCGTGAACAAGGTGAACCAGGTGGGCTTTTGCTTCTGTTGTTGAGGTTGCCGACTTTGAGGTTGTTGATATTTTCTTCATGGTGTTGTTATTGTTGATGTTAGTGTTTTTGTTGTTGTTGTTGATGTTAGTGTTGTTGTTGGTGTTGTTGTTGATGTTAGTGTTGTTTTTGTTGATGTTAGTGTTGTTTTTGTTGTTGTTGATGTTAGTGTTGTTGTTGTTGTTGTGGTTACTTACAGAAGTTGCATTTTCACCAGTTTCACTATAACACAATGGTTGCACTCCAGCTACAACCACCTCTTCACATCCACAACCACGCCTTCACATCCACAACCACTCCTTCACATCCACAACCACGTCTCCACATCCACAACCACCTCTTCACATCCACAACCACTCCTTCACATCCACAACCACGCCTTCACATCCACAACCGCGCCTTCACATCCACAACCACTCCTTCACATCCACAACCACTCCTTCACATCCACAACCACGCCTTCACATCCACAACCGCGCCTTCACATCCACAACCACTCCTTCACATCCACAACCACTCCTTCACATCCACAACCACGTCTCCACATCCACAACCACTCCTTCACATCCACAACCACTCCTTCACATCCACAAACACTCCTTCACATCCACAACCACGCCAGGTAGCTTCTTTCTTCGACAAGCAAGCCACGATAAAGTCGTACAACGAAGAGAGGAAAGCTGACTGCATGACCACTCAACACAGCAGCGTAACAGTTGCACCTTTTTAATCAAAAATAATTCTTTCACTCAAGCCATCCATTATGTGCCATGCTTTTTTGTTCAGGCATTTGTGGTCTCGAAACTCTATGGGGTTAATGCCACTATAATAATATTCGTGTTTTTATTGTATTGTATTGTATTGTATTGTATTTTATTGTATTGTATTGTATTGTATTGTATTGTATTGTATTGTATTGTATTGTATTTTCCGTGAAACTCTTTTTGAAACAATTTTAAAACTTTTAAAAAATAATTATTTTTAATATGTTCTCAAAAATACTCTCCTGTAATGGAATTTCATTTGCACATTCTCTAAAAATACATCTTCTTGACCGAAGCTCGTGTACCTATCCTTTCTTATAGGTGATATTAATCGGACATACTTTTGTAACAAAATCGTACTAACGTTTTCCTCCAGAATCTTGACATCTTCTCGACCAGGATGCAGGAGTTGCGCAACTGTCTGCAGCAACTCAAGCAATCTGAGGCCCATCTCATCAACCGCCTCAACCAACCTACCAACCACTCCATCACACCCTCCAGAAACTCTTCCACCCAACTATACCAAAGCTCTTTCTATCCCTTCGTTGATCAGCCTTCCAAGCACACCTTCGTCAGTGAGAGCCTTATAAAACCTCCCTCGTACGACCCACTCAAGCAACACCTGCCCACACCTACGCAGTTTGTGGCCTCTTCCATTGCTTTCAACATTTATATCTTTGTTCTTCAGTATTTCAGTACTTTGTTCGAAATTATGTTCAGTATTGTTCAATTGAACGATATTGAAACCAAAGATCATTTTTTGTAATTAATAATTTTACTATGAGGTAAAATTTATAGTTAACCAAGCCATACACTACGCCACCCAAGGTTCTGGAGTGAAGTTGGCAAGAGTGTCGACAGCAAGACTTACAACACACAAGAGCTACTCAAGCAACTGCAAGACAGCATCAACAACTACAACGACATTCAAAAACTTTGAACACATCCCTTGCCTTCTTTTTCAAGCCACTTCTCACCACTTCCTCCCCTCACTGCCTCCTCACCACCTCCTCTCCTCACTGCCTTCCCTTCTCACCACCTCCTCTCCTCACTGCCTTCCCTTCTCACCACTTCCTCCCCTCACTGCCTCCTCACCACTTCCTCTCCTCACTGCCTTCCCTTCTCACCACCTCCTCTCCTCACTGCCTTCTCTTCTCACCACCTCCTCTCCTCACTGCCTTCCCTCCTCACCACCTCCTCTCCTCACTGCCTCCTCACCACCTCCTCCCCTCACTGCCTTCTCACCACCTCCTCCCCTCACTGCCTTCTCTTCTCACCACTTCCTCTCCTCACTGCCTCCTCACCACCTCCTCCCCTCACTGCCTTCTCACCACCTCCTCCCCTCACTGCCTCCTCACCACTTCCTCTCCTCACTGCCTTCCCTTCTCACCACTTCCTCTCCTCACTGCCTCCTCACCACTTCCTCTCCTCACTGCCTTCCCTTCTCACCACTTCCTCTCCTCACTGCCTCCTCACCACCTCCTCCCCTCACTGCCTTCTCACCACTTCCTCTCCTCACTGCCTTCTCACCACTTCCTCTCCTCACTGCCTTCCTTTCTCACCACCTCCTCTCCTCACTGCCTTCCCTTCTCACCACTTCCTCTCCTCACTGCCTTCTCTTCTCACCACCTCCTCTCCTCACTGCCTTCCCTTCTCACCACCTCCTCTTTTCACCACAACGTCAGTAAAGGCCGTTTAAAGGATCGAGCTTCAAGATCACCGCTTATAATCATAATGGAGTGCAGAAAGGTCCATCCAGGTGTAAAATACAAGTCCTCCAATTCTGTCATACTCACTTGTAGCGCCTTCCTAAAAGAAACTTTGTTTCATTTGCCACTTTTCGTTCACATCACTCCAAAGTGCAATTCACTTTTCATCACACAGCGGCTACATCGACACAGTGTCCTATTTTCACTCTCTTGAATGTCCGCCTGTTTTTGTACGTCTGGTGAAGCTAGGAGTCTTTTGTTCGTCTCTACTGCATACTACATCGTAAACAACATCCTGAAAGACGATGGCCTAGTTCCAACTTAAATTTATTAATTAATCATATTTTATGCAATTAACTTATTATTAAATTATAATTATAAATAAATAAATTATAAATTAATAATATTTATAAATTATTATTATTAAATTATTAATTAAATTCATTAATTTTGACTATTTTGTGCAATTAATTACTTTTAATGGAATAAAAAATTAATTTTAACTGTTGGGAACTCTAATTCATCCGATCATTTTGGTCGATCCCAAAGAATTTGTAGATAGTGAAACTGTCAGTTCATAACTTTATAAATCTAAATTTTTGTTATCTTTACGAACCTCAATGAGCTCTCATAAATACGATCTTTACCACAGTTTGGAAGTTAAGAATTTTGAAAAAATTAAAAAACAGAAGTAACCGCAGTAACTATGGAGGGGACATTTCCTTATATTCGTCAAGAGTATTATCAGTATTACTTTTGTCACAGATGTCCTCATTGTTGACTTTATTGTGGGGTGGGTTTAAAGAGTAGAAATTACTTTGAACCAGCGCCTGCTTGCCTGCCTCTGCCCCCTCAGGCAGCCTCGATATGAACACCTTGAAAGGGTGCAAAGAAATTTTGAAATTTGGGTGGTAAATTGTAAAATGCAGGTAGTTAATTTGAAAATTTCAGCTAAAAACTTTGAAAGCTTCAAGTGAGGAATATGAAAACTCTATTCAAAATGTTTAAAGTGGCAATTTTTGAAAACTCATTAATGAATTCAAGTTTGGAAAGTGTAAATCTGGTCAACAAGTGACCATCGTAGAAGCCCACCCACCCGAGGAGAGCTGTGATAGGTCGCCATATGGGCAGTCACCATGCTTTTTGTGGTGTGAGCCCAAAGAACATCCACATCGAGGCCGTTTGATTGGTCCAAACAAACCACCAGTGCCCCGCCCATTTTTTCACTTTCGCCAATCAAAAAATTGGAATCTACGGAAGTTATTATGGCGATAATGCAAGAAAATTGTGATTCAAAACGTATATTATTGCCCTACTCTGGATGCAATGTGGCCTACGTGCATATTAAATTCCAATATAAGAATGTACAATGAAGCAACAACTTTGAAGGTTTTATCGCTAATTTCAAAACAAAAAACCCCAACAACTACCATCACGCATTAGACCCATTACCAACCACACCAAAAGTAATACCCTATCAACCATAACCCCAAAAACAACACATCACACCCCTCGACAATAATAATAAAAATACATAAGAACTAGCAACATAACAACCACGACATAGTATAGCGTATCAACGACAATAACGCACACAATTAACAACCACAACACTTCAAAACATTCTTTAACAACCGTAACCGCAACAACTCACATCTCTCCAACAACAACACGTTACACTCCTCGAACAACAACACGTTACACTCCTCGAACAACAGCACATACACCTCATCAACAACAACCACCACCTCACTCAAAAATTCTTCAACGAAGTATTCATGCAGGGCCTTCTCAGGAGGCAGTGTGGAAGTGCTGAGGTGTCGGTAGCACTCTTTCGCCATCATCACTCTCACCAGGTGCTCACCACATCCTTGAGAGTCAATGTGCATGATGTTTCTGCGATACAATACAATACAAATGCGAATATTATGGTGGCTTTGTGTGATCACACATACTACCACGCATACAACCATACACACAACCATACACACAACCACACACACAACCACAAACACACAACCACACGTACAAAAATACCTAAAATCACACATATAAGGACAAATAAGACTACAATCGAAACAACGCCTTCAAACACCGCCATCTCACCTGTAGTAGTGACTCCGATTGAGACGTCTCTCTTCTTCTCTGCCCAACTCCCACAACCATACAGTGCTGCCTATCGTATAGGTGGGTTGAGTGTCCAGCCACTCATCGAGAAAATATATGAATAATAATAATACAAATATTATTATTATTATTATTATTATAAAAATAAAAATATGAAAAAAAACTTAAAAAGTTAGTATGACAATTATAAAAAATAAAATCATGATTAAATTGATTGACACGTCTCCCCCCGCCCCACCTGGCCCACCCTCCCAGGGTGCTTGAGAACAATGCCGCCACTCGAAGCCCCCGCCACTACCACCCCCTCCCCATCCACACAAAGCGCTCCTACTGTGTCATATAGTACACTTTCTTTGTCTTCTTTATTTTCTTTTCCTTCATTTTCCTCTTTTCTTTCTTTTTTATTTTCATTTATCGTCTCGCCTCCCGCCTTTCTGACGTCATTCCTATCATCATTGCTACCACTATCACCTTTTCCAATGATGCAATTGGCTCCCAAGTTGTCAAAATAATGGACCGCTCCATCATCTTCGTAAATTCCATGACTCATCATCATATCACTAGTTTCATCATAACTTCCACCTCCATCATTACTAACACCACCATCATCGTCATCATCATCATTGACATCATCACCATCATCATCACCATCATCATCACCATCATCATCACCATCATCATTACCATCATCATCATCGACATCATCACCATCATCATCACCATCATCATTACCATCATCATCATCGTCATCCTCTTCACCATCATCAGGAGTGAGTGTTGTTCCTTCAAGACGAACATATTTCTCTTTACTTCTTTTACCTCCTTTGTTCCTCCTCTTGCCTCTCACGCTGCCCTCTCCACACCTCTCCACATCACTGCCTACACGATCCTTCATCAGTTGTTTGTCTGAATGTCTCTTCAAGTCCTTTTCACTTTTTGACTTTTTATCTCCTGTTTGTTCGTTGATGTTACACTTCATGTTGAACTTAACACGGGCATTGTTGGCGGTTGTATGTTTGGAAGCAGTAACAATGTTATTTTTTAAGTATTCTCCAGCGTCAGTCACGGGAGATTGCGACCGACCACCATAGTGAGTGACACTCTTGCTTATTTCACGCCTCTCCAGTTTGTGTTTTCTGACCTTCAGTTGGCTTCGTTTGTATGTCTTCCTGGAGGCCTCTAGAGATGTCAGTGGAGAGGGGTAAATACATAATGATATAATATTATTATTAAAAAACATTGATATAATATCATTATTATCAATATTAATAATGAATTATTATACGAAATGAAAAAATATGAATATCATTATAGTGGCATTGACCTTGTAGAGTTTTAAGGCCACTGTTATTGTGTTCAAACAAAATATATTATCTTCAATATAATAAAAAGGAATATGGAAGAGACAAAACCATAAACTTTGAAGTGATATACAATACTGGTGCACCAGTGATGAGAGAGGAGGAAGAGCAGGTGGCAATGTGGTGATCTCGGGCCCACTTACGAGCCCCCTTGCCTACCAAGGTGCTGATGATGATGGTGATGTAAATGGTGATGGTGATAATGGTAGTGATGATGGTGGTGATAAGGATGATAATGATGGTGTTGACGATGATGAGAATAATGATGACGATAATAATGGTTGTGGTGTTGATGATAATGTGGAAGAGAAAATAAATATGAAAAATATAAGTAAAGAATATAATGATAATGATAACGACAATAAATTATTAGTGATAATGAAACTAATGATATGAGTGAAGGAACGATAATAAATATATCCCCGAAATATTTTCAAAGTTGTATACAAAAACAACCTTTTTGCATGATATGCTGAATTATTTGAGATACAAAATGATACAACGAGAAATAATAATAATAATAATAATGGTAAATATTAAATTTATATTGTGAAAGGCCAGGGCAAGCAACAGAGGCGCCTGGATTGAAAGCTAAATATAGACGTAAATATTTCTTTATTCTTTTCCATACTTATAATCAAATCAATTCCAGACAAATGGTGAATAGGAATTGATGTTATCAACTAAATGTGAGTAATATTGATTCATTGAATGATTGAAGCACCCTCAGCGTCACCCACCATGGCACCACTCTGCCCAAGGACATGGGTCCACTCTTCTGGGCCTGTAGAAGACTCTGCGCCACCTTGATTGGGTTTGCAACCCCTGTGTCACAGTGATGGTATTGTCACTATGATTGAAATACTTTCCACCAATTTAATTGAATTTTTTTTGTTGAATTTTCAATAAAATATTGGTTATAATGACATGTATAATTTGAAAATAATGGTTTTAACAAAATATGAGATTAAACCATTGGTTTTATTGAAATACAGAATTGGAAACAATTATTTGAAAAAAGACTAATCAACTAATAATCATCAACCAGGAGCAGCTCCGACAGCTCCGTAGAATAAAGACGGTGCCTCCATGAGGCTTGCATCTACCTCGACTAGACCCTCTTCACTCAGGTTCGAGCCTCTGCCTGCATTTGTCACTGGCGAGTCCTGGGCGTGGTGGTGGTTATGTGAATGTGTGAAAGAAAGATTTAGTAACATGGTTCATAAACGCCTAGTATACTTCTTCTCCTTTTTCGGTGTATTGAACTAGGCTCTGATAAAACATGATTAGTTCAGTATAGAAATATATTGGTTGTTATTGACTGAAGTGGTTGGGAGGTTCCAAGTTATGTTAAGGTATTTGCGTAAAACTCTTATCTCTTCACACTGGTTGCTTCATTGAAAAAAACACTTTTCAAAATCTGCCTTCTCATGTTTAAAACAAAAAATAATCACTCACCTAGCTACTTAGCTGACCTTTTCAAGCTGCTTCCTCGTAAGGGACTGAGATCTACTTATTCTCATTTTTTTAGAATTCCAATAGTACTTATGCTAAATCTACACTTTCCTACTGTGGCCTCTTTCTATGGAACTCTCTTCGCCCCAATCTCCCTTCTAATATTTCTCTAATTTCATTTCATAAAGCTCTTAAAACATTGTTGCTAAAACAGTTCGTAGCAGAGAGCTTTTGAAGTGTGTCATCAGCGCTACATGAATGATCTGATTAGGTTAGATATAAATATGTTCGAAATAAACTTGGCAACAGTGAATGATCGTTAACTTCAAGGATTGAGATGGCAGCTACCACCACATCTGAAGCTGTTGCACCCTTCCTCAGCAGCTCAACAGCCTGTTGGAAAATGCTTTGGAAAGTTTAAGAGTCTACTTAAAAAATATAAGCAGTTGCGAAACTATTTTAGTTATAATTTCATGGAAATTAAGTTTCAACTATTTTTTAGCTAGATTATTATTATTAGATAGAATCAAAACCTTTACACAGGATTTATTACATATTTCTTTGTAGATGCCGCATTTGGAAGCAGAGTGATAGCCGGCTCCTTTTTAATCGGTTAATTTTCTTTTGAAAAAATTAGCTTAATCTTTAAAAACTTTTTAAACAATTTTGAAATAATATAAACTAGACTATCACTTTTACTGCACTCATGAGTTGTTTTTCAACTCACTAAAAATAGTAGTTTAACGTACCTATATGCACCGCTATGAAACCACCCTTCTTGTTCATTTAAAACTTTTCATAAATTTTAAAAGTGAAGTTAAACATTGTTAATTCAAGGTTTACTACTACTCAAAAAGTTATTAAAAAGTTCAAACAAAAGTAGTTTTATATTTTGAAAAACTTTACGTATATATGTATTTCGAATGGTTAATACTAAAAAAATGTGAAATTTTATAATTTTATCAATGAAGGAATTTAAATCCCAAAAACGAACAACGTCTCTGTGTCCAAGAAAATAGTGATTTTTGAAATAATGGCGTAGTGAACTTCAGCTTCGAGTTATTTGATTCAACCTAAATGCATTTTTCATTAAAAAAATTCTTCAAAATAAACGATCTGTGACTTTAGCAGCTTCAGTACATGAGAACAGAGCCCTTGCAGGCGCAAGACTCGGACGAGAGTCTTCTGCTCAGACGGAAACCTCCCATGTTGTGCACGTCCAATTCGTTGTGGTAGTGTCCGTAGAAGCCTGTGTAATGGCGCAAAGTAGTTACTAACTTGAAAGTTTTTTTGGAAAACAATTATGAAAGGTCTTAAAATTTTCGGTTGCTTAAACTCATTTTATAGGATATCAAAATTTCAAGATGAAGCTATAAAACGGTAGATTTTGAAATAACTAACTGCATGTTTTCTTCTATTTCATTCACGCACCTAAGGGATGGTTTTTCATTTCCGGGTACACAGGGTCATCCCTAGCCGGCAGACGATCAAGGTTGTCTCTCAAGTTCAATGGAATTCCCCCAGAGCGATAGAGATTGAATGGAGAGAAGGCGTGACCGTCGAGTTTGAAACCTGGAACGTCACTCATTTTGTAGCCTGTAAATGCGTGAATTCTTCTGAAAAAATGCAAAAGATTGCAAAACATCTGAGTATATATGAGTCGAACAATGAAGGAAAACAATAGTTAGGATTATGTGAGTAGTTGATATACAAATGGTAACATACACGAATATATTAATAAAAATACAATCAAACCAAATACTTATAAAATATATTTGAAATTGTATAAGCAATTATGAATTCAGAGCCAACCGAGGCCTGCACACAACTTATTGTGTGGCTGGTCTCTCTTCTTCTGCCACTCCCTCCAGGCATCCTCATTCTCAAAATACTCCTGCAGGATGCTTCCAGCCATTACCAGTGAGAAACTTATCAAATTGGGAAACACAAAGAAACATACGTTTTTATGTTTTATAGAATTTATTTATTTGAATTTTTTTTAGTTTTTATTCATATTTAATGACAAATGAAGCTTGTTCACTTGTCCTAGGATCTTCTCTCTAGGCAAAGCCCTCTTTTCATGTTCTCTTTGCCAACTCAAATCTTTGGGATTGTAGTAATTTTTGCCCGTCCAGATCTTCGACATGCCGTCCCCTGAAAGGTAGTTGTCAGCTGGGTAGGGCCTTCTGCACAGACTGACTGCACATCTGCCAAGGAAGAAAACTAAGGAGTTGGAAGAGATTCCAGCTTGAAGTTTAGATGCAATATAAAAAATAGCATTCACATAGATTAACACGGAGTAATTTATTTATATTTTATAACGTTTAATTCACTAAGAACTCCACTGGCTGGCAGCGATGCGAAGACAGCGAGAAACACCTTGGGTCAGGAACGATGTCGGTGCTTTTTGGTTTTCCAATCTGATCGAACGAAAACACAGTCGCCATATCTATTGGAGGAAATAACAAAGTTAAAGATTGTTTATTTTTTACTGCTGTCAAACCATGGAAACAACACTACGTTTTAAAAACTAAAACTGAAAATATCGCAAATTTTTCCATTTCATTAAAAAAATTAATTATATTATTTTTGAATAGTTATTTTACAATGTTCAAATTTTTTTAATATTAACATCAAAAGTATTTAATAGTTTAAGCTTCACACCTGCATGCATCTTAGCACCTGTCTAATAAACAAACACTCTGTGCTACGATCATTTTGAAATGTAATTTTTTTCAGCACATAAAAACACCGAATCAATCGCTTACAAAAATTTTTGAAAGTGTAAATAGCCATGTTCAAAAAAGCAGACGTTTCATCCAACCTCAATGCCTCTTACGCCAGTAACTTCACCGTATCGACAGGAACTGGCAAAAACTCTCCGACCAAAAAACCTGCCAATTTTACCAACGAGTCTAATCCTTTCGTGCACCACAAAAGGACCAACCTCAATGCCAGCATGCCTGACTCCATAGCTGCAAAGCCACCTTTTGCGGCTCCAGTGACAAAGAAAAACCCGCCTGAGGAAGACACCATCAGCAGAGCCACCAGCCAAAAAACTTTCCAGCCAGCTCAAAGCAACTACGCCCGATCATACTCGAACCATTCTTTAATATCAGGCGTAACTGTGAGAACTGAGAGGAGTGGAAAGATTTTCAACACGGATTTATTGAAACCAAAGCCCAAACCTCCACCTCCTAAATTCTGCGGAGACTCTAATCCTTTTGTCAACTCCTCCAGAACCCAACTGAATAGTGCTGGTTCTAAGGCCAGTTTGAACGAGATCAAAAAACTGGACGTTACCAAGCAAAGCCAAGAGCCGGTGATGGAAAAAATCAACAATTGGCAGCAGAGGAACAAGGCGGAAAGCAGTTTGGACAACGCTTCAATCAACAAAATTAATCCTCTCTCCACACCTTCTTACTCTAAAATTGATGCTCCCTTCGTGGTGTCTAAAGAACCTCTGGGCCTTAACATGTCTCGCTCCACCATGGTATCTCCTGCTCCCAGGGACGCCAGCAAGGGCGACATCAGCTTCATGATGGCTGGTCCAGAAAACTTCCAAAACCGATTTTCCACTTACTTCCGCAACAAAATAACTCGCCTCAACATCGTCATCTTTCTCTTCTTTCTGGTCGTCTTGTGCCTTCACTTGGTTGCTCTAGTCTCGCCTTACTGGCTTGTGATGAAGGAGCCATGGATTGAAAGGTCAACTGAAAATCAACTATTTTGATAAAAGACCAATTTAACAACTCTAGCGTATCAAAAAATTTGAGGTTCCTTGAAGTTCAAGGAAGCTCACTGAATAATAATATTTCCTTGAATATAAACATTAATCTCGGGTATTTTTACTTTTTAATCTTGGCACCACCCTTCAAAGGTATTTGATTCCGAAGCAGTTCATCTTGGACCCCGACAAGACCAACGCCTGGATTGGAATCTACTCCTCTTGCAACACAGAAAACCATTGCACCTCTGGGACCCCTTATGACGACAGAGGTATTCTGACGTAAACATCATTTGTAGCGCGCCTTTCAACATTCTGTTCAAAGGCGCATTTTCAACATGGCTTTTTATTTAATTTGTTTTGGTTTATAGAATTTATTTGTTTTTAGTGAGATACGATATGTTTTTCTTTATCAATAATAAAAAAACGCTAATGTTGAAATATGGTTTGCTATTCCAATAATAATTGAGCCTCCAGTTTCGCGTCATCATTTTTTCCAACCCCTTTTCACTCATCCACATCTTCCTTTATCTTTTCCAGGTTGGTACAACATTTGCAAGGTGCTTTACGCCTTAAGTTTTACGTTAATGTGTATGGCCTTCGTTGTAGAGTGCGTGTACGTGTGTTGCATGGCGTACGTTTTGGTGCCAACTTACAAGCTCGTCCTTGTCTCCTCCCTTCTCATCCTGATTGGAGGTTCGTCTTCGTAATCAAAAGTTATCAAAGCTTTTTCTAAAGTGATATAAAACTTAAAAATACCGTTTCCAAACCTAATTTACTTTCCAGAATTTGAGCAAAACCCCCAAGAACACAAATTCAAAAACCAACCTTCCCTCATCCACCGATGTAACTCACTCCTCATTCAACCACCAGCCATCTGCAGCGCCGTGACAGTGGCCACGTACGGAGCCTCATGTCTCAGTGACGGTCTGCTCACTCCGATGAGTCTCAATGGACCTGGAGGAGACCTCACGTGGGGGTACAGTCTGGCCATCGTGTCCACAGCCCTCTCATTCCTCGCTGCTCTCCTCTTCGGCATCGACGCCGTCATACAGTCCCGCAACGTGCCTTCAGACGATGACGGAGAAGCCTAACTGACTTTTTTAATTCTTTTTTTGTTTTTTTTTTTTTAATAAATGTATGCTTGTTATACTTAAGAATTCATTTTGTTGTTATTTTCTTTTTTTTTAATTTTTTATACCACGTTTTTTCATAATTTTTGAAGTTACTTCAGGTTGCGTTTATCCTTTTGTTTTAATTTCTTTTTACGGCTCTCGTTGTCTTTGTGACGTCTGTTACGGGATTCTTGTGCGAGTTGTTTTGACTAATTCAGCTACAGTTACCACCTTCTCAATCATAATGTTGGTTATTCTAGGCGAAGTTGTATTTCTGACGTGTAACTTTTTAAATTTTTAAGATTACATTTTATATAGCTTCAAACCATTTCCACGGTAACTTATTTTACAGATTTTTAAACTATATGAGTTTTAAGCGAAAAGATGAATGATGTTTCATAAAATAGCCCATGCATTATAATAAGGCCTTTGCCCCTGCGGCATAATGATTGGTCGTTCCGCTGTAAAGTGAGATCGGGTTAGCTCAGTTCTGAGTTTTAAAAGCAGCAACTCAATCAAAGTACAGATGCCGTCCTAGAGTGTCCAGTCTTCTAGTAGCCCACAGAGAGTAAAACCGCTTTCATGGGGGCTTCTTTGAACAGTGTTGAAGGGCGCGTTACAAACATCTTGATTACATTAGAATAGCACTTTTTACTAAGGCCTTCGTGAACGGTTTTACTCTCTCCATGGCTGACTGGGCAACCAGGCAGCACTAGACGAAAATCTGGCTTTAAATTTTCTGAAAACAAGCTGCAGACTGGTGCTTATAAACCACTTTCCAAGTGTAATTAAGCACGTAATCCAGCCTTGTGACTCACAAAGCATAAAAGCTTCAAGCTTTACCTATTTAACTGTCTAATACGTTGCACTTGTTAATATTTTGCCTATTTCACGAGTGCATTTTGTTTTAAATTGACATTTTATTAATTAAATTTTATAATCGATTTAAAAATTCAGAATTTTAAAACTTTATTTTTGAAAATCAAAAATTAAATGATGTTCAGTTCTTCTCGTTTTGTTGCGTCTTCTTCTTCTTCTTCTTCATCATCCATGACGAAGTCTTTCGGTCTAGATAATCGAAACATAAGAATTGAAAAGAATCTTTGAAATTTTGATTGAATTATCACTAATTTATTGAGGAAAAACATTAACGACCACTACTCCGTGTAAACACACAGTTGCGAATCTTACTTTATAATTTTAACTGAACTTTTGAGGCGTCATTGAACAGAGCCATGATGTGACATCTATATCTGGTTTTTAGTTCGATTGTTCACGGTGTTTTGTACCATTTCCAGCGTATGTCTGGACTTGATCTAAGAAAGACTATAAAAACAACTATAACGTTTTTTATGTGTTTAACTATATTAGTATAATTATTAGTTCTGATATTTTTTGTCATTAATAAAAAAAATCAAATCCTATCTAATACAAACTTAATCTAATCTAATCAAATCATTTGTATAGGGCTGTTCAAAAGCGTTCTGCTACGAACTTTTTTATATTATTATAGTCTTTACTAGATCAAGTCCAGATACACGCTGGAAATTTTAAAAAAACACGGCGAACAATCGAACTAAAACCGAACTGTTAAAATAACAGTGTTAAAAGGGCTTTACGAAATGAAAGTAGAAAAGTAATGAAAGTGAGATTGGGGGAAGAGAGTTCCATAGAAGGGGCCCACAGTAGGAAAGTGCAGATTTAGCATAAGTACTATCAGAAGGTATCCTTAAGAATGAGAATAATTAAAAGATCTCAGTCTCTTACGAAGAAGAATCTTTAAAAAGGTCAGCTGAATAGTTAGGTAGGTGACTATTTTTTATTTTAAACATGAGAAGGCAGATTTTGAAAACTGATCTTTTTTAAGAGGCAACCAGTGTAAAGAGATAAGGGTAGGAGTTAGACGAAAGAATTTATGAGTACCAGAAACTAAGTTTTACCTTACAGAAACCAAAGATCTTATATAAACTATCGATTCAAATTTGATTTTTAAAGCTATGAATAGGAGTATAATCAATTCAAAAAATGATAAAAAAATAATATCAATACAAAACAACTTAAACAAATACAATACCATACCTTCAAACATGGCAATTACTATATAGGGAACACTTGGAAAGAACAGTCTTCAAAAGATAAAATTTAATATTTCTCATGAAATATTACTCATGCAGATTGAAGGAATCACTAAAATTTTCTCACAAGTCGAAGAGTTTGGGGAATTTTCTGATTTCTTCCGCTGTGTAGTCACTCAGCTTCTTAGGAACCTCTCTTAGCTGTGGAATCTGACAAGTGACGTTCTGAAAGATCTCTTTGGGAACATTCTGTGGCATGGGTGGTGTTGAAAAAAGGTGGATGGAGGTTAAGAAAAAAATTATTATTATTATTATTATTATTATTATTATTATTATTATTATTATTATTATTATTCTTATTATTATTATTATTATTATTATTATTATTATTCTTATTATTATTATTATTATTATTATTATTATTAGTAGTAGTAGTAGTAGTAGTAGTAGTAGTAGTAGTAGTAGTAGTAGTAGTAGTAGTACTAGTAGTAGTAGTAGTATCATTATTTTGAGTTGGTGCCATTACGAAAAAGCCATGCAAATATATATGGGTTAAAAAGTTTGAAAATGTATTTATGAAGAGTTATTTATATTTATTTGTGAATTAATATAAAAATAAAATGATTTGGAAAAATAGCTTGAGTCATAAAAATAAAATACAATAATCGGACGAGAAGAACAGATTGAGCAATATATTGCGAACATAGCATTATATCACACATTATTGACATATCATACAGATGAACCTCATCAGGGTAGAGATGCAGACGTTGCATCATTGACTTCCTCATCAGAGTTCCCTTGATGTTTGAGTACACAATTTTCTTCATTAGCTGGGTGTGGTTTCATATCAACATTGATGAACAAGCCGGTGGTCCTCTCATCAAGTGTTACAAAAAATACTCACATTTGACAATATATATATATATATATATATATATATATATATATATATATATATATATATATATATATATATATATATATATATATATATATATATTTATTTATTTATTTATATATGAATCTATAAGGTATTTTATAGTTTTCATTGAAAAAAATCCAAAAAAAAGCCTTGAGTGTGATGAAAGTAACCTAGCAACAGTTGCTGTGTTGAAATCTTTTATTTGAATGACCAGAGACGGATAACTGTTTTGAAAAATAATTTAGGATCCTAAAACACATTCTCACCATTGTGGGGTCTTCATCGTGTACTCTGAAGGCCCTCGTTTGTGAAAATCCACGTGGATAGCTGAAGATTGTATGATGTTAAAGGTTGTTATTGAAGTACCATTTTTGTACTTGAATACTTGAAAATTATTTTTGTGAAATGATCATTTATCAAAAAGCTTCATTTGAACAATTATTATTCATAATTAAGCTGCATGCCCAGTATGATTGAAAATTTTGTATGTCCTCCACAGTTCACCCTCCATCGACATATGTTTAGTGTTGATCACTACTACTTGATCCCCTACATAACCTTTATAAAAGATGGTTATTTTGATAAATTCATGGTAACACTTGAGCCTTAAGATTTCATACAGTTAATGAAGCTGTTCCAATAAATTAAATATGGGTTAAATTTAAGTCTACTCAAAAATGCATTACTTTTCGGATGATAGATTGGCTTGTGTTTTCCTGCTAAGTACTTAGCGATTAGTCTTGCAGATTTGAAGGGACATTGGTGATTGAGGTCGTAAATCCACCACAAACGAGAAAATGTAGACCATTGCTGGAAAGTTTTTGAAAACTTAGAATTTATGAATTTGAAACTAAAATTATTTACCTACTTGAACTCTATAAGTCGCCATCGCTAACTTATATGAGAATGAACGATTAAAAAAATATCATAGACAAAATATTGAGCTTTGAGACAAATCATTTGAAATATAGACAACATCATTTTCGAAAAGCCAAAAAATAGAATAATATAAATAGTTTTTACAATATTTTTGAAAATATCATGGCAATCAACGTTTATGTTAAGCGCTAAAAGATGACTACCTTTGAAATGTACCTGTATTCATAGTATTTCTGAATTATTGAATTACAGCTCGGAAAAAATAAGATCATTCAATTATTTAAACAAATTTTTTGAACAGCTTTGTCGAAGTAACCTGCAATCAAAATGTTGGCCAGCAAAAGCAAGAGTTTCACGGCCTCAGAGTCGGAGTTGCTGATGGCTTCGACAGCTACTTTGAACGCCAAAAAGTTGGGCATGTGGGAAGACGTCTTTTTCTTGGGAAACTTTTTCAGACGTTTTTTTTACGATCCTGAGAAGAAGACCGTCATGTCGAAAGACGAAGTTACGTGGGCTCGATTCCTGCTTTTCTATTTTGTCTTTTTCGCCGTTTTGGTTGCTTATCTCAGCTGTGCATATGGGCTCTACTTGGGTCTGTACGCTGACAAGAACCATCCTCGAACTCAGTCATCTGACAGTCCTTTGATGGAGTGGCCCAGCATCGGATATCGACCCATGCCTGACTACAAGACCTCTCTGATCAGGTTTATCCAAGGCCAGCCTTCCAGCTACAAGCCTTACTCAGACCACATTCAGGCCTATCTGTGGCACTACGAGAACGAGATGCAAGAGTCAGAGGCGCTGGTAGATTGCTCCAATTTGGGCCCCAACAGCAACCGCAACAAGTTAAAGGCTTGTCGTTTCGTGCTGGATGATATGGGACAGAACTGCACGTGGCAAAGGGATTACGGCTACGATGAAGGCAAGCCATGCATCATGCTCAAGCTCTCCAAGATCTTCGGATGGGAGCCCACTCCCTACGGCGATGATGAAAAGCCTCCAGAGCTGGGCGACCGTTTTAGTCCGGAACATGTGGGTATCACGTGCGAAGGAGAGAATCCCATCGACCAGGAGAACATGGGTCCCGTAGCCTACTACCCTCCCAAGGGCTTTCCCAACTACTACTACCCCTACCTGAACCAAGAGGGCTACCGCCAACCTCTGGTGATGGTGCAGTTTCTCAAACCCACTAACGGCATCGTCATCAACGTGTGGTGCAAGTTGTGGTCCAAGGGCATCGTTCACCACCGTTACGACAACATGGGATCCATTCACTTCGAACTCCTCATCGACTAAACCCCCTTTACAGCATCCTTACCATCCTCATTCTATTTCTTCTTTCTTTCTAATTTTTCATTTTTTTTTCAACTATATTATCTTATTTTTTATTTTTCATTTTCTCTTTAAAATCTTTATTTTTGCACCTTTCCCGTCTTTAGTTTGATTCATTTGGACACGTCGTTTAGTTTTCGTTTTCATTTTGTACTCTGTCATTACATTATCAACTTTTGTCAATTTTTTAAATAACTGTTTAAAAAATGTTTTTATATTAAATCCATTGAACCATCCATCATCGTTTTAATCATTCGGTAAAACATTCATATCACTGCTACGTGAAACCATACCTTCTAATCTAATCCAATCATATCCTTTGTATAGTGCCGATTGCACATTGTTTTTTTACGAACTGTTTAAGCGAAAAAGTTACAAGAGTTTCAAATTTTAATACCTTTGATTAATAATATTATTATATTGAAAATAACTGTTTTAATATTTTAAATCATTAAATATATTGCTTTTATATAAAAAAATAAAGATATAAATTGAAGAGTTTTTCAAAAATTAATCAAGATAAATGTGAATTTGAAATCAACTCAAGTACTGACTGCCATACTAATATTTTCTTTAGTATTAAAAACATACAAAACGATTAAAAAAAATTCAGAATTGAAATTAGATTTCATGAAAATGAGCAAAAACTACTACCACCACTACTATTACAACTCCTACTACCACTACTACTACTACCACCACTACTACTACAACTACTACTGCCACTACTACTACCACCACTACTACTACAACTACTACTACCACTACTACTACCACCACTACTACTACAACTACTACTACTACTACTTTATATTTTGTATAGCCTCACTGTATAACCCTACTATATAACCTTACTCACCACTCCCAGGACCACTGCAGCGGAAATTTAATTATATTGTGTTGCAGTATCATTTTTTTAAACTATTTTCTCAATGACAAAAAGTCTTTTAAGCATTAAACAGTATGTCACGTATTTTCTTTGGTCAAATTAAATTAAAAAACTATAGTTGGTTAGATTCAGTTCTTTCAAACTTTTTGTTACTGAGTTCTTAATATAATTATAATCATGATTATCAAATTTATCATTCACACTATTTTAACTACTAGAATTATTATTTTTTTATAGTTAGTACATTTGTTTGTATATAGCCAATAATTTGTCATAGTAAGTAAGGTTCACTTTTAAATATGTATCGCGGAATGAAAAATTAAAAAATAAACATTAAGATATCTAAAGAGTTTTTATTAAATATAAAAATTTAATTCAAAAATGGTTTTGATGAAGTTGAGGGTCTTGCAGTCATGCCTGGAAGATGTTGATGACTTCGAGGACCCAAAATTACAACTGGAACAATATCTCACTAGTCCTCACGTTGCAGGTGCTTCATGTGTTCAATTATATCACTATTTGAAAAGAATAGCTTTGCCTGCAAAATTTTAAAAAAATAATTTTTAAAAAACATAGTTCGAAACAATATTCTGAATAGAAGAAAATTTTCAAATGATATATAGTCCAAAATATTTTTTCGAAAACATATCACTTACCTCTATTTTATTCAAATCCATACAGCTCACATGTTATACACTATAGAGCTGGAATATGGAGATGTTGAAGGCATGACAGTACTAGACCTCGGCTGTGGTACTGGCATGCTTTCCATTGCATCGTCACTGCTTGGAGCCAGGTGGTTGATTGCAAATATGTTGAGCCATGCATGCATTGTTGGTGAACTTATTTAATTTTTTACTAGTTATTGCCTAGGAGTGGATGTTGATGAAGAAGCCTTAGGTATATTCAAGCAAAATCTTGACGATGTTGAGCTCAGCAACGTTGACTTGTTGCAGTGCAATGTGACACAACTCAAACAACTTCTTAACTCTCGCAACAAATTTGACACTGCCATCATGAATCCACCTTTTGGAACCAAACACATTAAAAGTACATTGCTTTTTTTGAATTTTACAAATAATCAAAAAAAAAACATTCAAACATTTGAAACAATTTTTAGATTTATTTAAAAACTTTATTTCAAAGACTTAGATATTGCTTTTGTGAAGACAGCTATGTCTCTGTGTTCTCGGGCGGTCTACTCTCTCCACAAGTCCACTCACCTCAGGGTATGTTTCAATTTTTTGATTTCATCTCAATTCCTTGATTTTAGACCAATGTATTTATTATATCTTAATTTAATTTTTTATCTTAATTAAATAAGGTTATTTGAATTTTTTTATTTTCTTTTTTTGTCGAGCTAATTTTTAAATCTAAATTTTTTTTGTTCAATATAAATTTATTTACCTAAATTTGTTTCTTTTATTTCATTTTTTTATTTTATTTATTTTTTAATCTCAATAATTAATTTTATTTAATCATTCATTACATACAATCTTTTCTATCTAAGCCTACTTCCTTCAAACATCATTTATTGATTTTGAACTGACCATCATACACACTTTTCCACACACATACAGTCTATAGAGAGGGAGATGAAGAAGGCAGGAGTGAAAACAGAAACAATCACCCAGGCAAGTGCTTTTTGGTTTTATCTTTACAATGAAATTATTCTGTATCTCATTCATCACAGAAATGCATCGCGTACACACATAGCTTCATACAAGGAATGTTAAAAAGCCTCATACATAGATAGTAATGCTCACTAGGCTAGAAAATGGCTTCTTTTATGTGAATCGTGCTGCTTACAAAAGATATGAAGTCAATTGTAGATAAAGATATATAGAGATATAGAATGCTTTAAACAGTGTGTTATTAGCGCCTGATGAATTATATTAGATTGGTTATATTATAAACATCATGCACATGTTATATCATGTGCGTTTACCTTCACAGGTATCGTTTGAACTACCCAATACCTACAAAAATCACCGCGAAAAGTCCGTAGACATTAATGTTGTGTTGTTAAGGTTCACCAAATAAAAGCTTATCATAACCACTTTTCATTGGCCCCTTGTGAGAGCTTCGTTCGAATTTCGAGTTAAAGTCTTGGCGAATTTATTTTGACAAACTATTATTATAACTGAAACATTAATCTATCAAAAGCAACCTAACTCAATTGACCTGATGAACTCAGCTTGAATATACAAAAAATGGTATGAAGTCAAAAATCGTGTCTATCGCGAAGGCTTGACGATATCCTTGGTGCTGTTTCGGTTTCAAGCAATCTGATTCGCATGAGTGCTTCGAGCTATGAATGGAAGGGAGTTTGAAGCTATTTCTTTGACATTTTATTTCTAAAAAAATTTTATCCAGAACACATGAAAGCAAATAAATACGAAGTAATATTGATCAAATGTAGAAAAAAACAAATAGTTAAAAGTTATCAAATAACTTTTGGAATTAATAGGACGTCAAATTAATTTGTGAAATAAATGTCATTGTTAAAAAGTTGAAATTGACGAATCTTGGAAAATGAAGACGAAAAAAGTTAGATTGGGGTTGATGGGTTTGAGTTTGGATGAAGAAGAATCCTTGTTGTGTAAAGTGTGTTTGTGCGTGTACGACCATTCCAGCAAGGTACCTTACCAGCTGCCCTGTGGCCACACCTTTTGTCGCTCCTGTATCATGAAATACTTGGCGAAAAAAGCGAAAAAAGACACGGACGATGATGGCGATAAAAAGAAAGAAGCGAAAGTGAAGTGGGAGGATGAAGTGACTGAAGTGGAAGAAACAAAGTGTCCTTTCTGCAAGGTGAAGTGTAGGGGTGGTGGAGAAATCAACAAAGCCAGCATCCAGCTCTTGAAAAAACTACAAGGCGCTCTGAAGAGCAACGAAGTGGTGGCGCACAAGTATGTCTTCAATGGCTCCAAAGGACACGACAACGACGAGTGGGAAATGGACTTTCATGGAGTGGAGGCCAGTTCAAGATGCGTAGTCAAATCACAAAACACTCGCCTCCATAATTTCTCGAAAGACAATGCTTCCGAAAGTTTCGATAAATCTCCAATTTCCTCTCTCCATCTAAGGGAAGACTCAATCAGGTGTGGAGAATCAGCCTCGACTATGGCTCCGAGGAGGCTGCAACCCTTGTTCGAAAAACATGAAGGCTACCCTCACGAGGAAGTGAAGGAAACCATTGTGATGGACTTGAGAAGTGACAAAAGTGTAGCTTCTAGCGGATCCAAATCACAAAACCAACGCAAAGTTTTGAAGCGTCCTGAAACATTGAGAGGCCTCTATACTCCCAACCCCGCATACGCTGCATTTGACGATGGCGGTCTGGACTGGAACTACTTCACAGCCACCTCCACCATCGGCTCCAACAGCACCTTGCCAAAGTACAGCGAGTTAGCTTCTCCTCCTCGATCACCATCAGTTCTTTCTGCACCATCAGAAGCTCCTGCATCCCCTCTATATCCAACCCTTTCCTCCTCTTCGATCCCTTCCCAAATTAGTACCGACAACCTCCCCGGATCTTCAGCTAATCAAGCATTCGGCATTAACCATGAAGACCAATCCGATAACGGATCAGTTATGAGCCATTCTAGCCACAACACGACAAACACTCAAACACCTCGCATCAACAACCTTCCCTCCATTCTCAAACCCACAACCAGCCAACAACCTCAAAACGATGCTATCTTTCCTCCACAACATAAGCAACACAAACACAAACCTTCAGCCGCGTACACTGGAGTCATCGCTTCATACTGATAGGTTTTCAGGAAAATGACAATTGTTACCACTGCATACCTCAAAAGAACCTCTTCCTGACTCGCAGTGCCCTTACATTGAAGAGCCACCGGTTTTGAAAAATCCGCAAGTACTTGCGGCATTCTTCAACTTCAAGCTCATTTTCGAAGTACCTCTAACAGCTGAAACTGACTCAGATGTGATTTTATTAGATTTCAATGTTTGGAACTCGCTAATGATTAGACTTCGCTGACATTTATGAAAGTTACAGCGCGAACTTCTACTCGGAATTATTTTAACAAAATATTTTTTAACCAAAGATTCAAAATGAGAGAACGATGAAATGATTTAATATTGAAAAAGACATCAAGTCATACTTCGTAAGTTACCGCAGGTGACAGAGATAATAATGGAATAAAAAACATGCAGTGATCACAACTTAAATACGTTGACAAAAATAATTGAAAACAGGGGTTGAAGAGAAAACCTATTTATAAAATATTATTTGAAAATACCTGGAAATTAATTACAAGTGCCGCTAAGATCAACGTACAAATACACTAGAAAATGTAATACAGACACGTGCGCATGAATGTGTGGAAAGATTGATGGAAGGAGGTTAGGATGGTCGAATGTTTGTGAAGAAATGCGTTATTTCAATCATGGAAAATAGTTTTATTTATACAATGATGTTGAAATTTTTTAAAATTATTAATATTATTATTATTATTATTATAACTATTGATAACGATGAATGGTGAACTCAGTGACGATGAAGACGAGAAGCGATTTAAAAGTTAAGGGCCACTTTGCAGGAGTCAAGAGTGCCATCGCCTGCCTCTTCGTCTTCGTCTGACTGCGTGCGTGTGTGTGTTTGTGTGTGATAAGAAAAATGAATCAACCGTCGCACGGAAGACAACGCTATTCAAAGAGCAACATTATAACCAGAATACTGCATCCACAAGCAGGGTAGAAAAAAGCCACTATATATTAAAAAAAGAGAAAAAACAACCTGAAAAAATGAAAAAAAAAACCCACAAAAACTCACAAAGTATGTCTTGATGATCTTGAGAGATGCCTTGTAGATGTCTTCGTTGAGGTGTACCTGCAGCTTCTCGATCTTGTCGAGTCCTTCGCACTCCTCTACCACGCAACATACCTCTTCCAACCGGTCCATGGCTTGGGCAGTCTGGTGGAAGATGGTTTGGTGGGATGGAATGGGAGAAGGATGGGTTGGTGGAATGAAGGATGAATGGGTGGAGTGGGAGAAAGATGGGTTGAACGGTAGAAAAATGATGAAAAACAATACAATTCATGAAGATTTCACAAGTTGTGTTGTACCATGAAAACCGGTCATATTATGTCAAACATCGGATGCAGACGATTATCATAAGTCCGAAAGTTGTGCACGTTAAACACGAATAATAATGTGGTTTGGACTTCAAGGGATGATGGTGGATTACAATGTGACTTGGGCTTCAAGGGGCGATGGTGGAATACATTGTGACTTGGGCTTCAAGGGGCGATGGTGGAATACATTGTGACTTGGACTTCAAGGGACGATGGTGGAATACATTGTGACTTGGACTTCAAGGGACGATGGTGGATTACAATGTGACTTGGGCTTCGAGGGATGGTGGGGTGGAGGAAGTACCTTGAGGATGGTGGAGATGCAGTCGAGGATGACCATGAGCAGACGGGAGTCTTCACACTCCAGCAAGTTGCACAGAGCGACCACAACACCCATCTTGTGTAGGTTTAATGATGGATGTGGTGGTGGTGTGGGATGGATCAGTGAGGTGGTACTAATGGATGGGTGATAGTGGTTATGACAGAGCTGGATGCAACATGAAATAACCACACTTATAGCACCCTCCCTCAATCATCATCAAACTTATGTAACCGAAATCTGCACAACCACGACCACCAATAGCGATGTAACCACCAGCACCACAGACACGCTCATGACAGGCACCTGAATGCAATAGTCGATCTGCTCATGTACCTCCCCGAAGATGAGATTGTTCAACACCCACACTGCCTCCTTCTGCACCTGTGTGTGTGCACGTATATGTGTATATATTAACTATAAAAAAAATACTACAATCCACACAAAATACCGCAGTACTCACAAAAGACCACAGTACTCACAAAATACCACAGTACTCACAAAATGCCACAGTACTCACAAAATACCACAGTACTCACAAAATACCACAGTACTCACAAAATACCACAGTACTCACAAAATATCACAGTACTCACAAAATACCACAGTACTCACAAAATACCACAGTACTCACAAAATACCACAGTACTCACAAAATACCACAGTACTCACAAAAGACCACAGTACTCACAAAAGACCACAGTACTCACAAAAGACCACAGTACTCACAAAATACCACAGTACTCACAAAATACCACAGTACTCACAAAATACCACAGTACTCACAAAATACCACAGTACTCACAAAATACCACAGTACTCACAAAAGACCACAGTACTCACAAAATACCACAGTACTCACAAAAGACCACAGTACTCACAAAATACCACAGTACTCACAAAATACCACAGTACTCACAAAATACCACAGTACTCACAAAATACCACAGTACTCACAAAATACCACAGTACTCACAAAATACCACAGTACTCACAAAATACCACAGTACTCACAAAATGCCACAGTACTCACAAAATACCACAGTACTCACAAAATACCACAGTACTCACAAAATACCACATTCCACACGAAATACGTTCAGTAACTATACATACTTTGGAGTCTCTAACATTCGACACGTAACAAGGATACTAATAGGATGAGGATTAAAAAGTAGTGATACAAGATTATGAGGGTGAACCTTGAAGTCCGCAGTGAAGAGGAGGTTGATGATGATCGGAATGAGTCCCTCGTCAATCACCATCTATCAAGTGGTCCCATTCACCTTTAACAATAAAACACCAACCAAACCACCTCCAGGCTGCCACTGAACTACCAGCAAGCTCAGTTACTACCGGCCAACCATTAAAAAATTAAATAACGCGCCTATCCAGTCTAACTTGACAACCGAAGTAAAGTCAATACAACCAACAGCCGTTAAGCTTAAACACTCAATCAGCATACTATGCCATCAAACCAAATAACGCCCATTTAAACAACCAGCCAAACTGCCCATCAAACCCACGAAAGAGAACAACCAAACAGGTTTCAAATAACGCTCCAAGCACCAAAAAGAATCACTAAAAGCACCCAAGTACCAGAAAACTTCCAAAAGCACGAAATCAACAAAATACTCCCAGCACCTGCACTTGTTGTCTGTTGCCTGCGGTGATATTGGAGACCATCCACACAGCCTCCTTCTGCAGGCCCACCCGCGGATGCTGCAGCAGTGCCTTGAAGTGCTTCAACACGCCACTGTCCAACACGTACTGCCAAGGAAGGGGTTGGGAGGATTATTATACGAATACTATTATAGTAGTCTTTGAGGAGGTGTGTGGTGGAAGGGGCTGGTATGGATGGGAAGGGCTGGTCGTGGGTATTGGTTGGTTATGAATGCAGTGGGTTGGTTGTTGGAAACAAGGGCGTAGGAGTCTGATGGGTGGGTCGTTAAAAGCGGACGATAAGGAGTGGAGAATTTTGTATGGTACATTGCGATGTCTGTTTCTCAGCATTGATCTTATACAACAAACAACCACATCTATAAACAACAAAGGTGACAGCACCAACCACCGTCACCCCACCATCAACAACAACAACACACAAACTTGTGTTTGGAGGTCAGAACCAGTGACAATGTTGCCAACAGCTCTCACAACGGGAGTTAATATGCACACTTCTGAGCAACTCAACAGGTCTATCAGCTTTCCCACAGCACCTTCGAAGGAGCAACAAAAGAAATGAAAAAGAAATAAAATAAAAAGAATTTTCAAAATAAATAATTTAACAAAGTAAATAAATAAGTGCAATATATACAAAAAAATGATGAATGATTGAATTTAAGTTGATGAGTGAATGATAAGTATACACAACCAAACACACACACACACACACACACACACACACACACACACACACACACACACACACACACACACACACACACACACACACACACACACACACACACACACACACACACACACACACACACACACACACACACACACACACACACCCAAACACCTGAGTCGATGACGTGTTGAATGAGGTCGTTGGAGCCGTCGCTGATGTACGACAGCGCCCATGCTGCATCCGTCACCACCTTCAACAACATCATCACAACTCACATAAATAAAGTGTACGATTCATAAATTCATTTCTGAAAAGGTTAAATAAGTGTATGCTTTGTGTTGAACGAAAATGCAAATATCTTTTTGCAAAATTGAGCTAAACACACACACACACACACACACACACACACACACACACACACACACACACACACACACACACACACACACACACACACACACACACACACACACACACACACACACACACACACACACACACACACACACACACACACACACACAAACACACACACACGCACACACAAATCCACCTCCTTGTCGGTACAGTAGAGCAGTTTGACGAGAGTGGGAAGGCATTGCTGGATGGCTGAAAAGGGGGGAGGGGGGTTGCGGTTGCGACACAAGTTCGAGACACACCACGTGAGGTTCCGCATGAAAGCCAAGTTCTGTGGAGGTTGTATGTATGTATGTATGTATGTATGTATGTATGTATGTATGTATGTATGTATGTATGTATGTATATATGTGTGTATGTATGTGTGTATGTATGTATGTATGTATGTATGTATGTATGTATGTATGTATGTATGTGTTTGTGAGTGTAATTATATTCAAGTCTGCTACCAAAACACTGAAGTGACAACCACATAAAGAGTAAAATTTACTAACATCAAAAACACAAACAGACCACTTCTCACATAAACACTCTACTCAAAATAAACATAAACATAAACCAATAAATCCAAAAATTCACAAACGCCAAAATTTATACAAGCATACATACGTACCTAAACATGAAAAGACTCCAGCATACAAGCAAGCCTACTCAAACACACGAACAGACCTACTCAAGCACACAAACAGACCTACTCAAGCACACAGACACACTGAAGGAGACATACACCCACATTTTCCTGAATGACGGGTTCGAAGAGAGCCAGAAGTGAAGGCATGGCATTTTCCGCCAGCACTGTGTCCCTCATGTCCGGACCATCCCCTTTAAAGCAGTGGTCATGATGACGATGATGATGATGATAATAATAATAATAATAATAATAATAATAATAATAATAATAATAATAATAATAATAATAATAATAATAATAATAATAATAATGATAATAATAATAATAAAAATAGTAATAATAATAATAAATAGAATATCATAAAGAAATATTAAGAATAAGAACAAGAATAAATAATAATAATAATAATAAACATAATAATAATAATAAATATAATAAGCAAGTGCCAAGGCAAGCCAGCGGGAGAAGAATAGCAAGAATAGTGAGAGGGAGGAAGGGCAACGAGTTGATGGAGGTTTGAGTGTTCAAAGGTTGATGCCTCAGAGTATAAGGTGACACACATGGTGGAGAGTTGCAAAATTGTAAAGTTAATTTAGTTTTAAAATTTAAAAATCAAATTAAATTAAAAAATTAAATTGAAAGATTAAAAAGTGGAATAGTTGAAAGATATGACCAAAAATAGCTTTAAAAAAATGTCAAAAAAACCACATCAAAATGATAGTAAGTATAAGACGTTGTGATTGGACGAACCAGCGATGTTGCCGAGGGCCCAGACGGCCTGTTCAGTGACGGAGAAGTTGTTGCTTGAAAGGAGCTTGATGAAACTCTTCACTGCACCCGCCTCCACCACCTGGTGTCAGCGTAATGCCCGATGTTAAGCAGTGGTGTTTGCAATGGCCATTTGATTGTAGGTTTGAATCGGACAGACTATTGCAAGGAATTATGAATGATAACTCACCCTCATTATTTTCTCATAAGTGAAATAAAAAACAAAAATGAAAACTATATAGAAAATTTTTGAACAAAAATGAATAACAAATAATTATAGTAATAAAAAATGGTTTAAAGTGTCGACAAAGACCTTGCGGGTCTGTTCACTGGTTCCTGAGGCAATGTTTGTGAGGGCCCAAGCGGCTTCAAACTGGATTTTTGGTCTGTGGATGGTGGAGGTTACGCTTGTTAGGGCATCCTATCATACTAATAGAACATAAATAAAAAAATACATAGGTAAAAATATTAATTAAAAAAATAATAAAAATTATTGTAAAAACAAAAATGATTTATAGCAATTGGGGGTGCACACTTGTCGAAGCAGTCAAGGTAAGTGACTAAGATGGGCAGAAGGTCCATCTTGATGACTGAGTCGATGGGCGGGTTGCGCTCTCGAGACAACATTCGACGCACACTCTGCACCCCATTGAAAAGCAACTCCGGGTCAGTCTTCTGTGACAGGGCCTGCTTTATCTCCTTAGAGTTCATCAGCGGAACATTCGCCTCATTCTGTCATTTAAAAAGGTAAATTTCTGCAGTAATCTGACTGAAAAAGCTAAGCTATAGTTGAAGAATGTACTTCAAAGGCATCATGACGTAAAACTTGTTGGCGATTGTAACACTCACTTTGTTTTCCTTCTCTCCTTTCTCATGGTTTTCGTCAATTAAGTTCCTTCGCTTCGAAAACTGTTCATCTTTTTTCGCCTTCCTCAACTCCACACTCGCTTCGCTGCGCTGTCTTCTCAAATCCTTGGGAATTTTTACATATATCATGTTCATATAGTGAAATAACAATAATAATTATTATAAGTTTGAGAAAGCCATGTATAAAACAAAACGCGAAGGTACCTCAACATTTTTTCCTTTGTTTTTATAATTTCCAAGTCTTGTGGATGCCATTTTTTTATATTTTTGTAGGTTATTTTATAATTAAATTAACAAAATTAGCTTTATAAATTTTACAAACTAGACGACTGCGGAGAAGAGAAGAAAAATGGGAAAGAGAAAATATGAAATGAAGCGGGATTATCTCGTGGTTAATTCAAGTTATGATTAGCGCTTAAATTTGAGAAAGGTATTCTTATCAAACTATTAAAAAATTGAAAGTTTTAAAAACCAACAAAAAAATGAAAAAAGTAAGAAAAATTCATTATATTTATTTTCAATGTATTATACAATCAAAGTTTGAATCTTTAACATATCCGCTTTCACGAAAGCGCGTATGACTTTACTTTAATTTCCTTTATTTAAACTATTTTTATTAGTTGTTTGATATATAAAGTTTCAGATATTAGTTATAAATAAATTAATTCATCTAAGACTTATGGTTATAGTTAATTCATAAGATTTTTTGAGGTTGAGAGAAAGATTACTTAGCTTAGCCCATTCAGATAGAGTCTAGTTCTAATTGCAAGGAATTACTATTAGATGATGGAATGACAAGATATATGTCATCAGCAAACTTGATCATGTTATTGAAGGGATGTACAGGTTTAAGAGAAGATGCATTAATAATAAAAGATGTGGACCCAATACCGAACCTTGACCCACGCTAGAATTGATAGATAAGGCACTAGATGTTTTGTCGTGAAATTTTGTAGAATGGGTTTTATTTAAAAAAAATGAAATGAGTAAATTAGAAATACTATCATCAAGCTGTAATGAGGCCATGTTAGGGATGAGAGTAGAATGATTTAGAGTGTCGAATGCCTTAGAGAAGTCTAAAGCAATAAGACGTACAAATTTGTTAGAAGTTAAAAGAGAGGTTATGACAGAATTGAGATAAATTGTGGCTGAAGTGAGTGAGCCGGTTGGCCTGAAGGAAAATTGGTCATCAAATCTAGACTTGATGAGGGGGTTAGTTAAACGAGGGTAGATATGGTCTTTAACTATGTATTTTTCTAGTATTCGAGAAAGAATAGGGGTAATGGAAATGGGGCGATATTGACTGGGTTGGGTTGGATTGTTTATTGTTTTAAAAACGTGAATAATCCTTGATGGATCTTATTTGACGCAGGGAGGTAAAACACGTCTGTATTGTTTTTGATATCTCCTTTGACATCGTGAGGTCTCTATACAATACAATACAATACAATACAAAAACGAATATTATTATAGTGGCATCAACCCCATAGAGTTTCGAGGCCATAAAGATTCTCAAGTTCTTTACAGATTTTGATGGAAGGATGTTGCTTCCTGATACACGGACAGAATAGCTCGGAATATTTTTCAGATTCCGACAAGAAGAGAACCAGATCACCTCGGTCTTCTCACTGCTGAGGCTGAGACAATTGGCTCCCATCCAAGATGCGATTTCATCTACTATTCTTCTGCGCCTTCATTATTGCAGTGACCATATAATTGAGTGTCATCGGCATTTTGATGAATTCATTACTTTTCTTTCCAGTGTATAGAAAAAACAACAATGGTCCAAGAACAGATCCTTGTGCGACACCCACTGAAGAGTCAACAAAATCCGATTTTGTCCCACTGCAGCGTACATTGAAGGATCTGTCACTCAAGTAGTCCTTGAACCATTCCAGTGTGAGACCATCAAAACCATATGAGCTATCTAGCCGTTTTAACAAAATACTGTGATCAACTAAGTCAAAGGCAGCTGACAAGTCTAAGAGTATGAGGAGGGAAAGCATAACACGCAATCATCAATAATTGAAGTACATCAGTATTTTTGGTTCATGATATTTTTGATTCATATCTTCAATTAATCAATGTATCAACCTCATAAATCAGTGGGGGTTTTAAAATTTATTAACATATTTATAAAGATTAATTATTCGTCCTTGTCAATAGGAGGGTGATATGGCTTCCTAGTACGTGTTAGTGTTTTTATTTATTATTCCATCATGTTTGCGTGTAAAGGTGGGCATTTTTATATATATTTATGCGTCTTTGTGCTTCTATGTCTACGTCTGTGTGTGTGTGTGTGTGTGTGTGTGTGTGTGTGTGTGTGTGTGTGTGTGTGTGTGTGTGTGTGTGTGTGTGTGTGTGTGTGTGTGTGTGTGTGTGTGTGTGTGTGTGTGTGTGTGTGTGTGTGTGTGTGTGTGTGTGTGTGTGTGTGTGTGTGTGTGTGTGTGTGTGTGTGTGTGTGTGTGTGTGTGTGTGTGTGTGTGTGTGTGTGTGTGTGTGTGTGTGTGTGTGTGTGTGTGTGTGTGTGTGTGTGTGTGTGTGTGTGTGTGTGTGTGTGTGTGTGTGTGTGTGTGTGTGTGTGTGTGTGTGTGTGTGTGTATGTATGTGTGTGTATGTGTGTGTATGTGTGTGTGTAAGTTTACATGTGTGCTTGTTAATCTGTGCATGTGCGTGTGTTTGGATAATGCGTCAAGACGTGTTAGGATATGTGTGTGTTGTTCTATAGGAGTAACCTGCCTAATTTTGAATCTAATTATAAGGGGAATGAATATTAATAAGTGTGTATTTCATAAATATTGATTGGTGATTTTATATTATAAAAGTTCAGCCCTTTGAGTTTTCAATGTGTGCCTACGTCTGTGTTTTCGTCTTTGTTTGTTTT
>OX387246.1:643969-647779 GCA_947562095.1 Branchellion lobata
AACACAACAAAGCACTGACACGTGGGACGAGAATAATAAGTCCTATCAATGAGGTTTTTTTTGGAGGCGAATGATTGAAATGTGCTTCCAATCGGCAGAATAAATTGATGTTCTGGTGCTCCTGTGCTTGTAATTATTGGGTGGAGGGGTTGAATTGGTGGAAGCAATTGTGGTTGTGGTCGTGGGGTTGTGGTGGTGTGGTTGTGGTGGTGTGGTTGTGGTGGTGTGGTTGTGGTGGTGTGGTTGTGGTGGTGTGGTTGTGGTGGTGTGGTTGTGGTGGTGTGGTTGTGGTGGTGCGTTTGTGGTGGTAGTCGTGGGGTTGTGGTGGTGTTGTTGTGTGGTGGTGTGATTGTGGTGGTGTGGTTGTGGTGGTTGTGGTGGTGCGTTTGTGGTGGTCCGTTTGCGGTTGTGAGGTTGTGGTTGTGGTGGTGCGTTTGTGGTGGTGCAGTTGTAAGGTTGTGGTTTAAGTGGTGTGGTTATTGTGGAGCGGGTGTGGTGGTGTGGTTGTTGTTGTGGAATTGTGGGTTCGTGGTGGTGTGGTGGTGTGGTGGTCAATGTATGGCAGTGTTAGTATTGATGTTGCTTGTTTCGGTATTGATGATAGTGGTTTTGTTGTTGGAAATAGGGGTCTTTGTACTGTTGGTGATGTGGTGATGGTGCGAGAAGTTTCGAGCGGAGACTGCAATAGATAACTTTTCACTTCGCATGTTTTTGAAAATTGTGAAGACAAATTGAATTGTTTGAGGGTGATACAGTAATGAAGAATGGAAATAAGATGATGATGTAATGAAAACAATAGTGATGACTTAGTCATAGTGATGACTTAGTCATAGTGATGACGTAGTCATAGTGATGACGTAGTCATAGTGATGGCGTAGTCATAGTGATGGCATAGTCACAATGATGAGGTAGGCATAGCGATGACATAGTCACAGTGATAACATAGTCACAGTGATGAGGTAGTCATAGCGATGACATAGTGGTTGGGGTAGAAGGGTAGTGACGTGGGGATGAGAGGTGGATGATGATAATACTTGAAGTTGTGTTCTATCAGGAGCTAAGCGGATAAATTAACTTTTTTTCACTTTTGTTATTCCAGTTTTATCACTCCCATCTTTATCAGCATCCTTTTAACCATTCTTTCCATTATCACCATCTCCGCCTATCACAATCGCTGCATGCATTCACATCCACTAATTTCTCATTGCCACCATCACCACTATCACCACTATCACTACCGTCATCACCATCATCACCATCATCATCATCACCACCACCATCACCACCATCACCACCACCATCACCACCATCACCATCACCATCACCACCACCACCACCACCACCACCACCACCACCATCACTGACTTACCCAGGTTGAACCTCACTCCTTTACACTATCTCCTCTTTGAATCGAACCCTCAACATCGCTCTGCACATGCTCAGTATGTGTGAGTTTGAATTAATAATCTTGAACTAATCCGTAATCTTAATCCATAATCTTGAACTAATCCATAATCTTGAACTAATCCATAATCTTGAACTAATCCATAATCTTGAACTGATCCATAATCTTGAACTAATCCGTAATCTTGAACTAATCCATAATCTTGAACTAATCCATAATCTTGAACTAATCCATAATCTTGAACTAATCCATAATCTTGAACTAATCCATAATCTTGAACTAATCCATAATCTTGAACTAATCCATAATCTTGAACTAATCCATAATCTTGAACTAATCCATAATCTTGAACTAATCCATAATCTTGAACTAATCCATAATCTTGAACTAATCCATAATCTTGAACTAATCCATAATCCGTAAGAGTTCCAATTTAATTATCCAGTTTCAAAACTTTTTTTTAATTAAAAAATTGACTTACGACTATGGTTTTTAATGTTCGGATAATCCCAATCAGGTGGTTATATTGCTTTCAACCTCTGAAACTTTTCCATTTTTCTTATTTATGAATAATTTATGAATTATTTATTTTTATTTATGAATAATTTATGAATTTATTATTATTATTTATAAATAATTTATGAATTTATTATTATTATTTATGAATAATTTATGAATTTATTATTATTATTTATGAATAATTTATGAATTTATTATTATTATTTATGAATAATTGTTGAATTTTTAGATTAACTGCGCGTCTTTTTAGATTCGCTTTTCACGCGTCCTTTATGAAAACATCAATAAAGAGAGTGCCACAGACACACACGTGACGGATATCGAAGTAGTATCGACGTGCTGATCAATCAGATGCATCCTCTCCACATTCCATGCCTCTTCTTCCTACGTGCTTCTGTGTCTCTCCTTCTGTGTCTCTCCTCCTGTGTCTCTCCTCCTGTGTCTCTCCTCCTGTGTCCTTCCTCCTGTGTCTCTCTTCCTGTGTCTCTCCTTCTGTGTCTCTCCTCCTGTGTCTCTCCTCCTGTGTCTCTCCTTCTGTGTCTCTCCTCCTTCCAATAGTGGAATCACTGAAATCAAAAAGACCTATCTTAGTATCAGTTTCCCTTGGAACCTCATCCCACCACGTCATCAAACCTTCACACGACCGCCACATTCGTCACCCCAATCTTACCATATCTTTCTCTCACGCCATCACTCCTCTATCATCATCACCATTATCTTCATCACCATCCCTCATCTATCATCTTCACCATCACTCCTCTATCATCATCACCACCATCATCACCACCATCAGCACCACCATCATCACCACCATCAGCACCACCATCATCACCACCATCATCACCACCATCATCACCACCATCATTGTTATCACCATCATTTTCATCACTATCATCTTCATTACCACCATCACCACTATCATCACCACCATCATCATCACCACCATCATCATCACCCCCATCATTCTGACCGCCATCATCACCACCATCATCACCACCATTATAAACATCACCATCATCATCACCACCATCATCAGCATCATCAGCATCACCACCATCATCAGCATCATCATCAGCATCACCACCATCATCAGCATCATCAGCATCACCACCATCATCAGCATCATCAGCATCACCACCATCATCAGCATCATCATCAGCATCACCACCATCATCAGCATCACCACCATCATCAGCATCATCAGCATCATCATCATCACCACCATCATCAGCATCATCAGCATCACCACCATCATCAGCATCATCAGCATCACCACCATCATCAGCATCATCATCAGCATCACCACCATCATCAGCATCATCAGCATCACCACCATCATCAGCATCATCAGCATCACCACCATCACTACCATCATCAGCATCATCAGCATCACCACCATCATCAGCATCATCAGCATCACCACCATCACTACCATCATCAGCATCATCAGCATCACCACCATCATCAGCATCATCAGCATCACCACCATCACCACCATCATCTGCATCATCAGCATCACCACCATCATCAGCATCATCATCAGCATCACCACCATCATCAGCATCACCACCATCATCAGCATCATCAGCATCATCATCATCACCACCATCATCAGCATCATCAGCATCACCACCATCATCAGCATCATCAGCATCACCACCATCATCAGCATCATCATCAGCATCACCACCATCATCAGCATCATCAGCATCACCACCATCATCAGCATCATCAGCATCACCACCATCACTACCATCATCAGCATCATCAGCATCACCACCATCATCAGCATCATCAGCATCACCACCATCACTACCATCATCAGCATCATCAGCATCACCACCATCATCAGCATCATCAGCATCACCACCATCACTACCATCATC
>OX387246.1:647979-657979 GCA_947562095.1 Branchellion lobata
TTCTTCACCCACAACAGGCTCATTGGCTTTCAAATCGAGCAAACTAACTGATAACATCCAAGAACCCACAACATACAGAAGCCATCTCAGAAATCCTCTCTTCAATCATTTCGCCCCTATCACCACTACCACCACCACTACCACCACCACTACCACCACCACTACCACCACCACTACCACCACCACTACCACCACCACTACCACCACCACTACCACCACATCTGCTAGTGATTACTACCACATTTCCAGCTCAATTAATAACGCTTACACAGGCACCGCCTACTTGAACGACCAAGCTACAAGCTGGCCACCCAATGCGGGTCACAGGCTGTCTAGTGTAAGTCTGCGTGGAGTTCTCAAGGAAATGAACGGAACCATTGCGGATGACTCTAATTCACTCCCTGAATCTCTTTTTAGTTTTATTTCTTCGTCATCATCTACATCTTCTTTCAATTCTTCTTTTTCTTTTTCTTCTTCTTTTTCTTCATTTTCTTCTTCTTCTTCTTCTTCTTCTTCTTCTTCTTCTTCTTCTTCTTCTTCTTCTTCTTCTTCTTCTTCTTCTTCTTTCGATCGTTTCCACGATAAAGTAACTATTACAGCTCACCAAACACACCTTAGTCCTACCAGTAGTACGTCTCAATTATCAGTTTTCTCACTTTCCAATAGAATGATCACCAGACCAGCTGCAGACTTTTCAAGAACTGTCAACAACACCCTTCAAACACACCATACAAACAACGTAACTCCCGTCTTTTGCACGAATTCCAGCATTAACCACATTACAGACCACAGTAAAGACTTCACGGTAAGCCACAGTACAAACAACAATTTAAGTAATAATACAAACAAAAATACAAGTAACAGTACAAACAACAGTACAATGAACAGTACGAACAACAGTACAATGCACAGTACAAACAACAGTACAATGCACAGTACAAACAACAGTACAATGCACAGTACAAACAACAGTACAATGCACAGTACAAACAACAGTACAATGCACAGTACAAACAACAGTACAATGCACAGTACAAACGGCCACGTGCCTGCAACAGAGCAAGGAGTGGCTGGTGATACAAGAGGGGGAGGAATACCTCAAATCTCAAGGGTGTCTTCCGGGAGGGCTTGGGTGCATAAAAGGAAAGATACAACTAACAACCTCAAGTGTAGCACAGAAAATAACAGAAGAAAGAATAAGAATGACGTTGGCAATAGGTCCTTTGATGCTGACAATAAAAATAATGTCAATGACACTTACAAAAAAATGCTTAATAATATCGACAATATGCGTGAAGAGAGGGGTAATAAGAAGAACAAAGGTCTTGAAACAAGAGGAACTGTGAGAATTATGGAAGAAGAAAAATTATTTAAAAGTAAGGAGGAAGACAATAAAAAGATTAAAAATAAGAAGGAAAGCGATACAAAGATTAAAAATAAGAACGAAAGCGATACAAAGATTAAAAATAAGAAGGAAAGCGATACAAAGATTAAAAATAAGAAGGAAGGCGATAAAAATAAAAGCGATGATAAATTGCACGTGAAGCCAAGAAATCAATCAGAGGATTTATTTAATATTGATGAAGAACAAGGATTTACTGGAAGAAGCATCAATAAGAACATGGAAGTCAAAAAAAGGAAAAAGATCAAAAAGAAGGAAAAGATCAAAAATAAGAAAAAGATCAAAAATAAGAAACAAAAAACAAAATATTACGAAAAGAGCGATAACAAAGGTAGTAGTGATAAAGGAAACAAAGGAGTGGGAGGAAAGAGTGACGCGCCAAATAAATGTGATGTTTATGATGGCAGCGTCGATAGGGACGCAATCTTTGATAAGTCTCGCAAGGGTGCAGACGATACTGTTGTCGTAGAGAGTGGTGGAGATGGTGGTGGGGGTGGTGGTGGTGATAGGGATGGTGGTGGTGGTGGTGGAGATGTTGGTGGAGATAGTGGTGGGGATGGTGGTGGGAATGGTGGTAGAGAGGGTGGTGATGGTGATAAGGAGAATGAAGATTACAGAGATGGGGATTATAGAAACGACGACGGGAATGATGCTGGAAGTGATACGGAAAATAATTATGAAAAACATGAGAGCAATAATGATAATAATGATAATAAAAGTGGAAAAGCGTTCCATTTCGACAATTATGACTGGCTGATGCAGGGTGGAGATGATGAAGTCAAGGATGGGCCAGATGGAAGGAAAGCACAAAAGGCGTCCATGAAAAAAAGCGACAAAAAGAACAAAAAATTGAGAATAAAATCTGAAAGTCACTTTGGTGATGATATAAAAAGAAATGAACGAGAAGTAAATTTTGATAAAACTAACAACCCCACTGAATATGACAAAAGTGATGCTATTGAAACTAAAGTTGGGAATGATGATGAAGAAGATTACGAATATGCTCACGATAATTCTGATGATGATGATGCTGCTGCTGCTGCTGCTGCTGCTGCTGCTGCTGATGATGATGATGATGATGATGATGCTGCTGCTGCTGCTGATGATGATGATGATGATGATGACGATGATGATGATGATGACGATGACGATGATGATGATGATGATGATGATGATGCTGATGCTGATGATGACGATGACGATGATGATGATGATGATGATGCTGATGCTGATGATGACGATGACGATGACGATAACGACAAGAGAAGCAACAATGACACGGAAAAGACTGTTAATTGCTTCAGGAGCAACAAGGCCAGTCTAATTAAGGAGTGTTCACTCCATGCGTCACGTATCACGCATGCAAGTGATGCTGAGAAGGTAGATGACACGATGGTGAGAAGTGACGGCGGAGGTTCGAGTCTCGCAAGTGACTGCAATGACGTACTTCCAAAGACCGCAGTGACGAGTTATTTCCCACATCATCCTCTTCCTCTTTGTCTTCTCACAGCTCCAATTGATGGCGCACGTCATGTCGAATGTCATCATACGTTATGTGGTGACGTCAACACTATTGGTGCTTTGCATGGGGGAAAGATGGTGAGTTCGGATGATCACCGAGTGAAACACCCAACAAAAAAAACATTCACCGGTACAACTAACAACATCAATAATAATAATAATGGAGTTATCAACGACATCATGAAAAAAAATAAAATAAATAATAATAATAATAATAATAATAATAATAATAATAATAATAATAATAATAATAATAATAATAATAATAATAATAATAATAATAATAATAATAATAATAATAATAATAATAATAATAATAATAATAATAATAATAATAATAATAATAATAATAATAATAATAATAATAATAATAATAATAATAATAATAATAATAATAATAATAATAATAATAATAATAATAATAATAAAAATAATAATATAAATAATAATAATAATTTAAACGAGAGGAACATTAAAATCAGCCTACACAAGTGTACCATCAGTAGAAGCAACTGCTGCACTGATCTCACTGATGACAAATTTTTGAGAAGCACTAGGGACACTAGAATTTTCAACAACAACAACATCAGCTTAAACCACAACAACAACATCAGCTTAAACCACAACAACAACATCAACTTAAGCCACAACAACAACAACAACAACTCAAGCCACAACAGCGTTGGCTACATCTCAAAAAACCACCACTACACCTCAAACCCCAGCAACAAAAACCTTCCAACAAAATACTGCATTGAAGATATTGACAACAACAACAACAATAAAAATAACGTCATCAGCAATAACAGCAAGAAAATGGACGATGACAGCAAAAACAACAGTAAAAAGAGCTTAAGTTATTACAAAGATATTATCGATGGGAACTACAACAACAATAACAACAATAACAACAATAACAACGACAACTACAACAAAATTTACAGCAGTACAAAAAACACGAGCACAAACAAAAACAATGCAAACACGAGCACAAACAAAAACAATGCAAACACAAACACAAACAAAAACAAAAATAACAACTCAACCACAATTAACAACCCCCCGAATACAAACAACACTCCAACCAACACAAGCAAGTACTCTTTCCCATCCAGCTACCCCCTACCACCTCAGCCTCTTCACACTTCCAAACGACCCACCCCTTGCCTCCCCTCCTCCTTCTCCTCCCTCCATAAGGAACGATACTCGTGCAGGTTTCATAAATTCACTTTCAGGCGATTGATTTATAAGTCCACTTTTAAACTATTGTTCGATAAATTCAATTCTAGATTTGTTTGAATTGAAATAAAATAATGGTAAACCATCATTTGATCATATAAACAACGTGTCATCAATTCAACAGCCTCAAAAGTCTACGGCTTGACGCCATTATACAAAATATTCGTAATTGGTTTTGTTTTATAGTCTTTATTAGATCAAGTCCAGACATACGCTGGAAATGTTACAAAAAGACGGCGAATAGTCGAACTAAAAAAGAAAACACTGAAATAATTAATAATTAAATTAAATTTAATTAAATTTAATTTAATTTAATTAATTAATTAATTAATTTGTATTGTATTTTATTGTATTGTATTCAATTTTATGTTGTGTATGACTAACAAAACATCATCATTATTTATATTAAAAGGATTTTATTGTATTTATAAATAAACCATACAGACAACAAAATAATAATTACATGTAAATCTAAAAACTACTTTTAGTAGTCATGACAACAGAAGTAACTTAAGTACAGGTATCTTGATATACAGTACAACACCAAGTATTGCCTATTGAGTATCGTAGTCACTGATCACTCAACAGTACACTATGGTAGCCGTAGGATTGTTTAATCTATAAATGGAAAAATAATGTGAATGTAATAAACAAAAAATATAAATAAAGAATAAAATTAACCAATTTAAAAGAATATATAACAAAATAAAATAAAAATAAAAATTAAAATTAATATTAATATTAATACAAACGCTGTTGTATCTCAAGAGAATCCTTGTCTTTCTTAGGTTCTGCTTCAAACAGTTTCCCCGCTCCGCCAACCTCACCAGGCACCTGAGAACCCACACTGGAGAACAACCTTACAGGTTGTGTCTTTGCTCCTTGGTCTTCTCGCTTCTGCGCTTTTGTACCTCTATGTTTTTACCATTTCGCCACACCTCAAAGCAGCACTTTCATAAAACATCCATACACAATACACTCTATTTCACACTACACTCAAGACCACAATCCACAACACACTCTATCTTGCCTACCACACCCTGCTTCAAAGCACACTTCACACACATTACATTCCAGTTTCGCAAAAGCGCGTGTGGCCGTTACTTTAATTTACCTTATTTAAACTATTTTTATTAACAATTTGAAATTTGAAGTTTCAAATATTAGTTGTAAAAAAATTAATTTATCTAAAAGTTATATTTTTGCTGATTGTAAAGATTTTGAGAAGATTTTTAAGAAATTGCCGAATCCGCCATTTTCTCGTTTGAAATACATGTCATAGCAGTTAAATCGTCAACCAACGCCTACATAAACACTGTTTGCCAACTTACTCAACGAGAAAGTTAACAAATTTTGAAAGGCCTTGCAGAGAATTGTGGTATCCAGATAGACTTACTTCTAAATTTGAGAAATGGCTGGAAAAGAAAGACATTACAGTGAAATCGTCAACCAATCGGCTACAAGAATACTGTTTGCCAACTTAAAAAACAAGAAAGTGAGCGAGTGTTGAAAGCATTTCAAGGAATGGGGATATCCAGACAGACTTCGCTGTGAAATGGCTGAGAAGGAAAATAGAGGAAAAGAAGAAATAACTTGAAATAACTCTGCATAGTTATGTTACGTGGTTTTAAGATATGATTCAATTCTCAAATTTTAAGACTCATTTATTTGATTTAATAGACAATTATGCTTTTGAATTTCTTAGAACTTTTAACTTTCCAGTTTTGGTTAATTTGATGAAACATTCTTCTATAGTCATTCAATATAAACTATGACTCAATTCGAAATTTCTGAAATTTATAAATTTGATTCTATAGTCAGTTTTTGATCTCTTGCAACAGACACTTGAAACTTCTTATGACATTCAGTTATTGTTGATTTTGGTTTAATTTTATTTTATTTTGATTGTTCACCACGTTCTGTGCCATTTCCAGTGTTTGTTTGGATTTTCTTAAAAAAATACTATAAAAAAACTTTACAGTTTCCCAAAAACCAACCCATCTTCACACCCCACCACAACACACAGGTGTCAGTTCTGTCGCAGGAGGTTCAGCATATCTTCCAACCTCCAACGCCACGTCAGGAACATCCACAACAAAGAGAAGCCTTTCAAGTGCCGCCTTTGTGAACGTCGTTTTGGCCAGCAGACCAACCTAGACAGGTACCTTTCAAAGATTCTGCAATTAATCTCTAATTTCTTGAAAGTGTTGATAATATTTTTATTAATTATATTATTATTGTGTTACATATTGATTTTAAATCTTTTTTATTTAAAATTAACTGTTTGAAAATAGTTTTTGGTGATAAACAAGTACATAATTTTTCTTCTTGAAAAGATGAAAAGTGATATGGATGAGACAACGATAATGGACAAAGTTATAATATAATGATTTTTAAATTTATAAACAATGTATCAAACTACGCATCATTGAGTGCTCTTAAACAGCGTGTACTCAATCATTCTAATCAAATGTTGACATCAAAAGAGATTGCATAACACATCATATCTTTGAAACAACGTGCAGACACTACAAAAAGCATGACAACCAGCTGATGGTGAGACAGTTCAAAAGCAGGCTTGCTCATGAGAGCCTCGAAGAGAAGGACCACAACGCCACTCTCGACCACCACACCGCCTACTCCTTGTACAAACGCTTCAAACACGCTGATAAGGCGGACGCTGACACAGCTCCAAGCAGCCACAAAAGACTCCCTTCAGGCTACATCGACTACAAAAGCAACAACTTCCAGACACCAGGCAACTTCAAGGCACCCCACTCCTTCAGCGAACTCAACGCCACTCTCGCAACCACAGCAAAAAGTAGCAGTGACCACAACTCACTACCACAGCCACACCTCCAGCACTTCTACCCGTTGTTTCCGATGAGGCTGCAAAACGAATGCGACCTCTACAGCTTCAATGCTCTCACTAACATGGCTCTTAGGGAAAACCTCTTCTGGAATAGGAACTCCACACTGGCTTCTGAGCCACTGTCGGCTGATTCGGTCGAAGGAAAAGGTCAGACTGCCAGCAGTTCAAGCAACAGCGGTGCTTCCAGCGCAAGAGGTGATGAAGACGACGACGATGGCGTTGTGGACACGGACCAGGAAGAGGAAGACGTGGAAATCGTCAATTGAGTGTAGGAAGCTATGGCATACGGCTTGGTGGTGGGGGGAGGGTGGAAATAGATTACAAAGCATGCGAGAAAGATAAGAAAGAATACTTCAGGTGGAAAGAATGTTCCATCTTCCAAGTATTTTCGACGGTTTGGCAGCAGGCTTAAAAGTGATCCTGGATCTAAATCGTCTTCAATCCACAAAGTTGTATGATAAAAGCAATTTTTTGTTTTTTTTTTGAAATTTGAAATTGTTTTTGCACCATTTTTATTGTTGAAGTTAGTGTCTGAAGTCGTTGGTCGTTTGAGAACGCGGCATATCAAGCGATCTTAATGACAAATTTTTTCGTGTTCCACAAATTATTCAATTTTTTAAAAGCTAACAACAAAAATATATCGTTTTCAGCCTTTCACTCAATTCACGTTCGAACGAAGGTATGATAAATAAAAGTCAAAACGGGCGTAAAAAATTTGGAAATAATTTATTTTTTATTAATAAATAAATAAATAAATAAATAAATAAATAAATAAATAAATAAAATTGGAAAACAGCTCTTAATACCTTCTCGATCAGTAAACATTTGATGCACGAATGACACCCTTGAGTTTGTATGATAGACAATTATTGAACACGATGCTTGCGCAAGGCATAGATGTTGAGGAATAATCGGATAATGGAAACGACAGGCGCAAAGAATTTATATTGCCATAATATTGTGATGGTGTGTAAGCACATTCGAAGAATAATAAACTATATATAGTGTTGCAATCAGTTATATGACACTACCATCAATTTATCTTTTAGTTTTATATCATTATACAGTTTCAAATAACTTAAATAAATGCTCTTTCAAAGCACACCACTAGTCCTGGAACCTTCCATGACATTCCTGTTGAGGTGATGGTTGCCAGGCAACGGCATTAAACTTCATTTTCTAAAACACAGGGTTGCATATGGTAACTGAACTTGAAACAAGAGCGGGTAGATTGGGTGACTGTGAGTTGATAGTTGAGTCCTCCGTACGTGTATGTTTGCATTCATACGTGCGTCTATACGTTCGTAAGTGCGTCTATACGTTCATACGTGCGTCTATACGTTCATAAGTGCGTCTATACGTTCATACGTGCGTCTATACGTTCATAAGTGCGTTTATACGTTCATACGTGCGTCTATACGTTCATACGTGCGCAACTGCGGCCAAATAGGCATGGAGATTGAGGAATATTACACAGTATTTATTTGAACATGAACCAAGTTTTTTAATTATGTAGGGTACGTGAAATTTTATTTTTTATTTTTTAAATAGCAGGTTAAGCAGAGTTGCGTCTGTTACACACACCCGGTGCCGATGACTCATCAGCGTGGTAGAACACAGCACGAAGGCTTTTGTCAGGCATCTGCTCACTTGCCTAGGTGGTGTTTTCGGAGCGGGAAAGTCTTGGTCTCGAGGGCAACGACGCTTGACAGGGAGCTTAAATGCATGGCAAGCAAATAAGTACCTCAAGTAATAATGTGCTTATTGAGGGCTGCATGAGTGATTGCCTGCTGTTATCCACGCAAAAGCAGCCCCATTTGAGTAAAAATCAATTGATGGTAACTTAATTTTTTAAATAATTATAACCATTTTACCACTTTCACCACCGAAAGAGCCAGTGAAGGTCCTTGACAGCCTCAATACTCGAAAGTGCACAAGCAAGTGAAGGTTTGTACCGCAATAAGCGGCTGTATTCCATTAAAAGACCGAGTTACAATGCCACTTGGACTGGAGAATTATTGCAAAAGATGAAAAAATAAAAATAAAATAAAAATGAATAAGCAATAGAAGTATAAATAACCGGGAAGAGTGGCTCGTGCGTGAAGGGATAACAAGGGCACGTGTGAGGTCGCAGAGGCTGTGGAGAAATAGGACACACCAAGCGACTTCAAATAATGTGTATGGTCTCCAAATGGCAGATATTAATTACAAATAGAATATTTAAATTGAAATACAAAACATTTGTATTGAAATACAAAACATTTAAATTGAAATACAAAACATTTAAATTGAAATACAAAACATTTGTATTGAAATACAAAATATTTGTATTGAAATACAAAATATTTGTATTGAAATACAAAATATTTGTATTGAAATACAAAATATTTGTATTGAAATACAAAATATTTGTATTGAAATACAAAATATTTGTATTTTTAAATAATAAGTTTGAATTTCAAACAATAAATTGAACATTTGAGTTTTGTGGTGGAGTTTGAAAGGACGAGAGGTTAGGTGGCGACAACGAAGAGCTGGTTGTAAGGGGTGCATGGTGCGTCTGAGGCGCTCCTGTGTGACTTAATGCAGGTCAAGGTACGCTTTGTAGAGTATTAGTACTAGTTTCAGTATCATTTTTAATAAGTTTTATAATTAGAATGAGTAATGTTGTTATTGTTATTAGTAGTAGTAACATTAATAATTAGTGGAATTTATGATTTTTATATAATAATATAATAATAATAATAAGAATAATAATAACATAATAATAATAATAATAATAATAATAATAATAATAATAATAACATAATACCAATAATGATGATGATACCATTGAAAAATAAAAACTCCAATATTGAAGTGGATCCGAATGACAACTCGCATCAACGATGTCAATCATTATGGAGATAGGAGAAGATAAAGGAGACGAAATGTGGTTAAGTGGTGATTATGCCGCCTCAGCCCAC
>OX387246.1:662979-672979 GCA_947562095.1 Branchellion lobata
AAGTTTTATATGAATGAGAAGGTTCTAAGGAAGGTCTTTTAAGCAAATGTCGATGGAACTACAAAAATAAACTATGACAGAAACAACACAAACTATAAAACAAACATGACTAATATAACGACGACGGCGACAACAACAACAACAACAACAACAACAACAACAACAACAACAACAACAACAACAACAACAACAACAACAACAACAACAACAACAACAACAACAACAACAAAAACAACAACAACAACAACAACAAAAACAACAACAATAACAACAACAACAACAACAACAACAACGTCAACAACTACAACAACGTCAATGTCCCGTGACTGACTCGTTAAGTTGCATGCGCGTCTTGATGACCCACAGAGGACTCGTGCATGTGGAGGCGGAGAAGCCTGTGTGTACGTGTGTGTACGCGCGTGAGTTGCCACGACAACAGACTATGGTTTCGTTATTCAAATACTGGTGACGTTTGGGGGCGAAATAGAAGTGGGAAGAGCTAAAAGAGAATGAGATTTTAATAGTAATTTCGAAGAAATGGTTAAAAGTGAACAGGAAAAAGAAGGAAGGAGCACCTGCGAAGGCGGCGGAGAGAAGGTGCACAAGAGGAGTGTCGTTGTTGAAGGCTTCACTTTCGTTCAAGAAACACTTGGCCTTGGCGTACATAGAAAAGTACACTGCCCTGGTGGGTGGATGGGTGGGTTGGTGGGCGATGGATGGATGAATGGCTGGATGGGTGGGTGAATAAATGGATGGGCGGATGGATGAGTATGTGGGTGAATTGATGAATTGATGATTGGATAAATCAATGAGTGGGCAAATGGAAGAATGAATGAATGAATGAATGGATGGATGGAGGATAAATGGAAAATAAGCGGATGAAGAGATGGATGAATGGATGGATTGATCGTATCTTGGATTTGAGCCAGTCATTTATATTGCTTATTGTTTGAAAGCGATAGATAAGAATGAATTGAATGATGGGAACTGGATTTTGATAAGGCAGATGGATGAATCATAAAATGTATTGGTGGATGAATTGAAGCGTATATAAAGGATTGTAGGGATGTTTCAATCAATTTATAGATACATTAATGAATGGGAAAATGAGGAAAATTATGGATGAATTTGTGGATGGATGGTTTTATGAATAGAAGTACATAGATTGGTGATGAAAGGCACTTGGTCAGTAAAAGGGTAGATGAACCGACAATTTTAAATTATCTTTAGAGAAAAATTCTACGTAGATTAGTCAGTGTATTAAACATTTATTCGGAAATGTCTGGACGGATGAATAAATGGCTTGAAAGGGTCTTGACAATTGATGATAAAATGGATGGGAAGATGAATGGAGGAATTGAGATATGGATGGAGATAAAAATGTGGACCAGGTTTGAATCGATCAGGCAGTTCAGACGATTTTTAAAAGGTGGCGTTGTTTTTGTTTACTCATAATGTTCCGAAAGTATCTATTTATAGAGAGCAATTCATGTGAGTGGAGGCATGAGTAAGACCAATCGATAAGGGAAACGCAATTTGGAGTAAACGTATTGACCGAGGTTCGTTGCTGGCAAGAATAAAGAGTCATTACTTCGAGACGAATATTCATTCATATTGAGTGTTAATATAATAAAAATAGTGAAATGGATTTGAAATGAGGTTATAAAAGGATAGGGCATGTCGAATGAGAATATGTGAGGGGCTTCACCTGGTGGGAGCCACTCCAACCAGGTTAGGCAGAAGTCCCTTGAAGAGGGCAGTCACCCCCTCCGAGGCTATGATGTTCCTGTAGGTGGTTGTTGTGATGTGGCGTGGTGGTTGTTGTGATGTGGCGTGGTGGTTGTTGTGATGTGTGGCGTGGTGGTTGTTGTGATGTGGCGTGGTGGTTGTTGTGATGTGGCGTGGTGGTTGTTGTGATGTGGCATGGTGGTTGTTGTGATGTGGCGTGGTGGTTGTTGTGATTTGTGGCATGGTGGTTGTTGTGATGTGTGGCGTGGTGGTTGTTGTGATGTGTGGCGTGGTTGTGGTGGCTGTTGTTTTTGTGGGTGGTGTGGTGAATTTTTGTTGTAGTGTGGTTTATTTTGTTGCTGTAATGGTTCTTCAGATGTGGTGGTTGTTGTTGCTGTAATGGTTATTCAAATGTGGTGGTTGTTGTTGCTGTAATGGTTATTCAAATGTGGTGGTTGTTACAAAGGTTAATGTAGTGTTTCTGTGGTACTGTTGATAAAGAAATGATGCGGTGTTGGTTGCTGCAGAGTGATGTAGGATTCTTCTAGCGGTGATGCGGCTGTAATTTGGTGTTAAAAATGTAAAATAAAACCTAAACAATCGGTAAGCTGGTGAAATAACTAATTCAAGTGTTGTTGTTGTTGTTGTTGTTGTTGGGTGCTGGGGAGGGTTGAGTAATTTTTTTGTTCTCAACGAACGGTATAACAGAAGGGGTTTTTTTTCATTTTGGTGGGTAACAGATGAAGAAGATGAAGCAGAGGCCATTTTTTTAATTTTTGTTTGGGTAACAAAGTTTATTTTAATGAACAAAATTGAAAGCATGACAAGACACAAAGGACCATTATGACGACATTGATCTCATTTCAAATCCATGTGGTTTATGACATCTGGGTCATTGTATTGAAGTGTATAATGATAATAATAACAATAATAATGATAATAATAATAATAATAATAATAATAATAATAATAATAATAATAATAATAATAATAATAATAATAATAATAATAATAATAACAATAATAATAATAATAATAATAATAATAATAATAATAATAATAATGATAAAAATTTATTAAAAAAAAAAAAATAATAACAATAATAATAATATAATAACAATATAATATAATAATAATATAAAAACAATAATAATAATATAAAAACAATAATAATAATATAATAACAATAATAATATGAATAATAATAACCATTAAAAAATAGTAATAACGTTGATGATGTCAAGCACTGTTAAATATGGATTAATTAGGTCTCTGCAGGCTGGGCACATTTTTTTCGAAATGTTCACCGAATCAGAAGTCAACAAAAGCCATAAAAGCGAAAAAGAAAAAGACAAGAATTATAAAATGTCATTGAAAAAATATAAATAAACAAACGCCACCAACACCTTAAGCGCCTCCGAAGGAACCTGGTTTGCGAACTGTGCACTATAAAAAATTGTACATTGATTCATTGAATGTGAATGATTGAAAAATAAAAAGGAAGTGAATGGAGTAAGAAGGAAGCTGCGTAATAAGAATTGAAGCGTGAAGGAAGAAGGAGCAAAGTGGGTTCATTGCGCAATAGGAGTGGAAAAGGATTCGAAGAAAAATAAAGAATTTCGTTTCCAACTGGGTTAATAAACACACGAAATGACTAAATGAAGATATATTGAAAATAGAATATAAAGAATGACACATAAATATGTGATAATAAACAAAATTGAACAGATTTACGCAAAAATAAATTAAAAAAGGCGTAAGAAGGCAAAAATATTTGTATCTATGTAAAGGTCGGGGAGAATAAGGGCAGAAGCAGGACATTCGGCAGACTGTGGAAATTCTTATTGAAAAAGCTAAGAGCGGCTGAAAGAGCTGAGAGAATTATTGGTCCTTGATATGGCTCAGGTTTGTAGCGGAGTGGCGATGAGTCGGTGGAATGGGACTGAGTGGCAAGCACAATAAAATGCAGATATGCCAAAACTGAATATGAAACACGTAGAATAAAAAAACGAAAAGGCAAAATACAATAGGTTAAAGTACATTACGATGCGATACAATAAACTACAAGGCAAACGAAGCAATAAAGATTAAGGCAATAAAATCGGTTACAATAGAAGGTTCAGTAACACACAGTGATTCAAGTGGCGTCGATAGAACAAAAAATCAAGTATTCGGTTGGAAAGTCGTCCCAGTAGAATGCAGTTTGAATTTATGTATAAACTTGGTCTGAATGAAATACAATCTCATCTATCCGTTCATTATCCCAGCCATCCCTTCCATCCATTCATCATTCAACTTTTGCACCCATCCATCCCGCCTTTCCTGCACCCACCTGAAGCAAGCAATCATTCCAAGGTTGGGTCGAACAAGGACAGCAGACGTGTAGTTCTGACTCTCTGCCAGCAAAATGCCTGAGTCTTTGCCCAACACTAGAAAGACCTTACGCAATAGACTCGATACTCCGTTCGGGAGACCCTGTTTGGTGATGGATGACAAAGTTTTAATGATAAACAAAAAATGACTAATGAAAGTAAACAAGTGAAAATATGAAATAAATTTATGGTTAAAATTTGAAAAAAAAGGAACGAATAGATTCATTTTGGTGAAATGTCCATGACTTATAAGAAAATATTGTTGTTAAAATTTTGTGAATAAGAAATTAATTTCCGAATTTAAATACAATTTGAAGAAATCTCTGAATAGTTTGAGACAAGTTGGAGAAGTTAAAGAAGTCGTTTGAAAGTCTGGACAATCACCTTGGCCTCTTGGTGATGAAGCTGAAGGTATCTGAAGGACTGTGGATGTGAATGATGTTGCTGGTGGGTTGGAAAGTGGTTTTGAAGGCAGTGGTTGTTGTGGTGATGGTGGACACTACGGTCAGTGAGAAGTTCCTGCTGTGAAGATTGCAGACGAGTCTTGAGCACCTCAAAAGGACATGTCACCACTGCTCCTGCAGTGCCACCCACTCTGTAGTTGTGTTCAATAAAATAGGTATTTAATGTTTTCAATTTATTTTTTTAAATAATTAATTATACTTATCAAACTAATATAAATCAAAAGTAAATTTTTTAATTAAAAAATTAAGCTATTATCTTTCAAGTTTATACTCTGCTATGTATATTAATAATTAAACACACGCTCCAGCGATGAAGTGAATGTAGTTGCCCTCCATCTAAGGCTTAAAAGCCTTCGGGTATCTTTTGAATTATTTAAAGTTTATGCTAATTAATTTGTAGTATTTTGAATCAAAAAATTATTTCATTATGAACACATTCCATAAAAGTCTATTAAGAAATTCACTTCAATTCAATATTTAGAATTTTTATTAGAAAAAATTAAAACAGGAATTGGTTCGTCGCTTTTAATTCTATTCAGTATTGCTTATTTAAAACTTACGAGGCTTTAAGACTGGACTATCACTTTCTTGAATTTTTGATAAAACAGCTAAAAATCAATTATAATTTAAACATTCAATCAGTTCTTCAGTGTAAAAAGATTTATTAACTAATCGTTCAACCGTAAGTTGGTTAAAGAAAAATTGAAAAAGTTACATTTGAACTGATTTTAAAAAATTAGTGACGTGAAGTCCAACAACTTTGTATTATATTTTTCAAAAAAAGCACCAACATCAAACACAAATGGCGTTTTGTTGCAAGACTTTACTAAAAACCCAATCCGTGAGTTTAAATTCTTAACCTTGAACTTAAACACGTGAATACAGTGTGATTTCTATTTCGATTCCTCGTGTTTTTTATAGCGACTAATTTTCTAAAATCTCTAAAATAAGAAGAGCGTAGAATACTTTGAGAATTTTGTTTACAATTTCATAGAATAATTAATTAACTTGTTATGTTTTTAACATTTTTTTATTTATTTAATTTTTTGAATGAACAAGCTGGGAAAACAAGCTAGAAATTTAAGTTTTAACATATACAAACCGATAAAATTAATTTTGAAAAAAACTGAATGGATAGTTCAACAAATTTTATAATCGTTTTTAGCTTGAAAAGTTTTGAAATTCCTAATCTATATATTCACTGGCTTTTCTCCAAGTTACTCACGAAAATTGATAATCTTCGAATATAAGATGGAACTTTTTGCCTATAATTTTTTGAAGCTAAAAATAAATAACGATAAAAAAACTGTGCCAGAAACTTGAAATTCATTGGCATATTACGCAATTGAATTGTTTTCTATTCGCTAGATCTCTAAACTTGTTATATAATAAGTTTATGGTACGAGCAAGCTTGACGTTTCTTTTTCAATTGGGTGGTTAAAGTTTATTACTTCAATTCAATTTTAGTTCACAAACGCTCCATTTATGAGACTTAGGACTTCTAGAGGTGTACACTGACGGAGTTAAAAACTGCCTAGATTTTTAAGTTGGAAATTAATATTTTAATTATTTTTTGGTTTGCAGTATTGTAAAAGAATTTTCAATTATCTTATCGAATAATTAAGCATATGGTCTTTTTAGTATAATATATCAATAGTTTTTTAGTTAAGTATGTACGTTTTTTTTAATAATCTTTATAAAAGAAAATTTAGACAAACGCTGGAAATGGCACAAAATCTGTAATCTTTAAAATAAATTTAATCTATACTACTAAATTCATTACAAAAACATTCCTTCCTCGTCTTCTCAATACTCAATAAGCTCATAATAATTCTTCATCATTTTTAATTTGAACCTTTAATCTTACTTTTTTGCCATTTTTTGTAAGTTCAATGCTGACTTTTATGACTGATAACATTCTGTTCTCGTGTTTCAATTTTTTCTTTTTTAGTTCCATTGTTCGCCGTGTTTTTGTAACATTTCCAGCGTATGTCTGGACTTGATCTAATAAAGACTACAAAAAAAGTCGTACTTTGCCAAATACAAAGTAATATTGAATAAACCGAATATATATCATTTAATTGAATATAGAAGGATTCCAACCTAGGTATTAAGGGTATGAAGGTACTTTATACATTACATTTTATCGATTCTTATTTTTTATTTTTTTAACTTACTATTTTAAAATTTCGATGACTGAGAAGTTTAAAAAAAGATATCAAATTGGTTAGAAACTTTAAGGTTTGACAAGCCGAAACTTGTCTGGGTTCATAATTTATCGCCCGATGAGATAATATTTTCTTATGTACGAGTTTATTCAATCATAATCGTTCCTAGAGTCCACTTGAATATTGAATGAAGTAGAACACGCACAATGATAACGCCATTTCAGCTAAAAGGTTTTGAGACAGATTATAAAATATAAAGATTATTTCTTCATCAACGCTGTCATGTATGGCACGAGAGAAGAGTCTTTAATTGTTGCTTGAAACATGCCTTTTCGGACAAGAACTGGCATCTTACTCAGTTTTACGAATTCTTGTATTTTTGATTTTATAGGCATTCAAAAAAACTAAATCGAACTTTTACGATTGTGAAAATTAGCGTGCATTTGCAGTTTAATTGTTTAATAAGCGAAAAAAAGAAAAAAATATTTAAAAAAGACAATGGAAGTCAAAAAGTGGTGGTTCTAAAAGCAGTAAAAAAGAAAGAAGCTCCAGAAAATAGTAAAAACTTCAAAATCACATTTTCTAGATGTATCGTTACTATCCATCACTCTTTCATTCATCCTCCGTCGAGCCATCAATCAATTAATTCATTTATCTTTTCATCCATCCATCTCCCGGCCACCCTTCCATCAATCCACCCGTTCCTTCATGCAACTAGATTTAGAGTTGTTTCGCTTGTCCGCGGTGCTTAATATATCGCCTCTAATAGATTATTCCTAGCCCATACATTTTATCATTGAACCTTTTAACAATTCAATGCATTTAAAACTTATTTATCAGAATTTATAAAAAAATAATTTTTTAAAATATTTTAAAATCAATTTTTCTTTTTCGAAACCTTTTCAATACATCACTTCTATAATAATACAGCGGTATGAAACAGGAATCGAGTTTCGAGAATATTTTTTGTTCATCTCAAATGAAAATAACAAGGGCAGCATAAACAACGAAACCTTTCAGTTAGCATTAACTACAAAAATAATTTTCCACAAAATCCATTAATCCATCCTCCGTAGCTATCTTCTGCATAAATCGACACGAGAATCTCATTGAAGCATTCCAGCCTTGAAACATTTTCAAAAAATTGCGCTATAAAATCTTCAAAAATAAAGATTTTTATAGCGCAAAATTTATTTATAGTTATGTCTAGCAATAATTTCCTTCAGCTGCTATAAGTCAATTGTAAATTATGAGGGATACGGTGTGTAAATTGTTGCATAAAAAATACATCGAGCTGTTTTTTAATATCGTTTTGTTTGATGCATAAAATTATTATAAAACGCATAGAATAATAATACAAAAAAGTTAATAAAATTAACTAGAATGCACACTGTAAAACATTATAATAATAGATACTGTAAATTAAAAATTATACGTTTGATTAAACGCAACAAACAAGTAAACAATTCGGTTTACATTAGCCATAATGTCTTTTATTGAAAAGTTATGATCTAATTTGGGAGAAAAAAAACGAGCGATGGAAATTTGAATAGAAAACATAAAAATTAACGAAAAAATAATTAAATAAATGAAATTTTCTCGTTTAATATTTTAAAAATGCATGGAGTATTTGAAACTTCGTTGTGGCTTTCAAACTCCGTTGTGGATTTTACAAACAAGTTATATCTTTTTCAAAATGGCTAGTGGAAAAAGTGATTTACGAGTTTCTTTATCGTAAATTCATTGGGAGCGACAAATCAAGTCATCGGCTGATAAATTCGACTGCCTTTGTAGTTGCTGAAGCTTTTGGCATCCAATAGTTTATGGCGATTAAAAGTGCCAAATTTTTTGGATTTGTTTCGAAAAAGTGACTTTGATTCCATCGATAATAGAGAATCCGTGTTTGTTCTGGCCATTTTGTGGAAACTTTCCATTAAAAGTTTCACTAGGACCTTGTAACCTCGTTTTATGCGATTTCAAGAAAAATGACGACGCAAAACGAAAAATAAACAAATTTTTAATACTTCGTTGGGTCAATTTATCAAAGAATTATCAAAAATTTGACATGGCTAATTCATAACAGCAGCCAATTCTTTTTTGTTATAGAGTTTATTTCAGAATTAATATCTATTTTTTGAAAACTAATCAGGATTTATTTAAAGAAATATTTTTTTAAATAATTCACGAATAACAGCTTATCATACAATGTGATTTTCAAATGCTATATTCATAAGTTACAATACAATAAAATCGAGTAATGAACTCAAATACATATACAGTAGATTTAAAAAATTAAAAAATACCAATATATTGTCCATTATAAGCAAAAGCACATAAAGAACTGGAAATTTTCTACAACATTTTTGGCGTTTGGTTGGAATTTATTGAATATCGAAAAAAACTTACGAATGAATAAAAGTTACCTTGAGTTCTCGGAACCACCAGCAGCATTGCAATTGTCCGGCGTGTCTCGCTTGCCTCCGCTTGTTTGGTGGTCATAACACTGCTGTGCAGATTAATCATTCAGTCTCATCCCTCTCCTCAAGCCATACATCATTGTTTACCTCATCATTATCATCGATTTTCATTAGCGTCCTCATCATCACCATCATTATCTTTTTTTATCTTTTTCTTCATTAGAGGAAAATGTATCTTCTTTTTCAGTATTATCATCATCTCATTCTTTTTCTCACTCTCTCTTTCTCACTCTTTTCCTACAGAGTACTTCTATTTTTCACACACATCATAATACTACAAAAGAGTTTCATAACAACCATACAAATGTGATCATTTTGTCTCACCATGTTGGTATATTCTTCATCCTCCTCCTCCTACTCCTCCTCCTCCTCCTCCTCCTCCTCCTCCTCCTCCTCCTCCTCCTCCTCCTCCTCCTCCTCCTCCTCCTCCTCCTCCTCCTCCTCCTCCTCCTCCTCCTCCTCCTCCTCCTCCTCCTCCTCCTCCTCCTCCTCCTCCTCCTCCTCCTCCTCCTTCTCCTCCTCCTCCTCCTCCTCCTCCTCCTCCTCCTCCTCCTCCTCCTCCTCCTCCTCCTCCTCCTCCTCCTCCTCCTCCTCCTCCTCCTCCTCCTCCTCCTCCTCCTCCTCCTCCTCCTCCTCCTCCTCCTCCTCCTCCTCCTCCTCCTCCTCCTCCTCCTCCTCCTCCTCCTCCTCCTCCTCCTCCTCCTCCTCCTCCTCCTCCTCCTCCTCCTCCTCCTCCTCCTCCTCCTCCTCCTCCTCCTCCTCCTCCTCCTCCTCCTCCTCCTCCTCCTCCT
>OX387246.1:675479-738942 GCA_947562095.1 Branchellion lobata
AAAACACGGATTATTCCGATGATTTAAATATGTAATTTCACACTCTTTGAAACGTAGCCACATGTGCGCTGCGGGCTCAAAGAGTGATAACTATACACGAATAATTGAAAAAAACAATGATAAAACTTGCTCTATTGTCCTATTAATAGTAGTTGTCAATTTGCTGATGTCTTCAGTACTCCGTGAAGGCAACAACAGAAAGTATAGCCACAGTTCACAAAACAACTGAAAACTACGTTTTTAACATTGTATCCTTTTGGTTGGGGCTTCTCAGACCCACCATATAATATCCACTGAATAATTATTTGTATATGATAAACATTTTTGAAATTGTATGGTCTTACTTAACTACAAAACATCGATACTAGAACAAAAAACACAAACGGAGGCGGCACGACCTACTCACGTTGCAACAACACAATATAAATACACGCTGAAATTCAATTGTGATAAACTATCATGAAGGTTCGTCATTAACACACAATGTCTAAAAACATATGGCAGATCCTAGCTCCATAGACAGGCTAAGGTTGTGGTGGGAAACATTGGCAGTCATCCCATGAAGGACTCCTTGCAGCCAGCCACCTTGTGAGCATCTGCCATGGTGAGGTTTTCATCCGCCTGGTAGTGCACCTCGTCTGCTGCACTGTTGTTGTGGCACTCCATCAGAAGGTTGTCGATGTCAGGAGGGTTGTCGGAGCGGGAGGGAGGGAATGGGTACTGGGAGGAAGGAGAGGGATGAAATGACTCAGTGGAGGAAGAATGAACGTGCAGGCAGTGGTTGATGAGACTAGAGCGCCGGTAAAAGACTTTACCACACTTGGGGTGCTGGCATTTAAAGGATGCCTGAGCCACCACTCCAAAACGATGGCCATGTTTCAGGCGCTGGTGTCTGTACAAGTGACAACTGTGACAAAAGGTCTTGCCACAGTCGGGATACTGACAAACCACAGTTTTCATGTTGCTGCGACGACGAGGAAGGGCGCTGTTAGTTGACTGAAGTTGCTGATTGCTGGAACTGCTGTTGTTGATTATGTTGAAGTGGTTGTCATTTCTGTTGCTGTTGAACAACATCAAGCTATCGTTGTCTTGGTAGTTTTGGCTAGGTGATGTATAGTTTGACTGAATATTTTTTGGAGAATGTTTCTGGCTATGATGATATTTGGTGTAGGTCCACTGAAAAGTTGAAAAAATTGTTTCGTTTGATGATTTAAAAAAAAAAAATCAAAAATAACTTTTTTGTGAATTCTTTTAAAATGGAGAACTTTTTATAACTAGAGATAATAATTAAATTATTTAATTTGCTGAAATAAAAGCACAATTTTTAAAGTTAGTTTTCAAGAGCATAGAATATTCAATAAACTTACAGATTCTTTGACCAGGTCATTAGAAAGGTCATTTTTGTAGGAATGATAATTGTCATAGGATGGAATGAGAGAGTTTTCAAGGTTTTCAATTGGTGACATACTGCAATTGTCCTCTGTTCTTCTTTGAATGCGTCTCTTCCTACCCCTCTCACTTGGAGGTTTGTTAGTGATGTTGCTGATATGAAAGTTATTGCTGAAAGATTGATGGCTGTGATTCATTGGGAGTAATTCATTGTTATAGATACTTTGGCTCGAATCATTGCATGAAATGATGCTTGAAGTATCATTTTCTTTTCTTTCTTCAATTGAAGAAACTTCTTTTTTGATAAAAATAATTTCATCATTTTCCTTCATGTGATCTTCATTCTTTATTTCATCACTTTCATCATGGTTTTGGCTTATGCTGTATTGGAAATTATCAATCAAAACTTCATTATCAGCCTTGTTATCCAGCTGTTGTTCTGGATTTTTTTCATTCTGGTTCCGGTCCAATTGATTGTTATTTTTATTTGGAGAACTGCTGCATATTGAGGGCGGTAGGTCATTAGATGTGGACATCTTCTCCATCTGCTTTGGCCATAGCCTGTCATCAAAATGAACTATAAAAACATCTTTATCATCCACTGTAATTCCCAAAAGCCCTTGAATATGCAGGTTCTTTTCAAAGTGTAGACCATTTTTGCATAACAAGCTCACAGTTTGTGCCAACAGAGCAGAAACACGCTTTTGATCCTCTTTCATTGTGATTAAACACCGTCTCAATTAATGTATTTATCTAAATTTTTTTTCAACTTTAAAAATATTCGATCGCGTGAGGAATAACTAAATCATATTTACGGTTGATACCAAATCAATCAGGGATAGGCCGTATCCATGCATTATATCCATGCATTGTATGTCATACAGGATTCTTAGTATACTGAAACTTTCAAACTGAATTTATTACTTCAAGTTGTAAAAATGAAAATTTTTCATAAATCCAAACATTTATTAATAACTGATCTTATTTTTATATCCAGTATAATTTGTTTTATAATTTTATCATATGTATAGAGTTGAGTCAAAGTCTCGTGAAAACTGTGTAACCTTCTTTGGAATTTTTCTGAAACTTACAGAAAAATGCCTATAAATAAATTTTATATATGATAGTGTTTAGAAAAACACTCCCCAGTCTAATATGATCTAGTTAAAAACACTAAAAAAACAGACTGTATACAAAATTTTAACCAAAAAACGGATTTACCTCTTTTTTTTTATCAGCGCAGATAAGACTGTGTTGTCAAGATTATACCTCTAAAAATTTTGAAATTTAATGGAATAAAAGTTAATAAATAATTAGGTAGCTAACAAGGTTTGAAAAATTCCAAGTGAGAATAAGAATAACATGTATGAACAAAATTAAATTCTTAACAGTTTATTACTGTGTAATTTTCGTCTTATCTAATCTAATCTAATATTATTCATTCAAGACATTTGTAATGCGCTTTTTAGCAATATGTTCAAAGGCGCTCCCATAAAAACGGTTTTACTCACTGTGGGCTACTAGAGAACTGGACACTTTAAGACAGCAATTGTAATTTGAGTTGCCACCTTTAGAAATTCAACCATCAGAGTGAAAAGCCCCTCACAGTCTTATCTTTTCGATATTGAACAAAATCTCACGGTGACAATTCTTTCCTAATGAAAATTTTTCCGTAATGAAGTTTTCAATAGTACAAATTTTGTCATAGTGACCATTTATTTTCAGTGAAAATGTGTCTATAATAAAAAATTTTCTTATTCAACAGTTTTTTCATTTTTAGAAAGATTTCATAGATTACACTCTTCTATAAAATTTTGTTCACAGTGCTTTTTTTACTCTAAAAGTTGTCTTAGTATGAATTAAAACCTTCATTAGATCAGGTCCAGACATGCGCTGAAAATTGTACAAAAACACGGCGAATAGTCGAACTAAAAAATAAAACATTGAAATATACGAGAACAGAATGTATAATAATAGTATGATAATTAAACTTCACAATAAATATACTGGTCTAATTTCTCCACACAAATAACTTCACAGTGAACTTTTTTCCCCGAAAACATTGTCATTAAGCGCCTCTGAGGCCACCTAGTTAGAGAGCTATGCCCTATAACAAAGTGTATTCATTCTTTCATTAATTAATTAATTCATTCATTAATTCATTAATTAATTAATTCATTCATTCATTAATTCATTAATTCATTCATTCATTAATTCATCCATTCATTAATTAATTAATTAATTAATTAATTAATTCATTAATTAATTCATTCATTCATGCTGCAAAAGCTAGAAGCAGACGAAAAAGCGAACGAGAGATCATTTATTTGATAGAAAGAAGTTTAACTATAGTCAATGGTCGGTGATTTACTGTGAACATTAAAAAAATTCTTTATACTTTTCAAAAAAGATTAATTTGTCATTAAAAATAACAATAATTCTTTTTAATAATAATCATTATTTATTATCAAATTAGCCTGCCGTCACCCCCAACGTAGGCCTCTAATAAACAGTTTCACTTGCCAGTTACTTTCATCTTGAGGAACTTTGAGGACACCATTTTGATGTTCGACTGCAAATAACTTTTGCCGCCATGTTTGTTCCATTCCTCCTCGAAATCGCTTTCAATATTTCTGCACCTCCTGTGTGTTGTATGCGCCATTAACACTTCGCTGCAGCCATTCTTACACCTTACATCATAACACCTCGTTCAAACAAACACCTTGTTCATGCAAACAACACCTCGTTCATGCACACAACACTTCGTTCATGCAAACAACACCTCGTTCATACAAACAACACCTCGTTCATACAAACAACACTTCGTTCATGCAAACAACACTTCGTTCATACAAACTTTTTCTAGTGAGTCCTGTCTCGTCCATTGATAACTCACACATCTTCATGTCGTCAAGCCCTTCGTCATAATATTAATAATATTATTTAAAAAATAAATAATATTAATAATATTATTTAAAAAATAAATAATATTAATAATATTATTTAAAAAATAAATAATATTAATAATAATATTATTTTTTAAATAATAATTATTATTATAAAATCATGGTCTTAAGGGTATGGGCGCACCAGCGACGAGAAGAAGAGGTTTCTTGCCATCGTACAACTCCATCTGCCTCGCTATCCACTTGCCGTCGAAATGGGCGTACCACCAACCTGGGGTGGTGGTGATGATGATGATGATGATGATGATGATGATGGTGATGATTATGATGATGATGATGATGATGATATTGACGGTCATTGTGATGATGATGATGATGATGATGGTGATGATGATGATGATAATGATGATGATGATGATGATGATGATGATGATGATGATGATGATGATGATGATGATGATGATGATGATGATGATGATGATGATGATGATGATGATGATGATGATGATATTGACGGTCATTGTGATGATGATGATGATGATAGTGATGATAGGTGGGGGCACCTGTTTTATCTTTTTGGGAGGATCCTTCCTTCTTGTTGAAAACGATCTTGAAGAAACGCTGCGCCTCCAGGCCTGCCTTGGCTGCCTTGTTCGTCGCCAAGGAAACTGTAGAGCAGCAGGCACCAGCATTGGAAGACATTAAAGCATATTGAGGCATATTAAAAGATAATGAAGCATATTGAAGCATATTGAAAAATAATGAAGCATATTGAGGCATATTGAGGCATATGGTCGAAGAGAAAATGAATTATGATTTGAGAAGAACCAGCTGGTGCCAGAGCCGAAGGAGTCCCTGAAGAAGCAAAACTGTCTGTGGACTTGGTGGAGGCCTGTGATGTGATGTGGTGTGGTGAAGTGTGCTGTGGTGTGGTGAAGTGTGCTGTAGTGTGGTGTTGTGAGGTGAGCTGTAGTGTGATGTGATGAAGTGTGCTGTAGTGTGGTGTTGTGAGGTGTGCTGTAGTGTGGTGTTGTGAGGTGTGCTGTAGTGTGGTGTTGTGAGGTGTGCTGTGGTGTGATGTGGTGAAGTGTGCTGTGGTGTGATGTGGTGAAGTGTGCTGTGGTGTGATGTGGTGTGGTGTGATGTGGTGTGCTGTAGTGTGGTGTGGTGGTGTGATGTGGTGTGATGTGATGTGGTGTGATGAGGTGTGGTGTGATGTGGTGTGGTGTGGTGTGGTGTGGTGTGATGTGGTGTGGTTTGATGGGGTGTGGTGTGGTGTGATGTGGTGTGGTGTGATGGGGTGTGGTGTGATGGGGTGGGGTGTGGTGTGATGTGGTGTGATGTGGTGTGGTGTGGTGTGGTGTGGTGGAGCCATACAAGGAAGCATGAAAGCACCTTTGTTTTCCATTCGTGGTACACCTTCAGACGCCTGTGGAACTCTTCCTTACATGCGTTGATCAGCTCCATATCTGCGTGTCACGCGTTTCTATTGAAATACGCGCACAAAAGAACACACACAAAAAATTAAATAATTTGAAAACAAAAAATATATCCGCAACAAAAATCAACACTAGCAAAACTCTATAACAACAACAGCAACAACAACAACAACAACAACAACAACAACAACAACAACAACAGCAACAACAACAACAACAACACAAAAAACAGCAACAGCAACAGAAACAAAAGTAACAACAGCAGCAACAGAAAAAAAAGCAGCAACAACAGCGGCAGCGTAGACATTCACCGCAAGAGGTGTTGATGGTGTCCCTGAGTTGCGCATAAGTCATCTTGCTGAAGTCAAACTTGCTCTTCGTGCGTTGAAGCTGAGATTGTCTGTTGCAAGGTTGTTGTAATTTTGTTGTTGTTACAACAGTCTGTGACAACAACCACTTCGTCTACTTTGTTCTCTTAAAGCTCATAAAACGGTGTAGTTTCAATAGTTCGTAGAAGAGCGCTGTTGAAGTTCGTATACGGCGTTATACAAATGCTTTGATTAGATTAGATTAACCACCAACAACAAGCGACCTATTGTTTCCTCCGTCTTCTAGCATGCTGACGTCATCAGAGGCGATGCGTAAAGCCATCTCCCTGTCCAGTCTGTCCTGCTCACCTTGCTGGTTCCTGTGCGACCAAATTAAAATTCACAACGTCATCAACGTCAACAACATCAGCAACAACAAGCGCACCTCAAAAGCTCTTCCGCTTGTGCCTTCTCCATCTGCTTCTTGAGCATCGGCTTTGGGAGAATTGTATGTGTGTCAACCTATAATTCAATATCACCCAACACATCAAGGTCACCCAACACCTCAAGGTCACCCAACACCTCAAGGTCACCCAACACCTCAAGGTCACCCAACACCTCAAGGTCACCCAACACCTCAAGGTCACCCAACACCTCAAGGTCACCCAACACCTCAAGGTCACCCAACACCTCAAGGTCACCCAACACCTCAAGGTCACCCAACACCTCAAGGTCACCCAACACCTCAAGGTCACCCAACACCTCAAGGTCACCCAACACCTCAAGGTCACCCAACACCTCAAGGTCACCCAACACCTCAAGGTCACCCAACACCTCAAGGTCACCCAACACCTCAAGGTCACCCAACACCTCAAGGTCACCCAACACCTCAAGGTCACCCAACACCTCAAGGTCACCCAACACCTCAAGGTCACCCAACACCTCAAGGTCACCCAACCACTCAAAGTCTTTAAACAACTCAAGGTTATGAGAACACTAACGGCGTTCTTGAGGTTGGCTGCCTGCAGTTTGTTGAAATCTCCCTCTTCCTTCTTGCGTTGTGCTTCGATCGCCTGCATTCTGTTGTTTTTGTTGGTTGTGATGTTGTTTTTGTTGGTTGTGGTGTTGTTTTTGTTGGTTGTGGTGTTGTTTTTGTTGGTTGTGGTGTTGTTTTTGTTGGTTGTGGTGTTGTTTTTGTTGGTTGTGGTGTTGTTTTTGTTGGTTGTGGTGTTGTTTTTGTTGGTGGTGGTGTTGTTTTTGGTATTGTTATTTTTGTTTGTGTTGTTCTTCTGTTTTGATGTTGTTGTTTTTAATGTTGTTGTTGCTGCAGTTGTTTTTGGCGCTGATTTTGTTGGTGTTTTTGTTGTTTTGGTTTAGTTCTTTTTGTTGTTATTTTGGTGTTGTTGTTACTGTTTGCCATTGTTTGTGTTGAGATTTTGGTGTTGTTGTTGCTGTTGTTATTACTGGTTTTTTTGGCATTGTTTTTGTGGTTGTTAGTGTTGTTTTTGTTACTTTAATGTCGTTGTTTCTGGTGCCTACCATAGCAACACCCCACCCACTCAACACCAACTTTTTTCTGTCTTCCTCCAGTTTTTTTATCTTCATCTCTTCTTCGTTCTTCTTCTGCTTCTCTTTCTCCATCTCCTCCTGCGAAGGCCACGTTCACACTTCATTATCACACAGCTCTTGTAAACAATTTTGCAAGCACTATTGCTGGTAAAATGACAAACAAAAGCACCTGTATCTTCCTGAGCTTCTCCTGTTCCACCTTCTCTTTTTCCACCACTTTCCTAAGATCGCTGAAAGCCGCCTCGACGTTCTTCATGCAGCTGCTGCAGGCGTTGTCCATGTCCTTCTGACTCAACTTTGTCGCCAAGTTCTGTGCTCGTTGTGGCGTTGTCGTGGTATGGTGTTGTTGTATTTGCTATGGTGTTGTTGTGTTATTGTGTTGTGGTTGTTGTTTTGTTGTGTTCTTGTTGCAACAGCGAGCACGCACTCACGCAAATCTTTTTTCTGGACTCGAGCAATTCCTTCTCGAGAGAGGCAATGCTCTTGAGGGCAGAATCTTTCTTTTTCAACTGCCCTGCCAGCTGCTTCATTTGCCCGATCTGCACCGACAGGTTCCTGATCTGTCCAGCAGCCCTAATCCTGTCGGTGATTCGCTTGTGGAATACCAGCATCATAACTACAACAACAACCACTCAAACAACAAAATCAAAACAACACAACAAAAACTTTGTGGAGCTGAAACCTGGGTCTGTAGTTCCTTCTCTCACGCCAGCCTCTGATGCACGACTGCACCAGCACAACCAGGCCCTGTCTGTATCGGATCTTGTTCTTCACTGCAATTGACGTTCGTCTTCAACCCCTCTAACCATTCAACATCCTTCATTGTCAGCACGACAGAACATGCTCAAGCAACAAAGAAGTTGAACTCACGTTTGATGACACTCAACACTCCCCACTGTGCCTTCCTCCACCGAGCACAAATCAGCCACCTCATCACCTGCACGTCGTCATCGTCATCATCATCATCATTATCATCATCATCATCATCATCATCATCATCATCATCATCATCATCATCATCATCATCATCATCATCATCATCATCATCATCATCATCATCATCACAGGCAGCAACAGCAGCTTGGGACCTTCTTGATCAGCTTGGCCAGGTTCTCAGGGTCTGACTTCATGACCTGGTCGAATTCGGCAAACTTTCCAGGCCTGAAAAAGATTTTCGTCTGTCCGAAAGCAAAGTCGAACTCGCTGAGACCCAGTGCTTTAAAGAGTGCCTGTCGGTGGTGACTCATTTAAGTATGAACTTACCTGGCTCAATATGGCGCATGGGCGTGAACTATGGAGTTGATGGGGCTTCTTGTGAACTCATTATGGGGTTAATGGGGCTCCTTGTGAACTCATTAGTGAATTAATGGGGTCTATTATGAACTGAATAGACTTAATGCCAAAGGGGACGCGCAGACAGACCATGCAAAACATGCGGGGGTGAAGCCTGGAGATCTGAGGAGGCATGTACTTGCTGTAAGTGTCGTACAAGTCCTGGAACTGCGTCCTGGAGGGAAAACCCTGCTGCATCAGCTCCAGCACTGACGTCATCCCTGAAGGATGAACGGAAAGGAAGAGGGTGGAAAAGGAAGAAGGTAGAAATGAAAAAAGGAAAAAAAAGAAAAAAAAAGAAAAAGAGAAAAAAAAGAAGCAGGGCCTGAAGAAAAGAAGGAGGGAAGGAAGGAAGAAAGGTAAGGAGGAAGGAAGGAAGAAAGGAGGAAAGTACCAGAGCATTGGAGTTGTGTGAGGATTTGGTTTCCTTCGAAGAGGTGGTCCACCATTCTCACATTGGGCTTGATGCAGCGGATGAAGCTGGTACCCTGTGTGGTGGTGTGCATTGTCTCAGACTCCCTCCTCTTCCTTTTCCTCCTCCTTCACCTCCTTCTCCTCCTACTCCTATTTCTCCTCTTCCTCTTCTTCCTTTTCCACCTTCTTCTCCTCCTTCTCCTCCTCTTTTTCCTCCTCTTCTCTTCCTTATCCTTCTTTTCTTTTTACTTTTCTTCTTCCTCCTCTTTCTCCTTTTTCTCCTCTTTCTCTTCTTTCTCCTCTTCCTCTTCTTCCTCCTTTTCTTACAGTGCTGTAAAGCTTCTCCATCAGCTGCTGCAACTGACTGCGGAACTTGCTGCCAATGCTGATGAAGCTCAGCTTGCCGGTGTTAGCGGAGGAGGAGCCCTGGAAGATGAGCTTGACCAGCGGGTTGTTGCTTTCCATCGCCATCATGGCTAACGAAGCGTGCAATGCGTCGTTGTTTTTTTCGATGAACTTTGCCTGTCGTCGGTGGTGGCTGGTGCATAACAAAGAATTGTTTATGGGAACTTAAAGAGGAAGGAGTGTTGTGGAAGGGGTGTTGTGGAAGGAGTGTTGTGGAAGGGGTGTTGTGAAGGGGGTGTTGTAGAAGGGGTGTTGTGGAGGGGGTGTTGTGGAGGGGGTGTTGTGGAGGGGGTGTTGTAGAAGGAGTGTTGTGGAGGGGGTGTTGTGGAGGGGGTGTTGTGGAGGGGGTGTTGTAGAAGGGTGTTGTGGAGGGGGTGTTGTGGATGGGGTGTTGTGAAGGGGTGTTGTGGAAGGGGTGTTGTGGAGGGGGTGTTGTGGATGGGGTGTTGTAGAAGGGGTGTTGTGGAGGGGGTGTTGTGGAGGGGGCAAGAACACTCACGGTTTCGTAGCAGACAGCACCGGCGTAGTGCTTGATGAGAAAGCCTTGCTCGTCGGTCATCTCCTTGTGTGCCTTAAGAGCACTCTTGCGAGGCACCTGCAGGCGGTAGTGGCCTTTGTTCTTGCTGTGCACCTCGGAAGTGAAGTGGCTGAAAGAAGGTCTGGGCAGTTTGTTTTCCTCGTCCAGGATGTCGAACATGCCCGTGCTCTTCGCTTCTATCAGGTCTGTCGTGAGCAACAACGTGTGTGCTACGCAACATTGACAAAGAAAAGAAAGACAAAGGAATGCAAAGAAGAACAAAACAAGGAAAAAAGGAAGAAAAAAGGCAAAGAAGAACAAAGAACAACACAAACAGAAAAGAACAAAAAAAACAAAGAAGAACAGAAAAGAACAAAGAAGAAAGTAAAAAACAAACAAGAACAGAAGACAAAGAAAAACGAAGAAGAACAAAAGACAATGAAAACCAAAAAAAAACAGAAAAAAACAGAGAACAGATAACAAAGAAAAACAAAGAGGGACAAAAGGAACTGTTGACAGAGAAGGAAAAACAGAAACAAAGGGCAAAGAGAAGAAAGAACAGAGAAACATGAAGGACAGAAAAACAGGAAGAAGAAAGAAACAGGAAGGACAGAGAAACAGGAAGAAGAAAGAAACAGGAAGGACAGAGAAACAGGAAGGACAGAGAAACAGGAAGGATTGTCCACCGATGCAGTCCTGGTTGTCCATGTAGTGGATCTTCTTCACCTTCAGTCCCTCCTTCTCGTACAGTGCTTGCTCCTGCCGAAGCAACTGAGCTGTAACACACACTACAACTATCAGATTGTAAGCAACAGGCTACAGAGTAGCAAACTACGGAGACACAGACCTCTTTGAGAATCCTGTTGTTGAAGAATTGTTGCAGTTTCTCGTTGCAGTAGTTGATGCAGAACTGCTCGAAGCTGTTGTGCTGGAAGTACTCTGTGGAATAGAGGCCCCTCAAGCACCGTGCAACCACCCCACCACCATGCAACCACCCCACCACCATGCAACCACTCCACCACCATGCCACCACTCCACAACCATGCCACCACTCCACCACCATGCAATCACTCCACCACCATGCCACCACTCCACCACCATGCCACCACCCCACCACCATGCAACCACTCCACCACCATGCAACCACTCCACCACCATGCCACCACTCCACCACCATGCCACCACTCCACAACCATGCAACCACTCCACCACCATGCCACCACTCCACCACCATGCCACCACTCCACCACCATGCCACCACTCCACCACCATGCCACCACTCCACCACCATGCCACCACTCCACAACCATGCAACCACTCCACCACCATGCCACCACTCCACCACCATGCAACCACTCCACCACCATGCAACCACTCAAGCACCATGCCACCACTCCACCACCATGCAACCACTCCACCACCATGCCACCACTCCACCACCATGCAACCACTCCACCACCATGCAACCACTCAAGCACCATGCCACCACTCCACCACCATGCAACCACTCCACCACCATGCCACCACTCCACCACCATGCAACCACTCAAGCACCATGCCACCACTCCACCACCATGCAACCACTCCACCACCATGCAACCACTCAAGCACCATGCCACCACTCCACCACCATGCCACCACTCCACCACCATGCAACCACTCAAGCACCATGCCACCACTCCACCACCATGCCACCACTCCACCACCATGCCACCACTTAAGCATTCTCCCTACACGTACCAAAGCCGGCAATGTCGAGGATGCCGATGAAGGAGGTGGAAGACTGGAAGGGCAGTGATTGGTTCACTCGAGACACAATGTAGTCGAACAGCTTGGAGTAGATGCTCTTCGCCAGGGCATCTCTGGCGTTCTGAGCCTCTCCCGGCTTGAGCTGTACTCTGTGTGGCTTGCTGCTGTGAGCCCATGCACTTACCACGACACTCATGACTAATGAAAAGAGAGACAAAAGGAGTAAAAAAAGAAGAACAGAAAGGAAGATAAAAAGAAACAAAAAAGAGTACAGACAGAAAAACAGAAAGAAGGACAAAAGAGAAGACAGAAAGAAGGGACTCACTGGATGACGGTGCCCCCTTTGCCTCCTTTGGCAGTCTGCATGGCTCGGCAGCACAGCGACCTGTTCAAAGCATCCTTTTCGCAGCCAATCAGAGAGGCAGCGGTTGCCAGAGACGATTTGGATGCATCAGTGATCTGTGGTGGTGCGAAGCTGGAGTGACGTGGCAGGGCGTTTGCAAGCACGAACCTTGCAGCCGCCCTTTGACTCGACGTCCTCCTCGAAGAGCACGTTGCCCAGGTGCAGCACGCCTGCGATGACGGTGTAGATGGCATCCTTGTCGGCCTCGCTCATGCCCATGTGGCTCATTGCCTGGTCCGTCAGCTGGAAGTCACTCACGTCGTCTAGCTGTATGTCCGTCATGCCGCCTTTGGAGAGATACTGCGTGTGCGTGCAGTGTGGTTGCATGAAGCGTGGTTGCGTGCAGTGTGGTTGCATGAAGCGTGGTTGCGTGCAGTGTGGTTGCATGAAGCGTGGTTGCGTGCAGTGTGGTTGCATGAAGCGTGGTTGCGTGCAGTGTGGTTGCATGAAGCGTGGTTGCGTGCAGCAGTGATAAATTTACCAATCAGGGGTTCGGCCGTTAAGCCATAACCCATCGACCTCTCGCTCTCCCTCTCCGTGCCGGGGGCGAGTAAGATCTCTTGAATGCGCACACGAAAGGCTCGAAGGAGCTCTTCAGCCCACCGCATGCCTCCTCGACACATTATTCTTGACTATAAATCAATTAATAGTTAACCTCACCCGCTACCGGAGCCTCAGCGTCACTCGCAAAGCCCAGAAGTTCTATCGCCCACTTATATGTATTAATACAATACAATACAATAAAATACAAACGCGAATATTATTATAGTGGCATTAACCCCGCAGAGTTTTGAGACCAATCAACTAATAATCAACTGTATTAATATGTATGATTTAATATATGACTGTGCATGAGAAGTAAAACTATTTGTTGCTATTAGTTACAAATTTGATTAAAAATAAATGAACCTCTAAATAAATGGTTTGATTACGTACAAAATGAAATAATTTCTACTAACTTGAAACACCAGAAAAAAAAAACAAAAAAAAAACATTTTTGACCAAAATAACCGGAAAAAGAATTGTATTTGAATTATATTTACTTTTAAATTTTTCAATGATTTCCAAACGAATAAATAAATTATTTTTAACTCTATGGACGAGATAAAAATCAATCTTTCAAATTAAACTAACGCATCTTTTGAGCCAAAAAACACTGGAGCAAAAACTTATCACATATGGACACCTCCTCGAACATCCATATAAAGGTTGCGTGCAGTGAGGTTGCATGGAGTGTTCGTGCATTGTTGTATAGTAAGGTGTTGTGCTGACTCACCATCTGACTCTTCCTGTTCTGACCAAGGTTCTTCTCTGAAGACTTTGAACAGAAGTACTGCGTGCAGCCGTGACTCAAGTACTGTTGTGTGGTGTTGTGTGGTGTTGTGTGGTGTTGTATGGTGTTGTGTGGTGTTGTGTGGTGCTGTGTAGTGTTGTGTGGTGTTGTGTGGTGTTGTGTGGTGTTGTGTGGTGTTGTGTGGTGTTGTGTGGTGTTTTGCGGTGCTGTGTGGTGCTGTGTACCGTTGTATGGTGTTGTGTACCGCTGTATGGTGTTGTGTGCTGTTTTGTTATGTACCGTTGTGTGGTGTTGTGTGGCGTTGTGTACTGTTGTATGTTGTTTTAATGTGGTTTGATGTTGTGTTTTGTGTTGCAGATGCAAGATATTGTTGTAAGGAAAAAGCACTCACAGCGAAAGTATCAGGGCTTCCCAGTTTGAGCTTCTGACGCAGATTTTCAGGGGCGCCTGCGCACATGCGATAGAAGATGTGGTAGTTGCGCTCTCCTTCGTTCTGCGAGCAGATGCGTGACTTTTCAAGGAGGTAGTGCGAGATTGACGCTCCACACACCTGGTTCTGTGGTGTCACGTTACGTCGTCATGCAACATGCAGTCGTCATGGCAACCTGACCTACCTTCTTGTCGAAGTGAATCTCGACGAACTTGCCGAAGCGACTGGAATTGTTGTTGCGCATGGTCTTGGCGTTGCCGAAGGCCTCCAAGAGGGGGTTGGCTGGAGGAATGGTGGAGGAGTGGTGGAGGAGTGGTAGAGGAGTGGTGGAGGAGTGGTGGAGGAGTGGTGGAGGAATGGTGGAGGAATGGTGGAGGAGTGGCGTGAGAAAGTAATGAAGGGATGGAAGAATGGAGTGGTGAAAAAGTGGAGTGGGGGAGAAGTGATGGAGGAATAATGGAAGAGTGATGGAAGAGTGAAAGAGGAGTAAAAAAGGAGTGAAAGAAGAGTGGAAGAGGAGTGGAAGAGGAGTGGAGGAGGAGTGAAAAAGGAATGATGGAGGAATGATGAAAAAGTATTGAAAAGGTGGTGGAGAAGTGGTAAAGAGGTGGTGTAGTGGTGGTGAAGTGATGGAAGAGTGATGGAGGAGTGAAAGAGGAGTAAGAAAAGTGATGGAAGAGTGATGGAAAAATGATTTTGAAGTGATGAAGGAGTGAAGGAGGATTGATGGAGGAGTGATGGAGGAGTGATGGAGGAGTAATGGAGGAGTGATGGAGGAGTGATGGAGGAGTGATGGAGGAGTGATGGAGGAGTGATGGAGGAGTGATGGAGGAGTGATGGAGGAGTGATGGAGGAGTAATGAAGGAGTGATAGAGGAGTGATGGAGGAGTGATGGAGGAGTGATGGAGGAGTGATGGAAGAGTGATGGAGGAGTTATGGAAGAGTGAAAGAGGAGTGGTAAAGGAGTGGTGAATTGATGGCGTAGTGATGGTGAGGTGATAGTGGAATGTTGCAGAAATAAAAAAGTGGAGCCAAGACTGAAAACTCATTTTAATGTGGCGTCAGTTATGCAAAAATTAATAGGGGAGTTGATCAAGGAAAGGTGATAAAAAAGAAAAGATTAGAATGAATGATTAAGAAGAATGATTAGAACGAATGATTAGGAAGAATGATTAGAACGAATGATTAAGAAGAATGATTAGAACGAATGATTAATAAGAATGATTGAGGCGAATGATTAAGAAGAATTATTGGAACGAATGATTAGGAAGAATGATTAAAGCGAATGATTAAGAAGAATGATTGGAACGAATGATTAGGAAGAATGATTAGAACGAATGATTAAGAAGAATGATTAGAACGAATGATTAATAAGAATGATTGAGGCGAATGATTAAGAAGAATTATTGGAACGAATGATTAGGAAGAATGATTAAAGCGAATGATTAAGAAGAATGATTGGAACGAATGATTAGGAAGAATGATTAGAACGAATGATTAAGAAGAATGATTGGAAAAAATGATTGGAAATGGTACTTAGAAGAGATGAGTAGAAGAAATTATTATAAAAAAGTATTAAGAGAAATGATTAGAAAGAAGGACTGGAAGTGAAGACCAAAAGGGATGATTGAAAATGATGATTGAAAAAATGATTAGGAAGGATGATAAAGAGAGATGAGTGGAAAAAATGATTAAGAGTGAGGATAAGGAGGGATGATTAGGAAGGAGGATTAGGAGGGATGCTTAGGAGGGATGACCAAGAGGGATGATTAGGAGGGATGATTAGGAGGGATGATTAGGAAGGATAATTAGAAGGGATGATTAAGAAGAATGATAAGGAGAAATGATTAGAAGGGCTGATTAGGAGAGATGATTAGAAGGGATGATTAGGAGGGATGATTAAGAGGAAGGAAGAAGGAGACTGACACTCGACGATGCGTTGTTCGATGGGACCCGCCTTGGTGCCCCAGGACTCGGTGAGGTACTTGAGAATGTACTTGGTCGACTCAGTCTTTCCCGCCCCTGACTCGCCACTCACGATCACCGACTGACTCATGTGCAACAGCTGCATGTCCCTGTATGCTTTGTCAGCTGGGTGGTGTTGTTGTTGGTGTTTCTTGTGTTGTTGGTGTTGTTGCTGGTGTTGTTGCTGGTATTGTTGTTATTAGTGAAGTTGTTGTTGTTGTTGTTGTTATTGCAATGGTGTTGGTGTTGGAAATTGTGATATTTTTGTGGGTTTTATAGTTGTGACATTATTTTTTTGTAGTTGCTAAATGGTTGGGAGGTGGTTATGAGGATTTGTTGGGAGTTGTGAGAGTCAGAGAGGTTGTGAAGAGTCAAAGAGTGGAGGGGTGAACTGACCAATGGCGAAGATGTGAGGGGGCAGGGTTCCGAGGGACTTGCCACGGTAGGACTTGATGGTGTCGAGGGAGTACAAGTTCGACAGGTCCATGTACGGGTTCACCGCTATCAAGATGTTTGCCACATATGTCTGGTGTGTGTGTGTGTGTGTGTGTGTGTGTGTGTGTGTGTGTGTGTGTGTGTGTGTGTGTGTGTGTGTGTGTGTGTGTGTGTGTGTGTGTGTGTGTGTGTGTGTGTATGCGTGTGTGTGCACGTGCGCGCGCGATGAAGATGGTTGAGAATAGTCTGATTCAAAGGACAACTTGACTAACGTAAATGTGGTTCTTCATGTACCTCACTCGGAGGTTGTTCAGCAAGGTTGCCTCGTTGAGGTACATAAGGGAGCCTGTGTGCCACACACTCCATCACACACACACACACACACACACACACACACACACACACACACACACACACACACACACACACACACACACACACACACACACACACACACACACACACACACACACGCACGCACGCACGCACGCACACACACACACACACACACACACACACACGCACGCACGCACACACACACACACACACACACACACACACACACACACACACACACACACACACACACACACACACACACACACACACACACACACACACACATACACACACACACACACACACACACACACACACACACACACACACACACACACACACACACACACACACACACACGTACAGTTGTCTTCAACGCTCTTCTCTTCGTCATCGTCGGCAGGTTGCAGTCGGTCGAAGAGGGAGTTGATCTTCTGACCCACTCCTGGTTTCTGCACCACCTCCACCAACACTCCGTCGCTCGTTATGTCTACTATCTTGCCCAGCTTGAAGCTGCCAAGGTTGGTTGGGAGGGTTGGGTGGTTGGCTGGGAGGATTGGGTGGTTGGTTGGAAGGGCTGGGTGGTTGGTTGGGAGGGCTGGGTGGTTGGCTGGGAGGGCTGGGTGGTTGGTTAGGAGGGTTGGTTGGAAGAACTGGGTGGTTTTTTGGAAGGTTGGATGGTTGGTTGGAAGGTTGGGTGACATACCCATCAGTGGGGTGGGGCACCCATACTTTCTTGCCATCATCCATGCTGCCACTGAGTGTTGTGGTGAGAAGGAGTGGTAGAATACTTCGACAACTTATACCTTATCAGCACACACCAAACCACTCACAACTTATACCTTATCAGCACACACCAAACCACTCACAACTTATACCTTATCAGCACACACCAAACCACTCACAACTTATACCTTATCAGCACACACCAAACCACTCACAACTTATACCTTATTAGCACACACCAAACCACTCACAACTTATACCTTATCAGCACACACCAAACCACTCACAACTTATACCTTATCAGCACACACCAAACCACTCACAACTTATACCTTATTAGCACACACCAAACCACTCACAACTTATACCTTATCAGCACACACCAAACCACTCACAACTTATACCTTATCAGCACACACCAAACCACTCACAACTTTATACTTTACCAGCACACACCAAACCACTCACAACTTATACCTTATCAGCACACACCAAACCACTCACAACTTGATCTTCTCCAACTAACGCCAACTTGAAGGCTCTTCCCGGAGAGTGTCGTGTCAGTACGAAGCAAGGTGCCACTTCTGCTTGGGGTTGGTGGAAGGGAAATGCGCTTGCAAAGAATCAAAAAGTTAACCAAAATCCTTAGGTTTTTCTTCTCAGACCAGCAAATGAAATTTTCAATCAGCTTTTCAAGAGTTTATTTGTGAGTGCTTTGAAGAAGGCACTCAAACGTGTTTTAGTAGACTAGATCGGTCTAGCGCTTGAGATGGCAAACCCCAATAAATTTCAGTCTTAGTTATAATGAATCTTTTGTTGACAGTTGAAAAGTTCATTCGGAGTGATGAAGCGGATGAAGGGAAGAGGAGAGCTTGGAACCTGGTGAAGAGATCAATCAGGGACGAGAGAAGTGGTCGGAGTAAAAAGGCAACTCACGAGCGATGTGACGAATGTAGAATGCAGGCCCGCATGGCAGCAGCTGCACAATGCCAGCCTGTAGAGGCTCCTATTCATTCGGCCGTAAAACTCCTATGGTGGCAACTCTTTGGGAGCTGAACAATGGCCTTAGAGAAGCGAATATTCGGCTGAAATAAATGTGTAAGTATTTGCAAGTCGATGAGTGGCAGAGCGGTTTCATTGGGAATCTTTATCGTAGAAAGCCTGCCTTCTCGCTGTATCAAGCTATTCCTTTTATGACTGTGTGAAGTGTATGCAACATTTTGAGTGAGTAGACAAACGAGTAGACAAGTGAGTAGACAAATGAGTAGACAAGTGAGTAGACAAACGAGTAGACAAGCAAGTAGACAAACGAGTAGACAAGCAAGTAGACAAACGAGTAGACAAACGAGTAGACAAACGAGTAGACAAACGAGTAGACAAACGAGTAGACAAGTGAGTAAACAAGTGAGTAGACAAACGAGTAGACAAGTGAGTAGACAAATGAGTAGACAAACGAGTAGACAAACGAGTAGACAAACGAGTAGAAAAACGAGTAGACAAGTGAGTAGACAAGTGAGTAGAAAAGTGAGTAGACAAACGAGTAGACAAACGAGTAGACAAGTGAGTGGACAAACGAGTAGACAAATGAGTAGACAAGTGAGTAGACAAGTGAGTAGACAAACGAGAAGACAAGTGAGTAGACAAGTGGGTAGACAAGTGAGTAGACAAATGATTGGATAAGCAAGTAGACGAGTGAGTGGACAATCGGCACAAAAACAACTTGCACCAGCGAATTGCTCGTTGACACGCAACGAAATTATGAAGCGTCGGTGTCGTGTGCGAGTGAGTCACACAAAAACGTGCGTAATGAAGCGTCCACGTTGGCAAATGATTGAGAACAAGAACAAGAGAAGTTTTTTTAATCGTCACAAAGGCCAGACGCACATGCCTCGGCACCCTTGCTTGCAGACCAGCACATTCAATTGTATTCAAAGCAACATGATCATATGTATTATGTACAGCTTCATTGATTTGATTGGCAACAAATTAAGCATGAAAGTTGAAGGCTATATAAATATCCTTTGTTTTAAACTTTCGAAAATATTCAAACACCACCTTCAACGGGACTGACAACTTAACTAACTATCGATCCGTCTTCCTGTTGTTGCTGATGTTGATGTTGTTGGTGATGTTGATGTTGTTGGTGATGTTGATGTTGTTGCTGATGTTGATGTTGTTGTATTGTCCTGCAAGTGGCATGGATGGCAGAAGAGGCGGGTCGATGCAAGAGGACAAGCAAGGTGACATAACTTGCGGACAACCCCTATTCACCCTCGTCGTCGTCGTCGTCGTCGTCGTCTATTGCATCAACGGCACTGCCGGCGAGGCATGAAGTCCTTATTGAACTGGACTGGTAGGTGTCGTCTGGAAGCAGGCCATGTCTGAAAGCAAAAAAGAGAGAATGAGGAAGAAGAAGCAAGAAAGAATGAAAAAGAAAAATGAAAAAAGAAAGGAAGGAAGGAAGGAAGAAAGGAAGGAAGGAAGAAAGGAAGGAAGGAAGGAAGGAAGGAAGGAATCTAATCTAAGCAAGGCATTCGTAACGCGTCCTTTAGCACTGTTTATAGGTGGTCCCATGGAAACGGTTTTACTCGCTGTGGGCTACTAGAAGACTGGACATTCTAGGACGGCATCTGTACTTTAATTGAGTTGCCACTTTTAGAACTCAAACCTGGGCTCACCCGATCACACTTTACAGCGGAATAGGCCAATCATTATGTCGCAGGCGCAGAAGTGTTGAACAAAAAAAAACCATAAGGTTACGAGTAGTCAGTGTAAAATATGGATAAAATTTACCATAAAAACAGATTCAAACTGGTGAAACTTTAAACTGTTTAGAGTATGAATAAATCAAGGGAATACTGAGGTGTATAAAATGGTTTACAATCATATCAAATAACTATTGAGAAATCTTTCAAATTATAGAAAATGTCACAAAAAATAAGAAAGAGGAGAACAAAGACAAATTAAACAAACATTAGGAGCGAACTTGACCATAGAAGCGAATCAGTGAGGCTCAAAAATTTGTGATAAAGTTTATAATCACATGAGAAAACTATAAAAGAATGTTTGATTTTTCTAAAAATGCCACAAAAATCAAAATTAAAAACCAAAGTTAGACCAACCAAAATTGTTGCTACAAGGTATTCAGGTCGACAGATAAGAGCAAAATTTACTACAAAATTGAAATAGGAACGTAAGAGATTGGAATATAATAATTGTCCTAAGCACATCCAATAACTATTGAAGGATGTTGCATCCTCGTGAGATGAGCCTGATGCAGGAGTCAAGGAACATTTCTTATGCATTTTCTCTTCAGCCATAGTCACAGAAAAGCCATCGGTTGACCATTTCAGCCTACTGTTACTAATTTCAAGCGAAAAAGGCGGAGGAATCTTCGTAAACAGCACAAACTATAATTCTCGAAAAAGACTATTGTAAAATTTATTTATATCCCTTATAAATAATATTTGAAACTCAAAATTTGAAATTATTAGTGAAAACAGTTAAAATAGATGAATTAAAAAAAGCAGACAAAAACGGCCATACTAGAACCAGAAAAAAGAGGTCGAGAAAAGGAAGGAAAAACGAGAAAGAGAAGAAGAAAGAAAGGAAGGAGGAAGAAAAGAAGAAGGAGGAAGAGAAAAAGGAGGAGGAAGAAAGGAAGAAGGAGGAAGAGAAGAAGGAGGAAGATAAAAAGAAGGAGGAAGAGAAAAAGGAGGAAGAAAGGAAGAAGGAGGAAGAGAAGAAGGAAGAAGAAAGGAAGAAGGAGGAAGGAAACCCTGCACAGAACAATAAACAGAACGTTACACAATTGGTGACTCACTCAACGAGGAAGGATTCGACATCGGAGGCACAAAAGTCTTCCCCGAACTCCTGCCTCAGCTTCACGAAATTGCCTATCAACTCGCCTCCCTTGTACACCTGCATGGCTGGAACACCACTGAGTGACTGTAGGTGGTGAATGATGAAGGATGGATGCTTAGGTTGATAGTGTATGACTGGGTGATGAAGTGAAGACGAATGGATGGATGGATGAACAGATGGGTGGATGGATGGATGGATGGATAGGTGATGAAATAAATGAGAAAGTGGAGAAGAACACACAAAGTTGACACTGAGAAGTGCCTGAGAGGCGTCGAGGGAGCAGAACTTGACTGCAGGAAAAGTGCATGACAGTGTGGCCAGGCACTCGTGCATCCTATTGCACGCCTTTATGCCCTGCGAGGAAGAGTGGTGAGGGGAAGTGAGGAGTGGTGAGGGGGTGTGAGGAGTGGTGAAGGGAAGTGAGGAGTGGTGAGAAGATGTGATGAGTAGTGAGGGGGTGTGAGGAGTGATGAAATATGTGAAGGGTTTACACCTTTTTGTAGATATGGACGACCACAGTGGTGCGGGCATCTTCTTTGTCAATGGCATCCAAGAAAGAATTTCTGTCCAGAGCAAGCACTCTGCCAAACTTTGGTCTGTTTGAGGTGCCATAGTGGTGGTGGTGGTAGTGAAGGTAGGTGTAATGATGCAACATGGAAGTGATGATGCAACAGGAGAGTGATGATGCAACAGGAGAGTGATGATGCAACAGAGGAGTGATGATGCAACAGAGGAGTGATGATGCAACAGGAGAGTGATGATGCAACAGGGAAGTGATGATGCAACAGGGTAGTGATGAACAGTGACTCACAAAGAAGAGGCTTGCTGTCGAAGTGCCTCAAAACGCTTGCGTCGGTACATCTGCATGAACTCTTCATCCAAGGCATCCAAGTCCTCTTCAGTTTCCTCAACAAACTGCTCATCTTTTAGTCGTTCCTCCTCATCCTGCGCCTGCTCAAGGAAGAAAACCTCACTGCACCAACTACTGAACCAACCACTTCACCACTTTTGCCATTTACTCCTGCATGCATGCTCCCAGCAGGCCACAATATAACACAATGCATGACAGTTTTGAAAATCAAAGAAAAAACCAGTCAATCATGAGTGGTGAAATGGAGGAATGGAGTCAGTCATGAGTGGTTTCAGAAAGAAATAAAGATTTTAGTACCGAAAAAAGATATAAAAAACTTTTTCATTGAAATAATAAAAATTTTAAATCTGATTTAATGGGCACCAGAGGTTTCACGGGCAACAAAGAGGTCACAAACACTGGTGCGGCAGGTGATGGCCAGTCTTTTAGCCAGCAAAAGCCGCTCTTTCTCTGTTTCCTGCCTCCACTCACTCTGCAACTGCTTGTAACGTCTCCAATCTTCCACCACCCCTTTAGGTCCTGTCTGAAATCAATGAACAATGCACGACAGGATCGCCAAGTCGACCATATCAAATTTTCAACTTACGGTTTTTTAGTTTGAATGGAAGTATGTTTGTATACTCACATTGGGGGCTCCGTCGGAATGCAAAGGGTGTGTTCGACTTGAGTTACCTTCAGGCGTCTGTTGCGTCTTGCTTTCCTCAAACTTATCGCTAGAATCATCTCCTTCGTCTTCACTACTACTGCAGTAATAGTCGGTCTTCTCGCCCAAAATGCGATCATCAAAATTCAAAGCCATCAGGTTCAACTACAAACTAGAATTCTCAAATAACATTTAAAAACTAAAAGTGAAACTAGGTTTTAAAAAAATATTCGTCTTTTAGAAAAGATTTTATAAATTTTTATCTAGATCATTAATTTTTTTCAAGTTCATGAAAATTTTGATTTTTTGCTCCATGAAAATTGATTATGATCTAGACTGTAAAGCGTTAAACTCGTTGTTTGATTCCCAACTTTGGAAAGGTTAGAATTGTAAAACTACCCTGAAGTGGCTTAGTAAAATTAATACGGTTTTTCTGGAGACGACTGATGTTTGCTAGTCGCGCCAAAAAAATACATTGGGTAGATGAGGTTGATAGTTTGCTTTCAACTATTGGTTTTTTATTCTGCAAAGCACTTAAAATATGCAAAAACAGCTTTTTAATTACTATTTAATCAACTCAAGTTAAACCATGGGCATCACGTACTAATCAAACCCAAATTTAAGCATGTCTGGAAAGTACTGCCCATTAACAAATATTTGCTTGAAAATTACACTAAAGCCGTGTACCAAATTCGGTTTGATATGTCGAAAACATTCGGTAATGAAGATCTGGAGCGCTTGAAAGCTTCCGCGTTTGAGGCTCTTTTGTGCGTTGTATTGACACGGCTTCAATCTAAGCAAATCTAATAAAATAACTTGTATCGTGCTGATTCGACACTGTTTCAGAGCATTCCGCTACGAACTGTTTAAACAACAGTTTTAAAATCTTTACGAAATGAAAGTAGAGAAGTGATAGTGGTAAGATTGGGAGAAAGAGTTCCATAAAAAGGGGCCACAGTAGGAAAGTGCAGATTTTGCATAAGTACTATTAGATGGCATCCTAAAAAATGAGAATAAATAAAAGATCTCAGTTCCTTACGAGGAGGAAACTTAAAAAGGTCAGCTAAGTAGTTAGGTGAGTGATCATTTTTTATTTTGAACATGAGTGCAGATTTTGAAAACTTATTTTTTAAAGAGGCAACCAGTGTAAAGAAATAAGAATGGGAGTTAGAAGAGAGAATTTATGAGTGCCAGAAACTAAGCGGGCAGCGCTATCAAAAGCTTTGGTGAGAGTGAAAAGTGGTCTCCGGAATTTCATAGTATAATTACAAAGAACAAATCAAGACAAAATCAACAAAAAACTATTAATTTGAGGGTCGGATTGTCTAGGAAATATTTCAGTCACTTGATAATTGCTCAAGCGTTCAGCAAACCTAATGACTGACGAATGATGATTGGATAAAAACGAAAAAAATCATAACCCGATTAATCACATTTTTGCGTATCACAAAATCAATAATTTTGAAAATCCGTGGCTCAACATGCGAGCGTTAGCCGGAGGATTTGAAGGGAATAGGTCTTTGAAGGTGTGAATGAGGTGTTTCAAATAGTAGTGGAGGTGATGGGGGGATGTAGAGAACATTTTAACAAAAGTCACAAAACAATCTTTTTCAAGGTATTATAATAAAACAAAAATAATAAAATTTTAATAAAAATTTAAAAAATTATAAAATAAATGAATAAAATAACTTGAAAATGGATAGCAAACAAGAGGGAACATGGAAGGCAAGCAAGGCAGGTTGTCCAAGAGGTATCAGGCTGCTTGGCTAATCAAGGGAACATAAGACTAATGATCGAAAACTGAGGTTGGCTGCAAGCTTGCCAAGTGCATCTTTCATCGACAGCAGTAATGCCACTATAATAATATTCGTGTTTGTATTTTATTGTATTGTATGGTGGGTGTTAGTTTGTGGCGTGTTAGTGAGCTCAACTCATGGAATAATGGACAATGGTGGAAGGTGAAAAAAAAAAGAAAAATGAAGAAAGGGAAAAAAAGAAAAAAAAGAAGAAGAAAAGAAGAAAAAGGAGAAGAAATAGGAAGAGAAGGAAAAAGAAGGAGGCTACTTGAGGTTGTAATACTTGGATGGCACAAAGGGCATCTTGGAGAGAAAGCAGGGGTACATTTTTCTACGCACCTCCACTTTTAACTCGCTTTCCTTGGCCACCGCTGAATCCACGTACGCCATGGCGACGTTTTTGTTGAGGACGGGGGACGGACAGCCGCTGGTCACCTCGCCTACCTGCCTCTGGCCGTCCTTGTCGTAAATGGCCGCGTGAGCTGCAGGCGTGGTGTAGAGTTGAGTTGGGTGTGGTGGTACAACAGAAGAGTGCAACAGAGGAGTGCAACAGAGGAGTGCAACAGAAGGGAGGCAACAGAAGGGAGTACAACAGAAGGGGTACAACAGAGGGAGGCAACAGAAGGGGTACAACAGAGGGGTACAACAGAAGGGGTACAACAGAGGGAGGCAACAGAAGGGGTACAACAGAGGGGGGCAACAGAGGGGTGCAACAGAGGGGTGCAACAGAGGGGTGCAACAGAGGGGTGCAACAGAGGGGTGCAACATAAGGGGTACAACAGAAGGGAGGCAACAGAAGGGGTACAACAGAAGGGAGGCAACAGAAGGGAGGCAACAGAAGGGGTACAACAGAAGGGGGTACAACTGGAAACCTCTGGCAGGGGGTCCAGTGGAGACCAAACCAACTCTCTTTTTCTGCGGCTTGTCCTTGAGCTGCTTTAGCACCACTGGAGCCCCTGGGAAGTCACAGGCTGTCCTGCGTCGTTTGCCTGCGCAGTTAAATGGGTGAATGTGATAAGGTGCATTTGATTGGTGGAAGGTCTATTGGGTGCCTGTGATTGGTGGAAGGTCTATTGGGTGCATGTGATTGGTGGAAGGTCTATTGGGTGCATGTGATTGTTGGAAGGTCTATTGGGTGCATGTGATTGGTGGAAGGTCTATTGGGTGCATGTGATTGGTGGAAGGTCTATTGGGTGCATGTGATTGGCGTTTACATCCCAGAGAAAGGTTGAGACGGAGAGCTCGAATTTAAGTTGAGAAAAACGAAGGTACGAGTGAAAAGAGAAGCTTGTGTGACAACGTCACAGAGGGACTTATGCAGTCCTGGTGAAGAAGAAAAAAAGAAAGAAAGAAGAGAGAGAAGGCGAAGTTGGGAGGACGCACCGATGGTCCAGGCGAGGGCTGCCTCCACTGGGGTAGTCTTCTCGTCAATGTCGCTGCCGTACAAACACAAGCCCGCCTCCAGTCGCAAGCTGTCTCTTGCGCCAAGGCCTGCCAGTCTGTTCAGTAATGTTGTTGCAGTGGTGTTGTTGCAGTGGTGGTGTTGCAGTGGTGGTGTTGCAGTGGTGGTGTTGCAGTGGCGTTGTTGCAGTGGTGTTGTTGCAGTGGCATTGTTGCAGTGGTTTTGTTGCAATGGTGGTGTTGCAGTGGTGGTGTTGCAGTGGGAGTGTCACCTGATGGTTTCGTTGTCTGCTTCGAGCAACAGTTCCACTAAGTACACAGCACTGTCGTTTGGCAGACACAACTGCAAAGTGCAATATTAATTGCAACATGCAACATTTATTGCAGCATGCAACATGCAACATTTGTTGCACCACACTGGCACCCACCTCGAAGCCGTCTTCGCCAGTGTAGCCACACCTGGTGAAGCGCACCCCCTGCACGTCAAAGAGTCTGCCCACTTGAGAAGACATGAAGGGCATCTCACTCAAGTCAAGGTTCGTCTGCTTTTGAAGCACTCCTGCTGCTGCGGGTCCTGAAGGGAAATAAGAAAAAAAGAAGGAGGAAGAGGAGCAGAAAGAGAAGGAGGAGAAGGAGGAGGAGGAGGAGGAGGAGGAAGAGGAGAAGGAGGAGGAGGAGGAGGAGGAGGAGGAAGAAGAGGAGGAGGAGGAGGAGGAGGAGGAGGAGAAGGAGGAGGAGGAGGAGGAGGAGGAGGAAGAGGAGGAGGAGGAGGGGGAGAAGAAGGAGGAGAAGGAAAAGGAAGGGAAGGAAGAGAAGGAGGAAAAAGAAAAGAAGAAAAAAAAGTAGAGGAAGAAGAAGAAAAGAAGAAGCACCTTGCACAGCCACCAACGACGCGTCGATCTTTTGCACTTGCACATCATGTCCTTCCGCCACAAACCGAGTGCACTTGTCCTGTGGTGTTTGTGGGTGTTTGTAAAGTGTTTGTGGGTGTTTGTGAGATGGTTTTGGTGTTTGTGAAATGTTTGTGAGATGTTTGTGAAATGTTTGTGAGATGTTTGTTAAATGTTTGTGAAATGTTTTTAAGATGTTTGTGAGATGTTTGTGAAATGTTTGTGAGATGTTTCTGAAATGTTTGTGAGATGTTTTTAAGATGTTTGTGAGATGTTTGTGAGACGCTTGTGAAATGTTTGCGAAATGTTTGCGAAATGCTTGTGAGATGTTTGTGAGATGTTTGTGAAATGTTTGCGAGATATTTGTGAGATGTCACCAAAAGCTGGATACGACCTTCATGTGTTTGAAATCTTTGTCAGCACAGCCTGCATTCGAAACCACATAGAGGTAATCGGCTGATGTTTTTGTGACTACCAGGTCGTCTATGATGCCCCCCTGGTCATTGAGGAGGAGGCTCAAGGAGGACCTGTATGGCATTTGTAGCACTCCTGAAAGCAATCCTTGTTATCTTTTTCAACTCATTCAACCCTTCTTTGTTGACCCTTCCTCCTCTTCAATCAACCTTTTCCACACCCTCATCACCCCACCAACCTACCAATTACCCGTAAACCCACAAACCCACCAACCACTCTACCCATTATCTTAGCAACCATCCCACCTACAATCCAACCTACCCACCCTCAATCCCCACCCACCCTCAACCACCACTCACCGGTCTTCAAGGAGGCCTTCCAGGTCAGCCACCACAAGGCTTTCAAAGAACTTCACTCGATCCCTGCCACTCACCTTCGTCTGCAACATGTGTGATACGTCAAACAGCGAAGCTTTTTCTCTGCAGAGTGGTGACAGAGCCATTTTGAGTGTAAGCTTGAATGGGTGAAACAATGCATGACTGAATAATTTTCGAGATTAATGGCCTTTGATGAGCAAGCTGGCTTTAGGCAAAACCTGGTGTAAAGATGTGACTGAATGATGGACATGTCAGAGTACTGCACCGGCAAGTGCCAGCCTGCAAAGTCCACCATGCGCCCCCCTTTCGAGATGTGAAACTCGTGCAGACGAGTACACTGAATCTTTTTCGATTGGATAAAATGTCAAGAAAATTCAAATAGTTGTTTTCTTGATAGAAAATTTTAAAAAAGAGTTTGGAAATTATATGAAAACTTATTTTTTTACAATAGACGTATGTATGCAGCGGTCCTTACAAAGCTACAATTTCATCACAAAATAATGAAAAGCTAAAATGTGCAATATAACCTGAGATGATAAACAACGAGGTAACATTTGTGAGAGTGTTCTCACCGCGCCCAAAAAAAGCTTTTGTTTCAAAAACATAGCCATTATCTCAAAAAACAACTTTATAACAAATGACACTCAAGTTATTGCATAAATTTGAGTTGTTTATAACTTTTTCATCGGTTTTATTGAAATACTGGCCGATTTTCTAACGCTACAAGGTAGAAAAAGAAAGGCCAAATCACGAACCCAGGCCAACAAACAGTTCAATCAGTGTTACGAAGACCTTCAGACCTAAATTTTTTTCTTTTTCTATTTATTAATCATTAATTAATAAATTTGCAATTTTAAAATTTAAAATGGAAAAAGTTTCTAGATTTTCAAAAATAAAATGCCTATTCATCATTAAGAGTATTCTTTGCAATTATTATCATGTTTTACCTTATTTGATATCGCTCAGCTTTAGGCTACAGATTTTACGATCGCATAGATACTCATCTATTCACATTTAAAAACAATTTTGACATCAATTTTGGTTTTATTCTAACATCCGGAACGGTTGTAATTTTTTCAAATGGATAAATTCATAGGAAGCTTAGTTTCGCTGAATTGTGGGGAAAGTCTAGGGGTTTACCAAGGAAGAGTAGAAGCTATAAATACGTACAACAACACTCTTACCATTTCGAATACTTTTAAAAATGGCTTGCCTTATAAGCTTTCCCAAGTGACACTGAGGTCTCGCAACTTCACACATAATTTATCATTAAGTCATTTATTCCTATTATTCATTCAACTTTTCTGATAAAATTGTTTTTTACGTTTATACTTCTTATGCATTTTCACCAAATTTCGTTTTAAACAATATATTCTTCTACTTGAACCATTCAGGTCTCAAGACATAACAGAGTTGGAAATCATATCAGAGCAAGAGAAGGTCCCACTGGGCACCAACCACTTAGCTTCCATTCAGCAACAAACACCAACCACTTCCCCCAAGAGAGCCCATCTTCACTCTTCAGCCACCACTCCCAGCAACAAAAAGTGCTGTTTTTCGAAAACATTTTTCAAGTCTCAACAAAACTTGTTTGTATGAATATATAGGAATATTCATAGCACTGATTTTTTCAGGTACACGAAGTCGTCAACATCCGAGCACTACCAAGGTGTTTTGCCACCCAACATGCACCACTTTCTTCCACCAAACACATGTATGTCTTTCTCCACCTGCATTCAAATTGCCAACCATCATCTGTCCAATCTTTCCATTTCACTTGTCCATCCATCGATGGATTCATTTACCCTCTTTTTCAAACTTCTTTCTCCTCAATCTGTTGCATCAGGCATCCTCCTCCTTTCTAATCAACTGCTGACTGCATTTTCGTGATGAGCCAATCTTCCTACAGATGCCTCTTTCGCTGACTCTTCAGGGGACCCTCACAGGAATCATCGCAAGGGCAAGGTCATTGCCTCTTTCAGCGAGCATGATGACCGACACTTCAAAGGTTTATGCTTCCTTATTAAGACTTGTTCTCTCAATGCCCTTTTTTCATTGACAGCTCTGAAGCAGCGAGACACCGAATGTTTCCAGCGGTGCGAGGGGGACTTTGAGGAGGAGTTTGACTTTGAAATGAACCTCTCACTCTTCCAGAAGCTGCCTAACAACCAGTCGAGTGACTCTCGAGAGGCCCGACTCAAGTACAAGTGTCACGAGAACGTCATCAAGGCCTGTCAGGTGTCTTTCAGACAGGTCTTCTTTTTTAGCCACCCTCCCGGCTCCATCTCCTCTTTCCCCGTGCCTCTTTCTCTTCCCAATCCACCCACCCTCCCCCACCTCAATCCACCTTCCTCCACTTGCATCTTCGGCGAGTACATCACCGATGCAGGCTTTCTTCTGCCAGGCGTTTCAGAGGCTGTGCGAGACCATCTCATTGCTTTGGCAACTTCTGGTGGATTCTCATTGTTACGTGTGGTCGAGTCGTATGGTCGGGACATAGCTGAGGCAGTGATGCAGTACTTGGGAGGCAGTGCCCGGTAGGTTTTCTTCTTCCTTTTCCTTTTTTTTGTCCTTTCCTTTCTTCCTTCTTTCCTTTCTTTTCTCATTTTTTCTTCTTTTCTTTCTTCTCTCTCTTCTCTATTATTCCTTCTCTTCCTTCTTTCTTCCTTTCTTCTTTTCTTTCTCTTTCTTTTTTTCCTTTTTTCCTTTGTTTCATCCATCTTTCTTTCCTTTTTTTGTTCTTATTTTTTTCAATAATTTTTCAGGTTTGAAGCAAAAAATGCTCATCAGAAGCCTTTGATAGTAGTGCTCCTGTCTACTTCTTGTCTTCCATGGGTGTCCGCAGCAGCCCTCAACAGTGCTCGCCACCTCGCCAACAGGGCGGCAGATGTGCGAGTGTACCTCATGCCTTCACAGCCCCTGAGTGCCCTTCTCAGTGACGAACTGGCCCTCTTTGCCCTCACCACTACTGGTCGAGTTGTTCCCCACTTCAAAGGTCCTCAAACGCCTTTGAATCTCTTGCAATCATTCATTTCCACCATCAGTCACTCCACACACTCTGATCATCACTCTCATCACACCAGATCTGCCCTTGGAGCGTGGCTTGGATATCGTCATTTCCACCCTCAACAGCCCCCCACAATCAAATAACCACTCACCTGCTTCCAAAAATATCAACAATGATGAATTGTCCACCGAAACAATTCTGAATCGCATTTCCAAGCTGACCTCTCCCATTTTCGCAGTCGAACCTTCCAGCCATTCAACCTTCCCAACGTACAAACGTTCATTTGTGTGTGCTCTCCCCCTTTGGTTGCCTCATTCCAGCTTTGGGCAGGTATGACCATCATTACACCCTTGTTTTTTATTGCAACACCATGTAACACACCTTGCACACTCCACAACTTTACTTTATTGCAACCACTCCAAGGTGTGCTACTGTGACCTGGGCTTTCCTGCGGACTTGTACGCCAAGGCGGGCATCTCTTACAGATCTCCCTTCTTCCACCGTTTTTTCCTTCCTCTCCATTGCTATCAAAATCGTCGTGGTGGCGACCAAAGTGTTACTATTAGTTCGGCGATAAGTGATGAACGACCTTGATGAAACGAAATTATTAAAAAACATCAAACTGTCATATTTAATTATTTATTATTATATTGTCTTTTCTATCAAATCAAAACCAGATTAAATAGATTATCTTAAAAAGACTAAGAAATAAACCAGTCATACAAAAATATTTAAAAATAAAACACTTTAATTTGGCACAAAAAAATTACTTGAGGTTCTATAAATTTGCCCTCCCCATTTCATCCGCTACCGGAGCCTCAGCGTCACTCGCACAGCCTCGAAGTTCTATCGCCCGTTTCGCTTCAATCAATTTAGTATGGACCAACTTATAAAGGAAATAATCTTGATAGGTTATATGGTATCAATATAGATCCTAAGTTATTCAACCCTAATACTTATGTTTCCCATATCGAGACCCACCATCTTGGTGTTATTGCCTTGCCTTTTAACATAGCCCCATCTCGACAATATTAACCGTTCAATTCACACCTACCGCCGTCGACATCCCAACCAACATGAGGCATGTCTCGATTACTTATCATCAAGCTCTTTTAACCTAACATATGATAATATTACAGAATCAGTTGATTCTTTCTATACTACAGTTGATAGTATTTTAATCAAGTTTCATCCTCTTAAACAAATAACCATAAAATCATCTGATCCTCCATTTATTAATCCATTTGTTAAATCAATTCTCCGTCAAAAAAACTGTCTCATGAGAAAGGGACAGATACACCAGGCTACATCAATCACTAATCAAATCAGAAGTATTATTATAACTTCTAACAAACTTTCATTAGCTCATAGTAAAAAAGGCAGCAAAGCAATGTGGAGCACAGTGAACAAACTACGTGGAAAAATTCCTTTTTCAAACGCTAACTCCAACATTGAAGCCGATAAATTCAATAGCTATTTTGCTTCTATATCTAACTCATGCAACTATATAGAAACCCACAAATAAGCTATCAGCACCACACAATATTAATTATATCACATCTTCCACTGTATATTATATTCTCAATAAAAATTGCCTCAAAAAAACAGGATCTGATGGTCTTACTTCCTCTGCAATCTGTGAGCCCCTGTCGACCATCTACAACAACTGCATCAATCAGGTCTTTTTTCCAGCTCAGTGGAAAAATAGTATTATTAACCCTATTAAAAAATAAACTCAGTGGCCGTATTGTCCTCGACCAACCGCTTTCTGCCTGCCCGCATGTATTGGACGCACTTGGCCCTGCTTGGGCATTTGGCATCGGCAGCAGACCCGGCTGTTTTTACAGCTGCTTTTAGAGTCGGTGTGCCCACAACCAAAACACTTGAAGCACCTGAGGATCTGAACTCTATTTTTGTAAGGGTGTGCCGAGAAAAGGAGGAAGACCCTCTTATCATTCTTCTCTCAAAATTGTTTGTGACGTGGCCGGCGCCATAAGCACGGCCACGTCACAGTTTTCCCAGCTATTGCTAAATCCTCGTCACACTTTTAATTTTTCTCATTCGCCAGATGCAAATAAAAGATCCTTTTTGGCAACCAAGGCGTCTAAAATGTTTCTCATGGTCAGGTCGGACGATACGTTATGTATACCGTCACCGTGGGATCTAAACCTATTGAGCTCGAAAAGACCAACTTTGACTTGATGAGGTCTTTGGCCTTCTCTTGCTCCACTTCAGCCGTCACATCGACCACGAGGAAGTTTTTTTTTAACATGCAATATTTCTCAACAGTTTTTCGATGTGGGACTGAGGTTTTCTACTTACTCTCGTTTTTAAGATACCTTTTAATAGTATTTACTCTAAATTTGCACTTTCCTATTGTGGTCCCTTCTATGTAACTCTCTTTCCCACAATTTCACTTTTATTACTTTTCTTTTTTCATTTCGTAAAGCCTTCAAAACTTTGTTGTTTAAACAATTCTTAGCAGAGCCCTCTTGAACAGTGTGGATCAATGCTATTAAAATGATTCGATTAGATTAGATTAGATGATTTTAAACTATTTTAGATTTCTTCGTATTTACTTGATTTAGCTCAGACATTCATATTCTTAACTTTTAAAATTTTATCAGTTCGTTCTTATTGTTTATGGTCAATTTTGTTTTTATTTTTTACTAACTATTCGTAACTTTGCGGCGTATTGATTGGCCTGTTTGGCTGTAAAGTGTGGTTGGGTGGGCGCATATTTGAGTTCCGAAAGCGGCAACTCAATTAAAGTACAGATGCCGTTCTAGAGTGTCCAGTCCTCGCGAGTAAAACCCTTTCCATGGGAGCACCTTTGAACATATTGCTAAAGGGCACGTTACAAATGTCATTATAAGATTAGGTTAGAAGGTGTAAGGTAGCTTTAGGGAGTCCATGGTATAGCGTTGCTGTAGTCAAAGCGAGATAGAATAAGCGTAGAGACTAGCAATTTTTTTATAGTCTTTATTGAAGAAAACCCATACAAACGCTGGAAATAACACAATACAAAGTGAAAAATCAAAATGAAAAAATAAATAAAATAAAAAAAAACTGAATGTCATAGGAATTGTCTGTTGCAAGAAATCAAAAAATTGAGGGTGGAACTTTCGGAATGGTTTGATTGCTTGATGCCAAAAATGCTGGAATGCTAAAAATTATGCGCTAAAAATTAAATGCGCTACAATCTGATTGTAAAAGATTAGATTCGAAATTTTTGTGTAGCGTTTCCTAGGTTACTCAATGTTTCGAGTCATACCATAGATCATTTTAGTTTAAGTTTTCGATGTACTTGAACGATAATATAACTCATTTCAGGATAGATTTTAAACATGATCTTGCGGGGATGCTTTTCCAATGTTTTTACAGCAAACTCAAGTGAGTTGATTTATTTCAGTTTGCATTTCTGTTTTTGATTGCTCAGCTAAATAATCTGTTTTTCCCACAACATTTCAACATCTGACCTTTTCTGTGCTAAGCGGATAATAAACTTAATTCAACTGTTTCAAACAACTTCATAGCTTTGCATTTGCAATAATGAAGAATAATGTCTACAATGTGATTCATTGTAATCTCAATCTGTTCACCTCACAGTTCAGGCGTTCACACCAAGTGGAATTTCGTTGTTGCTCAGTGCTCCCAAACAAGCTTTCAACAATGCAATAATCAGCAAGCGGCATACCTCCTTTATGAATCAAGGTTTTTACTTTATAATTTCACAGTCAACAAGAATTAGAGTGTGAAATTATTGTTTTAGTGAGTGCCAGTGAAGTGTGGGCAGGAGCCACCGGGGTCAGCAATGCAGGCAAGAAAAAAGGACGTGGCAGGAGGGTGGGTAGAAAAAAGATCACTGATCTCAATAAAGGACAACACTTGGGTTCAGGTTAATATTCCTTTCATAAATTTTAAAGCTTATACTTCAATTTTCAAACCTTACCAAAAAACACAGGTCGAGACAATATGAAGTGGCCTGGACTCAACAGTCCAGTCATCGTGGACCACAAACTGGTGCAACAAACTAAACTTCCTGCGGACCCACACAGGTTTCAAGCCATCTCACTCTTACGAGACCAATCCAGCAAGGTGAAGTATCAACGCTTGGGACCACTTGAGAGGGGCTTCTCAGGGCCTTACATGGCTGGTAGATCAATTGGACCTCCCCAGCCCATTAATGACTGTTTGTGCTCTAAACCCCATGAAACAGCACTTCATTAATCTTTCTTCATATTTTCAGACATTTTTGAAGGCTTTGATTCCAAGGTGCTTGAGGTAAGAACTCTGCTTCTTCACATCACTCCATTATTTTCTAACAAACATTTGAGTGCAGCAAAAGATGGTGACGAACATGACAAGCAGCCAAGGTCGCAAGCGCAGAATCTCAATCTTCATTGTCACCGGCAACAAGAATGGAGTTGCTGGTACATGCATCATTCCACTTCTCATGTTCTTTCGTCACTGTACAGCTGATGCTTGCTACTCAAACACACACACACACACACAGGCTTTGGTCTGGGCAAGGCAACATCACAGCATGCAGCGATGAGAATGGTAGCAAAGAGAATAAATAAAAAAAGAGCACCAATAAAAATAATGATAATAATAATATTAATAGTAATACCAATGACAAACTGCATCACAGGCACTGAACCGGGCATCCCAGAAGCTGGTGTACATACCACGCTTCGAGGACCACACCGTGTACCATAACATGTGGAGCCAGTTCCAACGCTCCAAGATCTTCATCCACAAGAAACAGAAGGGTGCCATTCAACTAACCACACCAAACACCCACACCATTCACACAAGTACATAACACTCATGCAGGTTTTGGCTTGCGATGTCACAGAGTGTTGAAGGCCATTTGTGAGACCATTGGCATCTCAGACCTCCATTGCAAGGTCTTGTCTGCTCTCATGTTACACGCAACTCATTGTTCTCACGTATCACACATTTCCTTGTTCTCACGTGACACACAACTCACCCGCCTCTCCCCTCAGGTGGAGAACAGCACAACCAACGTGCAGTCAATCACCAAGGCATTTTTCAACGCTCTCATCAACCAGGTGCGCCACTCCTCCATCTCCTCGCCACCTCCCACTCTTCCATCTCCTCACCACCTCCCACTCTTCCATCTCCCACCACCTCCCACTCTTCCATCTCTTCACCATCTCCCGCTCTTCCATCTCCTCACCACCTCCCACTCCTCCATTTTCTTCAACACGCCATCTATCACAGGAGACTCATGCAGAGCTGGCTGAGAGGATGGGTTACCACTTGGTGGAAATGAAAAAGGAGGAGGAGTTGCGGCCTCGAGTGCTTGCCTCGGCAACCAACATCAAAGAGCAACCGATCAGGGACGAGTTTGAAGACTTGGAGGTGGGCACAATTTTTCAGAACTGGCTGTTGCTATCTTGGTAGCAGCGTGGTTACACATTGGCAACGAACCCCACTCAGATGGATTTTGAACGCCTTTACTATGGGGGCCGCTGTGAGCTGCAGAGGGCCTCAGTGTCAGGCTATGACTTGAGCAACAAGCACCACGTGAGGGCACTCAAGAAAAAGGTGGCCGCACGCAACCAGCCCCAAGCAGCCATCCTCCGTGCAGCTGGACTGACATAAGACAATCAGTTCATTCTCGTTTTTCTCATTAAAGCTGTAGGGCTTCCCATATTTTTTTCAACGTCCAAATTTGTTCAATTATATGTAGTAAAAATTATAAGATAAAAAGTTAAAATCCTTTCAGAGTCAAAAATTGTTCTATTTCGTCTGTATGAATGCCTCTGATCCAAACCTGCCGAGTTGAAAAGAGGACAAAGGTTACAATAGCGGCATGGTATTGGAGAGGTAGGTGACACACCTTGCAGCAAACCTCATTAACCATGGTGTACACTTTGGTGCCTGATTTCTGCTCCAGAAAGCTCCTAAGGTCGCTTTCAAACTGCTGTTGTGTCAGTGTTGCATTCGATCAAGAAATAGTCACTTGAATTAAAATAATAAGTTTGCACCTTGATGTCTCCCATGATCCGCTTGACCACTGTAAACTTCCTGTTGCCTCCATTCAGCATCTGATAGAAGTGTTCAGGGGATTGGTGTCTGATGTCATTTCTAAGACAAGTGAGTGCAGACCTTGTAGTAGAGAGGGAAGTTGTGGAATTTTGTACGACGCACTCTGTATACCTCATTGGCTTGAGCCTCTTAGGTAGTGCCATTTTGGTTATGTTGTATAATGCTTTAGAAAAATTTTAATCAATTTTGGAACCTTTGGGGGGGAACCAGCCAGAAGGAGTCGGGTATGAAGCGTGGTATGGTGGAGTAGGCACAGTGACTAGCGGTAAAATGTTTTGCACTGCCTTCCAGTCAATCGGGTCTTGTGATTCGATATAAGATGTTCTTTTGGGCTCCAAGGGTTTAATCACATGTTCACCCCCTGCACTGTATTCAAAGTCGTATGGCTGTTTCTGTCGTGATTTTTAAAATAATTATTAAATTCGGAAAAAATGGCTGTAAAATCCTTACTTCTTTTAGAAATTGGTAAAATTTGAAAGCCGAGGATTGTCTTAAAGGTTGTTGACCGATTGAAGAAAAGTTGATACATTTTTTTAGCAAAGCTAAATTGCTATTCATTTTTCAATGAATTTTAACAAAAAACTTTGAGCCCAACAAAGAACTTTAATAAATTTGATAGAGTTTTGCTAGTAGCGATAATTTAGTCATAATTTTTCTGATGTTTTAAAAAACAATTTTCATAATTTAACTGAAATTTATTTGTTCAGTAAAATTATGCTCATTAGTTTTGAACAGACATTTTTGCATTTGAAAATCACTGTAGTGTAAAATCTTTGGAGTTAAAAGGAGAGTTTTGTGAAATATTTCAAAGTCAGAGTTATTTGAGACTGGTAATTAATAAAGACTAATTAATGCAAATTCAATATTGGAAGAATAATTCCAAGTATTCTAATATTATATTAAAGAGTTTTAGTTATTTATTTTTTTAAAAGTCCAGATTTTTGGTGATTTTCATAAGAATTTTCAATGGGAAAAGTGGCTTCAAAATTAATGTTCAGAACATTAAAAAATTTTAATGTTGAAAATAGAGCTCATAAACTCATTGATAAAAGTGTCAAACCTATTGCCGCACCCCTCCACAAAAACTCCGAAGATTACATAAAAGAATTCGTCAAAGGTTTTTTAAAAGAATATGATAACCGATTGGCATTTTACATTTCCATTTTTTCACTAATTTTTTCAGTTTTTTTTCAAATTAGAGCAACCTTATATATATATGTGACTTTGTTTACTATAAATAATTCTAAGTGGTGTTAGCTTGCATAAACCTATTGTTTTTATTTACTCTATTATTTTGTTTTGTGACATTTTTCAGCATTTGATTGAAGTTTATGCAATAAAGAAAACAATAAAAACCGTGCAATTTTGATGTCGAATGAATTTTTTTCAAAGCACTCACCACCATTTCAGACAATAAAGAGATGCTGGACAAAGAATTGTTGACAAAGAGTGCTGGTCTTGACGAGAGACTCAAGGGAATGGTGGTAGAGATGACCAGTCCAGGAAATGTAGGGGGGGTGTGGTTCCCAGTGAAGAACCTCTCAACTTCAAATAGTTTCCACTAGTGCTTTAAATTGCCCAACAGGTGAAGTCTGTCAGGAGGGCTTTGCCTGATGACAGATCAAAGGTGTCACAGCATTCATTCATCATTACATCCAGTCATTCCACCACCACCATTCTCTCCACTATGGCAGGTTGAAGATGAGGAGTATGGCTACACAGAGCCCTCAAAGATCAGACCAGGCCACCTGAGCATCAAGCAGTGCATGCAACTGCTCAGTTGCCACCACATTGAACCACACAACTTCCCTGTCGAGAAGATCGCCAAGGAGTACAACATCAGTCAAGATGACGCTCGAGTGGTGTGTGTGTGTGTATGTGTGTGTGTGTGTGTGTGTGTGTGTGTGTGTGTGTGAGTGAGTGAGTGAGTGAGTGAGTGAGTGAGTGAGTGTGAGTGTGGTGAGACAATTTGAAGACATGCAGGCCCTTTAGTGTACATGATAACAATGATGCCAACGCCACCACCGCTGATGCACACAGATCCTCCAGTATTTCAAGGTCTTTCGCATGCACCTGCCAGCACAGAAAGACAAGGAGGACCAAGATGTACATCAAAGACTCCAGCCGCCCGTCTTCCAGTCCACAAAGACAAACCATGATGACGGGAAAGTGTAGATTAAAACTAATTGGTTTTGTTGTGATTTAAATAAAAGTGTTGAAATGTCGAGTTGATCAAGTTTTCTTCCTTGCGACTATTTCTCATCAACTGTGAAGTCAACTTTGAAGCTTTCCTATCTGCTCAAAGCATTTGTATAACGCTGATAAAACTGTATTTAACGCAGTTTTTGGTCCAAGGAGTAAGCGGGGTGTGTGGCTTGCACTTTAACGGATACATTACCATACCACCTCATTATGTCCGTGCTTGCCTTGTGTGCAAGGAAGTCTGTAGATGAGACGAACTGTTAAAAGAAAACTGCAGGCGAGTTGCAGAAGAAGAAAAAGCTTCCACGGGCACCAAGTCACAACAGCCATACCACGCCTTTTGCTCCTCTGCCTTCTTCTCCCCCCAAAGCCACATTCCTCGGACTATTTTCCATGTTGAAACTTGCCTTCTCCCCTGATTCAGTCGTTGTAGCGCTCAGAGAACGCCTAATAAGGTCACCTACTCTCAATCTTCAGCAGAACCTTCATATGAGTGATATACTTGTAAATGCGTTCCACGTGGCACACAAGGCAAGCACGGACATAATGAGGTGGTATGGTAATGTATCCGTTAAAGTGCAAGCCACACACCTCGGTTTAAAGTTCACTACACACCTCACGCCCCACAATCTAACTCCACAACAAAAACAACCTCAAATCCCTCAACGATAGCAACAACCCCCACCAGGCGCCTTGCAGTTCATAGCAGTGTTCGCCTGCATGTACCAGAACTTCTTCAAGCGCAGGCAGTTATTTTGGCACAACGCCGACGTGGCGTGCCTCGATTGGTCATTCGTACTCACGTGTCTCAGCTGTGTGACTTGCTCCATCGAAGCATTCACAATCACGTTCCAGAGGTCCCATGAGGGGTGTTCAGAAAAAGAAGCGTTTGAAGAAATTCACTTTTACAGCGAACACGTTGTAATTTGAAAACAAAAAACTACACGGAAAACTCCAAATAGAGTTGTGCACTGTGGTAAGAGCGTTTCAGTGCAGTGGTGCAACAGAGCGCTTTGAAATAAAAAATCCTCACGTGCTTTATTCGAGTCAAGACGTCAGTGTGCGCATTATGTAATATTCCATTCTGAACCTTCCTCGCCTCTTCACCGGGAGGAAGTGAGGATTGAAAACTGATAAACTGAACATGATTTCTGCTTCCATTCATTATCGCCACCACCCAACATCCACACAAGCCACCATCAGCCGCGATAGTTTATACGGCCGACAAGCGTACAAAATCGCTCGAGTCTGCAAAGATTTGCACGTGAATGATGAATGATCAAATAAATAAAAAAAAAGCACCTTGAGAAGGGAGGTCTATATGGGATGTTTGGAAAGAATGTATGAAGAATGCTGAAAAGAAGGATGGAGAAGGGTGAGAAGGAAGATGAAAAGATGGATGGGAGGAGGAATGATGAGAGAGATGGAGAGAGGGATGGAGACTAGAAGGAGGCCAGATGCTCGAAGTTCATGCTGCTCTTGCTGTGATGGTTGTTGAAAAAATGAAAAACAATGAAGAACAAACTTGAATATTAGAGGAATGCATGGAAGAAGGAAGGAATGCATGGAAGAAAGAAGGAATGCATGGAAGAAGGAAAGAATGCATGGAAGAAGGAAGGAATGCATGGAAGAAGGAAGGAATGCATGGAAGAAGGAAGGAATGCATGGAAGAAGGAAGAAATGCATGGAAGAAGGAAGGAATGCATAGAAAAACAAAATTCAAAAAAAGCACCTTTTGTTGAACTTGAAGTGAACGAAAAGGAACAGGAGGGCGAGAAGGAGGCAGAGACAGCCGATGAAGAGGTATGCAATGCCCAGAAAAGGGTTCTTGCCGCCAATGAAGGAGGTGTTGGTGAAAGAGACGCTCTTGCTGCCTCCAAACGACCACGTAGGATAGACTGCACGGACATCAGTGAGAGATGCTAACACCCGTTCAAACAACTACAACAGTTACACGAATTCCTGAACAACAACAGCAACAACATCAATAGCACCGTATTCGATGTCGAGAGAGTAGTTTCCGGCAGGAAGGCCGTCCTTGAAAAGGCCTGTGTGCTCGATGCGGCGGTGGAGCTTCTTGAAGGTTGGTAATGCCGCAGTGCGCATCCACACCATCAACTCCTCGTTCTCGTAACCGTTGTTGGAGGCGTCGAGGGGGTCTAATTCGTAGACGGGATTCTGCCAGTACGGAGGCTGCAAGGTTCCGTTGAAGGCTGCAGTGTGGCAGAAAGGTTAATAGTCACTAATGCTCCACCTTATTTCCCTCCTTCTTTCCTCTCAATCTATCCTTCCTCTCACTCCCTCATCTCGCTCACTCCATCCTCCCACCCACTCATCCTCCCACCCACCCATCCTCCCTCTCACTCCATCCTCCCCCTTCCCCCCTGCATACTCCCATCCACTCCATTCACCTTTTCTCTTCATCCTCCCTCTCACACCATTCTCCCACTCATTCCACCTTTTCTCCCACCTTTAGCAGGGTTTTCACTGAAGCCGAGAGGGTTCCGGTACTTTGAGGACTTGTCGGTGGTCCATGCAATGCCGGTCTTCAGCAGACCTACCACCACTCGAGTGTTTCCATCCTCAAAGTGCAACTTGAAGGTGTCTGAGTGTGGATGTTAGTTGATGAGTGGTGGTTTGACGTGAATGTGAGTGGTGGTTCATTGTGGTCACCATTGAAGAGGCTGTTGGCAATGGAGCCGCAGGGAGCAAAGGCCTTCCACTCGCCAGTGAGAGGGTCCTTAGAACCCCTATATGGGTCACAGTCCGAACTGAGCTGGCTGTAATGGCTGCGTTCTCCAATCAGCTGGATGTCATCTCTAGACTTGACATAGCGACGATGGTTCTGGTAAAAATTGCTCAGTCCATAGTACATGTACACTGGGCCCTGTGTTGGTGACATGAATATCTTGCAACTCAAGTGACTTTCAAAAATTGTTATTTTTACATTTTATAATTTCTGGAACAAATTTATAAAGACAAATACCAAAAATTAAAATAAAGATTTCAAACTTGGAATGGAGAAGGAAGGTTGAAGAAAATGGTGCATCGGCACACCTTGCCTGTGTTGTTCTTTAAGATATCCACACACAGCTCACCACTAGCAACCTTGCACTTCTCTCCAGTATAGTCTATCACTAGTTCTGATATCTAAAAATGTATCTCAAACTTGAGCTATTACAAAATATATGTTTGAAATAGCTTATACCTACTGAAAACCAGCTGTATTATAACTAATTAAATTATACCTATCAAAATCTTTGAAAGAACTAGTATAACCATATGGTAAAAAAGATAAATATAAAAAAACATTCGGCAAATAGAAAACAGACGCCGTTCGATGAGGTCAAGAAAATAGCTCCCAAAGGAACGAAGATGATCCCAATACAGAAAAGGAGGGGCAAAACTGTTCCTGCTGTAATTATTGGCTGCCAAGCCGGCAACTTCTGTTGTTTGAATCTGGTGTCTGTAAAAAGCAGAAATTAATTCCACTTATTCACACTCATATACTTAGGGGTATAGAGTTCATCGTAATGTACCGTGTGGTCTTTTCGATATTGGAACGGTTTCTCGTGAAGTTGACATTTTCTAAAAAGTACAATAAGGATTAATATTCTAAAATATAACGAAATAAAAGAGAACCCTTAAATTTAGATTAGGTGCAGACTTATCGAAAAACATAAGTATATGTTTTAAAGAATTCAAACATGAAAATAAATGAATAAAATTGTGATTAAAAAAATTTTCAAATGTTATTTAAAAAATTATTAAATTTTTTTTGAATACTAAAATAAAATAGATACCATAGTAACGTTTAACTAGTTAATTTATTCAATATCCTTAATGAAATAGCCTGAACTAAAAATGAAAGCATCTTTAACTGTTGTTTCTAAGTTGACAAAAAACATACCAGCTGAATATTATTCACATGCAGGCGACATCACTCGAAATCCCGTTTACATAACCTTTTCTAGGGACTTCCAACAAATATTGGGCTTATTAAAACACAGAAACAAAAAAAATAAAATGAAACTGTTCGTTATAAATTTCAGTGCTAACAGAATAATTATTGAACTTTATTTATTTTCAGTTCAAATTCATTGTTGGCTCTATGGAGGGATTTCGAAGAACGTCTAAATGAAACATTCATGAAAGAAAAGTTATCAGAAATGACTCGAATATTATTGGAGCAAAAAGTTTATATCATCTTCAACATTCGATCCTTTTTCCGAATCAATTTTTTTTTCATTTGGAGTTGAGAATTTTAAAAATCATTTAAATATTTCAAAACGACACAAACACCTCAAAGGAGTATGATCTGGCGCTTCACCAGTGCCTAGACCGTCAACTGATGGCACACTTTCAGCCACTTTATAAGTTCTCATTTGACAGCTTCGAGGAAGTGGTCAGCATGCTGAGTGGCATGCAGACTCCGCACTGTTCCTACTTGGTGAGCTCGCTACAACGCTACGTTGAAGATGCATATCTGAGTGTCGTAATGCAGATCATGAGTGACTTTTACCACGAAATACTGAAGCATTCAGACACTTTCAGTGAGATTTTTCACCAACAGTTAGAGGCATTAGTTGACAGACACATGTGTGAATACGAGAGGATTCTATCGTCAGACCCTCTCCTTACGTGCCACTGCTCCCTGCCTTCAATCCTAGCCATTCTCAACTCCTTGGTCTTCTTGCTGAGACTCCTTTTCTTGAACGACGGTCTGCAGTGGATCGTCTTCAATGGTACACGCACACAACACTTTGCTCACTGTGCACTCAATACTTTTCAACGTTGCAGTTAGCACACTGGTGTACGTCATCAGCAGGCGTCTGATGGGCTTGGACCTCTGCCACCTGGTACTTCTCTTCGCTTGCACCTCTTGCGTTCAAACAACAGCTCCACAACCCTTGCAGGTGGTGGAGCAGTTAAAGTGGTGTGTCGACTGGACCGAACTCAAAACGTACCAGAATATGCCCAGCGACCAACTCACGTGCCTCCCAGACCAAGCCATTGTCACCATTGTGCCTCCTGGCAGAGAAGTTGAAGTGATTGACTTGGAGAAGTTCATGTGGAGGATGCAGTTGGTGCTGGCTGTGGTGCACTGTTACTACCAGTGCTGCAAGGATGCATGCGCCGAGGTGGGTGAGTGATTGATGACTCGTTGCCATGATGACTCGTTGCCATGGTGACTCGTTGCTGTGTCTGCACAGAACTGGGCGCGAAGGATGGTGGTGGAATTGGCGAGGGTGCGACAGAGGGTGCAGGAAGCACACCAGGTGAAAGACAAGTGTGCCCTGCAGAGGCCTGCTGAGGAGGCTGTGTTGGTAGGAAACGTGCCAAGGGCAAGCAGTAGTGCAGTGTGTGGCAGCGTGCTCGTGCAGGAAGGAATGTGCTCGGAGCTGGAAGAGACCAAGCAACGACTGCTCTGCTGCATCAAGAAACACTCCCTCAAAGTGCGCACGCCTCACACTGTTTTATATCATTTTTTATGCCTCACATGTGCTATTTACCTCATATGCTTTGAATTGCCCAGCATTGGTTCCTCGGCAGTTCTCAATGATGATCTTCAAGCGGGCGGTGCTTGAGTGCAGAAGGAGGCCACAAGAGTATTTGCCGCTCGAAAATAATTTCCACGCCAACCACACTACCAAGGTTTCTTCTTTTCACGTGACATACACCATAAACTTCCGTGTTTAAACAAACAAACAAACAAACAAACAAACAAACAAACAAACAAACAAACAAACACAAACAAATAAAAATAAAAATAAAAAAAACAAAAAAACTGAAATAAAAAAACAAAAAAATAAACAAAGAGCAATCAACTTGCCAACGAACAAACGCCATACACGCAAGGGGTCGTGGATGCACTCGCAGACAGAGCAGTTGTTGGACGTGTTGTTCGACGGCGGTGCAGCGCAGTTCCTGGCGCTCTTGTGCTTTCTGCACTCGCCCTGCAGGCAATCACTTCTCAGCGTCTACAAATCCCCCGCAGGTCCGCTGACCTCTGCTTGATACCACGTGGCACAATAAGTATAACAATAATGTTATACTAAACGTATTAAGATACTAAAAAAACAATGATAATAATTTAAAAATAATTTTTTTAAATTTTAAACTAATAATAATATTTTTTTATTAGAATCATCATCATCAGCATAGGCTTAAATTTAAATAATAATATTAATATAAATAAAAAGATTTGAGTGAATGAAAAAACAAGTAATCCCAAGCAAGTGGTGTTTATTGTTATTGTTGTTGTTGTTGTTGTTGTTGTTGTTGCTGTTAGTAACTGAGAAGCTGCAGCATTGACACCACGCAGATGAAACAGAGGTGCTGGATGTATATCAGGAAGTCTTCAAGGCCGCTGAGACTCTGTTGTCTGGTCTCCATAACTTTCCTCTTGTTCCTCTTGCTTCTAACTCCTCCTACCTCCTCCTAACTCTTCCTACTTCTTCCTAACTCTTCTCAACTCTTCCTAACTCTTCCCAACTCTTCCTAACTCTTCCCAACTCTTCCTAACTCTTCCCAACTCCTCCTAACTCTTCCCAACTCCTCTTTACTCTTTCTAACTTTTCCTAACTTTTTCTTACTTTTCTAACTCCTCCTAACTCCTCCTACCTCCTCCTAACTCCTCCTACCTCCTCCTAACTCCTAACTCCTAACTCCTAACTCCTAACACCTAACTCCTAACTCCTAACTCCTAACTCCTAACTCCTAACTCCTAACTCCTAACTCCTCCTCCTCTTCTTCCTCCTCCTCCTCTTCCTCCTTTTTACTTTTTACTTTTAAGTTTTATCTTTACTTTCCCTCTTTTTCCTCTTCTTCCTTTTTCTTTTTTTTTCCTTTATCTTCTTTTTCTTCATATTTTTCATTTTCCTTATTTTCAACCATGCAGGAGGAGGTGGTGACAAGACGAAGGGTGTGGCAGGGGTGTTGACGAATGAGAGTGGCATGCTGGCAGGCCTGGTGGATGGCACAGGGGACATGTTCTATATGGCTCTTCAAGGTGGCAAGCCTGGCATTCGACTATCCTTTCGTGTCACTTACCACGATTTCCCCAGGATGCAATGGCGTGTGTGTGCGTGAGGCGGTGGAGTTTGTGATGCTTGCCTACAACTACAACAATCGCAGCGTAACCAACCTTCTTCTCAACAAGCTCATCCACGTGCTCGAGGTCTTTCTCACTTCTTCCGATCACTCCTCATTCCTCCATTCATTCTCTATCCTCCCATTCACTCTATATCCTCCCATTCACTCTCTTTCTCCACATTCACTTTCTATCCCCCCATTCACTCTCTATCACCCCATTCACTCTCTATCCCCCCATTCACTCTATATCCCTCATTCACTCTCTATCTCCACATTCACTTTCTATCCCCCCATTCACTCTCTATCCCCCCATTCACTCTATATCCTCCCATTCACTCTCTATCTCCACATTCACTTTATATCCCCCCATTCACTTACCATTCCTCAGTTCACTTATCATCCCTCCATTCACTTATCATTCCTCCATTCACTCTCCATCCCTCCATTCACTTATCATTCCTCCATTCACTCTCCATCCCTTCATTCAATCTTCATCCCTCCTTTCGCTCTTTCTTCTCTCTATCCACCTTACTTCTCCATATTCACTTTTCATTCCCCCTTAACTTTCCATCTTTTCACACCTCTTTCCATTCACTATTCACCCTTCCTATTCATCTTCAATTCACTCATGCATTAATGCAACCTCCATTCAATGGCATGCACAGAGGCACCAGGCGGGCTGCGATGGTCTGTTGCAGTTGAAGGTGTTGAAGCTGGTGGACAGGTTGACCATGATGAAGGGTCTCAAACACGACATCTTCTCCGACCCCATCATTTACGCAGGTGCCTTGTGTGTGTGTGTGTGTGTGTGTGTGTGTGTGTGTGTGTGTGTGTGTGTGTGTGTGTGTGTGTGTGTGTGTGTGTGTGTGTGTGTGTGTGTGTGTGTGTGTGTGTGTGTGTGTGTGTGTGTGTGTGTGTGTGTGTGTGTGTGTGTGTGTGTGTGTGTGTGTGTGTGTGTGTGTGTGTGTGTGTGTGTGTGTGTGTGTGTGTGTGTGTGTGTGTGTGTGTGTGTGTGTGTGTGTGTGTGTGTGTGTGTGTGTGTGTGTGTGTGTGTGTGTGTGTGTGTGTGTGTGTGTGTGTGTGTGTGTGTGTGTGTGTGTGTGTGTGTGTGTGTGTTTGTGTGCGTACAAGCTGTTTGTTTGCAAATGTATGACGTTGGTATGAAGGGCAATCACTCGACAGGAATAGAGTGTGACTTGCTGGAACTGCTTGGGTGTGTGGAAGAGCTGCAACGAGAGGTTACAACACTACCTCCAATCTCATGCTACTTTAAAATACACGCAACCCTCCACCACAAAATAGGACACCAGTCACGTGATGGTTCTGGACAGCGTAATGCTCGTGTGGAAGAAGGTGCATTGCTTTCTGCAGTCACCCCTCTTTCTCTCCACCCTCGTCCTGCCCGCCCCGTCTGAAGGTACCGTGTTGGTTGCCAAGGCAACAAACTAGGCAGCCAGTTGTTTCAAAAATGGTTACACCATCAACAACTGTTCACTATGAAATGTGTTTCATGAACCCCTGTAGACTGCATGGTGAAGCGAGTGTTGAAGTTGATGCAACAGCAGCCCTGTATGTTCAAGGTGAGTCGATGTTGAGTCTTTGTTGGTGCCTCAAACTTCATCTCACACCCTCTCAAATCTTTCCACATTTTTTCACATACCTTCAAACATTTTCTCACACTCCTTCACATCCACTCACATTCTCACCTTTTTTCACATTCCTTCACACCCCCTCAAACCTCTTCACTTTGGTTCACATCTCTCACATTTTTCACATTCTTTCGAACGCTTTCATTCCCTCCACCCCCTCCACACCCTCCACCCCCTCCACCCTCTCCACCCCCTCCACCCTCTCCACCCCCTCCCATTCCCTCAAAGCCTTTCACCTTCCTCAATTCCCTTCACACATCTCCATATTCCTTCACACCATCCAACAACTCTCCACACCCCTCACACTTCTTCACATCCTCTCACGCCTCTTCACACCTCTTCACACCTCTTCACACCTTCTCACACCTCTCACCTTCCTTCACATCCCCTCACACCTCTTCACATCTCCTCACACCTCTTCACACCTCTTCACACCTCCTCACACCTCTTCACACCTCCTCACACCTCTTCACATCTCTTCACACCTCTTCACATCTCCTCACACCTCTTCACACCTTTTCACACCTCTCACCTTCCTTCACATCCCCTCACACCTCTTCACACCTCTTCACACCTCTTCACACCTCTTCACACCTCTTCACACCTCTTCACACCTCTTCACAACTCTTCACACCCTTCATCTCCCTTCACATCCCTTTACACCTGCCGCAGTGGATGGATGTGATGGAGGGTGTGAGAAGGGTGTTGGGTGGATGCATGGGGGGTTCGTGGATGGGGGTGCATGCAGCTGAGGCAGTGGTGCACAACAACGTGTTGCTAGCACTGCTGTACGAGGGCATGTCCTTGTACATGCCTGAACAAGGAGGCCTGTTGGGTGGGTGTTCTCTTGTTTTTTTACCGTTGCTTTTGTTACAGTTGCTGCTGCCGTTATTATTCCTGTAGTTATTATTCTTTGACAACTCAGGTTCATTATCCTCACTTGGCCACCATGGCAAACATGCAGGACTGACACACAACTTCCAGTGTGCCAACGACAGGGCGGTATGCTGGCTGGAAAGAGCTCAAGAGTGCTTGCAAGAGGCCCTGAGGCACATCGAGGCACTGCACGATTCCCTGGCCTGCAACCTTTCCTCTTATGCAGCCCATCTTGACCGCTTTCTAGCAGTGCCGTCATGCGTGGTTCGCGAGGAGGAAGAGGAGTGTGTGGAGAAGCAGATGAGCATGTTGCAGCAGGCAGAGCCTGTGGTGACTGCACTGCTGCTTAGGTGTCTTCTCAAGCTCAAGTTCCTTAAGCAAGGTGCTATTGTCTAGCTTCCCGTTCCCATGAATGTGTTATGAGAAGCAGCTGTCATTGAAGATGATGACACCCTCACAGACGGTGAAAACGACAAGAAGAAAAACAAGGTGGGGAGACTTCAGTCGTTCTCCACGCAATCACGTGCTTAACACCACGTGATTACGTGTGTGTCATTCATCAAATGGATGTTTGGCAGTTAAGCCATAACCCATCGACCACTCTCGCTATCCCTTTCCGGCTAGTCCGTACCGGGGGCGAGTAAGAGCTCCTGATGGCGCACACGAGAGGCTCGAACGAGCACTTCAGCCCACCGCATGCCTCCTCGACACCTTATTTCTTACTATAAATCCATTAATAGTTAAACTCACCCAAAAAGCAGTGATTTTTTATCTATGGAGTTTTTATGGACTTTTTATCTATGGAGTTTTTATGGACTTTTTATCTATGGAGTTTTTATGGACTTTTTATCTATGGAGTTTTTATGGACTTTTTATCTATGGAGTTTTTCCATGGTCTAATTACTTATTTATACCGTCAAGCTGGTGATCAATACTCCTAATTTTTTAGATGGGCCTCTACATAGCACCCTAACCACTACACCAGAGACTATTTTCCGATTTTGTTTCCATTGTCGAGTCCGCCAGCACGGCCTCTTCGCGACAGCACTGACGCCTACGACATTCTTTTTCTTTTTTTGTCTCCCTAAATAATCCATAAGCCAAATTGATCTTATATTAGCTAAAAGGTCTTAAAATTTTACCAGATTGATTCCGACGTGATTACGTAGGAAACATCACGTGATTGCGTAATGACTGACGCATTCAACACATAATGAATTAGCGTAACGACACTGCCGTAGTGCGTGAGTGACGAGCTGGAGGTGCTGCAAGGCAACAACCGCATGACGCAGGCGCTGAAGGTTGCGGTGGAGGCGCTAGTGGTGAATGAAGGCTGCTGCACGCCTGGCTCTTTCGAGGTGGCTTTTGTTGCTGTTCTTGTTTTTGCTGTTGTTACTGCTTATGTTGCTGACTGTCGTTGTTACTATTGTTACTATTTTTAATGTTATTGCCGCTGTCTGAGTTGATCTGTTCTAAGACCATCACAAGTGACAGAGTGCTTGCGTGTTTACAACACTACAACGTCCACAACACCACAACCTCCACAACACCACAGTGTGCCATGCAACTGCTGTGTCATATGGCCAACGACGAAAGCACCTTTCTGCGCTGCCATAACATTTCTTCTCCATGTCCTTCTCTTTGTCCTTCTGAGTGCCTTTCCTACCCGCTGCTGCTGCACAAGACCAGGCACACCCTCATCTTCAAGCCTCCCTCCTTCCCACACCCTTGCGTCAGTCGAATTGACGTTTGTTTTTATTCCTATTCACTCACACCTCATACACTTCCGCAGTTGGCTTTTTTCAAGATCTTTGGTTGCTTGGCGACGGCAGCTAAGAGAAACAAGGCAAACATCCTGGACACCGAACTAGACGGCTGTGGTATTCTTGTGAGTAGCGTCCTTCCTACATACATACACACAAAAAAAAAAAAAAAAAAACACACACACACACACACACACACACACACACACACACACACACACACACACACACACACACACACACACACACACACACACACACACACACACACACACACACACACACACACACACACACACACACACACAACACACACACACACACACACACACACACACACACACACACACACACACACACACACACACACACACACACACACACACACACACACACACACACACACACACGCACATGCATACACACCAGGTCTCAGTGTCTTCAGAACCAACCTTCAAAATCACCAAACTGAAAGCAGCGCAGAAGTATGTCTTTGCATGCGCAGCGTACGACTTGAAAGGAGACCTGATTGGCAGGGTGGGCATGTCTACCAAACCCATTCTCACCTCAAATCCTGCCTCCTTCGACGTGGCCTCACGCATCATCCAAAGGTACTGCGGTCGAATGTGAAGAAGAGCAATGGACGTTCAAGGGTTGTGAGACTTTCTTCGAAGGCTGCACCTTTTGCTTTGCGCTGAGACCTCGCCACTGCAACATCTCTCTGCAACGCACCTTATTCCCTTTCAAAGATATATCCACGCGCGCTGAAGTTCTTTTTGAATGATCTTTTGGGTATTCATTATTGCAAGAATAATTCAAACCAGAATCTTTAGTTGAGTTTATTTTCACGAAAATAAAGTCACGAAGTTGGTCACGAAGTCAATACGCGACAAGCTTCACAAACAAACCCCAACATCCGCTTCCTTGCCCGGTAACCAGTGTCATTACCCACCTCTTGCCACAAACCATTCACTCGTCACTCCTCGTCCACAAACTATCTCCTACACCTCACACCACCACACTAGGACACATCACACCATCACACTAGCACACCTCACACCATCACACTAGGACACCTCACACCACCACACTAGCACACCTCACACCATCACACTAGGACACCTCACACCACCACACTAGGACACCTCACACCATCACACTAGGACACCTCACACCACCACACTAGGACACCTCATACCACCACACTAGGACACCTTGTGTCTGAACTCTTCGTGGCAAAAATCCACGTGGTTGGCGCTGAAGAGAAAACTATCACGTGATGAGAGCCACTGCAAGGGCTCAAAGTCACCAAAAAAGAAGGTCATTTCCCTCAGGGCCGTCTCCTGCGAGTCTGTGCGTATGTTCACTTTTGAACGCTCTTGTTCACTTTTAAACGTTCGCGTTCATTTTTAATTGCACGTGATTACTTTTAACTGCCCGTATTATTGCCTTTGAGGCACAATCACTCAAATGGCGGCTCAGAGAGTCCTTAGACAAGCACCTGATCCGTGTGTTGAGTTCCTGGTGTCGCTGAGTCCGAAGTGGCCTCTGATCGACCAAGCGTCTTCGTAAATGGTCCTGTCACGAGGTTTTGTGTGAGCAATTAGAGTGATGATGATGATGATGATGATGATGATGATGATGATGAACATGCAAGCAACGTTGAGTGACTCACTTGTACACTTTGGTGCCTCCCATCAGCCTCCTCCACACCTGCACGCAGTCCTCTCGGTACAGAATGCACGCCATCAAGGGACCACTGTGGTGGTGCTTCTGTAAATCCACAAGCACTATGACACTTTACAAAGAGCTGCAATATGCACAAGTGCTCAGTGTGAAGTGATGATGTGCAAAGAGCATATGCTTGAGTGGATTCATGCTGAAAAGTAACCTGCATATGTAGTTCACTAGTCGCTTGTGAAAGAACTTGCCTTCAATGGTGATTAAGTGGAATGATCATTTGGTGGGAGCAATGATTGAAAGGTGGATAACTTATAAAACCTTCATGTTCAGCATAAAACAAGCAGGCTTCCTCTCTTGAAAGCTGCACCACTTTGCTCTTGACAATCAAGAAATTGTTGGCAATAATTGTTTTTTGAATTTCCTGTTGAGTGTTATAATCGATCACTCTATAGTCACATTAACTATACTGTCCATTCTCTTTAATACTTTCAAAAATCTATTTTATAGTGTTTAGAATGCTCTCTTCCCAACTGGTTATAGACCAGAATGCAATCCCCCTTTAGTTGATCCATTATTTTCAGAGTATAAATGACTAATCTAACCACCTTGAAGGCTCAGTTAAGTTACCATCTCACAAAATCTTATACTCATTTTCACCCTTTTATAAGACTTATTAGGCATATTTAAGCTAAAACTGCATTTTCCTACTGCAGCCTCCTTCCATGGAACTCTCCCTTTCATAGTCTCACTTTTTTTGAATTTTTACTCCATTTTCGTGAATCTCTCAAAATTTCAGTGTTCAATAGTTTTAAACAAACTTCAGTATTTACAAAGTGTTATAAATCTTTCAGGTTAGTATCTTTAGATTAGTAATTTGAAAATGTACAAATGAACATGCAGACACTGAATACCTTTAAAACATATGGATTGGCAACAACATCAGGTTTTAAAAGGGCTAAAGTAAGCTTGAACAGTTTTGACATAAATTCTTCGTGAAAGTTTCAGAAAAGGCAGTCTTTCAAGTAAAGGAATTTGTTAAGAAGAAATTTAAGTCATAAAAATCTCAATTACAATTCTAAGTTTCTAAAAAATATTTAATGATTATTTATAATATTTTAAACTTATTTTGACTTTTATTTTATTATATTTGTTAAGTCATGTTTTTTTAAAAACAAACTTTACCAAATGAAGTTTTTAAAATGGGAGCCTTCAAAATACAGAGTACGACCAGTATTTTCATGCCTTTGTGGTAAAGGTTGAGATCTTTTTTTTACAAATTATTGTATATAATCATATATAAATAGCTGAATTTGTACAATTGCTGACATAAAATGAAAAATATACAAAGTTTGATATATTGAACTTTAATATTTAAAAAAATTCTAAAACTTTTTATCCGAGTAATTTAATAAGAAAAAATGAATTATCAATGTTTGTTGTGGTTTTTATCATTTGTGTTATATATTTTGAACTTTCGATATTTGAAATACTTTGAGAGTTTCACTTCCATAAATACAATTACACTGCAAAATATAAATTGTATCCAGGTATTTTAAGAATCTAAATCTTGCAACACAACATCACAGCAAGGTTACTGACAAAGTTATCAACTTCAATAAAATATTTTAAACTTTTTGTTTTTGCTAATACTTTTAAAACAGGCCATTCCAGCAATCGTTTGTATAATATTGCACTATTTTGTACCCAACGATGATTTTTTTTTCATCTTTTTTAAGCCCTTATTCATTCCTTTATCAACCATATATTCATTCATTTATCTATCTACTGGCCAATGAATGAGCAGATGGGGGAAGGACAAGAGGGAGTGAGCAGACTACATCTTCTCATCATGGGCATGACTTGCAATTCATGCGTTTCCATCATTGAGAATACCCTATCCAAGCTACAAGGCATCAACAACCTCATTGAACTTGCTATGACACCTGCTATCCCAAATGGTTAACATTGTTGCTACCTTGCAGGAGTTGTGAGTGTGAGTGTGACCTTGTTGACTCAGTCAGTGGAGATTGAGTATATGAAGGAGGTGTTGAGTAGCCAGGAAGTGTTGGAGGCGATAAGGGACATAGGCTTTGAGGCTGAGGTGCAGCCCCTTGAGATGGTGGATGGGGATCAAACACTTGAAGTGCAGGTGCCCCATCTTTGAAGCATCTAACTACCACCCAACTTACAAACCAACAATTCTCACCACTATTAACAACCAACAGCGCCATACACCTACTTATACCATCCACCAACACCACTACCCATCTATTACACTAGACACTACCACTGACACCACTCAGATCACAGGCATGACGTGTTCATCATGTGTCTCAAGCATTGAAAATCATCTGCTGAAACAAGCAGGAGTGCTCACTGCCTCTATCAACTTGCCCATCAACTTTGCCACCATCACCTACAAGCCCCACCTCATTGGGCCCCGAGATCTCATTGAGCACATTGAGGTGGTTTGAGGGGGATGAGAATGATGATGATGATGATGATGATGATGATGATGATGATGATGATGATGATGATGATGATGATGATGATGATGATGATGATGATGATGATGATGATGATGATGATGATGATGATGATGATGATGATGATGATGATGATGATGATGATGATGATGATGATGATGATGATGATGATGATGCTGATGATGATGATGATGATGATGATGCTGATGATGATGATGATGATGATGATGATGATGCTGATGATGATGATGATGATGATGATGATGATGATGGTGGTGATGATGAGGATGATGATGATGATGATGATAATGGGGCACAGGACCTGGGTTTCGAGGCAAGTGTGGTGATGACTAGTCGAGACAAAGCTGCCACTGAAGCCCACAAAAAGGAGAAGGCCAGGTGCGTCGTTAAAGCTTCGTACAACACCAGAGTTACACTTCAACATCATCACCATCATCTTTATCAACATCACTACAATACAATACAATACAAAAACGAATATTATTATAGTGGCATTAACCCCATCACTACCATCATCATCGTTACCAACATCACCACCATCATCATCGTTACTAACATCACCACCATCATCATCGTTATCATCATCACCAGATGCTTCAAGTCGTTCCTTTTCTCGCTGTTGTTTGGTGTGGCTGTGATGGTCACCATGATCTACTTCATGATTGACAAAGCCCACTGCATCCCATCAACCACTTTTCATCCTCCTCCCCATCCTCTTCATCCTTCTCATACTTATCCTCTTTCACCTTCCACCATCCCTCACAATCTCACCCTTCTTCACAACTCTTCCATTCCATTCCAGCCCACCATTCCAGCTTCCCCATCCTGGTCTGGGAACTGCCATCACCGTATCACCCTCCTTCCAGGCCTCCTTCTCAAAGACTTCCTCCTCTTCTTCTTCTGCACCCTCTGTCAGGTCTTTTTTTGCGTATGTGTGTTTCAGGTGTGTACCATTCATGTATGTGTGTTTTGGGTGTGTACCACTCATGTATGTGTGTTTTAGGTGTGTACCACTCATGTATGTGTGTTTTGGGTCAGTTTGTTTGAGGTGGTATCCTGCATTACTACGTGAGGCACCACACCACCACAGGTCTTTGGGGGCAGGTATTTTTGCGTCAGAGCTCTCAAGGCATTGCGACACCACCACGCCACTATGGACCTTCTTATTGCCATGGCAACCACCATTGCTTACTGCTATTCCACTATCGTCCTCTTCATCTCGGTTGCTAGGCAACAGCACAGCCACCCTGAGACCTTCTTTGACACGCCCCCAATGCTTCTCATGTTCGTGTCTCTCGGCAAGTGGCTTGAGTCTATCACCAAGGTGCGTGCGCGCGCGCGTGTGTGCGTGTGTGTTTGTGTGTGTGTGTGTGTGTGTGTGTGTGTGTGTGTGTGTGTGTGTGTGTGTGTGTGTGTGTGTGTGTGTGTGCGTGCGTGCGTGCGTTTGTTCGTGTGTGTCAGTGGTTGTTATAACTCCCAGGGCGAGACGTTCAAGGCTCTGACAAAATTGATGTCGCTGCAGCCGAAGCAGGCGAACCTGGTGACCAAGGGGGGCGAAGAACGCAAGGTCCCGGTGCAGTTGGTGCAGCGGAAAGATCTGTTGCGCGTGTACCCCGGGGAGAAAGTGCCAGTGGACGGGGTGGTGCTGGAGGGGGGCAGCAGTTGCGACGAGAGCCTCATCACCGGTGAGTCGCTGCCTGTGGATAAGAAGCAGGGTGACTGCGTGATCGGAGGCTCCAGCAACTTGGACGGCTGTCTGCTGGTGCAGGTCTCCCACGTGGCAGACGACAGTGCCCTCGCCAAGATCGTCAAGCTTGTCGAAAAGGCGCAACTCAACAAGGTCCGCAGAACACGAAACAAAACTCTATTCATTCGTTTTTCTTTTTTTCATCCCTTCTTCCTTCTCCATTCTTTTTTCATTTTTCTTTCTCCATTCACCTCCATCACCATCTGATGCACAGGCCAGGAGTCAGAAGATAGCAGACCGGGTGGCCGGCTTTTTCATTCCCGCAGTCCTCGTCCTTTCCATGCTCACTTTCGTCGTCTGGGTCGTCATTGGATACGTCCACAACTCCGTTAGTCGTGTGTTCTGTGGTCAGAGGCCACTGCCTGCAATGCTACTGCAGGCAAGCAGTAACTACCCATGCAACTACACACACACACACACACACACACACACACACACACACACACACACACACACACACACACACACACACACACACACACACACAAACAGCAACATGGAGACATCATGAGCACAGCTTTTCGCCACGGCATCTCTGTTTTGTGTATCGCGTGTCCTTGCGCTCTGGGCCTGGCCACTCCGACGGCGGTGATGGTGGGCTGTGGCGTTGGAGCCTCGAATGGCATTCTCATCAAGGGGGGTGAGCCTCTAGAGAAGGCTTGCAAGGTGGTGTGGTTTGGTGGCTTGTGGTGTGGTTTGGTGGGGTGTGGTTTGGTGGGGTGTGGTGTGGTTTGGTGGCTTGTGGTGTGGTTTGGTGGGGTGTGGTGTGGTGTGGTGTGGTGTGGTGTGGTGTGGTGTGATAGTTGGTGCTGTTGTTGGAGAGGCTAGTATTGCATGAAGAAGGGGTGGTTACACCACGTCACAACATTGCAGCAACAACAAAAACAACAACGACGATGACAGATCAAATGCGTGGTGTTCGACAAGACAGGCACACTGACAGAGGGCTCGTTCAGAGTGGGCAGGGTGGTGGTGCTGGCTGGGGGCGTAGCCTACCTCAAGAGACTCCTGGTCATTCTGGCAACCGCTGAGTCCTCCTCTGAACACCCTATCGCCGCTGCAATCGTCGCATACTGCAAACAGGTTGCCATGACAACCTCCCGCTCAACAACACCAACCTCCCACTCAACAACACCAACCTCCCACTCAACAACACCACCACGGGCACACAGGCAGCAGACGTGAAAGCGTTAGGAAAGGCTGAAGCTTTTAAGGTGCACCCAGGCAAGGGAGTCAGTTGCAGAGTGGTGGGGGAGGGAGAGCAGCAGGGGGTGGGGCAGAAAGTGGTGGAAGATGAGCACTGGTGCATGGAACACCATGAGGTGTTCTTCCAACCAACATCCACTCAACTTTCCCTCTCAGGTCTCAGCCATTCATCTTTCCATCCATCCTCTCATTCATCCATCCATTTATTCATCTTTCTATCCTTCTATCAAATCTCTCATACTTCATTTATTCATTTCCTTCTCATTTCTTGCACCAAGCAGGCAACAGTTGGGAGGTGTTGGTGGGCAACAGGGCGTGGTTGTTGGAGAAGGGAGTAGTGTTGGAGGCGGCGGTCGAGGAGGCCATGCAGTCGCATGAGAAAAGAGGCTATACCGTGGTACTGTGCGCTGTGGACCGTGAGTGGGAGGACCCCATACTGCCTTAATGCATGCTACACCATACCATGCTATACCACACCATGCCACACCACACCATGCTATACCACACCATGCTACACCATACCATGCTATACCACACCATGCCACACCACACCATGCTATACCACACCATGCCACACCACACCACGCTATACCATCACATCACTGCCACAACATCCCACCATACCACAACATTACCACACCACGCCACACCATCACAGAGACACTGAGGTGCATGGTGGCCATCTCGGACCGACCGAAGGCTGAGGCCTCACACACGGTGGCTCGCCTCAAGCACATAGGCATTCGGGTGATTCTGCTGTCAGGAGACAACGCCACCACTTGCAACGTCATCGCTTCGCAGGTGTGTGTGCGCGCGCGCGTGTGTGTGTGTGTGTGTGTGTGTGTGTGTGTGTGTGTGTGTGTGTGTGTGTGTGTGTGTGTGGGTGTGTGTGTGTGTGTGTATGTGTGTGTGTGTGTGTGTGTGTGTGTGTGTGTGTGTGTGTGTGTGTGTGTGTGTGTGTGTGTGTGTGTGTGTGTGTGTGTTTGTGTGTGTGTGTGTGTGTGTGTGTGTGTGTGTGTGTGTGTGTGTGTGTGTGTGTGTGTGTGTGTGTGTGTTTTTTTTTTTTTTTTTTTTTTTTTTTTTTTTTTTTTTTAAATTTTTTATGTGGCGCATGTGGACGTGATGCGCGCGATGCACGTGACGCAGGTGGGCATAGATGAAGTTCATGCGCAAGTGCTGCCTTCGGACAAAGCGAGGAAAGTGCAGGAGTTGCAAGGGCATGGGCGGGTGGCGATGGTGGGCGATGGCATCAACGACTCTCCCGCCCTGGCCCAGGCAGATGTTGGTATCTCACTCAGCAGTGCCACAGACGTCGCTGTTGAGGCTGCTGACATGGTCCTCATCAAGGTCTGTCCCTCTGTACTACTTGGTTACTATAGTGGTACCACTGCACAATAGAACTAGAGAATTGTACACTTCAGCATGCACACGGCCCACAGAACAACCTGCTGGACGTGGTGGTGGCCATCCTCTTATCTCGCACTATCGTCACCCGCATTTTCATCAACTTCTTCGCAGCCAGCGTCTACAACGTTCTCGGCATCCCCATCGCTGCTGGTGCTCCTATTTTCCCATGCATTTCACCACCCCTTCCCATGCATTCTACCACCCCTTTTCATGCATTCCACCACGCCTCCGTGCATTCCACCACACCTTCGTGCATTCCACCACACCTCTATGCATTCCACCACCCCTCTCCCTACATTCCACCTTAAACTCCCTCATACGTCACCACACACACAAAGGCGTCTTTCGGTTCGCTGGCATGCCCTCCTTGAAGCCGTGGATGGCATCGGTTGCCATGGCGCTTTCTTCCGTCTCCGTGCTCCTCATCTCTTTGCACCTTAAGCTGTACGCACCAACTTTCCACCATCATTATAGCCACCTCACCATAGCCATCTCACCTTTCCGCCATTACAATGCCACCATCACCACCATCATAACCACCATTACAATCCTATTATCACCACCACCATAGCCACCATCACAATGCCACCACCATTACCATAGCCACCATCACAATGCCACCGTCACCATGGTCATCTCACCATAGCCACCGTCACCATGGTCATCTCACCATAGCCACCGTCACCATGGTCATCTCACCATAGCCACTTCACCATTAATAATCTTTCACATTACATTGCCTCGTAAATTGAATTGTTGTTGATTGTTCCACGAATGCCACTGCATAAGCCACTCAACCTACTCTAGCTGGAAAAACCCACTGTCACAACGAAAAGTCGAAAAATGCGTGACGTAAGTGTGTGTTTTTGTGTGTGCATACGTGTGTTTGTGTGCGCGTGTGTATTTTTGTGTGTTTGTGTGCGTGTGTGTACTTTTGTGTGTTTGTGTGCGTGTGTTTGACTGACGTTCAATTCTAGCAAGGTGACTTCTTCAGTTAGTTTTGTTTATGTCCCTCGATGAGTTTAAACTCGCTTCTGTAAGTGGCAAGTTAGTGACGTCAGCACAACACCACAGGCCTGACAGCCCTGAAGAACACAAACTCAACCAACAAGTTCTGGTCATTTGAACACTGGACAACGCCACCAGGCACTACTCTGTACCTTCTATCACTTTCTATCATACTCTCTCAATCTCCATCACTCTCCATCAATCTGTCACTCTTTATCTTTTGTCACTTTCTGTCACCCTCTGTCACTTTGTCATCCTTCATCACTCTCTGTCACTCTGTCACTCTATTATTTTCTCCCACCCTCTCTTTCTATTCCAATCTTTATCTCTATCTGCTTTTCACTGCCTCTCCATCGCCTCCTGAAGCAGCCCACTACGATCTTGCTCTTGTAACCCGAAAAAACCGCGTGGACATTAGTTGTATCATTATGACATCTCAAATCGTTATCAAGCGTTGACATCTCAAGTCGTTGTCAATTTGTACACATTAATCACCATCAAACGGTCTACATAGAAACCACCATGGGATCTTGTTTTCAGCCCAGTGTTTGACGAGCCAGCTTTTGGAGTTTGTGCTTGAAGTTTGCGTTTTTAGGAGGCAACTCAAGTAAAGAACAGACGCCGTGTTATGTTGGCTCAACTTACCGTATTAAAGTATGACAGCAAAGTTTATTTGATACAATAATATTGAATAAATTACTCAAGGAACTCGGGGGCTTGGGAGCTCTTGACGACGTTGTGATCAATGATGAAAAAGGTTGTTGGTGTCCCTTGTTGAGTATCATTTTCAGTGGCATTTCAATAGCCACATGACTAAGATTGGGTATGTCAATCGTCATTGTTGCGCATTTGCAGCTGCTTGAAGACTTGTCGGGACATTGTTGTCCATTGCTTTAATTTAATTGAACTCTTCTTAATGATATTTTGAATTTAAATACTAATTATAAAATATTTAATTTATTCAAGAGTTATAGTTTTTGCTGGTTACTGAGTTTCTAATCTAATCAAGAAATTTTTAGTGCCTTCTTTAGCATTAAGTTCAAAAGCGCTCCCATGTTACTCGCTGTGGGCTACTAAAAGACGAGGTACTGTAGGGCGGCGTCTGATCTAATCATTTATATAGCGCTAACTCCACACTGTTCAAGAACGCTTTGTTACGAACTGTTTAAACAAAAAAGTTTTAAGAGCTTTACGAAATGGAAGTAGAGAAGTAATAGAGGTGAGGCTGGGGGGAAAAGAGTTCCATAGAAGGGGCCCACAGTAGGAAAGTGCAGATTTAGCATAAGTACTATCAGAAGGTATCCAAAAAAACGAGAATAAGTAGATCTCAGTCCCTTACGAGGAGGCAACTTAAAAAGGTCAGCTAAGTAGTTAGGTGAGTGATTATTTTTTATTTTAAACATGAGAGTGCAGATTTTGAAAACTGATCTTTTTTAAGAGACAACCAGTGTAAAGAGATAGGGTAGGAGTTAGAGGAGAGAATTTATGAGTTCCAGAAATTATTTTTAATAACTCAAACTTCTTCAGAACATTTGACATTAAGTTCTCATTATATATTTTATTATATTTTTTTATTAACTTCTTTTAACTTTATTGTTATTATTATTATTATTATTATTATTATTATTATTGATTTTTATTTTTAATGTTGCTCGTATATATTTTGGACACAGAGACGTCGTTCTTGTCCTTGGAACTTTCCCTCAAAGAATAAGATTTCTCGTACCATTCAAAAGGTTAAGGTTCACTCATTTGCTTTTAAAGTTAACCTTGCTCTTAGATTTATTGTAACATTGCAGTTTGTGTTAATCTGACCGGTCTCTCTTGGTTCGATTATCGCTATGCTTTGTACCATATTTAGCGTCTGCCTGAAGTTGATTGAATGAAGTCTATGAAAAAAATTGTTTATGTATGCCCACGTATGTATACACATGTATGTATGCACATGTATGTATACACATGCGTGTATGCACATGTATGTATGCACATGTATGTATACACATGTGTGTATGCACCCATGCCTTATGAAGGAGCCAAAAGAATGAAAAGACAACAATCTTAAAGCTATTGCGATATAAACTTACAGAATTACGTCAGGTGTGATGGCTTTGAAGTGAGATGGAGGTGGGTTGTTGTTGCCATTAGTATCACCGCAGATGAGGAGGGTGGCTTGTTTCCTTCAACGCTGATCCGCAGCGGAGGTGTCTGTGGTGTGCCTCGTTAAGGCTTCTTGACATGCACTCTTTCCCGGCCCGCAACAGCTGCTGCTTTAAAGAGGTGTTCCTCAAGAGGTGCTGCTTGAAAAGAGTTCTTGAAAGGTGCTATTTGAGAGGCGCTGAGGTGTTATAGACGAAAGTGCAATCAGTGCCACCGCAGTGATTGGTCGCCTGTAGTCTGCTCCATCACTGATGTGCAGACATATATTCACGTAACTCCGCCCTTCTACCACTTAATTGGTTACTCACTAACCAATCCGCGGCGAGCACACACGTTTATATAGGTAACAAATTAGAATACTTAAGTGCTTTTAAAATGGGTGCTTTAAGACAAAGGCAATCTTCAAAATCCTGTCTTGTGTCTCTCAATAGCATAAAAGCGCAAAGAGGGCTGACTGAGATGAAAACCAAAGAAAACACTTTTTCCATTGATTCCCTCCTCGACTCGACGCCTCCAAAGCGCTCGGAAAAGCTGGTGAGACCCTGGTTGCCTGACGTCTGCATTGGATCGTGCCGACCCCTCTTGCAACAACAACAACAGCAGCAGCAACAACAACAGCAGCAGCAACAAAAACAGCAGCAGCAACCAAAACAACAGCAGCACCAAAAACAGCTTCAGCAACAGCATGCGCTCTGTGGCCTCCACTTACAACAAGGAAATCTTCTCCACCGCAACAACCATAAAAATGCTCTCTTCAACTTCCAAAGCGCTAACCTGCCTCGCATGGCTCGCAACAATAACCCTCTCCCACTCAATCTCATAACTCTCCACAACAACAACAACAACAACAACAATGATTCTATTGAGATCAGCTATTCACGCGGCAACAACTTTATATACAGTAAAAATTGTTCCCAACTTAACACCACCAATTTTGAAAACAATCCTGTTCATATAAACAAAAACAACAACAACAACAACACACTCAACAACGACTACTATGCGTTTAAAAAAATCGAAAACAAGTCACTTGACGATAACAACGATGACTCAATAAACTCTAACAAAAGCCTTGAAAAGAGGTTTAACAGTTGCAAGCACCACAAGACGCCACAGAGTATCCACAACTTCACAGCCACCGAACACAACGAAAACAACAGCAACAGTAACAACTATTACCACAACAACGACTTTAAAAA